>JAPVLO010000870.1:0-675067 GCA_027257055.1 Cephalopachus bancanus
AATTAGGCTACAGATTGGAAGAAAACACTTGCAAATCATGTATTCAACAAGAGGGTTGCATCTAGAGTATATAAAGGACTCTCAAAATGAAAAAAATAGAAAATAAATGATCTAATTTTAATAATGGACAAAATAACTCAAAGAGCACTTTGCCAAGGTAGACATATGATGGCCAATAAGCACATGAAAAATTGTTTTTTCTTTAGCCGTTAGAGAAATGCAAGTTAAAATAAAATTGAGATAACAATACGCACATTTTTAAATGATTAAAATAAAAAAATACTGACATTACTAAATGCTAGCAAGGTTAAAGAACAATTTGAAATCTCATATACTACTGTGAAAATTTTATAATGCAAATCCACTATGGAAAATGATTTGGTAATTTCTTTTAAACATGCACTTAACATATGACTCAGCAATGCCACCCCTGGGAAAAATAAAAATTGTATGTTCACACAAAAACCTACACCTGAATGCTTATGGCAGCTGAATTCTAGAGCATTCCTCTCTCTAGAACTAAGATCTTTAGGCCAGCAGAGCATGAAGCTTTTGTGGGAGCAGGAAGAAAAAATGTTCAAGTGGGTACTAGGAATGATAGTGAGTAACACCACTCTCATTTCCAATTTGTGATTCCTGGGCCCGTGAATCCTGGCTATATGAGAAACAGCACCATACATTGGACACTGATTCAGACACTACATATCTTTCTGGAGAACGCCTGCAAAGTATTGTCTCCTATAGCTGTAACTGTGACTTCAAAAGACCTTTCCACTGTTATTTTGTTGTAAAGACGTTTGTGTGTGTGTGTGTATATATATACACACACACCTATATTAAGCAAATATTTTGTGTTCTTTCCTCTCTTATTTCCTTATCATGTAACATAAGATGTGTTAACTTTGTATCAGTATTCAAGTATTTTTGATTTAACATGATACTACTTCAGTTATGGAATATCAGCAGAAGAAAAACATTTATGGACTTTACTTCCTCCTCTGGGGAAAGGATTAGTATGCTTTTGGCTGTAAGCAGGATACTTGTATCGTGTAACGCAGAATTATGACCTTGTTATTGTCTTTATTTGTAGAGTAAGTATGGTCTAAGGAGTTTCATATGGGAATCAAGTTGACAAAGGGTGGACTTGTGATGGTTAATTTATGTGTCAGCTTGTCTGAATTGAGGGGTGTTCAGATAACTGGTAAAAACATTATTTCTGAGTGTGTCTCTCAGTATGTTTCTGGAAGAGATTAGCCCTTGTATCAGTAGAATAATTCAATCCATTGAGTGCCCAGGTAGAACAAAAAAGGTGGAGGAAGGGAGAATTGGTTCTATTTCTGAGATGGGACACCCATTTTCACCTGCCTTCAGACATTGAAACTCCTACTTCTTGGGCCTTCAGAGTCCACAACTTACACCAGTGACTCCCCTCTTCCCCCATTATATAATATATAACGTATAGATTCTAGTTCTCTGGAGAATCATGCCTAATACAAGCATGTAGGCCAGTATTGACATAATGCTCATGGAGTTTAACCTAAACCTACGCCCTCAAGTGATCTCTACAGATGCAGCCAAAGCTAATGTCCAGCCCTGACCCCTGTTCAGATAGACAGACCGATTTTCCCACTGCCCACTCGACAACTCCTCCTGGACGGGCTACAGCCTCTCTCCGTCTACACGGTCCACACGGACCTCATCCTGCACACTGTTCCTCGCCAAATCACCACCAACTCGTCCCCCGTCGCCATCACCCTTACCCTCAGCTAGGGGAACGGCTTCCTCCTGGTCAGCCACCTCAGAACTGAGATTAGTATCAATTCACCCCATCGGTGCACAGACCCTGACTTCCTAAAACCCCCACGTATGTCTCCACCTCACCATCCTCCCCTCCCATCCCCGAGACTGGAGTAGGGATTTTGTCCCTTTCTTTTGTGTTATTTACTTGGTGTTTTACTCATCATATGTTCAATAAATGTTTACTGGATGAAAGAAAGAATGAACGAATGAATGAATGAACAGATGGATCAAAATACCAGAGGGTCCCATTTGCTGATTCAAAGCGTGCAGCCTGTCCCTGCCTGGACCTTCGGCTGCATGACGAAACCCACAGTGTCCTCACCTGTGCTCACTTGACTTCCGAATCCCATGGAAACTACCACGGAGTGCGTCACTGTGGACCTTCCTCCTCCCCAGGACCAGACACTGCCTTGGAGGGGAGCATGCTTCCTGCACCCTCCAGTCCCTTCCGCCACTGGGCTGACCTGTGGACTCTCAGGTCTGAGCAGCAGCCTGCCCGGGGCTCTGTGCACTAGGCATGGCATGTGGTCTCTCTCATAGACTCTGGCCATTGCTCTTCCCTGCTGCCTCCCGATGGGTCTCATTGGCTGAGGAGTCCTGTCTGCTCGCCTTCTCTGGCTCCTGGTCTGTCTGACAAAATCCTTCTCAAAACATAGGAGAAATGCCCTGTCAACACTTCAGAATTTTAAATCATGCCCAGAGAAACAGTGTTACTCCAGATATCACTGTATAAATCCAGCTTCATATGGGTGAGGGATTAAGATAATGTTCGCTTAATGCAATTACAGAAAGTGGACATGCAAATTCAAATAACAGTGAAACAATACTTCTTCACCAAATTGTATTCATTACCTTCACCAAAATTTTGAAGATTAATAAAATATTATTGAGAGTATAGATGTTCACATATATTAATTTGTGAGAAAAGATTGGTACGGTATTTTTGGAATCGAATTTTGACAATAATTTATTTTATTTTATTTTATTTTTTGAGTTGGAGTCTCACTCTGTCGCCCAGACTGGAGTGCAATGGCCGCTCCCGGCCACCGCAGCCTCGACCTGCTGGGCTCCGGCGATCCTTCCGCCTCAGCCTTCCAAGTAGCCGGAATTACAGGCATGCGCTACCAAGCCCGGCTGATTTTTTTATTTATTGTAGAGGTGAGGTCTCGCCAAGTTGCCCAGGCAGGTCTCGAACCCACGGGCTCAGGCAATCCACTCACCTCAGCCTCCCAAAGGCGCAGGATTACAGGCTGAGCCACCGAGCCCGGCTGACAATAATTTTATTTTATTTATTTTATTTTTTATTTTTATTTATTTTTTATTTTTTGAGTTGGAGTCTCACTCTGTCACCCAGACTGGAGTGCAGTGGCCGCCTCGACCTGCTGGGCTCCGGCGATCCTTCCGCCTCAGCCTTCCAAGTAGCCAGAATTACAGGCGTGTGCTACCATGCCTGGCTGATTTTTTTATTTATTGTAGGGATGAGGTCTCGCTGCCCAGGTGGGTCTCGAACCCACGGGCTCAGGCAATCCACTCACCTCAGCCTCCCAAAGGCGCGGGATTATAGGCTGAGCCACCGAGCCCGGTGACAATAATTTTAAAAGGGTAAACTATTCACACCCTCTCCACTTTAACCCAATGCCCATGTTAGTATCTTTCTTATAAGAAATCATGCATATTTGCCCAACAATTTATGTTCAGAGATGTTGACTAATCATAGCAACAAATGAGAAAAAAATACTTATATTTCTTTATTCCCCATCAAAAGAATAAAGGCTTAATTAACCATGCGACATACCTAATTTAGAATTCTAAGGAGTAGTTATAAGAGTCAGGTAGATTGTGTGTGAGATGTGGGAAGGTCTCGCGTTCATGTTAAGTGGCAAAGGCATGTAATAGATCAATATGTACACCATTACCTGTGGATGTTAAAAAACCACATATTTTTATAGTGCATCTATGTGTAAAAAAATCATAGAATAAGCACTAAAATGATGTGCACCAAATCGCTCATCGTGGTGACCTCTGAGGAGGGGGCTGAGTTGTGGAGGAAGTTTGTAAAGAGAGTAAGTGTGATTTATTTGTATTTTAAGAATCTTTTGCAGCCGGGCTCGGTGGCTCAGCCTGTAATCCCACGCCTTCCGAGGCTGAGGTGAGTGGATTGCCTGAGCCCGCGGGTTTGAGACCCGCCTGGGCAACTTGGCGAGACCTCATCTCTACAATAAATCAAAAAACTAGCCGGGCGTGGTAGCGCGCGCCTGTAGTTCCAGCTACTCGGAAGGCTGAGGCAGAAGGATCGCCGGAGCCCAGGGAGTCGAGGTTGCGGTGGCCGGGAGCGGCCGCTGCACTCCAGTCTGGACGACTGAGTGAGACTCCAACTCAAAAATAAAAAAATCTTTTGCAACAAGATTATGGGCACCATTACCTTTGCAATTATAAGTCTAACAACAAAAATAACAGCTGTGTATTATTGAAAGTAACTGCAAGTCAATACAACAAAGTCCTGAAATTTGAATGGCTTAACACAACAAGTTTTTACTTGTATGTAAATTTGGATACAGTTTGGCAGAGGCTCTCTGCTGTCAGGTAACCAGGGATCCAGGATGCTTTCATCTTGTGGCTCCACCATTCTGAGCAGAGGCGGCCATATTTGCCTTTGAATGGAGGGAGAAAGTGTGAAAACAGCACACTACCTCTCAAGTGCTGGATGTGACGAACAACACTCCTGCTCATTTTTCCATGAAAAAGGGAGTCACATGACCCTTGCTAACTACAAGCGAACTGGCAGCATAGAGCCCTCATGTGTCCAGGAAAGAGAGGAAGACAAGATAAGTAACAACACTTGAAATTTTTCCCATGCACTGTTACATAGTAAGTGCTCAAGAAAAAGCAACTATTATAATTTGCTATGACAACAACCCCTCTTCACTGCCAGGAGAGGTTTCTGAGAAGGCCAGATTTGCCTTAAGTTCTCCAACTTTTAAAAGTGTTTACTGTGTGACAGGTGCTTTAAAATACAGGATCAAATGAAGTTTTCCAAAAACCCTGTAAATCTCAGCAGGGGGAAGCTGCCTTCTTCACTCAATAACTCTTTTCTGCACTGTCCTTCTCAAAACTTCTAAAACTTTAGTAGGCTTTGAATTTCTCCTTCATTTGGATCCATGGGCAAAATCTCAACCTGTGAGTCTCTGCTACCCTTCACATGCCTGAACATCTGTGCAGGTGCCATCAGACAAAATGAAAGCCATGACTTTTCTGCGGGGCAGATGTACCGAGCAGAAGCAGTGAAAAGATTTTTTTTTTTTTCATTTTTAATCAGAGCTAGCATGTCCACCAAGGGACCATTTTTCAACTCCTGGGAGGATTTCAGGGTTTTAGGAATTCAGCTTCAGTAAATATTTGCTCTACGGTGATTTCGATAGTCTTTTGTCATTTACCACTTATGAAGGAGATATTATGAACTGAACTGCGTATCCCCAGATGCATATGTTGAAGCCCCAAGATCCAATGCAATGTATTTACAGATGTAGTCTTTTGGAGATAATCAGGGTTAGATGAAGTCGGGAGAGTGGGGCCCTAGTGACGAGATCAGTGCTCCTATAAGAAGAGACATCAGAGAGCTTGCTTGTGTTCTTTGTTTCTGCTATGTAAGGACAGACAGAGAAGGTGGCTGTCTACAAGCCTGGAAGAGAGCCCTCACTAGGCATCAAATCTGTCAGTACCTTGATCTCAAACTTCCCAGCCTCCAGAATTGTGAGAAATGTCTGTCTGTTGTTCAAGTGACCCAATCCATGCTCTTTTGTTACGGCAATTTGAGCTATTATAAAAGGTTTTTTGACCACCCAGGAAAGTTTTTTCATTTACGTATGTGTTCAGTGGTCAGTTTCAAATGAGATACCCCATTAAAAGCCTGCTGTAAATATTAGGGTGATTTAAAAACCCTCTGTAACATTAGGGTTATATCTCAGGGACTGGTACATTATGAGCCAAATCAGACTCTGTCCATCAGCTCATTTTGAAAACATTCTGAAAATGTGTTAAAGACATCCGACAGGATGATCAGGTGTCTAAATGTCACTATTCAAAGTCAAAGAGATTTTTGGCTATCAAAGAGGCTCCAGGGTGAAGGATGGGAACAATCGAAGGACTTTCAGGAAGTAGAAATGCTCTGTGTGAGGGGGAGGGCAGGTGACTCTAGGCTGTTCTACCAGGAACCGGAGCAGGGCACAGCCTTTAAAGGACACAGCCACGAAGAGCTGGATAACAGACCAGATTCCAGAACTGGACAGGTAGGCATATGAGGCAAGACCAGGGGAGGGGTGCTGTAAACGGGGAAGGTGCTGGGACTACACAGAAATGCTGGCACCTCGGCAGAGTTGACTCCCAGACAATCCCTAAGTTGTGTTTGGTTTGCATTGTCACCTTCCTTCTTGTCTTAGTCATTTCAGGCTGCTGTAACAAAATACTACAGATTGGGTGGCTTAAACAACAGACATTTGTTTGCTTACAGCTCTGGATGCTGGGAAATCTGAGATCAGGGTGCCAGTATGATGGGTGTCTGGTGAGCGCTCTCTTTCTGACTGGTAGATGACCACCTTCTCCGTGTGCTCTCACATGGCAGAAAAAGAGGGAGAGGGAAAGGGACGGGGGGGAGGAGAGCTGGCTGTCTGCTGTTTCTTCTTATAAACGCACAAATCCTCATAGCCTCATCTAAACTTAATGACCTCCCAAAGCCCCTCATCTCCATGTGGGGGGACGTATTTCAGTCCATAGCACTTCTTTATGCCTGCTTTTAGCACCTTGACCACAGCGCATCCTTCTTTTGGTTGCCTGAGAGACATTATGAAGTTGTGAGAAATTAATTAAGACCAAGGTCTGCTTCAGGTTGGGAAGAACGGGAATGTGTGGTCTCAGATCACTTCAGACCATGTGTATTAGTTTGCTTAGGTTGCCATAACAAAGTAGCACCGACTGAGGGGGTGAAGCAATAAATGGATGCTGGAAGTCTGAGACCAAGGTATGATAAGGTTGGTTTCTCCAAGGCCTCTCTCCTTGGCTTGTAGACGGACACCCTCTCCCTGTCTTCACGTGGTCTTACCTCTATATGTGTATGTGTCCCTTATAAAGACAAAAGTCAGACTGGATTAGAGCCCACCCTAATAACCTCATTTTAAATTAATCACCTCTGTGAAGATCCTATCTTCAAATACAAACTCTGAAGTACACTGGAGGCTATGACTTCAACATATGAATTTTAGGGCAGACACAAATGAGATACCCCATTAAAATACGACTGCAAATATTAGGCGAAAACAGCAGGGATCTAGTCCCAACCCTGTTGCTTACTAGCCATATGTTTGTGGGAAAATTACAAAGTCCTGTGAGCCTTCATCTGTGAAGTTCTGTGGATTCTTCATTTGCGAAGGGAGCTTGATAAGGTCTGTCTTGTAGATCTGTTGGAGGGTGTGCCAGGTAAGTAAAGCACCTGGTTCAGGGGCTGGAATATAGTGGATCTTTTTTTTATATAATCAATATTTTTATTATGATGCTGTGGGGTACAGTTAAGGGTTAGGTATACAAATACGTGTCATTCAGGCACCCCTATTGATAAGAGGTGCTTCCCCATTCCCAGACAGATATTTGCTACCATTAATCCCATCTCCCTCCCTCTATAGTGGATCTTTAATGATCTGGCAGTTATTTGTGTTACTATTTGGATCTCAGATCCTAGCATGCTTTCCTCTGAGAATTGTGTTATTACCTAGAAGACCTCAGAATATGCAGTGCAATAGTACAGTAAAACTTAGTATATTTTCCCTCTTTGAGGATATCTTTTCAAATCTGGGTGTGTGGGAGTCTTCCCCAGCTCAGTGCAGCTCAAAGCCCCAGAAATCTGAGTCAAGGCCCAAACCCTTCCCTCCCTCCCAGCTGCTTTCCCATCCAAACCAAGATTTTCACTCATTTTCCTGCCACTAGAAGTCTAGCCCTTGCTTAGAGTTGGCCTACTTATACTAGAGGTAACCTAATCAAAACGTTCTGGAGTCTTCTATGGCTCTCCCAGGTCAGGAAAAAGTGTCAGTCTACAGCAGACATATACATGCAGCCTCATAAAATCCTTTAAAATCATGTGTCTTTTAGCATTGATTTTCCTTGTGACCCATCCATAGTTCCATTTTTGAAGTTCACAGTTACTAGTATTCATGACATCACTTTCTGGCAGCACACACATTTGTGAGCAGTTATTTTCAGTTATGAACCACATGAAGCGCAAAATTTGAACAAACATTTCTGACGAGCACCTTGAGAAC
Source organism: Cephalopachus bancanus (assembly GCA_027257055.1). Taxonomy (NCBI): domain Eukaryota; kingdom Metazoa; phylum Chordata; class Mammalia; order Primates; family Tarsiidae; genus Cephalopachus; species Cephalopachus bancanus. The sequence continues at coordinate 8,106 of JAPVLO010000870.1, forward strand.
TCACTAAGAATTGCAACCACTTCCATTGAACCCGACATTGAATTGTTTTACAAAAATAAGGTCAAATTTCCCATTAGCTTTCTATTGTTCTCGTTTTTCTTTTCTTTTTTCTTTTTTTTTTTTTTTTTTTTTTTTTGAGTTGGAGTCTCACTCTGTCGCCTAGACTGGAGTGCAGTGGCCGCTCCCGGCGATCCTTCCGCCTCAGCCTTACAAGTAGCTGGAACTACGGGCGTGTGCTACCACGCCTGGCTAATTTTTTTTTTGATTTTTATTGTAGAGGTGAGGTCTTGCCAAGTTGCCCAGGCGAGTCTCGAACCCGCGGGCTCAGGCAATTCACTCACCTCGGCCTCCCAAGGCGCGGGATTACAGGCTGAGCCACCGAGGCCGGCCTGTTCTCATTTTTCTAATATTTATAATAGAAAATATTTTTTTAAAACTCTAATTATATGCATGCACTAACTATATTATAGAATTTATGTGCAGCCCAAGACAGCTCCTCTTTACTAGATATGTCCCAGGAAGCCAAACTTTGAACACCCCTAGTCTAGAGGCTTCTGGGCCTCACTTCACAGGAAGTTCACCCTCATTTCAGGAAACTCTTGCAGATGACAGGTACCACCTACCTAGTTCTTGTGCTGTGTTCACCCACCATAGGACACGAGAGCAGGACACCTTCCACACCTGCCATGGCGGGAATTCCTCTCTGCTTCACCCACCATCCAAAGGGAACGACGCAAAGGTATTTTCCATCCCAGGTTTTTCTCTCAGCCCTAAGACTCACCGCTTAAGGGTCTGGCCCCCTGCCACCACCGGACCTCATTGCAATCAGTTCTGCAGAAGGAACTGCATTCCTAAAGCCCCACATGACCCTGGCTCAGGGCATTTACACTCGGGTCTCTGTCTCCTGGAGCCCCACACCCCCACCCCTGTCTTACTTTCCCTCTAGGTCTTATAGGACGTCTCACCTCCTTCATGGCGTGACTGCAGCTCCTAGACTCTAACACCCTGTGGGTAGGAATGGGTCTGCCTTCTCCCAGTACCTCCACGAACCCAAGGCCTTCCAAAGAGCAGACGCGCAATGAATGTTGGGGAAGAAATGAGCCAGTGAGCACAGAGCTTTATTTATTTAGATTTAATTTCTCCTACATTTTCCAATTAGCCAAGCAAATTCAGGTATACATACATATTTTAATTTTATAGACTGGATGAAAATTGACAAGAAGCCTAAAATTGACTATCTTTTCACTTGTCTATTTCATGACCTCATCAATTTTACTTCTAAGTTACTTCATTTCCTAAGAAACTACCTACTCCAGTGCTATAATACCCTGTTCCAAATTACAACGCAAGGTAGGTTTTCTAACATGTTTTACAAAATAGCAAACTCTTACTCTTGAAACGGACAAGCAAAAATAACATACTATCAAAATCATTCTCAAATTTAGATGCAGAAACAAATTAAATCCTATATTCAAAGGAACAATATTTAAAATGTACAAAAGGAAACAAAAATACATCTCCAGTCACCCAAGAGAGCAGGAAGCCAAAGATGGCGAACACTGTGCTCCTTCAACCCACTGTGGCCTTCCGACTACTTAGAATGCTGACTGCTCCTTTCAAACACAGGGTGGAGAATAGTACTCATGTCACACGGGGCAGGAGAAGCTGCAACTACAGCTCAGGCTCCCTCTTCCTCCCCTCTTTAAGAGCCTCATCATACAGGGATGGGAAGGAAGAGGGATCTCTTCCACTGACCTTGGCTACATACTCTAGGACTTTCATCTTGCTGGTTTCAGCATAAGCCCTGGGACCCCACAGGAACTCATAGCACACAGGATCGCTGCCAGGCACCTGCCGGCGCTCCAGGTACTCTTCCTGCACCCAATCTTGGGTGAGGAGCTTCCCAGGTTCCCCAAAGATGCAGTGCTTTCTCCCTGCAAACACCCCCATCACACTCAGTGCTTCCCAGATGACCTGCTCAGGGGCACGGTTGCCCTCCATGAAGATCACACTCAGGACAATTATCAGAAGGCCACTCTTGGGCATGCTCTGGTCATCCCCCTGCATGCCATCATAGGAAAGGCCCAGGGCGCTGACAAGGACATAGGAGCAGCTGGTGGGATCCACTTTCCTCACATCAATGCCAAAGACCACCTGCATGCACTCAGAGGCTACACTAAAGATCACAGGAAAGTGCTCCTCGTAATTTTTGATAACACTAATCAGCATTTCAGCCTCTGTGAACGGCTCCTGAATTCGATACTTGTGGAGCAGAAAATGAACCAGATCAGCCATCTTCTTATATAGTACATCTCGGAGCAAGAACTCAGAGCAGACCGAGTCGGGTAAGGTGACCAGCCCCTCCTCCCCCTTTTGGCTACTGGAGCCCTCATCAGACTGGCCCCATAGAGTGGAGGTGATGGTACTGAGGAAAAAGGCTTCCTGAGGTCTCGGTGACCCAGCAGCAGGTACCCCATCCAGGATGTCCAGGATCTGAATAGAGGAGAAGGATTCCTCCTCCTCAGAGGCAGGAGCCTGTGCACCCACCAGGCCTGATGCCTCTCCTTGGGCCTGACGAGCTTCCTCAAGCTGACTGCTCTGATGGTGAAACATGATGACTCCGGACAGGGCAGCAGGCAGGAGTGTGGGCAGGGGCTGGGCGATGGGGACCCACAGGCCTGGGGAGAGAGGGAGAGAGGGAGCGGCCCCAGCTGAGAACCGCGCCCCAGAGGCCCAAACAAAGGCCTATTTACAGGTCTTCTCCTTAGGTGCAGCTCTGGGGCTCCCGGGGCTCCTGTCCTCCCGGTCGGCCTGTTCCGAGACCCTGAAGGAGGAAGTGAGACAGCTCCTCAAGGTGCAGCCAGCCACCAGAACCGAGGCTCTGGGGCTGACCGTAGGGCGGGTGGGGCTGAGCACCGTGGGATCCCCTCTGTCTTGGGGCGGTTGGGGCCCTTGGGACACATTCAGGGCGAGCCCCTCACCTTGACTTCTGGCGCTGGCTGGGCCTCCTCTGCTCTGTGATCTGAGGACACTGCACCTCCCGGGTCTTGTTGCTCCTGAATGAGAAATTAAGGGTCTCTCGGGCTGCACACTGAAAGCACAGCCCAGAGTCCCCGAGCATTGTCGGGAGGGTGGGCCAGACTCTGGGAGGTCCCCAGTCTCCTGGGATATTCTCCCCTGGGTGCTTACACGGGGCTCTCAGCTGTCCCCTGGCAGGGTCTAGACCCTACCCCCTTTTACTAGACTGAAGAACTCTCAGAACAACAGCTCATATCCCTGACAGAAAACAGAAGGCAGTGAGGGGCCTCACATCAGGCTACAGCCATGCAGAGCCTCCCAAAAGGACAGCCAGGAGCAGCCAAATTCAGTGGGGTCCATTTGTCTGGGGCGAGAAGCCTGCTTGGTCCTCATCAAGGCAGGGCCTGAGACCATTATTCTGTGGACCTTGAGGCCACCTCCTTAAATCAAGGCCCTATTTCCAAGGAGATACTGGAGAAGAAAGTGAGTGGAATCAATCTACCTACTGTTCCATGCGAATTTCCATGAGTGACATAAGGGGTGGGGTGGGGCTGGGTCCTGTGTGTTTGGTGAGTGGGGTCCCCTCAGTTCTCACCTTGACTCCTGGCAGGGTCTGGGACCCTCCCTCTGCTGACCTGAGTGCAGCCCACTCAGACCAGAGACCAATGATCTAGGTATAAGAAGAGATTTCAGCCTGACAGCCCAGCCCATGCTCTCCAAGGCTGACAGCTGGAGTGGGGAAGATTTCCTGGGTCCCTGTCTGTGTTCTGGGCTGGGGTACCCTCAATCCTCCTTCGGGGTCCTCAGCTGAAATCTTGGCAGGTCCTGGAACCACTGTGTCTCTTGACCAGATGGGTCCCTGGGTTGACCTGACGTCACCCTCTCAGAGCAAGGTCCTTGCCTTCCTGAGACCCCAAAACAGCAATGAGGAGGCACCACATCCTGTCACCCCTGAGCAGGATCTCCAGGGCTGACACCAGGAGCTGGCTCCATCTGTTCTGTCCTGTGGAGTTCCAAAGCCCTCCTGTGGGTTATTCACCTTTACTCCTGCAGGTGCCTGCCTTTCTCTCCCCCTACCCCCAGGGTGAGCAGACATCTCCCCTTTAGACCAAGACCTTCTCTCCCGGGGATTCCGCAACTTCCTGCCTGGGTACAAGTGAGTTTGCCACTTAGGGCCACCCCTGATCAACTGCCACCAGAACTAAGAACAGGGGACCGTCAGATTCTGTGATACCCTCTTTCTGGGCTGGGGGTATCTACAGTCCTCGTGAAGGGTGTATGCCTTGCATCCTGGCATGTCCTTAAACTCCTTTCTCTGCCAACCAGGTCTGGTTCCCTTAGATTAAGGTCCTCACATCCCTGAGACATTCCCTCCAACCACATGACAGAAATGAGAGTATGCCACAAGTAACCCATGCCTGCAGTGTCCCGGAGCAGAGAATAGGGGAAGCCCAGTTCTGTGAGGTCCCTTCTTCTTTGAGGTGTGGGTACCTTTTTACTTTCAGTCCTTACAAACCTCCACCCACCTTGATTCCTGGCAGGTCCTGAACTGCTCCCTCTCTGCTCACCTGTGCTCATCCCTCAGACGGAGTCTGAGACCTGACAGTCGGAAGGGAGGATGCACCATATAGTCACTGCTGCGTGGGTTTCCCAAGGCTGACAGTAAGGGCAGGTTTCAGGGGGGTCTCCTCTATCTGGGGTTTCCTCCAGGCATTCTTATTTAGGCACAGCAGGGCCTGGGCCCTCTCCCTCCTGCTAAACTGTAGATGTGTCTTGTAGCTCAAGGCCTCCAGCTTCCCGAGTCCCCGAGGAGGAAGTAGTGGCCTGTTTCCTCCCCACAGTCCTGCCAGGGCTGACAGCAGGGGCAGGTTTCCTAAGTCAGGGATGGGGAATCTCCTGAGTCCTCCCTCAGGGCCCTGGGAGCCTTCCTCTGCTGACCTGAGACTCCACTCTCCAGACCACAGCCCTCCCCTCCTTGTCACCCTAAAAGCAGAATCGAGGATTTCGAGGATTTCTACTTCTGGCTACCCTGCACAAGGCCTTCCAGGGCCTCAGTCCCCTGTGTTCTGGAGTCTAAGGTCTCTCCGGTCCTCCCTCTGCATCTTGCCCTGTATCCCAGCAGGGCCTGGTCTCCAGCCCTCAGCTGACTCCAGTTTTCATCCCTCAGATTCCGAAGGCTGAATTAAGAGGCGCCTCGGTCTGACCACAGGGATGGGGCTGGGCCCTCTGTCCTGAATCTCCTCGGTCTTCCTCACACCTGGCTTGTCTCCTAGCAGGGTCTGAACCCCTCTTTCTGCTACCTCCAAGCCATGCTCCCGATTCCAGGCCTGGATGCGGAACCCGGGTGTGGATGTCAGAAACTGCAAGCCTGGCTACCCCACGCAAGGCCTCCCAGGGCTGCCAGCAGAGGCAGGCATCTGTGAGCCCGTCCCTCCACCCCCGTTCTGGGATCTAAGTTTCCTTTCCCTCAGACCAAGGCCCTCAGTACCCCGAGAACCCCTGGAAAGTCGGTGGACGACACATTCTGCCACCATCCTCTGGGGCTTCCCATTGCCACAGCAGGGGCAGCAACAATTCTGTGGGGCCCACAGTCGCCCTCAGCATCTCATCTGACTCCTAATAGAACCTGGGTCCTCTCCCCTCTACTAATATGAAGCCCAGATCTTAGACCAAGGCCATCACATCTCTCCAACTCCCAAAGTGGAAGTTAGTTGACGTCACATCCGCTTACCATGCACGTGGCTTCCCAGGGCTTCCCAGGGCTAGCAGCAAGGGCAGAGACGTGATATATCGGTTCCCTATATCCCTCAGTCCTCTCTCAGCATTCTGTCCCTTACACCTGGCAGGGCCTAAGTCCCCAGCCCTCTTTGAACTTGAGTCTACCCTAGTCACACCAATCTCTGACTCCCAGAATCCCTGAGGTACAAGGGGGGAAGGGCCCAGCCCGGCAAGTCCACCCCCAAGTGGTCCTGGGCCGACAGCAGAGGCAGAACTGGGTTATCAACGTTCCTCTATCTGGTGTGGGGACCTCTTCAGTCCATCCTAAGTTTCTCACCTTACTCCCTAACAGAGCCCGGGCCTTCTCTCTGTTCAGCCCATCTGAAGCCTGGGCCTCAGATCACGGCCCTTGCTTCTCTCTGACCGCGGAGGCGGAAGTCAGTGAACGTCACATCTGCCCATCACACCCGGGGCTTCCCAGGGCTGACAGCAGGGGTAGTGACGACTCCGTGTGGCCCTTCTATCAAGATAGGGGTGTCTCCTCAGTCCTCCTTCAGGGTCTTGACCTTGACGCCTGGCAGGACCTGGGACCCCCTCCCTCTATGCACTTGAGCCTTCCCTGCTCATATCAAGCTCTGACTCCCAGAGTCCCCTGTGGCCTAAGGAAGGAGGGGCCAGGCCTGGCATGTGCCTCCAAGTGGTCCTTGGCTGAAAGCAGATGCAGGGCTGTGTTATCGGGGTTCCTCTATATGGGATAGAGGACTCTTCAGCGTCTCACCTAATAGCCTGGACACTCTCACCTCTGCCAATCTGAAACCTGGACCTCAGACCAACGTCCCCCTGTCTCTCCGACTCCCAAGGCGGAAGTCAGTGGACGTCACATCCACCCATCATAACCAGGGCTTCCCACGACTGAACAGCAAGGGCGGAAAGGGTGCCAGTGTGTGGCGGGGAAGCCTCAGTTATTCCTCAGTGTTCTTAACTCCAGGCAGGGTCTGAGTCCTCACGCATCAGCTGACCTGAGCCTTCACCCCTCAGATTTCGGAGGCTGAATTAAAAGATGCCTCAGTCTGACCACAGGGGCCCTCTGTTCTGTGTCCCTTCAATGTCCCTCAGGCCTCTTTCGGTTCCCGGCAGGGCCTAGGACCCTCCCTCTGCTCCCTCAAGGCCATGCTTTTGAAACTAGACCCCCACCCCTGACCCGGGTGCAGATATCAGGAACTGCAGGCCAGGCCACCCTGCACGGGGGTCCCCCAGGGCAGACAGCAGAGGCAGGGCTGGGCCCCTCCTGTCCCAGGGTCCAGAGTCCCCTCAGTCCTTCCTGAGTGTCTCACCTTAACTCCAGCCAGAGCCTGAGATGACTCCTTATGCCAACCTGAGGATGCACCCTTCTGTTCAAGTCTCGCCTGTCTCGGACCTCTGCACAGGAAGTCGGGAAGCACCACTTCCTACCACGCAGCAATGCGGTCTCCCACAGCTGACAGTAGATACTGTTCTAGCGCCCCTTCTGTTCTGGAGGGGTGTTCACTTCAGTACTCCTTCAGGGCCCTCACGTTGACTCCTATCGAGGTACAGGACACCTCCCAGGGACTACCTGAGCCTGCTCCATTAGACCAATATTTTGCTAAAATGCTCTCCAGAACAGTAACAGGATGCAGAAGAAATAAGAGATAGGGATCAGATAATAAGAAACAAAGCATTTATGATTAACAAATTATTAGATTATGTGTGAAAAAAATCCAAGAGTCGGGCGTGGTGGCACACACCTGTAGTCCCACCACTTTGGGAAGCAGAGTTGAGAGGACTGCCTGAGCAAATTGGTGAGATCTCGTCTCTACAATAAATCAAAAAATTAATCGGGGGTGGTGGTACACGCTTGTAGTTCTAGCTACTTGGAAGGCTAAAGGGAAAGGGTCTCCAGAGCACAGTAGGTCAAGGCTGCGGTGGCCGGGAACGTGCCACTGCACTCCAACCTGGGCTACAGAGTGAGACTCCACCTCAAAAAAAAAAAAAAGAAAGAAAAAGAAAAGAAAATCCAAAAGAACTAAAGTTAAACTATTATATCAATAAAAATGAATATAACTTTTGCTGGGTATAACAACAGCATTAAAAAAAAACTTTCTGCATCAACAAGCAGCATGAAATGAAAATGAAAGTAATCGAGTGTAACTTGTAACCTATCTACTAAAATATTAAATATTTAAGAATAAATCTAGCCAAAGAACATTAATAACTTTATAGAGAAACAGAAAAATACTATTTAGATAATTTATTGTACACCTACAAAAATATAAAGTGTAATATGATAATGGATGTGAAGATTTAATTGTGTAAGCATGTTAATTCTCCTTAAATCAATCTGCAAATTGACTGCACTCTAAACTAAAAGTCCCAAAGGCTTTGTAAGTGAATGTGTGTGTTTATGTGCGTGCCAGTGACACATTTCACATTGGGTGTGTGAATTGTGACCCAATGGTTCTAAAATTTAAATAGACATGCAATAAGCCAAGCATAGCCAAGTCATTCTTTTTTATTTATGTTATTTTAATTTTTTTTTTTTTTTTAGAGGCAGAGTCTCCCTCTGTCAACCAGGCTGGAGTGCAGTGGTGTGAACATAGTTCACTGCAACCTCAAACTTCCGGGCCCAAGCGATCTTCCTGCCTCATCTTCCCAAGTAGCTGGGACTACAGGCAAGCACCACCACACTGGGCTAATTTTTTTTTTTTACAGAGACGATGTCTTGCTATGCTGCCCAAGCTTGTCTTGAACTTCTGGCCTTAAGTGTTCTCCCACCTTGGTCTCCAAAAGTGCTGAGAAGTTACAGGTGTGAGCCACCACACCTACCCTCAAGATACTCTTGGGTAAACAGAGGAAGATAAAAGGAGTTATTACTCTACTAGATAAGTAAGAATTATTAAAGTGCTATAGTAATTAAGTTTGTGGTATGACAAATAGACCAATGGAACTAAATAAAGCACTGAAATAGACATGCTTTTATATGAACCCTCAACTTATGACAAATGTGCAACTGCAGAACAGTGGAGCTCTTTCGAAGCCAGACACAGATCAGTTGCAGAGAAATAGAGATCTACTTTTTAAATTGTTGTCATAAAAAATTTCAACCATATATGAAACTATCTAATAGCAAAATGAACCCAGCAGCACGGGCCAAGCAGGCCATCAATACTTCTGGAAGAGAAAGGGCTGAAAGGGGCAGGGGACATTGGTTAGTACCAGGAGGGATGGAGATGATATGAGTAGGGGGAAGAAGAAAGGAAATGCAGCTCCTTCTGGCCCTTCTCTCTGACATAGATGGCCTTGCTACTTTCAGGGACCTTCATTTTCAAAGAGCTATACCTGGTGGCTAGATGTGGTGGCATCCTCTGCTAACCTCAACAGCCCTGGGGCTCTGAGAAGTGTGACTTGAAGTAGGATTCCAGAGACTTGTGAGAAGGGAGGTTGGGCTGACACCCTGACCAGGCCCAGGAGGCCTTCACCAACTTAAAGGCAGTTCTGGGTTGTTTACATGTGATGGGAGCAGACTGCTACCTCCTTCCTCAACTGGATGAGAGCTCTTGATGTGAGGAGGGGTTCGGGGCTTTGGCCTCTCTCCTTTTCTGCTTATTTCGAGGCATCCCATAGATCCTGCTCTTTCACAGACAACCCTCTCTGTAGATCCTCACTACTGGCACTTGTAGTACTTAATAGAGGAAGGAAGGCGTGTCTCTCCCTCCTGTGCTCAGAGGTACTCTAAATGTGGAGATGACAGGTGTCTTGGGATGACCCTAAGCTAATTCCATGATGGGCAGGGGACCTCCAGGGATACGAGTGAGAGGGCTTCGCCCACCATCACTTGAACTAACACCAATCTGGGCCAGATTCTCATAACTGTGTCTTTCAATGTCAGAGCAGAAGTTTTCATTTTAATAATGTCTAACTTATCATTTTTTTCCTTTCACGAGTCACACTTTTGGTGTTGTATCTAAGAAGTCATTGCCAAACCCAAGTTTATCTTGATTTTCTCCTATGATACCTTCCAGATGTTTGATTGTTTTTGTGCTTTACATGTAGGTCTAGGATGCATTTTGAGTTGATTTTGTGAGAGGTGCAAAGTCAGTGTCTCTCTCCTTGCTGAGTTCAGGGATACTCTGAGTGCGTGAGGAGAGGAAGCAAGAGGATGACTGAATTCCACAGTGGGTGGGGAGCCATCAAGAATGCCAGTGAGAGGACACCTTCTCAGCACGTGAACACAGTCTGGAGAGATATGTCCTGGAAGCTCCTTAATGAAGATCCTGCACCATCCAAATGGGGTTTGAGCTCCCGGCTGGAAAGGCTTCAGGCTGACAATCAGTCTCTGAATGAGAATGAGGCCACCCAAATGAGTCTGTAGGATCATGTCACCCCATCTTCTCCGTGGGTCATTGCTGGCTCAGATCAACGCCAGCCCCACCTCTGCTCTACGTACTTCCTCTCAGCTGCCTTCACTGTTGACAGGGCCCTCAGCAGAGTTCAGGAATGCCAAGATTCCAGCGGAGGTTGACTTGTGGTTTTGTGAGAGAGTTCACTGAAGGTTTGGGCCATCTCCAGATCCACTCTGCCCAGGATCAACTCAGCTGTTGTAGAGTTTGCTTTCTTCCTCAGCTTTGCCTTTAGTGTCTCAGGGGCAATTTGTCTCTCTTCTAGCCAGAATGGGCTATACAACCTCAGAGGTGAAGGTGGAAAAACTTGGATGTTTATTTCACAATGGTTTCTCTTTGCCTCCCCACTGCCAGATCCCTGAAAAGATCTTTCTCAGATCTTCACTGTGAGAATATGATGGGGTTCCTAGAAGTAAAGTCCCAAACATTTGCCCCCAAAATTACAGCCCCAGGCAGATTATCACTCACATCACTCCACACTCAGCCTTCAGCATTTAATCAAAATCACCATTTAGATGTTCTTGCCAGTTTCTGTCTCCAGCAGCTCCTGCTACAGGTAAGCAGATCTTACCTGTGCCTCTTTGTAGGCACCCTTTTCTCCGTATTTCTGATTGGTGATTTGCCCTACAATCTCAGGTCTCTGATGAGTATAAGAAAAATTACTGATTTTTTTCAATTTTTCAAGCATTTTCTTATTGTAAGAATGAAGTGTCAATATACAGCTGTATAGATTTCTCTTAGTGGTTGCTTTAGATGTTATATTAATTTTTGCTTCAACTGTCAGACACAATTTAGAAAGCTCAAAAGGAGAAAGTGTTTTGCATTTATCCATATTTTTGTTTGCCAAGTCCTTCTTTCCTTCCTTCCTGATGTTCCAACTGCCCATTACCCCTTTTGTTGTCTCCTTTCTGCTTAGGGAACTTTCTCCAGCCACTCTTGTAGGGTAGAGCTCCTGGTGACAAATTCGATTAGTTTTCCCTAATCTGAGAACATCTTGATTGTCCCTTCATTCCTGAAAGACATTTTTGCTAAATTTACGGTTTTGTGTTGACTCCTTTTCTTCCAGCACTTGAGAGAGGCTGTGCTTCTTTCTTCTGGCCTTCATGGCTTCTCTTGAAAAATTCACTGTCAATGGGAAACTGTCAGGGGAGGGGGGTGGGATAGGCAGTTGAGGGAAACTGCTCAGAGAGAGAGGGGCATACCACATCAACAAGGGTACCTGCATAATCATTGTTTGTATACCTAACCCTATATTGTACCCCACATCTTTATAATAAAAAAAGAAAAAAGAAAAATTCACTGTCATTTGAATTGTTTCCCTCTAAGTTGAGATGTTATTTTTCTCTTGCTGTTTTCAAGATATTTTTTTTGTCTTTAATTTTCAGACGTTTGATTATGATGAATCCTGGCTTGTATTTCTTTGGATTCATCCTCTTTGGATTCACTCAGCTACTTGAATTTCTAGGTCTGTGAGTGCAGCTGAATTTGGAAAGCATTTAGCCATTATTTCTTTGAGTACTTTTTCAGCTCCATTCTCTTTCTTTTCTCTTTCCAGGACTCCAGTGGCATGAATGTTAGATTTTTTTGTTATATCTTCACAGGTCCCTGAGATTCTTCTCATTTTCATTTCAACGTGTTTTCTGTCTATTGGTCAGAAGGGGAAATACCTATTGTTTAATCTTTCAGTTCACTGATTCTTTCCTCTGTCATCTTCATTCTACTTTTAAGCCAATCCATTGAGTTTTTAATTTCAGTTATTGCCTTTTTCAATTCTAAAAACCTCACTTGATTTTCTCTGTATCTGCTGCTTCTTTGCTGAGACTTTATACTTCTTGCTGAGACCTTCTATTTTTTCCACTTGTTTCAAGTGTGTTTGTAATGGCATGTCGAAACATATTTTATAATAGCTTATTTAAAAGCTTTTTTCAAAGGCTAGGCACAGTGGTTCACACCTGTGATCCCAGCACTTTGAGAGGCCAAGGTAAGAGGATTGCTTGAGCCCAGGAATTTGAGACCAGCCTAAGCAACATAGTGAGACTTCATTTCTTTAAAAAAAGATTTTTTTTTTAATTGCTGGGCATGGTAGCTTGCTTGTGCCTGGAGTCCCAGCTACTTAGGAGGCTGAGGCAGGAGGATCACCTGAGCCCAGGAGGATGAGGCTGTGTTGAGCTGTGATTCCACCTCTGTCTGGGGAACAGAATGAGACCCCAAACTCAAAAAAAAAAGACAAGGAAAAAAAATAGAAAACTTTGTCAGATAATTCCCACATGTCTGTCACCTTGGTGTTGATATGTATTGACTCTGTTTCTATTCAATTTGACATCTTCCTGTGTCTTATTATGTGAATGATTTTTGGCTGAGCTATTGACATTTTAGTTGTTATTTCATAGTCCTCTGGATGTTATTTAAACCTTCCATTTCAGCTGACTTTCTCTGACACTGCTCTAGGGAGAGAAGCAGGGCGCCACCTCATTAGCGCCATGTGGGAATGAAAGACCAAGTCCCCCACTTGGCCTCCGTTGCCACCCAAGTGGGAGCCTGCTCGTTACTGCTGGGTGGAGGTGGGAGGTCTGGCTCCCTGCTCAGCTTCTGCTGATACCTCCTTGTCTGAGAGGGGTGGGCATCCCTCATTACTGTATTTCATGTCGTCTCCATTGACATCACAGGGTATGAGGAAGGTCTTGTTATTGCTAGACCGTTGTGAAAGTCCTCTCTTTTCCTGAGGCTGCCTCTGATGACATCCCAGTCAGGAAAGGAAGGGTTGACTTGTTACCTTTGGAAGTGTAGGTTCCCCACATAAACTGTACAGACAACATGGGGCCGGGGGAAGGCTCCATTGCTACCTGGTAGGATGATGCTCCAAGTTCCCTACTCAGTCTTCTGTGACACCACTCTGGCGTTGTAAGGGGGTAGTGGAAGCCCTCAGTGTAGCCTGGCGAGAGTGCCAATCTGGGTCTTCTACTCAGCCTTTGCCTTTGTGGATGTGGGTGGGGCCGCAGGATTTTTGTGTGTGATGGTGTTTGGTGGAAGAAGAAAAATTACTGCCTAGACATTTTCTGTCTTGCTGGGTTTCCCTTTTCCTAATTTTCAGACTAGAGTAAGCAGGCTTTTGTTGAGGCTCTACCCTGCCCCACACCTGTTGGTCTGTCCATTTGCTGGTGGATTTATCACCATTTCTGGGATATATGAGGCATAAAGAAAGTCCTAGAACTTGCCACTCTGTTGTCCCTTGGGTCCCAAGGAGCCAGGCTGCCACTTCTGTCCACCATTCAGAGTCTTCTGATGTTTGTTTTATAAATAATATTCTGGGTGTTTAGTTATACTTAGCAGAAGAAATAGAAGAAAGGATGTGTACAACCATCTTTCCAGAAGTGGAAGCTTAATCCCTACAGAGAATTTCAAAGCAATAATAAACTGAATAAAAGCCAGTCTTGATTTTTATCACCATCATACTTCAGTATATTTATATAATTCCAGTGATAAAATACTCTCCCCTTAAATCTTTTCATCTTTATTTTTTCAAAACTTTTTCCCCCCTGCAGGGAATTGTCAACCTAAATAAATAGAGAGGCTCTCTAAAAGAAAACAGTGCTTATCTGTGAATGGAGTATTGCAATGGGAATGAGCATGCCATAGTAAACTATGTGTGTATTCAGGAAGGTAAAGGAAGACAAAGGTTTTAAAAGGAGGAAATGAGAAAGATTGCATAATTGTTTTAGAAATAATTCTCCTTGGCTACAAAGATCAATAACAAGGGTTATGCCAATCTGAGGTTGCACAGGCAGTTGCTGGGCAGATAGATAGAAGGATTTTTTTGTATAATGTTGTGATGGTCTTTGTGTACGGTTTTGACTTTTGCAGAGTCTTTCGTGATAGTTTTTGTTATACAAGCATGAGCACCCTCCATTCACCGCCTTGCCTAACTCATTTGTCAGAGTTTTTTTTTTTTTTAAACATGAGTGACTCCATTGTGATTCTGAAAACTTTCACAGAGTATAATCTCTAAAAACAGTTTAATTTAGGTATGTTTAACATATAGTGAGCTTCTTAACATGGACAATTTGGCAAGTTTTGACACAGGAATAATCCTGGGAAATCACCCCCACGATCAAGATACCCCCAGAGGATTCTTCCTCGCTGTTGGCAATTCCTCCCTCCTGCCACTCTCTGAATCCCCATTCCCAAGCAACCATTGATCTGTATGTCATGACAGATTAGTCTGAATTTTTTTAAGTTGTGCATAAAGTCTTAGAAGCCAGATGGCTTAGAAGCTGGATGGCTCCACCGAATTACGGTGGAGGTAATTTTTAAAGAAACTGCCAAATTGATTTTGAAAATGATTGTACCGGCCTGGCTCGGTGGCTCAGCCTGTAATCCCAGTGCTTTGGGAGGCCAAGGTGAGTGGATTGCCTGAGCCTGCGGGTTCGAGACCTGCCCAGGCAACTTGGCAAGACCTCGTCTGTGTCATAAATTAGCTGTTCTGTCATAAATTAACCAGGCGTGGTAGCACGTACCTGTAGCTCCAGCTACTTGGAAGGCTGAAGCGGAAGGATTGCCAGAGCCCAGGAGGTTGAGGCTGCAGTGGCCAGGAGCGTGCCACTGCACTCCAGTCTGAGCAACAGAGTGAGACTCCAATTCAAAAAAAAGAAAATGATTGTATCATTTTACATTCTCACCAGGAACGTATGAAAGCTTCACTGTTGCACATCCTTGCTGATACTGAAAGGGTCAAGTCTTTTCAATTTTAGCCATCCTAACATGTGTGTGGGTATCTCATTGGGATTTCGATCATAATTTTCCTAATAAATAATGATGTTGAATTTTTATTCATGTGACTTTTGGCAGATTTGTCCTTATGTAATCTTTCTTTGGAATTGCACTGTTGTTTATTCCAACTTCCAAATGTTCATTGTTAGTTTATAGAAATACAATCATTTTTTCAAACAACAACAGATGTTAATGCAACCTCTTTGGAAGACTGTGTGGCGATTTCTGAAAGAGCTAGAAATTGACCTTCCATATGACCCAGCAATCCCCCTATTGGGAATATACCAGGAGAAACTCAAGTTATTCTACCAAAAAGATACCTGCACACGCATGTTTGTTGCGGCTCTATTCACAATAGCAAAAACATGGAACCAACCATTTTGCCCATCAAAGCTGGGCTGGATAAAAAAATGTGGTACATATACACAATGGAATATTATGCAGCCACAAAGAAGGACAAACATATGGACTTCACAGCCACTTGGATGAACTTGAAGTCAATCACACTCAGTGATCTATCACAGAAACAAAGAAAAAAGCACCATATGTTCTCACTCAACAGTGGACTTTGAACAATTATCAGAATACTATAAGAAAGGGATTGGTAGTAGGTGGAAACTGCCAGGGGAGGGGGTTGGGATTGGCAGTAGTGGGAAACTGCCAGGAGGGGGAACACACCTCATCAATAAGGGTGGCTGCATAATGAACATTTGTATACCTAACCCTGAATTGTACCCCACATCTTTAAAATAAAAATAAACAAATAAAAGAGAAAATACAATCATTTTTTTATATTGACCTTGTATTCTGTGACCTTGCTAAACTCAAAGTTCTAGCAGCATTTCTTTAGACTGAAGGGATTTTTCTGCATATGCTCTCTGTAATCAGTGAATACAGATAGCTTTACTCTTCCCTTTCAACTGGGAGGTGTCGTTGCCCCTTGTTGCACTAGAAAGAACATCAAATACAAGGCTGAACAACCGCCTTCCCTCCACCATGAACTCATCGGTCTTGGGTTTTTATACTCCAACAGCCAGCGCCGCTTCTGGCAGGTGAACTCTGGCCCCCAACCCCCTACGCTGTTAAAACCCAAGTCTGGTACTAAACCTTCCGAGGTGAACGCAAACAAGGCCCAGAACAGAACCAAGACTAGGAAACTAGCAAGTCTATTCACCAAGTCTTGACGGGCTGAAGGCGGTGGTTTTAGACGCGAAGACAGAAAACCGAGGAGAGGGACGTGGACACCGGGAAAGGAGGTGGGTGGAAAAGGTCCCCGGTGGGGGCCAAGAATGGCCTTCAAGGTGCAGAAGAGAACTCTGTAGGCGGGAAGTGGAACGATTCACACTTCCACGGAGGCCGAGTAGCGCCACATTGCCGTGGAGGGGTTCGAGGC
Source organism: Cephalopachus bancanus (assembly GCA_027257055.1). Taxonomy (NCBI): domain Eukaryota; kingdom Metazoa; phylum Chordata; class Mammalia; order Primates; family Tarsiidae; genus Cephalopachus; species Cephalopachus bancanus. Next base: position 24,420 of record JAPVLO010000870.1, read on the forward strand.
AAGACGTGCAGAAACCAGGCAGCCACCACGAGTGGGCGCCAACCGGATGAGCCACCGAAGCGGGTGGCGGCTGCGGGAAGAGGCTCGTGGGAGGCAGCCTCTCCCTGCCGTGTGACCCCCAAACTGCAACGGGAAGGCCGGGGAGGGTGGCTGACCGGTTGGGAAGGCGCTCTGGGGGTGGCAGAGACGGTCCCCCTGTCTCCAACCACCCTGTTTAGGCACTCCGGCCTCCGTCCCCTGCCCCGTGGAGGTGGCAGGAGGGTGCACTGTGGCATCTAAGCTGCGTCTCGGCCTCCCCAGCTTCTCCCCACCCTCACCCCCACCCCGCCTGCAGCTTCTCCGCCTCCACTCCCTCCTACCCCACCCACCCCACCCCATCCCCACCCCCACCCCCCACCTCCACCCCCCACCTCCACCCCCACCCCATCCTCCCACCCCACCCCACCCCACCCATCCCATCCCATCCCCCACCGGCCCCCATGCCCTCAGGTTGGTGCTTACTTATGTCTAAGCCCCTCCCCGAGGGCTGCCATTGGCTGGAGGCGTGGCTCGCTGGCCAAAGAAAGCTCAGGGGCGTGGCCTGGCACCCCGGGAGAGGGTATATACTGGGCAGCCTGGAGGTCGGGCCAGACCGCTAGCAAAGATGGGCGGGAGACTAGGAGCCTCCAGCATGGGGGAGGGGTGAGAGGGGAGGGGGAAGGGGGAGGCGGGAGGGGAGAGGGGGAGGGGTAGGGGTGGGGCTGGGCGTGGGGAGAGGGGAGAGAACACAACCACCCCAAGCAGCAAAAAGGGAACCAAGCGAAGGCCCTCCACTCCCCCCAGTCCGAGGGCACTTTCCAGCTGAGCGACCCACCCTGGCTCCTCCTCTTCTTCCCCTCGACTCCGCCCTCCCGAGGCTCCGCCCCGGCCCTCCCCCGGCACGGACGCCCCTCCGCCCGCACCCCTTCTCCCGAAGCCCGCGTGCCCACCCCTCCTCCGTCCTCTTCCCGCCCACGAGTGCCCTTCTGGATCTCCCAGGTGCCCTGGCGGGTGCCCCAGACGGCCACGAAGGCCGAAGGGCCCCTTCAAGGGAGTTTCAGGGAAAAAGCCGCCCCCACGCGACCGCCGCTTCAAGAAAACCTCAGAAAAGGAAGGGGCCGACACTCTCCGGTCACTGTCATCGGCATATATGAGCACACACACATGCTTGCACAAACACGCATTCTATTAATTATGTTTCTCTGGAGAACCCTGACTGATACCCTTTCCTGTAAGCAACTAAAGGCCCTAAGAAGAACCAAATGTCCCATCCTCTGAAAAGTCAGCAACAGCCTTCCAACCACCAAAATGTGGACACGATGACTAAAGAACTAAGATCATATGCTGATTGCATATTTAGTTTTATTAGAAACTGCCAAACTCTTTCAGAGTGACTGTAACAGTTTCTCCACCTCCTTGCCAGCATTTGGTATTGACACTATTTTTTATTTTAGCTGTTACGATGGGTGTATTGTGATATTTTTATGGTTTTCATTACATTTGGCAATAAGCAATGATACTGAACATCTTTCCATGTGCGTATTTGCAATCTGTGAATTCTCTTTGCCTTTTTTAGGGGCTAGAGTTTCAGTACTGTGTTGAATAAGAGTGATGACAGCCAAGAGCAGACATCTTTGCCTAATCTTAAGGTGAAAGTATCCTGTCTTCCACTTTTAAATAACGATGTTATCTGTAGGTTTTGTGTTCATGCTCCTTAGCCAGTTGTGGCAATTTCCCTCTATTACTAATTTGCTAAGATTGTTATCATGAATGCATGTTGATTTTTGTCATATTTTTCTGCCTCAAATTAATATAATTATATGATAACAATAATTATATGACTTTTCTTCTTTAACCTGTTGATATGGTAGATTACAACAATTGATTTTCAGATGTAGAACCAGTCATGATGTGTAATCCATTTTAGACATTTCTGGATTCACTTTACTAATATTGTGTTGATAATGTTTGCACTTAAATTCCTAAGAGATATTGGTCTTGTAGTTTTCTTTTTGTGTGTGTGTATGATCTTTATCTTTGGTATCAGAATATTAAGGCCCATATAAAATGATTTGGAAAGTGTTCACTTAGCCTCAGTTTTTGGGGAAATTTTGTTTGGAATTGTATTATTCTATCCTTAAATAGGTAGACTTCACCTGTGAAGTCATCTAAGGCTGTAACTTTATTGGTGGGAAAATTTCAAGATTCAACTTACTTAATAGATGTAAGACAGTTCAGATTACTTGCTGCCTTCTTGGTAGTTTGTGTCTTATAAGGAATTTTCCCATTTGTGGAAAGTTGTTGAATTTTTTGGCATAAGCTTATTCATAATATTCTCTTAATATTCATTGTAATAGCTCTAGGGTCTGTGGTTTTCTTACCTGTTGCATTGCTGATATTGGTCATTTGTGTCTTCCTTCATTTTGTTATTTAAACCTGTTGATATGGTAGATTACAACAACTGATTTTCAAATGTAGAACCAGTTATGTCTATAAATTTACTGATTTTATTGACCTTTACAAAACAACAGTTTTTAATGCCATTGCTTTTATTCACTGTTTTTTTTTCCATTTGAATTTAGCTTACCTTGACTCTACTGTGTTTTTTTTCCTAGTTTCATGAAGTTTTATAATGTATTTAAATATCCTTCTAAGTACTGCCTTAGTTGCATTCCACAATTTTTGATACGTTATATTTTCATTTTAATTAAATTCCAGAAAAAGTTCCCTTGGGATTCTTTCTTTGATCAACAGGTTATTTAGAAGTGTAGTTTTAAATGTCCTAATATTTTGTGATTTTCCAAACATATTTCTGTTACTGATTTTTTTTTTTTTTTGAGTTGAAATCTCACTCTGTCGCCCAGACTGGAGTGCAGCAGTACGCTCACGGCCACCCCAGCATTGACCTGCTGGGCTCCGGCTTCTGCCTCAGTCTTCCAAGTAGCTGGAACTACAGGCGAACACTACCACACCTGACTAATTTTTGATTTATTGTAGAGATGAAGTCTCGCCAAGTTGCCCGAGCTGGTCTCGAACCCGCGGGCTCAGGCAATCCACTCTCCTCGGCCTCCCAAAGTGCTGGGATTACAGGCTGAGCCACCGAGCCTGGCCTGTTACTGATTTCTAATCTAATTTTGCTGTGTACAGGAACAACTTTTTATTACTTCAACCCGTTTTTACTCAGACTTCTTTTATAGCCCAGGACATAGGCTATCTTGGTAAGTATTCTATGTGCACCTAAAAACAAAGTGTATCCTGAAATGAATGTTGTTGAGTGCAATGTTCTCCTATAGATGTCAATCATATCATGTTAGTTGATAATGCTGCACAAGTCTTCCATATTTTTATTGGTGCTTGTGCACTAGTTCTATCAATTATTGAAAAAGGAGTAATGAAATTCACAAATACAATTTTAGATTTGTGTATTTCTCCCATAAGTTTTCGTTTCATTTATTTTGAAGGTCTGTTATTAGGTGTATATACACTTAAGATGACTATGTCTTCTGGATAGATTGCTTCCTTTGTCGCTGTTTAAGATCGATTTTTAATCCTTGATAACATTTTTTGTTCTGAAATCTGTTTTATCTGATGTTAGTATGGCTAATACACGGTACTTAATTTACCATTCTTTTATTTCTGATTTGTCTGTTTCTTCGTATTTAAGGTAGGGTTTTATGGAAAGATATAACTGGATCATTCCTTTTATCAAATGTGAAAATCTTTGCCTTTTAATTGAAAGATTTAACCTAACCAAAGGTTATGTAATCTCCCCAGGAGAAGCCTACATGCAATGACTGGTCAGCTCAGGCATATAAAAACTGGACCCCTTTGATTCAGTTCCAGATAACTCAGAAGGGCCACGCCAGCTCCAGAGTTCCCCACGGAGTGGGGTGAAGCTTCTATTTTGACTGAGTCACAGCTCAACACTTTCTCTGCTACCTCTCCCTCCCTACTTCCTTCACTTCCTCACAGATGTTGTTTCTGAAAATACTTTCCAATAATCTTCCTGCATGCAAACCTCTTGGGAATCTGACCAAATACAGTTTTTAAATAGAGCTAAACATATACAAACTCCATGTCCTGGAAATTCCACTTCTAAGTATTTTCCCCCAAAATAAATGAGTCCATATGCCTACAGGAATATTTGCATAAAAATATTTGTATGAGACATCCCTAGCATGGTTATAAAAGCCCCAAATGGAAACAACCCAAATGTATTTTAACAGGTAAATGGCTAAACAAATTGTGATATGTCCATAGAGTGGAATTCAGCAATAAGAATGAAAAAATATTGATCCATGCAACAAAATGAATGACTCTCAATCTTGACACAACAGAGTGCATTCTATAATGATCCCAAATATGTAAAGTTCAAGAGCGTGTACGATGAGTTTATAGATGGCAAAAAGAATAGTGGAAGCCTTGGATGAAGGAAGATTGAATAGAAAATGTAATGGAGAACTGGCTGGTCATGAAAAAGTCTACATCTTTATTTTGATGGGGGGCACACGAATATTTGCATTTGTCAAAATATGTCTATGGACTCAAAATCTATGCCAGTTATTTTTCAAGATTAAATTTGAATAAAGATTAAAATTCGAGTAAAGCTAAGCAAGGTTGTTAATAAATGTGTCGTCAGGTAATAAAACTAATGGAAAAAAATAAAATGAAAATTACAAAACTCCCCTTTGCCATGAAGGAAGTTGGTTACAATTTATTTAGGTGGACCTCTGCATTGCTAGCAATCTATGTATAGACTCGTGTGGTGGGTATATGGATGTAAGCTTCATAGTCACTGTTAACCTCTATGTATTTGCAGTTTTTGCTTGTTTGTTAAATTTGACACTTACAGAAAACATTTAGATACATACATTTAAAACAGAGGATTGGTATACAAAATATATAAGGAGCACTCATAAACTAACAAGAAGACAACCTGCTAGAAAAATGGGTAAATTTATCAACAGGAGTTTTACAGACAATGAAGCACAACTGGTCCACGTGCATTTTTAAACAGTTATGTTGAGATATAATTCACCTCTCATGCAGGTCATCCATTTAAATTGTACAGTTCATTGTGTTTAGTCATGCATGTATTTACCTATTAGTTGTCTGTCCTCCCTCCCCTCCCCCCCCTCCATCTTTGCAGCCCCACACATCAGAATGCAAGATCCTGGAGGACAGGGGCTTTGTCTTGTTGTCTTATTCAGTTGCTGTGTCCTGATATCTAGAATGTTGCCTCAGACTTGTAGGTCCTTGACAGAAGTTTGTCAGTTGACTGGAATCAAGGTAGTGAAGATGGAGAAAGGTGAATTGATGAGATGGATTTCTAGGACCTGGAAAGGTATAGGATGTGGGGACTGAGGGAGAAGGGTGGGTCGTGATGACTTCCAAATTTCTGGTTTGGACTACTCAACAATTGTTGATGTCAATAACAGAGCTATTGAATATTGGGGGCTACAAATGATCAGAGGTGGAATGACATCTTATAGTGAAAAAAACAACGATACAGGAGGTAGAAAAACTGGGCTATAGTCCTGAATTTCTTGTGTGATGCTGATCAGACCACTGCACACTTCTGGACCTTTTTGTTTTGTGAATTAGTAGATTTGGGCTAAACATTTTCTGGGATTTGACACATAGATCTTGGCAAATACTTCAGGACTTGTAGAATCTGACTACAGAGTTATGTCTCATTGAATCCATACCCTTTAATTGACCTCCACCTGGGAGCACAAGCCTGTCCTGACATCAAGTTTCACCCAGGGATAGCTAAGCTCTCAGAGTACACAGGCGCTTACAGGCAAGCCTCTCATCCACACTTAGGCTGAAACACGACGTATTTCCTTCCTTTGGCATTCCTGCCGACACTGTTCATTTCTGTGCCCAGCGAAGCCAGGAGAGGGCAGCTCCTCACCACTGCCACTGCCAGCAGTTGCCTGCACGCAGTGATGATGAGTTTCCCAAAGTGCTTTTCTTTGGAAACTCCTAAACTGCTGGTCCAATCAAAAGGAAGACCTCAAGATGCCAGAGCGTTCCTTGGGAATCTCATGTCATAGAATGATTAGGTATTAACTAAGTAATAAATGTGCTAAACATATTAAAGGACATGTAACAAGGAATGTTTAAAAAACACATAAAAAGAGGAAAACACTATAAAGAAAGAATGGGCGGATTTGGGCAAAGTGCAAATAGGACCAGGCAAAGAGGCCCCGCCAGGATTCATGGGCAGCTTCCTTCCTGACAAGGCGTTTCAAACCAGGAGGCTGCTTCTCCTTTCCTAGTCTCTTTTTGTGTGTGTGATAAAATACACATCACATAAAATGTACCATCTTAATCATTTTAAGTGCACAGTTTAGTGGTACTTCGAGCACATTCACAGCGTTATGCAGTCGTCACCACCATCCATCCACAGATGTCCCAAACTGAAACTGTTTCTGTTAACCACATTCTCCCAGTCCCTGAAACCCACACTTCTACTGTCTGTCTCTATGGAATGGACTACCCTAGGTCCCTCATATCAGTGACATCATACGGTACTTGACCTTTTGCAACTGGCTTATTTCACTTAGCATATTGTCCTCAAGGGACAGTCATGCTATAGCACGCGTCAGAATTCCTTTCCTTGCTAAGGCTTAATCGTATTCCATTGTATGCATACACCATATTTGGTTTATCCATTCATTCACTGACGGACATTTGGGTTGTTTACACCTCCTGGCTACTATAAATAATGCTGCTATCAACATGGGTGTATAAATATATCTTCAATCTGCTTTAAATTCTTTTGGATATATGCCCAGAAATGAGATTGTTGGATCATATGGTAGTTTTTTCATTTCTTTTTTCTTTCTTTTTTTTTTTTTTTGAGGAATGTCCATAGTGTGTCTCACCGTGGCTGCACCATTTTACATTCCTACCAACAGTGCACAAGGGTTCCAGTGTCTCCGCATCCTCACTTTCACTTGTTATTTTCAGTTTTGTAGATAGTGGTCATCATAGTGGGTGTGAGGTAGTTTTCATTTGCATTTCCCTAATACTTAGTGATGCCAAGAATCTTTTCACGTGTTTATTAGTCATTGGTCATTTCTATATCTTCTTTGGAGAAACATCAATTCAAGACACTTGCCCACTTTTTACTCTTTTGATTTTTGTTACTGTTGTTCCTTTGTAAAAATTCTTTATATATTCTCCACAATAGCCCCTTACCAGATACAATAATTGCAAATATTTTCTCCCGTTCCAAGGTTTGCCTTTTCAAACTGTTGTTTGTTCCTTTGATGTGGAGAAGTTTTTAATTTTGACGTAGTCCCATTTGTCTATTTGTTCTTTTGTTGCCTGTATTTTTGGGTAGTGTCCAAGAAAGCATTGCCAATGTCAAGAAGTGTTTCCTGTATGTTTTCTTCTAAGCATTTTAGGGTTTTGTTGGAGAATTCCAGATCCAGGCTCATGTACAGATGTGCAGTTGAGGCCAAACACAGACACACAGGTGCTTGGACATAGAGAAAGTTTATTCAATTTGGCCAAAGCTAGAAGGCAGGAAGGCAAGATCTCTCAACTCCACCTTAACAAAAAGAAGAAGCCGGGAGTTTTGATACAGGTTGAGAATAATGAAGGGGGAGTTTCAGGAACTGAGGGAGAAAGTCTGTGTTTCTTCAATCTCAGACATAATACCTTGAGCAAACAGACCTATGGGTGTCAGCAGCTGGTCACAACGTCCTTCAAGGCATTCATACCTTCTGCAAATTTTCTCTGTGACCGTAAAGTTGTGTCCCCTTGCTTGACAAACATTGCATCGGCAGTTTGGAATTATATTGTGGGAACAAGGAACATTGGGTAAAAAACACGTGGTTATTAAGTGCAAGCAGGCAAGGGCCCGATCAGAATTGTCATTATTTCAGTCACTAAAAAATCGGGGTGCTGAGATCCCAAGGGACTTGGTGACAGTTTTAGCACTTATGTTTAGTTCTTTGATCCATTTTTTGGTAATTTTTACATATGGCGTAAAGTAAGGATCCAACTCCATTCTTTTGCATGTGGATAATCAGTTATTCCAACATCATTCGTTGAAATTCCTCAGATCCTAAAGCAAGAGGTGACAAGGAGCAGAATGAATGAGGGTGACAAGACCTCCCTCCTGCTGAGCCACTCATGCATTTGAGGACCCTGGGTGTGAATTCATTCATTCATGCATTGTGCAATGTCCAACCCCAGAGTTCACGACCTCCATAACATGTGGGGACTCTGTGGAATTAGATGGTGGAAGAATGCATTGTTATTTTCGCTAGTCTCCAACTGAACTTTATCATCATGGATAATGAATGCAGGCAAGCAACTTCAGGGAGATTAACAGTACTTGTTACTTTGTCACCAAGAGAGATGCCTGATATTTCCACATCACATTAAATATCCTTTACGCTACTTCCAGATTACAGTCATTATGAGACCTGCCACTCAATTTTATGATTTAAGCATTAATGAAGATGCATGTGTATTTTATGATATTGCAAGTGTGCTTTTAAAAATATTTTGATAACTGTATTTATTTTGTGTTCCTACCTATTTTATTTCATGCATTCAAAAACATTATTCCGAGAAGAGACCCATAGGTTTCTGCAGACAAGCAAAGGGAAGGGTCAGAAGCCTCACTCTGTGCTGGGCGCTGGGGACACAGCAGCCCATGACATAGACCTCTGTCACTGGCTTTGAGAAGATCCCAGCATACAGATGTGTAGCTACAATGCAGTCTGGGGATTTCTGTGCCGGGATCATCAGGCACAGGGAACAACACAACTCCAGACTGATCAGTCCTTTCTCGAAGGTTTCTGTGTGAGGAAGCCTAGCCACTCATTAGTCTGGAGGTATGGCCCTGCCCCTGGTGACCTGTTTACCCTTCTTTGTTCAGCTTTGCCCCCTCGGCAGTCAAAGATTAGTTCCCATCCCCCTCTTCGGCTGACACCAGATGTATTCAGCTGTGGGAGCAGAGATGCTTGGTGTGCTCTCGGTAGCTATGGAAATCCCAGGGTTTCCCTAGCAACAGCTCCGGATGGGTCTTGTTGCTAGGGAACGCTGGGATTTCCCAGGTTGTGGGACTAACAAGACGGTTCTGGACCCAGAGCAGAGAGGTGCAAGCGCAGCTTTAGGTCTGAGACCCAGGGGATAGGTGATCACCTTTGACTCTGATCCTTTCGGGGTACCCAGGCCCATAGTGAAAGGGGGCTGCATCCAGGGTGAAGGGATCTTGAGAGGTAGATGAGGAAGAAGTGCTGTGGGTAAGCAAACTAATTAGAAAAGTCCAAATGAGCCCAACAAATGCCAGGAAGTGGAAGATGCTAGATTCAGAAAGCTCTCAAACTTCGAGTCCAGCACTCGACTGTTTCTAAGGCACTTTCCCTGAGGTTATCACATAGCACATACCTGTTTGGTTTCAAGAGAAAGCCCAAGATTAGAACCAAGGCCAGTCTTGGGCTTGATAGTTTTTAAACAAGGGATCTCACATTTTTATTTTGCACTGGCCTCAAAAGTTATGGAATCAGTCCTAGTTAGAACTTATTTCACAAAAGAGAAAACTGCCCTGTAGGAAGAAGTTGTAATTAGCCCATGTTTAAGTGGACTAGTACCCAACAGAGCTTGACCAAAAGAGGACTTCAGCATGAGAAGGAGATCCTGGGTTCCCATTTCTTAAGAAGTCTTTTTTTTTTTTGAATCAGGGTCTCATTCTGTTGACCTCCTTGACTCAGGCAATCCTCCCTCCTCAGCCTCCCAAGTAGCGGGGACTACAGTTGCGTGCCACCACGCTCAGCTAATTTTTCCATTTTTTTGTAGAGATGAGGTCGCACTATGTTGCCCAGGCTAGTCTTGAACTCCTGACCTCAAGGGATCCTCCCACCTAGGCCTCCCAAAATGCTGGCATTACAAGTGTGAGTCACCGCACCCAGTCATCTTAGGAAGTCTTGAAGAAGGTGTTAGTTTCCTGCTGTCCTGGCTCTAGTATGAAGTGGACATGTCCCATGTTTGTCCCCTAGTCACTATTTCCAGAGCAACAAGAAAAGTCCCATGCAGCACTGTAGGCAACCTTCCATTTAGTGAGGGTCTGCATGTCAGACTCTGGTATGATACCTGTTAGTGGCTAATTTGTGTCTCTCAAAATTTCTATGTTGAAGTGACCATATGCCCTAATCCAATATGCTGGTGCCCTTATAAGAAAAGGAGAGGAGATTAGGCCAGATGCGGTGGCTCACACCTATAATCTCAGCACTTTGGGAGGTCAAAGTGAGAGGATCACTTGCGCCCAGGAGTTTGAGGCGAGCCTGGGCAATATAGCAAATCCTCAACTCTGCAAAAAGGTTTTTAAAAATTTAGCTGGGCGTGGTGGTGCACACCTGTAGTTCCAGTTACTTGGGAGGCTGAGGCAGATGGATCACTGCAGTCTCGACCTCCTGGGTTTAGGTGATCCATCTGCATCACACAGAAGGAAGATCACATGAAGACATAGGGAGAAGACGGCTGACTATACACGGGGAAGAAAGGTTTCAGAAGAAATCAACCCTGCCCACCTTTGACCTCAGACTTCTAGCCTCCAGAACTGGGAGACAAAGTTTCTTTTTCTTTTCTTTTCTTTTCTTTCTTTCTTCCTTTTTTTTTTTTTTGTTTTGTTTTTTTGAAAGCAGACTTGATTGAGAGGACAGGAAAAGTTCTCATAGTGAGAGGGAGGAACCCGAGGGGGTTACCCAAGAGTGTTTCTATGCTTTAAGACATTCAGTCTGTGGTGCTTTGTTATGGCAGCTGGAGCAGGTTAATATAATATTCTTCCCTCCTCCCACATCTGTGAGGGAAAGACTCTGACTACTTCATGGAGGAGAGACCCTAGACTCTGAACTGTTTATCTTGTTCAGGGTCACATAAACTACTAGGCAACCGTGTAGGGACTTGAACCCAGGTTGATCTGACCCCTAAGTCTTTGCTTACAACTTGGCCAACTTGCAGAGGATTGCATTCCAGCTTGTTCAAATCAGACCATCCGGAGCCCTGTCCCAGGCATACCCATCCATCTGCTGCCCTGTGGGCTCAGGGGTTTCCTGGCACAAGGAGGCACAAGGTCAGTGGGGTAGGTAACCTTTCTAATCCAGGAAAACACGAGCTGTGGATGGAGAGCACAGGGGTCAGGGGAGCACCGAGAGGGGTACAGATCCAGCCTGGAACAGTCCAGAAAGATTCCCCTAGAGCATGTGACAGGTAAGCTGATCTTGTAGAATAAGAAATCTGTTGAGAGGAGATGGAAAATAAAGGAACACTGTAGACATGTGGGTATGCAAAGGCTTAGGAATCCAGCAACTTAAGAGAAAGAGTTCAGAGTAAATATAGCAAAAGATGGCTCAGAGGCTGCCATCTGGGATCAGGAACAAGATATGATTATAGAGAAATGAAAACGAGCTTGTTTTCTGACTTAGAAGCTATTTCTGAGGCCAGAACAGTCATTGCCTGTCTAATGTTCATGTCAGATTGCATTGCTTGTGGTCAAAAGCTGTTTCACAATATTCAGAGCAAAGAGCAGGAACTACGTGATTTTTCAGAGCAATATTCAGAATAAATGTAAATCTCTGCCTTAAATAGGACGTTGCAGAGCATTTACATAAAGAACAATCCATCTAATAGATCACAGCGCTAATTCACAAGGTATTTAAAGTCCACTTAGCACTGATGTTTAAACCCCTCAGCATCGCAGAGATATTTAAAGGTATAAAGTCTCCATGCATGTTTCCTCTCACTGTCCCAACCTGTTATTTTCTCCCTCTTTAAACACTTGCCTTATTCTGTTGTCTAGAATGTGTCTTTCTACGCTGTTTTAAATCCTTTCTGGAAAAAGAAGACGGGACCACATACAAAGATATCTGCTTGTCTGTGCCAGGAACAGTCTATCATCCCACACCAACTTTGACTCCACACCTACCATCAACCAAATTGCCATATGCACTCGAGTCAGTTTCAGGCCTATTTCTTTGTTCCAATAATTGGTTTACTCGTTCCTGGGGCTATACGCAGTTTTTGTGTATTGTGTTTCCTTCCCTTTAATTTTCTGACATTCTGAAATCTCTCCCATGAACAAAACAATTCTCCCCAGGTCTCCTCCACGTGGCCACTAGCCACTCTCCCATCTCTCTTCACAGTCCAATTTCTCAGAAAGGTTTCTCAGTCCTGCGCCACAGTGGTCTTATTCCTGCTCCCATTATGCCACAAAAATTGCCTTTGCTAAGGTCACCAATGAGCTCTATGTTGCAAAGTCCAAAGGGCAAATTCCAGCCTTCACTAACTTGATACAGGTGAACACTTCCTCTCCCCTCGCTTCTGTGCCCTCCCAACCTGCAGTCACTCGCCTTATTTTTCATCTCCCTTCTTTGCCTTTTCTCCTCTTTCTATTTCTTAAACTCAGAAGCTCCAGGGATTTCTGCGCTAGGCGGCCTTCGTGTGTGTGTGTGTGTGTAATAAAAGTTTATTTTTTTAACTTTTAGATTTTTTACTTTGAAGTTGTGGGGTACAATTCAGGGTTAGGTATACAAATATTCATTATGCAGGTACCCTTGATGATGAGGTGTGTCCCCCCCAGGAAGATCTCAACTACTGTCAATCCCACTTCCCTGCCGCCCCCCCCCCCGCAGTTTCCCGCTACTGTCAATCCTTTTCTTATAGTATTAAGATAGTTGTCAATGGATCAGAGAGCTAAACGCTGCCTTCTCTTAGCATGCTCACTGCAGTTTCTCTAAGAGCACTCCCCTTCATCCATAGCTTCCATCGCCACCTGTGACATGGGCCATGCTACATGTTTGCCAAACGCCATGTCCTTTTCCTCAGTTCCATGCAGCTAGATCGCATTTCCCAGAATCCCTTTTGATTACGTGTTGCTACGTGTCTGGGTTCTGGCCAGTGGGGTGTGGGGAAAAGAGGTGTTTGACACTTGCAGGACTGGCCACTCAAGTCTCACACATGATCTCCTACAGTTTATTTACTCATCTGCCAGCCAGATGCCAAAAAATCCAGTGGACATCTCTGAGTACCTAGGGGCCCCTGGAGCTACTGGACAGGAGGAAGCTGGGTCACTAATAGTCTGTATAGAAGAGTCCAACCTCTACCCCAACCCACCCTCACCAAGTTTCAACTATAACATGAGTGAAAAAAATAATCTTTTATTGAGTCAGCTCACTGAGATACAGAAATTGTTTGATGAAGCAATTAGCCTTGCTCAACTCATGTACTATCTTTATGCTAATGAAAACCAAATATTTGAATTCCACGCTTGTGCTTCTAATTGTGCATTAAATAATTGACAGTGGGGCTCAAAATGATAGGACAGAGAATCTGTGGGGTTTTTTTAAGTAGGTTACTAGGAAGTCACAAATGCTCATGCATTCACTCATTCGGTCTGACCTCCAAGTCTTTGCTTACAACTTGGCCAACTTGCAGAGGATTGCATTCCAGCTTGTTCAAATCAGACCATCCGGAGCCCTGTCCCAGGCATACCCATCCATCTGCTGCCCTGTGGGCTCAGGGGTTTCCTGGCACAAGGAGGCACAAGGTCAATGGGGTAGGTGACCTTTCTAACCCAGGAAAACACGAGCTGTGGATGGAGAGCACAGGGGTCAGGGGAGCACCGAGAGGGGTACAGATCCAGCCTGGAACAGTCCAGAAAGATTCAGTGATGAGCGAAGACAGAGCCAGTCCATGCACTCACAGAGTTTACTGGGAACTGGATGATAGTGGATCCTCATTTCTCCTAATTATGTTCCAGCTGTGAATTACACAAGCACACCACCCCTCCCACTTCCCCCCTCCTTTTTTTTTTTTTTAGCACAACAAGCGAGTCGTTTCATTAAGCAAAGAACAGTACACTCTCAAGAAGTGATAGTGAGCAGAAACCCACTTTTTCCCCTTTGTCAAAAGGTACAACTGTATGCAATAGTACAACACTCCTTTCTCTTATGACTTTTTTGGGGAGTTTTTTGTTATAGTAAAATATATACAACATAATATCTATCATTTTAACCATTTGTAAGCATATAATTCAGTGGCATTAAATAAATTCGCCATGTTGGATAACCATCACCACCATCTATACCCAAGTCATTTTCATTGTTGACAAAAACTCTGGACCCATTAACTAACTTTTCTTTGTCTTTTGCCCAGCCTCTGGTAACCTCTGCTTTTTCTGTCTCTATGAATTTCCCTATCCTGGGTACCTCATACAATGATTCATACAATATTTGTCCTCTGTTTCTGGCTTTTTGCACTAAGCATAATGTTTTTATAGTCCCTTCAGGTTCTACCATGTAGCAGAATTCCATCCCTTTTCATAGCTGAATAATATCCTATTGTATGACTACACAGCATTTTTTATGTCCATTCATCTGTTGATGGACACCTGGACTAATGGTTTTTACCTTCTGGCTATAATGAATAATGTTGTTATGAATATCGGTGTACAAATATCTTTTCAAGCTCCTACTGGGGATTCTTTTGGATGGATCCATAGACGTGTGATTGCTGGATTATATTGTAGCTCCATATTTACCCTTCTGAGGAACCATCACACTGTTTTTCAAAGTGGTTTAGCCATTTTACATTCCACCAGCAATGTGTCAGGGTTCCAATTTCTCCACATCTTTGCCAACACTTGTTATTTTCTTATGCTTTATTATAGCCATCCTAGCACATTTGAAGCTGTATCTAAGAATATCTTAAAATATAAAAGTCATACACAAATACAATTGTGTTCAAAGACATTCAACTGTAGAACAGAATAAAAGGAGAAAATCCATTTCACTGTAACCTCCTCCAAGTTCCTTCCCCTCTCCAGAGAAAACCACTGTGAAAAGTTTGGTATGCCTCGTTCCAGACCCTTTTGTCTGCATTTCTATTCTTGTGTGGGTGTGGATGTAAGATTACGCATAATGTATACATAGCCATTCTGTCAGTACTGTTAGTTTCCATCCTTCCTTCCACCCGTTCTGCTGTCCTTTCTGTTAGAGAAGTTCCAGCTCTAACATGTTGCCCTACAGCTTATCCCACTGCTTGTAATGTCATTTCTAATTTCCGGAAAGAGTGAGCTGTGTGGTAATGTCACCCACCAGCAGCAGAACTTTGGTGTCTCTCTCGTGCAGAAGACATTGCTTTGGTCATCTCAGGCCTGTACTGGGCTGACCTTCCCCTATCACATATGCCAACAACTCTTTATACTCCGCTCTTCGTCTGAAATTACCTTCCTTTTTCTAGAAATAAAAAGAATTAGAAAGATTTTTCTCTCCTTTGAAGAAAACAACCAACTAACCGACATGGGAAACAGGCAGTGTTTAATGAGAGATCGCCCTCTGCTGGCTGTGTTAGTCAGGGTTCTCCAAAGCAGTCACTAACAGGAAAGCAAGATAAACTGTAAGGAACATAATACACACAGACACATATATGTGAATATATTATAAATATAAGGCGAGGCATAGTGGCTCATGCCTGTAATCCCAGCACTTTGGGAGGCCGAGATAGGAGAACCGCTTGAGCCCAGAAGTTCAAGACCAGTCTGGGCAATGTAGTGAGATCCCACCTCTACCAAAAAAAAAAAAAAGAAAAAAAAAGCAGGTTGTGGTAGTAGCACACATCTGTAGTTACAGCTACCCAGGAACTGAACGAGGGAGGTTCACCTGAGCCCAGGAGTTCGACACTGTGGTGAGCCATGATCATGCCACTGCACCCCGGCCTGGGCAATAGAGACCCCCCCAACTCAAAATACATACATACATTCATATTCATATATAACATGTCACGTAACTACACAGAGATTTATTTACAAGGAATTGGTTACCACTATTTTGGAGACTGGCAGGTTCCAAGCTCTGCAGGGTGAACTGGTGAGCCAAAGGCCCAGGAAAGTCAATGACACAGTTCCAGTCTGCGTCCGAAGGCCAGAGACCCAGGAGAGCTGACAGTGTACTCCAGACTGAAGTCCACCAAGTTCAAGACTCAGGAAGAGCTGATGCTGCAGCTCAAGTTCAAAGGCAGGAAAAAGCAAATATCACAGTTTTAAGGCCTTCAGGCAGGAGGCAGTCTATCTTACTGGAGGGAGGGTCAGCCTTTTTGTTCTATTTGGGCCTTCAACTGATTGGATGAGGCCCACCCACATTGAGGAGAGCTATTTGCTTTACTCTGCCTACCAATGCAAAGGCCAAAAATACCCTCACAGACACACCCAGAATAATGTTTGTCCAACTATCTGGGCACCCCGTGGCCTAGTCAAGCTGACACATACAATTAACCATCACACGGGCCATGTGGGCCTTCTGGGGGGGCAGGCAAACCATAGCAAGAAACTGTGATGCATTAAACAAAATCCTGAGCAAGAAAAGCAGATTTGCGAGCCAAGCTAGAGAGTGCAGTGTCAATGCAAGCCGTATCACTCTCCACCTCAGAACCCCGTGACTTTTTTTTGTGGGTCGTTTTCTTATGAGGGAGTTGATTTCCTGGGTTGCTATTGGTCTATTTAACGTATCCATTTCTTCTTGTTTCAACCCTAGGAGGTTATGTGATGTCAGAAAGTCCTCCATTTCATTCCGGTTTTCAAGTTTGTTTCCACCTCCTTATCCTCCTTTATTTTCTTGAGCTTGTTTTCTGTCTATCCCCTTCACTAGAATGTAAATTTCATGAGGCTAGGGACTTGAGTTTTGGTTTTTCTTTAAGATGTGGGGTACAATTCAGGTTTTTTTTTTCACTTTGGGGTCTGGATCAGAATAGGTGCTAAGTATTTGCTGAGTGAGTGAATATGTGAATGAATGCAAAAGACAGAAGAAGAGAGCAGATCTAATGATGGATCTCACACACACACACACACACACACACACACACACACACACACACACACACGATTACAAAATGCTGAAACAGATAAGTAAAATGCCTTTTAGTCAGTGTAAGGAAGCAAGAAAGCAATTTCTTGGAAGAAAATAAATCCTCTTTTCTTGGCATTTTTCCTTCCGGAAGATTGATCTTTAAGCTAAGGAAAAAAAAATTGTTGGAGTGAAGGGAAGAGAGAGAGCGGGAAATCCAGGCAGCTGGCAAGGCTATTCGATTCCAGAGGCACCAAGGAGTGTGTGATCATAGGGAATGTCTAGATAGCAAGAGAGGCAAAGAACTGAGTACCACATGTTCTCACTCATAAGCGGACCCTGAACATTTATCATAATACTATTAGAAAGAGATTGGCCCTATCGGGACGCTGCAGAGGGTGGGGTGGTCATAACATCAGTAAGAGTGCCTGATCTCCAACCAGGCAAACTGGGGACCAGTTGAGGCCCAATCTATCGCTCCCCTGCTGATTTAGGACCTGGGACGCTGAGGCATGGCGTGGAAGTGATACTTGAGCTACCTCGCTGCCTCGCTGTTTCAATACTGGGATTAATGATTTAACTCCTAAACCTTGAAATCCAAGACTGCAGGCAAATTCTGGATTGATTCATTCAACAAATATGTACTGAGTCACTACCATGTGCCAGGCTCTGTCCTAAACTAATTAGATACATGAGCTTATTTAATCTTCACAACTTCCTTTGAGGTAGGTCGTCTTAAAATCTCCCACCTCACAGACGCAACAAACAAGGTAACCAGAAATCTCTCTGTCCTGGAACCCCACCTAGTGGCACAGTGACATAACTGCAAGACTACTCTCTCCCAGAATTCCAACTGGGAATCAGTCCTCTATTCAAACAAAAAAGTTTTCTGGCAGGAGGGAGTTCTGAGGAGGAGTTTCACAAGGAAGAGAGCACAGATTTGGGGATGATATCGGGGACACTATTTTAATAGGGATAATTGCAGGGGCATGAATACACATACAGAAACTAACACTGTATTAAGGAAAACACACACAGATACCCATTAAGGACAGAGCAACCAAGTCAGGGAAAAAAAGAACAGGCTAATGAATGGACAATGATCATTAGTGGCTGAGAGGAGTGAATTGGCTCTACATGGGGCTGCAGGCACCCTTGTGTCCCCACCAAGCATTGGGCTCTAGGCTAGACACCCAACATTGGTTGGTTCCCTTTGACCTCTCAACACCCCTGTTTTCTAGATGAGCAAACTTAGGCTTGAGAGGGTTAAGTTCTTTCCTCCAAGACCACAGCTGCTGAGTAGATGGCTTGAGATTGGAACCAGATGTGACTGATTTTAAAGGCCGTGCCACTTCCCTGAGCAGGACAATGGCTTGAGAAAGATCTTTGGATTGTCTTGGGGAGAGACAGGACAGAGAAACCTAAGAGGACATTGCAGCGACCCAAACTTGGGTTAAGGTGGTGGTCTCAGAAATGAAAAAGGAAGGGGGTGGATCAGAGCAAATACTGTCAGTAAAGTCTTGGTGACATACTAGGCAAAGAGGAGAAAGGAAACGAAAATGACATCAAGCCTCTAAACCATGGCAGTCAGAAAGGTGGTGATTAAGGTGAGACTTGGGAGAAACCTGCGGGTCAGTGGGGAAAAGCCATAGGGTGACTTCGGTTCCAGATGCTGCAAAGGCCTATGGTGATGATTTTAGACATGGGCCCAGAGTCCTGTGAGAGTTTAGGGGGCTGCCGATGGACATTTGGGTCCCCAAATGTGTCTGATATGCTTCACTTCATGATATGTCACTGCTTTTCGGCTGCAGTGGATTCGGTCTGGCTACTTTCACTATAATTGAAGGCGCAGGCTGTTCCAGCAAATTCCAGCATGTAGGATGGTGACTGGAGATGCAGAGTGGAGGAGGGAGCGACTTGCTGTGAGACACTTGTCACTGATGGTGATGGAGGGGCTCAGGAAAGAATAAATGTTACATTGCGGGGGCTCGCGGCTTCGTGAGCAAGCACCATCCCAGCAGCAGGCATTTCTCGAGCCGAAGGGTGACTAACTGTGTAGTGGGCTGACTTCTGGCTGTTTTCTATGGAATAATGACTAAGTTGAAATTGTTGTTAAACTGTTGTTTTGAGTGTACAACTTTCTTTGAGTGTACTGCGAAAATTCTAGTATTCAAACGTGTGACAAAAACATAAGATAAAGTTGAGTAGCCCTGGCACATGGTTGTCACGGGAAGCAGGAGCTCCCTGGAGAGAAGAGCTGGTCAGGATTCAGCTTTGAGGATGGCCGATGGAAAGCCAGACCTCCTGGCCCTTTAGGTTGCTGTTGGAAGGTCAGCACTCAAAACCCCTGATTGAATGTCAGGGAACTTGCCACCGGCTTCGAGCCATGAGGTCTTCGAGAGGCAAAGGTGTAACCCCCTGGTCTAACGACTACGCATCCTAAAGCAGTGGTTAACCAAGAAAAATAGTAAAACACATGTTCTTTCTTGACTTCCCTGGTCATCATAGAACTGAAAGAATCAAAACTGCCCAAAACAACAACAAAATCTTTAATAGCCCGAGAAAAGGTGAGAGGGCCTCAAGGAGCCCCCCAAGAAGTCAGTCTGCGTCTCAGCCCTTCAGTGTTTTGCCATCGATGTCCAGCAACTCCTTCACATCTTACAGGGACAGCAGCAGAAACCCTTCCTTCCCTAAACAACGTCCTGAGATGAATTCTACTTACATCAAACTGAGCATATCCACCGAGGAATCGGGCTGTTTACAGCAGTTCTCACATGTTAGAGCAAAGAAAAGACTCGGTGGTTCTTTCAAGGAAATTTAGTACTTTTCTCCATGATTAAGGAGGCCCACAGGGCCCAACACGAACTGACTCTTGCCCTGGTGGGGAGAAAAGGTCTCCCCCCACCTTTTCTCCCCTCCAGCCCTCTGGTCCAGCACCACATGAACTGTCCTCTGCTCCCTCCACCTCCCCATCACCCCACTCTCTCTGAAACTGCGCAGGAGCTCACCTTTGCTCTCTCTCCAAACCGGTCCTCACCACCTCCCAACATCACTCCATCCTGCCCTGCATGAACTAACTTCAGCCCCTTTACTTCCCTTGGCCTCCCACTCCCCAATATCTTTCTGATCGCCTCTCTCTCCCAAGCCCGCCCACTCCTGCTGCATTTCTCTGGTTGCCCTGTCCACAAGGGCTGGCCCCTGCTACCTCTCTCCCCTCCCTGGAACTTACACAGCCACCCCCTACAGCTCTCTGGGCCAACCTCACAGGAACTGCCAATGTTTCCCTCTCCCCACAACTCTACCGTCCAGCACCGCATGAGCAGGGCTCAAACTCACCCCCCTCCCCACACTCCCACGAAACTGCTGCGTCCTCACATGAACAGATTTCCAAGATCCCTGCTCCCTCCCACTCCTTACGCCCCTCTGGGACACCCCACAGGCACCTACCCTCTGCCGCTCCTTTACATTTCTTGGTCCAACTCCACTAACTCGTGCTCCCAGGGTAGTTAATGAGATTGATTTAGCCATTCCACAGTATGTGCATATTTCAAAATATCATGTCATACACCATAAACATATACAATTGTGTCCATTCTAAACATTATTTTTAAAGAGAGGAATGTTTGGGATACGGTTAACAGTCAAATGAGAAACAGGGTCCCGTTGTTTGTTTGTTTGTTTGTTTGTTTGAGTCAGGATCTCTTGCCCAGGCTCACCACAGCCTCAACCTCCAGGGCTTAGGCAACCCTTCTGTCGCAACTTCCCAAGTAGCTGGGACTACAGGCACACACCATCACGCCCAGCTTTTTTATTTTTATTTTTTTAATTTTTTTGTCGAGACAAGGTCTTACTATGTTGCCCAGGCTGGTCTTGAACTTCTGGCCTAAAATAATTCTCCTAACTCAGCCTCCCAAAATGCTAGGATTACAAGTGTGAGCCACCACATCTAGCCTCTAATAGAAAATAGCAATGTCATTAGAAATAGAAATGCCATTCGAAAATAGCAATGCCACAGAAAATCCTCCCAGGAAGTGCTGTCAACTGACTATGGGAACAGTCACTATAGCAGCTTCATGGACCCACATCTAATAACAGAGCTTATGTGAAAACCGCAACCAAGGAATGAGAGTGACACTGAACTTCACATCCCCTTTGTCCTTGAGCCCCTTAAAGCCAAGTCTTTTATGGAAGATTTAATTCAAACCCCAGTGATTCTAAACGAGCACAGCTCTGCTTCCCATTGCACAGACAAGAAACTCCAGACACCTAGAAAAGTAGCTTGCCTCAGATTGCCTGGCCAGGAAGTTGCGGAGTGCGTGTGGGAACCCAGGGTTAGGGCTAGTCTGGCCCTCGTTCCCCGAGTGTTTCTCAATCAGCTGTCCCTCTGCATGAGACTCATGTGGGGGACATGGTAAAGTTCATATTCCTGGGCCCAAGTCCTCCAGGTTGCCAGGGCCAGGGATGAGGCCAGGGATGAGGTCACTTCCCAGGTAGAGTTGACAGTTAAAATACAGGATGCCCGGGCACATTTCAGATCAACAATGCATAAACAACAAAAAGACCAAATGAGATATGTTTATACTAAAGCCCCAATCTGTCATTGATCTCAAGTCCAATTTACCTAGGTTTTCTCCTTGGATTAACTACAGCAGACAGCCTTATCCTCAGTGAACAAGGAGGCCCCCAGCAGTTTGGAAATCCATTCTCTCCCTCTCCACGTGTGCACAAATGAGCATTTCATCATCGTTCATTTTCCATCTCCCCTCACCCCAGAGCAGAGAACAGACACTTTACTGCCGCTAACCGGGACTTCTCCTGCAGGTAATCCCAAGCAAGGCCAACCCAAGAGCCTATGAAACGTCATAAGCACATAGACTCCCCAGAAGGTGGCTGAATCCATCCTAGTGTTCAAACAGTCTGGCTCTCCTCATTTTATTCAGGCAAGAATTGCCAACAAGACATTTTTGGTCTTGTGCTTTCCAAAAACTGTTGTTAAGGTATCATCGATCTAGGTTTAGGTGATATGGAAATTTTACTAGTTTTGCAAACCCATAGGTTCCCAAGCCAAAAAACACTTCATGCCAGGAAAGTAGTCGAGGATTATTTCACTTTGGGTCCATAGGTTGGTAAACAGCTTTGTGTGTAACAGGCTGCCGTCAATACAGTGGTTGCAGAGGTGAACTCATGGTCAAGGTCAAAGAACTCAGCCTTAGAGAACAAAAGCTCAAACTAAGAAAGGTTTTATTTTTAAGACAACAGAAACAGCATTAACACACACACACAAAGGCCAGTGCGAGAGTTCGCCAGGTTTTATAAAAGAGAAAACTGCACTCAGGTGTCAACTAAAAACTGGAACCACTTAAGAATGACCACTGCTTGTGGCGACAAGGCTACCACATGTGCCTGTCTAGGTTTTGCAGACATGTGGAAATGCATGGCAAGGATGAAGCGATGCAAGGCAACGTGGCAGGGGAGCCAAAGCTTTCAGACCCTTTCACCACTCTCATGTGCTCTTGTTCTGCTTTTGAGAGTTAAAATAATTAGCAGGTCATTGTATAAAGAACTTTAATATCAGAGAACACTTCCAGAAGTCTAAAATAGGTTCAAGGTCACTACTCGAGTTGACAGGGAGGTCAGTGGGGGACAAATAGTTTGTGTTCTCAAAAGCCAGTTTTCACACAATGGCAGGCACTAAACCTAGTTGCGTGTGCTTGCAGTAGAAAAGAAGATACAGAGCTTAATAAAGGCTGGTCTTTTTCATGATGCGCAGGAACTCTTGCTCGTTGACTTCTCCATCTCCATCTCGATCTGCTTCGTCAATCATTTCCTGCACGACAGTAAGGATTCAGGTTAGCAGAATTCATAAGCCAAACTGAAAGGCAATTAGCAACAGACTTTTAATAATGCTCTGTGAATAGATAAGTGTAGCCCCTCCAACGCCAAGGTGCTACATTTTATAATGGATTCATTTCTGAAGAGCCATCTGAAGACTAAGTCATATATTATCATACACATCACCTGGAAGGGAGCTTGAAGAGAGGGGTCCCTAAGACCTGAAACAGTACGTAGAATTGGACATATGTGCACTTTTCTGGAAGCAGGGTTCATAGGTTTGTCAGACTATCAAAGAATTAACTTGCCAGCAGAGAAACAAGGGTACACAGGCATTCTTTCAAAGAGGTGCTTGCACCAGAGAAAATATGACTCAGAAAGGTCACAGAGGACGCCAAGGTGGGAACCCCAGTTCTGGCCTGACACGTCACATACCTGCAGCTCCTCATCAGTCAGGTTCTCGCCCAACTCCTTGGCCACACGCTTTAGATTTTTGAATGATATCTTCCCAGTTTCGTCATCATCAAAGAGCTTGAAAGCTTTCAGGATTTCTTCTTTGGTATCTTTCTCAGACTTAAGCAGAAAACAAAACATGTAAGTAGGGAGACGCCATGGTTACTCGTGTCTCATAGCCCTGCCACTGCCCATCACCCTCTCCTTGTCAACAACTTGACTGAGTCTCGACTGGCATCAAGTGTTAGGAAGCCCATTTGGCCTCACCAGACAAACGATTTGCTCCCTGTCTATCGCCCTATCCCACATCTATTTCATAACTGGCTAAGAATTCAGTGGGAAGAGGTGTCCACTTGGTGCATAAGCCAAGAAGTCTTGCAAAGTAAACACAGCACTTGTTCTGAGGGACCAAAGCAACATGAGAGGACGGCTATGGTAAGCCATGATCATGCCACTGCAATCTAGCCTAGATGACAGAGTGAGACTCTGTCTCAAAAAAAAAAACCCCTCTAACATCTAGGTGAGAGGTGATGGCATCCTGGCCCAGAGGGTAGCAATGGAAGGGGCGAGAAGTTCCTGGACTGGGGATCTATTTTCAGAGTGGAGTCAACAAGACTTGCTGATGGATGGAATAGAGGGGAGGAGAAAGGCAACAGGAATAAGTCTAAGGCTTTTGGTTGATGCAGCTGGAAAGCCAGAGTGGGTGATGTGCGGAGACGGAGGCGGCTTTTGCAGGACGTTTGCTGTGGTAGCATGGTAGGGGCTTGCAGCAGGGACCCAGGAGCTCAATTTTGGGCAGGACAAGTTTGGGATGTCTGCTAGCTATCCAAATAGGGATGGCCAAGGAGGAACTTGTGGGGGACCTGACTTCTTGGATTCAACCCCCAACCCTTTCATCCTGCCACCACATCACCACATGGTCTCAGTAATGGCCTTCATGACACAGGTCCTAGGTCACAAAAGATCAAATATCATTCAGAGTCAAAAAAGAGACCAAACTCGACATTTTTACAAACCTAGAGATTAAAAAGGAAATATAAAAGTCTGTGCTTAAAACATTCTGTCTGTACAAACCAAAGAGAAACTGCATTTGCTTTTAAAATGTAGGAACAGTGGGTAGAGTTGAAATTGGGGTAAATATACTGCTTAAGCTGGCAGAAGAGGGATCTCCTTGGTGGGGAGAGTAGCCGAGAGGAGAGGGCTATTTTACTTATTAGATCACAGACTTACTGGGGCCCCAAGCGCTCTAACAGAGGAAGAAAATAGAATCTCCAGGAGCTCAAACCCCAGCTATTCCTGAAAGGTACCTGCCGGTAGCTACAGAGAGCACTCCCCTAATAAGAGCAATCTGGGAACCAGCCTCGAATGCAAGAGAGCTTTACTAGGTGGTTATAGAATGCTGAGCCTCCAGATCCCTTACATCGGTCCACAGAGAAAAATGAAAGTATACTCAGATGGTTCAAAGCAACAGAATTGTTAGAGGAGGGACAGAGGTATAGCCTGTGCTCTGGGAAACATACCTCGGACACTGATGGAGTTACTTTTCTATGGGCAAGTAGAGGGAAGATGAGCCATGCTAAGAAGGAGCCAGGGGCCAAGGAAAGAGCAAGGCCTTATCAGCTATGAGCCAGTGGGAACAGACCTCCTAGCAGGTAAGAGCTTATGTTCTCTTGGCCCTTTCAAAGGGTGACATCTCAGAGACTAGGAAATGGAGGAACTCAAGCTTGGGGCACTGAAAAACCATATCCCTGTTGCAGCAAAAAGTGATGTGCAGCTGCTAAAGTAACCACCCCTCAGGCTGAGGCTGCCCTGAACCAAAATTTGGAGAGAAGAATTTCGAACTTAAGAGTATATGGATTTTGTATTATCCAAATGAAAGATGTTGACAAATTACTGGTGTTTATAGGTTTTACTGCTTACGGTTATCACATTGCTGTATCAGTCGGAGAAAGATGATAGCCAAAAGGTGACAGCAGGACTTTCACTACTTTACAAAGGGTAAAGTGACTTCTATAACTTTGTGACTTTGAGGAAAACCAAATAGAACTTGGGCATCTTAATTCTCAGCCATAAAGACTATCCTTTACCAGGTGAACTCTCCAGTTTTCATTAACTTTTCTTTAATGAAGCCATTTTCATATCTAGATTCAATTTCCATCATGGGTGTAAAATAGCTGACTGTCTCAGCTAACTTACCATTTTCTGAGTCATCACAGTCAAAAAATCACTAAAGTTCATTTTTCCTGTCCCTTCTTTATCAATCTCGCTTATCATCTTCTTGATCTCTTCTTTCTTGGGTTCAAAACCCAGGGCCCTCATTGCCACCTATAATGAAAGCAAGATTGTCTGAACAGGAGCATTTCAGCCTTACAGGAGCCTAAATAACAAGTGTTGAGAGCATTAAGCCTGTATCTGATACAGTAATGTTGTAATAATTGGGAAACACCATAAGACTGATATAATTGATATCTGCAAACAATTCTACTTAATAACACTTGAAACAAGACAGGAAAACAGGGCACATGTACAACCTTGTTATTTTTTGCAGGGAGAAGAGGGCAAAAGGGGTAGAGATGTGACAGAGAGAAGACAAGAGGCAGAAGCAAGGCAAGGCAGAATAGCAAGAATATGTAGCGCTTGCCTTAAGTTCTTTAACATCTATGGTACCAGTTCCATCAGCATCAAAGAGATCAAACGCTTCCCGAATTTCCTGCTTCTGCTCTTCGGTAAGCTCAGGCTTGGGACTCATCCTTTTTCGCTGGGCACTTGATGCCATGTTTCCCTTCTTAAAGTTGGAGGCCTTTACACATTATACAAACACACAAGCACAATATTATGCAATACAGTCCATCATTTACATAAGATAGTCATAGGCACCCATATATATTTTTAAGGTAGTTTATACCAACCAATTTCAGAGTTTTGCTTAATAAGAGAGATAACAGGGTTTATTGGCAAGAACAATGAATCTTTCCATGAAGATCTATTCCTCCCACCTCCCCCCCTTTTTAACTATTGTTTTTAAAAGCAAGGAGATTACTTGTCCTTTTGAATACCTCTTATTGATAATCATCCTGAAAGAGTGATAGCCAAGGAACTGACTGTGGATAACTAGAGATAATCAGCTCTCCCTGAATGCAGGGATCCTGGTTCTGTAAATGGCCTTACAATGCCCGCCGGCAGTAACCTGCTTTCCAATAAGTAGTCTGACTTTCCAATTACTTCTAAATTTGGTCAAACGTTACTAAGTTGTTAAGTTGTATATTATGGCAGTATCAAGTAATAAAACTGAATCCATTTGGCACCTCTGTGCCATCTCCAAGAAGCCCAAAGCATCTTCTGAATGCCTCTATATTTAAATTGCAAAATAAATATTAACAATCACAACACAATAAACCTCCTCCCAGTTCTTTGCGGAACCTTTGGCAGAGCGAGGTGGCCAGGAGGCCAGGGTCTGGGGAATTCAAGTCTTCTTTGCCCAGGGAGGGTCACCAAGGGGTCCGGAGAAGGCCAGGAGAGCCAGGGGAGGGGTCGGAGGCGGGGGGGGGGGAGGAGTTAGGGCCGGTTGTGGATGCAGGGGAGGCAGGAGCAAAGCGCAGGCCCAGTAAGGCGGCTGGTGTCTCTATCCTACCGTTTCAGGAAAGAGCTCAAAGGAAGGACGGAAGCGCCAAAGTCGAAAAAGGCGCAGAAGATGTGGCGTGACCGAGCCGAGGCCTAGGAAGGGCTCAGCCTCTGGAAGCGGGGCACGACCGAGCGGCCAGCACTCACCATAGCCGATAGACTCCGCCGTCGGTTGTTACGGCAACCGACTAACACAACGACAGAACGCCGTTCCCATCACCCCGCGCGCGCGACCCCGCTCCCCATTGGCCACTCACTCGCCGCCACAGCTTCCCATTGGTGCAGGGCTTGATGGGTGGGGCTAACCTGGCAAAGCCCGGCCCAGGGCGAGGGGCGAAGCACTACCAAAAGAGACCTAGCCTCATAGGGCAGGATCACACCGTGAGCACCGATTGGCTGAGCTGGCGCCGAGCCGGGCCAATCGTCTTGGTGGAGGAAGCTCAGCCGATTCTCGGCTCAAGCGGGCGGGGAGAAAAGGGTGGCGGTCTGGAGCTGGAGTCCGGTGGGTGCAACCTGCCTATGAGCTGAGGCCGGCGACGGGATCGCCTGCAGACTGGTAAGGGTCGCGGTCTTGCCTTTGGAGGCCGCCTTGTGTCGGCGACAGGGCAGAGCGAGAGGGCGAGAGACTGAGCGCAGTGGCCCGGGTTAGGCGCTTTCGGAGCTGGCCCAAGGCTGAATTAGGGACAGAGTGTATCCCAAGGGACAGAGAAGCCCGTGACCTTGGTGTTGGAGCAGGGATTGTTCTTACGAGGCAGCTGAGACCCTGGGAGGGAAGGGAAGGGGCGTGCTGAGCGTTATCGTAGAGGCTGGACTACTGAGACTTAGAGACCTAACACAGCCGAGGCTCTTTGGAGGTTCCCCTTTGAGAACAACCCCAGCCTGAGCCACATAAATAGACCCCAGACCGGATTCTAAGAGAAGATCACTTTAATTCTCACTTGGCTAAAAAAGCCAAGGACGATGAGCTGGGGGCCTTGGGAACAGACTTTGAAACAAGCGAAGGGGATGTGATTGAGCTTGAGGGTGGGGAGAGGTAATCAGAATATACTCTTTTTGACACCGAAACACTCCAGACATATAGAGAGGAGCATTCCAGGCCGAGACGCCCTCTTGAACAAAGTCTCAGGAGTTTTGGAAGTGAGGAGTACACTTGGGGAATTAAAAGGCAGCGTGTGCAAGGCTGTGGACTGAGAGGGAGCTGCAGAAATAGGTTCAAGCTTCACCTGCTTCCCCTCCAGGCACTGGGGCAGTAATTTAGGGAGGCAGAGGGCAGCATATGATTTCTCGGGCTGGGAAAGGCCCGCGACTTGTTAACACCTCTTAAATGAAGCTTCTGCCCTTTGTCCTCTTCCCCTTGGAGCGGGGAACCTGATTCAAAACCGCTGGGTCAAATTTGACTCCTTCTTCACCTATCTCCTCCCCCATATCCAGCCTCCAGGTTCTATCAGTTTTGCCCCTTAAATGCCGTTTCTTTTTTTCTCTTTCCCGTCTGCTGCTTCTCTCCCAATTCATGCCTTCATCATCAGCCTTCCGACTGGTACAAGCCAGAGTTCTCACCCTGGTCTGCAAAGCCTGGCATGACGTGTTCCCTCCACAGCTGCTCTCCTCTCCCCTGGCTTTCTCCAGCCTGGGACACACCAGGCACACTCCTGCCTTGAACTTTTGCCCCACCTGTCCCCTCTGCATGCTGGGCCTACATCTTTCCTCTCCCAGGTGTTTGCTCAGTGATTGCCTTCTTGGTGAGGCCACCCTAAGCACCCTGTTGAGGTGCTGCAGCTCCTCACGCCACTCTGCTTTTTGTTTCCTGTAACCTCACCTACTGTATGTTTGCCGGTTTACTTTATTCTTTGTTGCCCTTCCACTAGAAGTCAGGCTCTCTGAGGGCAGGCATCTTGGTTTTGTCCATTCCTGGTGCTCCAGAGTGAACAAAACCAAGATGCCTGCCCTCAGAGAGCCTGACTTCTAGTTAATCTTCCTAGTGAACAGCTCTAGTCAGGTCAGCCCCCTGCCCTTTTCAGAGGCTTCCCATGGCTACAGGGTCAAGTTCACCTCCTTAGCCTGACCTCTGAGCCTCCTACCCAGTTTTACCCCATTAACCTTTCTAGCTTCATGTCCCTCCACACCCTACTTCCCAGTCATTCAGTCAGCAGGGTGGCAGCTAACCAGAGTAGGCGGGACAGCACGAGTTCCTTGTGACCTTAGACCTGTTACTGGACCTCTCTGAGCATGTTCCTCTGTTGAGCGAGACCAGTACTGTCTACCTGACTGGATGCCTTCGGATCTGTGTGGGATAACGTCCTCATATGTAAGGGGGCCTGATGGTAAGCAGGTCTTCAGGCAATATTCCAGGCGACTCTTGAAGAACACAGGTTGCAACTGCACAGGTCTGCTTATATGTGGATTTTCTTCCTCCTCTGTCACCCCTGAGATATCAAGACCAATCCCTCCTGTCCCTCTTCCTCCTGAACCTACTTATTATGGAGGCAAGGATGAAGACCTTTATGATGATCTGTTTACACTTAATGAATAGTATGTATATTTTTTCTGATGATTTTCTTTCTTTTTTTTTTTTGAATCAGCATCTCACTCTGTCGCCCACGTTAGAGGGCAGTGCCACAATCACAGCTCACCACAGTCTCCATCTCCTGGACTCAGGAGATCCTTCCACTTCAGCCTACCAAGTAGCTGGGGCCACAGGTATGTGCCACCATGCCTGGCTAATTTTTTGATTTTTTTTTGTAGAGATGAGTTTGCTATGTTGCCTAGGCTGATCTCAAACTCCTGAGCTCAAGCAATCCTCTCGTCTCGCCCTCCCAAATGCTAGGTTTATAGGCATGAGCCACCATGCCCAGCTATGATTTTCTTAATAACATTTTTTTCCTATAGCTTATGTCATTGTGAGAATATAGTATATAACACATCTGATGTACAAAACGTGTTAATTAACTGTTTACATTGATTATGGTTAACAGTAGGCTATGAATAGCTAAGTATGGGGAAAGTCAGTAGTTATACATGGATTTTTGACTGTGTGGGGGTCAGTGTCCCTCACCCCCACATTGTTCAGGGATCAACTGTAATTCTTTTCTCTGATTTGTTCTGGTCATTTCCCCTACCTGTCTTGCCTGGAGCCTGGGACTCGGCTAAAATCTCTTCCCCACAGCCCCTCATCCCCAGGGTAACACCTTCATCTGCATGTTCTCAACTTTGCTCCCAGTCTTACTTCACACTCGCTGTGACACAACTTGTCACAGTTACCAAAACGTGCTGGCTCTGTGTCATCACCTTGTCCTTCCCACCTCTGGCCATGGAATGTCAAGACACCCACACCCTCTGTCTGATTCCTTTAAAACTAGGCTTAGGGGTCACCTCCTCCAGGCATGCTCCCTGAGCCAGCAGCCTGCACTGGTGCTCGGGGCTTACCATCACTGGAGCACAAACACACCTCGGGGATTCCTTGTTCACTCTATCTCCCACCTTAGACAGTGAGCTCCTTGCGGGGTGGCACTCTGTCTCAGTCAGCTTCTGCCTGGGAGTGGCCAGCATTTGGTGACTTGGGAATGGATGAATGAGGTGACACCTGGCTTGTTTGAGCCTCACAGAGGCTGTAAGAGAGGCAGGAATGATGGCTGTTTTACAGCTGAGGCCACTTAGCCAGCAGCAACAGGGCCATTCACCAAATAGTCATTCAAACCCATGCTCCATCCCAGGCTCTCTGCTGGGCCTCCAGGGGCTCCCGGCCTAGTGGGTCAAGACAGGCATGAACATGTTAGGATGGGAGCACAAGCAGGTGCTGAGGTTGCAGCATGCCTTTCCTGGGGTAGAGGAGCTCACCATGGAGAGGAGAGGGAAGGTATTCCAGGCAGAAGGAACAGCATAAGCTAAGCTTGCAGCCATGCTGATGGCTTTCTGAGTGGCCCACCACCTAGTCCCAGCCTGGGACTTTCTTTGTTCTAAAAGGAAACAGGCAGAGAGACAAACGAGGAACAGAAACATGTGAGCTGGGCTGCCCCAGCATAATAAGGGCTAAAGTAACCTCCAAAGAGAAACGGCCTCCTGACCATTGGCCTCTCCTATCCTGATCCGTGTGTTTCCTTCGCCATATCCTGTCTTGGAGTTCTGAAAGGGAAGCCTTCCTCTTGCTCATACAGGTCCCCTGCCTCGAAGTCTTTGCTCAGGAAAATGTCCAGAGTGAAAGTACGTGCTGGCCTCGGGTGAATCCATCTCTCCATCATCAGACCCAGACTTGCAGGTCCGTCCCCACATCTCAACTCCAAAACAAGGTCTGAGAGGCATCACTTGACTTTCCTTGGCTAGCCAGGTTCTACTGACTGAGCTGTTGGGGGGAGTCCACTTTTCCCAGCACAGCCTGGCATTGTCAGCCCGTGGACTAAAGTGACAAGCTTTTAGTGGGCACATCCTAGCTTCCTGCACTGGGCCCCTGGAAGGTGGGCTCTGACAATCTTTCCCCTTTGCAAAGAGGCCACACTTCCACTTTTTAGAAGGAGGGGAATACTCTCATCTCTCTGTCTAGTTTTGTCTCCAGGAATCCACAGTCGGGAACATTCCCCAGCAGGAAGGAAGAGGTAGCACTAGCTCACCTCTCTTTTCACAGAATCCTGCCAGCAACCCCCTTCCCCTTGCCCAGAGGTGGAGCAAGGTGCTTGGATTTCACTGTTACAAGATAGGTCTCTTTTTCTGGATTTGTTTTAGTCTAAGACTTGAACCCAATACATACAATGGGTGCATATGCTGGTTTTTAATGGATTCAAATACCTACCTTTTTTTTTTTTTTTTGAGTTGGAGTTTCACTCTGTCACCCAGACAGGAGTACAGTGGCCGCTCCCGGCCACCGCAGCCTCGCCCTGCTGGGCTCCGGCGATCCTTCCGCCTCAACCTTCCGAGTAACTGGAACTACAGGCACGCGCTACCACACCCGGCTGATTTTTGATTTATTGTAGAGATGAGGTCTCGCCAAGTTGCCCAGGTGGGTCTCGAACCTGCAGGCTCAGGCAATTCACTCACCTCAGCCTCCCAAAGTGCTGGGGTTACAGGCTGAGCCACCGAGCCCAGCTCAAATACCTACCCTTTAAAGAAAAAAAGAGTCTTCTGATGTGTATCTTAGCAATCCACCAACCCCCAGAATGTTGCTTTTTGGAGTCTTCTTTTCAACAGTTTGGAGCTGTTCTTCTGTGATCAAACAGGCGTAACAGAAAATATACAAGATGGTGCACAGTTCAGGGGCATTAAGTACACTAACAATGTTTTGCGACCACCGCCACCGTCCAGCTTCAGAACTCTTGTCAACCTGCAGGCCTGAAATTCCATCCCATTTGCAGTCCTTTTGAACCTGACTTCTTTCACTGAACATAATGTCTTCAAGGTCCGTCTGTGTTGTAGCGTATTTCACAACCACATTCTTTTTTTTTGAGTCGAGGTCTCACTCTGTTGCCCAGGCTGTAATGCAGTGGCACCATCATGGCTCACCACAACCACGAATTCCTGGGCTCAGGTAATTATTCCACCTCAGCCTCCCAAGTAGCTAAGACTACAGCTGTGCACTACTACACCCAGCTAATTTTTTGATTTTTATCTTATTGTAGAGATGAGGTCTCGCTGTGTTGCCCAGGATGGTCTCGAACTCCTGGCTCAAGCAGTCCTCCCACCTTGGCTTCCCAAAGTGCTGGGATTACAGGCATGAGCCACCACAGCTGGCCTTCATTCCTTTTTATGGGTGAATAGTACTCCTTTGTATGGAGATACCACAGTTTGTTTATTCATTCATTCATCAGTGGACACGTGGGTTGCTTTCATTATTTGGCAATAGTGAATAACGCTGCTATGAGCATGATTGTACACATATGTGTTCAAGTTCCTACATTCCATTTTGGGTATAGACCCAGAAGTGAAATTGCTGGATTATATGGTAATTCTCTGCTTAATCTCTTAAGGAACTACCATACTGTCTTCCATGGTGGCTGCACCATTTATATGCCCATCAACAATATGTGACGGTTCCAGTTTCTTCACATCCTCACTGACACTTGCTGTTTTGTGTTTTCTGGCATTTGTTTAGAGACAGGGTCTGTCACTATTACCCAGACTGGAGTGCAGTGGCACGGTTGTAGCTCACCACAGCCTCAAACTTCTGGGCTCAGGCAATCCTCTCCCCTCAGCCTCCTGAGTAGCAGGGACTGCTGGGTGTACACCATCACACCCAGCTAAATTTGTTTTTTTTGAGAGAAATCTTGCTGTGTTGCCCATGCTGGTTTCGAACTCCGGTCTCAAGGATCTTCCCTCCTTAGCCTCCCAAAGTGCTGTGCTGGGATTACAGGCGTGAGCCACTGCCCCCAGACTATTGTCCGGCTTTTAGTAATAGCCATCCTAATAATGGGGGTGATGTTTTGATTTGCATTTTCCTGATAATTAGCAATGTTGAGCATCTTTTCATGTGCCTGTTGGCCATCTATAAAGTGTGTTTTCTGTGAAGAAATGTCTATTCAATCAGAACTGTTCATGATGTTCATTTTAACCTAAGTGTATATCATATGGTGGGTTTTGGTAAGCAGGGTGGCGGCTTGCCTGCAGGATTCAGGATTCAACTCAATTCTTCAGGCTAGTTCTGGGTTCCCAACTAGAGACAGCTAAGCTGTCACCAGAATTTTTATCTGACTCATAATATTTACTAACTTTATATAATTTGAGACAAAGAAGGCTTTGTTTTGACAAGAGTCTGGTTTGCTAAGAATCGTGTGATCATCGTTTGAGCAGTGTTGCTCCATTGGGGTGGGTGGGACACGTTTCTTCCACCTCCTACATACTTCTCCAGCAGCAAGGAGGGAAAGAGGCTCTGAGGCATCTTGCTTTTGCTAGTAGCGCAGAGGCCCTGTGGAATCGGCAGCTCAGCTATTATTTGGACTTTGGGACTGCAAAGGACATGTATATTAGTTTGCTGCTGGTGCTGTAACAACCACAAACTGGGTGGCCTAAAACAACATAAGTGAATTCTCTCCCTTTTCTGGAGGCTAAAAGTCAGAAATCCAGATGTCTTAAGCTCTGCCCTCTCCAGAGGAAGGAAGGATCCTTCCTGCCTTTTCCAGTGTCTGGGGCCTCCAGGCATCCCGTGGCTTACGGCAGCATCATCTCTGCCTTTGCCTCCACGTGGCGGCCTCCTCTTCTCGTGTTTCTCCCCCATAATATGTCTGTTGTAAGAACACTTGTCACTGGGTTTAGAACCCCCCAGAATAATCTTCCTGTCTTGAGAACCTTAACTTCATGACTTCTGCAGAGATCCTTTGGTCCTTGTAAGGCACATTCACAGGTTCCAGGTATTAGGACATAGACAGATCTTTTGGGGGACTGCTATTCACCCCACTACAATTATCCAGAGCTGTCTTCACATGACCCTAGTGTTTCCCTCGAACCCTGTGCCGCTTCATTGGCAGAGAGCACTACGGGCCCCTCCCCTTCCCCTGGCCTCTTCCCTCAGGGCCTCTTGTGGTCCATTTCTTCTGCTTCTTAGACAAAGCTGAAGGCTGTGAGAGTGATTAAATTGAATGTTCAGCTCGAACTGTGTTAAGAACGGAGTGAGGTGTTTTGGGTCAGTCATGCTATTCCTTGAATGAGGCGGGAGGAAGAAATCGTCCTTTCTACCCGGGTTTGCTGTGAGTCTCTATCTTATCCTTACTTCACAGCCCTTCCCTGAACTACTGCCCTACATGTACTTTACATGACGAATCCTTGGTTGTGTATTCATGAGCAGGCATCTGGTTGTGGAGACAACTCTGGGAGTTAGCCTTCCCGAAGTTGGGCAGGACCTGGGACCTGGAGCCATTTCCAAGGTAGTCAGGAGGGCCCCTGCCTGTTAGAGCTTACATGCATGGTGGCTGGGGAGGCATGAGGTTGAAAGTAGGGGAGGGATTCCAAAGAAGGCCCTCCAAGAGGCAGGTAAGGAAGAATCCCACAGAGAAAGGGAGTCATATTGCAATGATGGTAACATTGGCTTCCTTTAGTGGGGTGTTAACAGGTACTTTGTTCAATCCTCTTTTTTAAACTTTGTATTATTATTATTATTATCATTA
The DNA here is from genome assembly GCA_027257055.1 of Cephalopachus bancanus. Classification (NCBI taxonomy): domain Eukaryota; kingdom Metazoa; phylum Chordata; class Mammalia; order Primates; family Tarsiidae; genus Cephalopachus; species Cephalopachus bancanus. The sequence continues at coordinate 59,287 of JAPVLO010000870.1, forward strand.
CTATTATTATTATTTTGAGTTGAGGTCTCGCTCTGTCACCCAGGCTGGAGTGCAGTGTGGCACAATCACAGCTCACTGCTGCCTCGACCTCCTGGGCTCAAGCAATCCTTGCGCCTCAGCCTGCCGAGTAGCTGGGACAACAAGCGCACGCCACCAAATTAGCCTGGCTAGTTTTTTTTATTTTTAGTAGAGATGAGGTCTCAGTATGTTGCCTAGGCTGGTCTCGAACTCCTGGCCTCCTGCCTCAGCCTTCCAAAGTGCTAGGATTACAGGCATGAATCACCACGCCCAGCCTCCAGTCTTCACAATGACTACATGAGGCCATTCACTTCACAGACGAGGAAATGGCCCTCTTAAACATAAAGGGCCTCCCCCGAGCGCTCCCTGCTGGTAAGGAGTGGAGTTGGGTTCATAACCCAGGCAGCAAGCTCTGGGCTCATTAATTTATTGCCAACTTCATTAGAGAGTGGTGTGATTTGTGATTTTCGTGGGTGATGAGAGTGATCAGAGACTTGCAAGAGCAGAGCCCTCTGGGGCTGGGCTTGCTTAGCCTGGGGTCCCGCCATTGCCTCGGGCACACACCCCTCAGGCACCCTGCCAGCAGAAGTCAATAGGCCTTGGGAGGATCAGAGGCCAGGTGTGGAGTCTGCTGTCCTGTGCATGCCGTCCACCCTCTCATTTGCTTGCGTTTCCCAGAGCATCTGGGGAAGTTGAGTAAGAACCCAGTGGTTGGTGTTTATGATTGTAGCCTCACCAGACAGGTAAAGCCACATGCCCCAGCGAAGCCCCTGCCCCTGAGGTGAGTACATGTGTGCCCTGGAGGGTGGTGGGGGCTCTGGTGGCCGTGAGGCCAGCGATAGGGATACCCACTTTCAGCTGGGTACTGTGCTTCGGGCCGAGATGCAACTATGAGCAAGGCCTTGCTCTCCACCTCCTTCTGTCCTGATACACGTGGAGCCAAATGGGTCAATCTCAGCCACACCTGTTTAGGTGACAGGGCCCCTGCCAATGTGAAGGGGGTTGTGGGATAAAGGGACAGGCACAGAGCTACAGGTTGACTTGGCTTATTTGTTCTATGCATTCCAGAAGGGCCATGGCAAATCAGCTTTAGAAAGATATTTTCCTGATAGCTTTCATTATGACTTCAGAAAAATGCTTCTCCAACATGGCCCATCTGACACTGAGGGTCCTAACATCCATTCCTGGCCATTTGGACCCTCGGCATGCCCATAAAGTCAGGCCCCACCGGGGACACATGATTGTGCCCATTGGCTAAAAGTGACAAGGAATATGATACTCAAAGTACGGAATTGGACTGGAGCGATCAGACATTGAGACCCCGCCCTGCCTGCCTGCCACCTCGTCACTGAAGCATTCTCTGAATCTAGCCTTTCTGAGCAAAGTTAGACTCTTGTCATAGGTTTGTCATCTCCAGATGTTAGGGGATCTGTGACTAACTGAATTGGCCAGTGCCAGGAAATCAGAGATGCAAGACCAAATGCACTGTCGTCTAATGGCTTCTTTGTATTTGCAGTTTAGTGTTGTGGGGGATTGAAGAGAGGTACACTCCTCTGTTGGGGGACGTCAGGGGACTTGGTCGCTACGGTTTCCTGGTTGGGATCTGCTGGGTCCCCACCATACTCTGACACTTCTTGAGGGTTTCTGATGACCCAGACACTCTGGTTCTTCCAAGTACAGTCCGGGTAGCTTTAACTTAGCCAGGCAGGAGAGCTCCAGCCTCTATGCAGCTCTGCCCATTCCCCACCCCAAGCACCGCATGCCCTGATGTCTCTTACAGGAGTCCTCAAGCCCATTTCATTGATGGGGAAACTGAGCTGTAACATGGAGAAGTGACCGCAGCAGATCCACACAGTTCATGACAGGGCCATGACTGGAATCTAGGACTCCCTAGGCCTGTCCACTGCCACAGTCTGGTGAGCACCACAAGAGAAACTGAGGATAATTGGAGACCATGAGTGCCATGGGAAAAGCTACAATGAGAAAGATGTTCTTTGCATTGTAGCTGATGAGGGACGTGGTTTAACTGGTTTCCCATGCAACCTGCAGTCTGAGTGTCTGCTGCATCGTGGGCCCGGTCATGCCTTTGTCACAGGAGTATTCGCTGGGTACTTCCTTGAACTGCTGGAACAGTGGTCAGCTATTTGTAAAAAGGCAATAGGGGATGGCATCCACCCAAAACACGAGCCACCAAGCATGTTTTGATTTATGCAGCACTGACATCTGCCTCTAAATATGTCTTGCAGGAAAGAAAAGCTGATTACAAGCAGAACGATAATTTGCGTCAAAATGGAACAAACAGTTGGCAAGCCACTGAGAGACCAGGGTGCATGGACACATTTGACAGAGGACATTCCCATTGTGAGTACTGACATAGAGAAGGTTGACACAGACATGCAAACAAGCTGTTGATATTTACTTGTGGGCTAAAAGTTGTATTTGTTCATTTATTAAATCAGTCAATGTTGGGTATTGTTTTTCATATAAGATATGTAGCTTTGTTTAAGATATGTCAGCTACTTATTGCTATGTGACACACAGCATCAGATTGCAGTCGCTTAAAAGAACAACTGTGTCTTTGCTTACATCTCTGTGGTTTGGGTTGGACCTAGCTGGAGGCCCCCTGAGGTGTATGTCCCCTGGTGGCCTCACTCACACATCTGGTAGCAACTGTCTGCTGTTGGCTGGGCACCTCAGTTTGCCTTCCTGTGCCCTCCAGTGGACTCACCTGGGCTTCCTGGTAGGGTGGCAGAAGCTTTCCCAGCGGGCAGCAGCAGCGGTCACAAGGCCTCCTGAGGCCTAGCAACACAAGTCTCAGAAGGGACTCAAAGAGCCCTGTCGTCATCAGGCGTCCTGGAGACTCTTCACAGAAGTCTTCAAAGGCTTTGCTTTCATTCATTCAATTTTTTCTTTTTTTTGAGTCGAGGTCTCACTCTGTCACCCAGACTGGAGAATACAGTGACACAGTCATGGCTTACCACAGCCTCAACCTCCTAGGCTCACGCGATCTTCCCACAGAACTGGGAGTATAGGCGTGCATCACCAGGCCTGGCTAATTTTTTTTTTTTTTTTTTGTAGAGAAAGGGCCTTACTGTGTTGCCCAAGCTGGTCTTGAACGCCTGGGCTCAAGCAGTCCCAAAGCCTCCCAAAGTGCTGGAACTACAGACATAAGTTACCATGCCCAGCCTGGTTTCATTTATTCTTGTTTTTAAATTTTATTATTTTTATTTTAAAGATGTGGGGTACAATCCAGGGTTAGGTATACAAATGTTCATTATGCAGGTCACCTTGTTGACAAGATGTGCCCCCCTCCCCTGGCAGTTTCCCACTATTGCCAATCCTTTTCTCTTTTTTTTTTCTTTCTGAGTCAGAGTCTCACTCCATCATCCAAGCTGGAGTGCAGTGGCATACTCACGACCACCCCAGCATCGACCTGCTGGGCTCTAGCAATCCTTCCCTCCACCTCAGTCTTCCAAGTAGCCAGAACTACAGGCGTGTACTACCAACCCAGCTAATTTTTGATTTTTTATTGTAGAGACAAGGTCTCACCAAGTTGCTGGGGCTGGTCTCGAACTCACAGGCTCAGGCAGTCCACTTGCCTCAGCCTCCCAAAGTGCTGGGATTATAGGCTAAGCCACTAAGCCTGGCCGCCAATCCCTTTCTTAGAATAGTATTATGACAGTTGTTCCAGGTCTGCTTATGAGTGAGAACATATGGAACTCTGTTCTTTGTTTCTGTGATAGATCACTGAGTATGATCGACTCTAAATCCATCCAAGTTGCCGCAAAGTCCATATGTTCGTCCTTCTTGATAGCTGCATAATATTCCATGGTGTATATGTACCACATCTTTTTTTAATCCAGTCCAGCTTCGATGGGTAGCATGGTTGGGTTCCTGTTTTTGCTATTGTGAATAGAGCTGCAACAAGCATGCGTGTGCAGGTGTCTTTTTGGTAGAATGACACAACACTTCAAAAATGTCATCATGAGGGAAAACGTCTTTATATCAAATGCTAATAAATGTAAGATCCCCAAGAGGCTGCCATGGGCTGCCAGACCAGCATGTTTTTGGTGTGAAACTCAGAGTAAAGGTGCCTCTGGACCTGTGTACAGGCTGAAGCCACTTGCCATCTGCAGTTTCCTATCTGTGTCAACTAGAGTTTTATTGCTGCCTGGCAGCCAGAAAACAAGTCTAGATTTAGCAGTTCTACCAGACGGCCACTGTCATCTAATTCCAAACGTGTTCTTCAAAATAGCTTTTTTCTCATTGATTAACTTTATAGGAAACAAAAGTTCTACATTTAAGCTACTAAGATAAAAGGAATGCTTTTGGCTTAACTTACATATACACAGCAAACAAGAAGAGCCAGGCATGGTAGCATGTACCTGTCTTCCCAGCTATCCAGGAGGCTGAGGCAGGAGGACTGTGTGAGCCCAGGAGTTCAACACCGGCTTGGGTAACATAGTGATGCCTTGTCTCTATTTGAAAAAAAAAAGAAACCAGGCGTGATAGTGTGTGCCTGTAGTCCCAGCTACCCAGGAGGCCAAGGCCAGAGAATCACTTGAGGCCAGGAGTCCAAGACCAGTCTGGGCAACATTGCAAGACCCCCAACTATACAAAAATAAAAATATGTGTGGTGGCATGTGCTTATAGTTCTAGCTGCTAGGGAAGCTAAGGTGGAAGGATTGCTTGAGCCCAGGAGGTCGAGGCTTCAGTGAGCTACGATCACGCCACTGCACCTCCAGCCTGAGTAACAGTGTGTGACAAAAAAAACAAAGGTTGTAAAAAACCCAGTGGCCTAGACCACTCATTTATCTCAAGATTATGTTGTAATTAAATTAGTGTCTAGATGGCTTCCTTTCCTATTCTTAACACTGTCTCTAAGACATCAATTTTATAACTCCCTCAGTAACACATTTTGGGTTTTGCTACCTGTTTCTAGTCTAGAATTTTATTCTTCACTGTTAGTATATATTCTTCCTTGTCTGCTGTGTCCATGAAAGGTAAATGAGTGTGTCACGTGCTCTCTAGCCATATAGCATTATACATGTGATCAAAAACACCATCCCGTCACACTTGACTTCTTTAGGGTAAAGGTACCAATGCTGCGTGGGATGAGTAGGTCTGCAAAACTCTACAGAACAGCCATTGGCCTCCTAATCCCAAGCAATATTGGTTCAACATTTCTTTTTTTTTTTTTTTTTTGGTCGGAGTCTCACTCTGTCACCCAAGCTGGAGTGCAGTGGTACGCTCACGGCCATCCCAGTGTCGACCTGCTGGGCTCAGGCAATCCTTCTGCCTCAGCCTTCCAAGTAGCTGGAACTATAGATGCGTGCACTATCATGCCTGGCTGATTTTTTTATTTATTATAAAGATGAGGTCTCGCTAAGTTGCTTAGACTGTTCTCGAACCCGTGGGCTCAGGCAATCCCCTCACCTCAGCCTCCCAAAGTGCTGGGATTACAGGCTTTTGCCACCGTGCCCGACCTGGTGCAACATTTCAATATAATAAAATAATTCAGCCAGGCACAGCTCATGCCTGTAATCCCAGGACTTTGGGAAGCCAAGGTGGGAGGATCACTTGAGACCAGAAGTTCAAGACCAGCCTGGGCAACATAGTGAGACCCCTATCTCTTAAAAAATAAAGAATCCATGTTACCCCGTCCAAGAGTAGAATACTGGTTAGTCATTTTTTTAAATGGGCTGTTGATCTGTCACTAAGGCTGAAGTGCAATGGTGTGATCCTAGCTCATTGTAGACTTGACCTCCTGGGCTCAAGCATTCCTCTCGCCTCAGCCTCCTGAGTAGCTGGGACTATAGGCATGGGCCACCACACCAGGCTCATTTTTTAAGTTTTTTGAAGAGACAGTGTCTCATTATGTTGCCCAGGCTGGTCTCAAACCCCTGCCTCAGGCGATCCTCCCAGTTCAACCTCCCAAAGTGCTGGGATTACAGATGTGAGCCTCTGTGCCTGACTCATTAGTCACATTTAAAATCGTGAAATGAAATTGTACTGGACATAATAGCAAGGTCATTTTTAAAAATAGACTATCCTCCTTTTGAAACACCTATAAGTAGAGATGCCGGATAATGTCAATGAAGCAAGCTGAAATCCTCTAGGATGCTATCAACACAGGTGTAGTTCTGCCCGTCTTTGGGCTCAGCTAAACTTTTAGTAAACTGAGAAGACCCAGGCTGGGAATTTGGGAGCTCAGAGTTGTTGTACATCACTGCCGTTTCCTGTACAGCTTCCTGGGGACAAGGGGCGAAGAAAGAGTTTGCCAGAAAGGGGATTGATGGGAGTTGTGGATTTTATTTTGCTATGACCTGAGGAAATAGAAATTTTAGTCAAGGTGCAAATTATTTAGCCTGGTAGATGACACATACATAGGAATAATCAGAATCAAGCACAGGAAAAAACTGGTTGTGAAGTTAGTCTGGGGTAGGGCAAGAATGATGAGGCCAATTATGTTAGTAAATTATGCATGAACAAATAATGCTCAGGTTACAGCACCATGTCACATGGGACACCTGGATTGGGAGGGAGGATCTGGAGAAGGTACCTGGCCTTGGCATCCCTTGCGTGTCTCACAGCTCGACCGGGTCGATGTTTATGGAATAAGTAGGGGTGTTGGTTGGTTTTTTTAAATCAGGAACAGTATTTAAGAGCTTTTTTTCCCCACACACCCAACTTTGACTTGCTATGCATGAGCTAGGGAAATTGGGGGCATGTCATCTTAAGGAAACCCAGACAGAGCTTCAGAAAGACCCCAGGAAAGAGGGATGCCATGGGTCCTTCTCTGAGGAAACTCAGAGCCACAGTTTTGCATTGACGTCCTGGCATTAAACTATTTCAGCGCCTGCGCATGGTTCTCTATCCTTTCACTCTCTCCAGTGACCAGAGTTGGAATTACCAAAGAAATGTTGCACATTGTGGAGGCTGAAGTATAAACGCCATAGCTCTTCCCTGATTCCCAACTTCCTTGGAGTTCCAAGAACTGACAGCAGAGCCCTGGGCCTGGGGGGGAGCAGCTTACCCCTTCACTGTGGTCCCACCCGGAGACCCCATCAAGGCGAGAAGGAGTTGGGTGACAAGCCCAAAGCTACACAGCCCAGTCCCATTGTGGTCAGCAAAAAAAAGGGACTGACTTTGTCCTGCAAGTATGGAGACTGTTCGCCTCTTTCTGGTGTTTTAAGTACAAACTATTGAATGGCTGGCTTTTGTTTTGTTTTGTTTTGTTTTTGTTTTTTTTGTTTTTGTTGTTGTTTTTTCGTTTTTGTTTTTGTTTTGTTTTTTGGTCGTAGAGAAGTGCCTAGGACTCAGATATCGGGAGCAAGAAGGTATTACTTTTTTTTAAGATTGCCCAGTTTTGATCATAGGTGGTTTAATTTCCTTTGATTAAATACAAAGCATGGATCTTGTCATCAAATCCAGCCAAAGTCTATCTCAGTATCATTTACTATCTCTCTCCCCTGCTCACGGATCCCAGGAGAGAAAGTAGCCCTAGTGATAGAACACCGGAACTATAGAGAGCTTCCAACTTGGCTCAGGACAAGTCACAAACAAACAAGTACATCGGCCATGACAGTGGCTCACGATGTGTAAGCCTGGGCTCTTTGTCACGACCAGTTCTCACCGCACAAGTGTCTTTCGCAGGCCAAGAGGTGCACAGTGATCGGCGGTTCCGGGTTCCTGGGGCAACACATGGTGGAGCAGTTGCTGGCAAAAGGCTACGCCGTCAACGTCTTCGATATCCGGCAAGGGTTTGATAATCCCCGGGTGCAGTTCTTTCTGGGTGACCTCTGCAGCCAACAGGTAATGGGCCATGCAGCCTTGCTGATTTCCCACAGCCCCTCCCGAGGGAAACCGGGACACTTACTGCTTAGAGGCCAGCCAAACTGTCGTCTGAAAAAAGTGTTTTACTTTGAAAAATGTTAAAGTGATAGGAAAGAATTTAGCACACGCCACAGTCTTACTACTCAGAATGAAGACCTGTGGTGTCTGTCGCAGCGACTCAACTCTACTGTGGTGTCAGAAAAGCAGCCACGGTCAGGGCTTCAATGAACGAACCTGGCTGTGTGCCGAACTTGACCATGAAAGCTGTCTGTGGGCAGTTGTGTGCCAACTGCTGCCACAGGGTACACACCCAGAGGGGGTTGATTTTTTTTAATTGAGATACGATTCTTATGCCATAAATTTTACATTTTGAACATGTACAATTCAGTGGCTTTTAGTACATCCACCATGCTGTGCAACCATCTTCCACTATCTAATTCCAGAATATTTTCATCACCCCAAAAGGAAATCCCATTCACTCCTTGTTCCCTCTCCTCCTCCCCTCCCAGCCCCTGGCACCCACTGATCTGCTTGCTGTCTTTGTGGATTGCCCCCTTCTGGACATGTCATAGCAATGGAATCCCACAATATTTGTGCTCTGTGCCTGACTGCACCTAGCGTGCTATTTCCCAGCTTTGTCACTGTATAAGGGTGGGAGTCTCTTGGATCATATTCGATGTTGCCAGTTGACTGGACAGAGCTGCTGTGTCCATTTTCCATTCACATCAGGAGTGTGGCAGAACCCCCCTTGCCAACATTGGGCATAATGAGACTATCTGGCATTGCCATTCTGAAGAATGAAATGGGACCTTGGTGATGTTCCAAGTCATATGTCCTCACTGATCAGGAAATGGCCACCGTGCCCTTTGCTGATCGGCATTCAGGTTTCCTCCTGCATGGACCACATCTGTGTCCTTTGCCTGCTTGTCTTTGGGGTTCCCTTGTTTTCCTTACTAATCGATTTGGGAGGCCAGTGCTTTGTTGTCGTACACATGGCAGATGGCTTCCCTCAGCCTGTCACTGGGCTCCACTCCATTCTTGGCTTCAGTGTCATTACCATACTGTTTGTTTGTTTGTTTGTTTGTTTTTGTTAGAAGGCCATTACTTCCCTGCAAAGTCTTGGCTGTTTTCTCCCCCAGGCTGTTAACACCTCTGGGCCTGGAGGTGGGGTAGCCGTCTTCCTTACTAGACATAGCCACCTCCAGATTGTTCTCCCTCATTTGCCCTTAGGCCCCCTCCAACTTTGGAGGTGACACCATCAGACTATGCAAGTCTCCAACACCCTGCCTTGTGGCAGCCATCTATAGCCACCTGCCCCCCTTCCCAAGCTTTTCTGCTTCATTCCTTAGTGATTTCAGCTCCTAGCTGATATGAGCTTGTCACCAACATGGCTGGTGTTATTGTTGGTGAATTCGGGGTTCACATAGATGACCCTGCCATACCCTCGCCACTCTTAATTTGGCCTCCTTTCACCCAACGATCTAGTCCTCTACACCGCTGTCATTCCCTAGACCTGAACTTGGTCATCACCAGTAAGTATGCTTTCTCCTGCATCTCAGTCGCACTCTGGGCACCACCTCCTCTTTCCAGCTCACACTCTGTGCCTCAGCTGTACCGGTCTCTGACTCCACCCAGACACCCAGCCGTGCCTGCCGTCACTCGCCCCATCTGTGCCTCACTGCCTATGCGTTCGTGGCCCACACGTTCTCGTGCATGGTCTCCCCTTCCCCTTTCTCTTCAGGTTGTGTGTGTCAGCAAGGCTTCTCCAGAGAACCTGCCAGTAGGGGATGTGTGGAGAGGGGGAGGGAGAACAAGAGAGATTGAGCTTGCATTCAAGGAACCGATTTGTGTGATTGTAGGATCTGGCTAGACAGGTCTGAAATGTGTAGGACAGACCACAAACTCAGGCAGGAGTTGCCTCTGCAGTCCTGAGTTTGGGTTTCTTTTTACAGAAACCCCAGTTTTACTCTTAAGCCTTCTCGACTGATTATATTCAGCCCATCCAGATTGTCAGGGAGAGTCTCCTTATGTAAAGTCGGCTGGTTGTGGATACCAACCACAGCTACAAAACACCCCAGCTGCACCTGGACTAGTGTTTGATGGGATCAGTGGGGACTAGAGCCTGGCCAGGTGACACATCACTTTGTACTTTGCACCGGAACCCCAGCCCCAGTTACATCCTGTCATTTTCATAGCCACGAACCTTGAGCAGCCCCTTGGTACTGCCCAGCACCATCTCCACAGACCTGCCTGTGTCCGAGTCTACATTTGGCCTCCCCTGCAGTTCCTGAGGATGCCTGGTCCCCATCAGATGCCCTGCCTGGTGCCAGCTGGAGGCCACTTCCTCTTCCCTACTCCATGATTCCCCTAGGGCCTCTCCTCCCCGCTGCCTGTGAGTCCTTCCTTTTACTGCCTCTTGGAACCACTTGAGTTGTGTCTTCACCTGACAGCCCCTGTCGCCACTGCCAGGGAACTTGAGGCGACCTATCCAGTGGTTGAATCTCAGTCCTCATCCGACACTTTCTTCGCTTGCCTTCTAGAATGCCGCACTCACCTATTTCCCCTCCTGCCTCACTGATCTCCCCTTCTCAGCCTCCTGATCACTTTCATTTCTAAACTTTGCAGTGTGCAAACTTTGCATATATGCAGGCTCCAGGGCTTATCATCTGGATCAATTTTCTTCTCTAAGTTAAGTCAGTGTCCGGCGAATCCGTCCCATGCCATGGATGAATCACTGTCTAGAAGATGACAAGCTCCCACCTTGATATCTCTAACACATAGCTCTCTCTCCTGGCCTTAGATCTATCCAGCTGCTTGCTGCCTATCCCTGTTTGGATAGCTAGCAGACATCCCAAACTTGTCCTACCCAAAATGGAGCTCTTGGGTCCCTGCTGCAAGCCCCTACCACGCTACCACAGCAAACGTCCTGCCAAAGCCTTCATCTCCGCACATGACCCACTCGGGCTTTCCAGCTGCATCAACCAAAAGCCTTGGACTCATCCCTGATGCCTTTCTCCTCCCCTCTGTCCTATCCATCAGCAAGTCTTGTTGACTCCACTCTGAAAATAGATCCCCAGTTCAGCAACTTCTCACGCCTTCCATTGCTACCCTCTGGGCCAGGATACCATCACTTCTCACCTAGATGTTAGAGGGATTTTTTTTAAACAGAGTGTCACTATCATGCAGGCTACATTGCAGTGGCACAACCATGGCTTACCATAGCCTCAACTTCAGACGATCCTTCCACCTCAGCCTCCCAAGTAGCTATAGGAGTATGCCATCACACCTGGCTTATTGTTTGATTATTTTTTTTGTAGAGATGAGTTCTCACTCCATTTTCCAGGCTGATCTCGAACTCCTGGGCTCAAGCAATTCTCCCACCTTGGCCTCCCAAAGTGCTGGAATTACTGGCATGAGCCATCATGCCTGGCCTAGAGGGACCCTTTTAATACATATATCAGAATGCACCACTCCTCTGTATAGAAGCCTCTCATCACATCCAATCCATGTAGAGCAAATGACAAAAGCCTCTATAATCACTCACAAGGCAATGCATGCTATGCCCCCACTACCCCTCCAGTTTCACTTCCTCCCACATGCTGCCCACCAAGTTTCTGCCTCAGGACCTTTGCACTTGCTGCACTTTCTGCCAGAACACTTCCCATGAACCATAGAGTTTGCTCCCTATTTTCGTGTAAGTCTCTGACAACCCTATGCCAAGCAACAAAAGAGAAGGAGCAAGTTGCCTTAAGAATTTGCCACACAAATCTGATAAAGGGAGAGAGAGATAAGACAAAGGTGGTAACGATGGATCATGAAGTCTGAGCTAAGCCTAAGGTGAATGTCACTTGGGTGAATGACATAGCAGGGAAGGGCTTTAAAAATATGTCTTCAGGATCTGCCTGGGCAACTTGGCGAGACCTCATCTCTACAATAAATTAAAAAATCAGCTGGGCGTGGTAGCGCATGCCTGTAATTCCGGCTACTCGTAAGGCTGAGGTGGCAGGATCGCCAGAGCCCAGCAGGTCGAGGCTGCAGTGACCGGGAGCGGCCACTGCACTCCAGTCTGGGCAACAGAGTGAGACGCCAACTCAAAAAATAAAAAAATAAAAAATAAAAATATGTCTTCAAGCTGGGTGTGGTGGTGAGCGCCTGTAGTCCCATCCAATTGCGAAACTGAGGAGGAAGAATTGTTTGAATTTAGGAGTTCAAGACCAGTCTGGGCAACATAGCAAACATTTTCTGTTTTTAAAACAATGTGAATGTGTTTTTGTAGTCAGTAGTACATAGACAGATAATTAAATACAGTATTTTTACATAACACTTTAAAAAATTTACCTCACTGTCCTCTCAATTGGATTGTTTTTTCTTTGTGGGTTGCCTGACTTCTCCTCTCGTGGCTTTTAGGATTTTCTTTTTTTACCTCTTGTAGTCTATAGGGAATATATCTAGGCTTCAGTTTTAGTTTGGATTTTAAATCCTGCTCAGCAGCTGGTGGGCTTTGTAATCTGAAGACTCGTATCTTTCCCCATTTCTGGAAAATTCTTCAAATAATGACTCTGCCTTCATTCTCTTTTTTTCTCTCTTTCTGAGATCTTTCGTGTCTCTTAGCCTCTCTTTCTTGCATTCCTTCTCCTCCTGTCTTGCGCTATTTTATAGGAGATTTCCTCTGTTCTACCACTCATGGTCAATCATGTTTCATCTATATCCCCTCAGATTATTTTGAAACCAGTGCTAGGCATCATACCATTTTATCTGCAAATATTTCAGCATTTGTCTCTAAAATATAAGGATCCTTTTATAAAACACAATTCCAGGATCACATCTAAAAACATTGCTAGTCATTCCTTAATATCCAGCCAGTGTTCAAATATCCCTACATGTCTCACAAATATTTTTGTTTTGTTGTTTTTCCAAGTAAGGAACCAAGCAAAGTCAAGACTGCGTTTGGTTGAAATGTTTAAGTCTCTTAATTTTTGATTTCTTGTATCTTTTTTTCCATTTGAGACAGAATCTTTTTTTTTTTTTTTTTTGCGTTGGAGTCTCACTCTGTCGCCCAGACTAGAGTGCAGTGGCACGCTCCTGGCCATCGCAACCTTGACCTGCTGGGCTCTGGCGATCTTTCCACCTCAGCCTTCCAAGTAGCCAGAACTACAGGCGTGCGCTACCATGCCTGGCTAATTTTTGATTTATTGTAGAGACGAGGTCTCGCCAAGTTGCCCGGGCGGGTCTCGAACCCACAGGCTCAGGCAATCCACTCACCTCGGCCTCCCAAAGTGCTAGGATTACAGGCTGAGCTACCGAGCCCAGCCTGAGACAGAATCTTGCTGTCACCCAGGTAGAGTGCAATGAAGCAATTGTCACTCACTGCAACCTCAATCACCTGTGCTCAAGTGATCCTCCCGCCTCAGCCTCCCAAGTAGCTGGGACTGCAGACACATACCACCACCTCTGGCTCATTTTTAAAATTCTTGCAATTTCTGACTGTGTTGCCCAGGCTGGTCTTGAACTTCTGGACTCAAGCAATCCTTCTACCTCAGCCTCCCAGACAACTGGAATTACAGGGATGAGCCACTGCGCCTGGGCTCATTCATCTTTTTAAACTATAGTCTATTTATTGGATAACTGATATTTAGTAGAAACCATGTTTATTGTTCTGTAGTATTTCCCATGATCTGGATTTTGCTAATTGAATCTCTGTGATATTATTTAACCTGCCCTTCTAATCCTTTGGTTTTTCCTATAAACTGGTAGATGTAGGATTGCACTGTCCTCGTAAGCTAGGAAACATGATTGTCCATGAGGGGTGAAACAGAAGAAAGCTCCTATAAAATAGTACAAGAGAGAAAGAGAAAGAATGCAAGAAAGAGAGGCTAACAGACAGTAAGGTAGCCGTTAGCCACATGTGGCTATCAAGCACTTAAACATGTGGCAAGTCTGAATTAGAGGCAATTCACTGTAAGTGTAAAATCCACACCAGATTTCAAAGACTGAGTACAGAAAAAAGGAATGCAAATATCTTGTTAATTTATATTGATTACATGTAAATTAATGAGATATTTTAAGATTATATTAAATAGAGCATATTAAAGTTAATTTACCTTTTCTTTTTTACTTTTTAAACGTAGTTCCTACAAAATTTAAAGTCATATCTGTGGCTTGTATTATGTTTCTATTGGGCTAAAGATGTGATCTGAATCTGGTTCAGATTTTCCCTCTGGGACATCGTGGATTGGTACCCCAATAGTAATAAGTATACCTGATGGTCAAATTTTGGGTTTCTATATACCTTTCCTGTAAAAGGAACTAGGGCCCCTTGGGAAAATGAGCCTAGAACATTTTCTTAGCACAAGACTAATGAGGACATGTCAAAGGGACAGCAACCAACTTGAAGGACATTCACTGGCCAAATTTGGGACATTTGGAGCCTCAAAAAAGAGAACAGTACTGTATCCATCGGTTCGTAGAAATACTGAAAAACTCTACAGAGGAATGCCAGTGAATACATGTAAAAAGTCTGCTAGAATTACAATGTCACCATTTTGCACCCAGCACGTTGATTAGTGTTCCAGGAACATTGCTAAATGCTGAAATCAGTTAGTGGAATTATCACCCTGCAGATTACTTATCAATTACAGGAGGAAATGAACCTTTCTGTAGCCAGAATCTGGCAGCCTTCACTGTCATGGAGGGATCCAACTTAACATCACCAAGAGTGGGACAAATTTGTGCCTCCCTGGGAAGGACACACCACCACTAATGTGAATTTTTGCCAAAACTCTTAGGCCTGAATCTCATCATGAGGAGACAGATTACTCCAAATTGAGGTCCAGTCTATCAAATACCAATCTGAACCTTTGAAAAATGCAGCATTACAAAACATAAAAAAGAAAACATGGAGAATTGTTCTAGATTAAAAGAGAGGGAAGAGACATGAGGACTAAATATATGTGGTCCATGACTGGATCTGGACCTAAAAATAAAAATGGCTATAAAAACCATTATTGGGACAATTGGAGAAATTTGAACATAGACTAAATATCAGATAAGAATGTCACATCTGTTGAGTTTCTTGAATGTGATTATTGTTTTTGTAGTTATTTAGGAGAATGTCTTTGTCCTGAGGCGCACCTGGTGAAGAATTTAGAAGCAGTGTGATGTCTGCAACTTATTCTCGAATGGTTTCAGGAAAAAAAATCACAAGTCTATGTGTATGTAGAGAGAGGAAATAGTGGCAAAATGCTTATTGAATGAAGGCACACAATTCATGGTTGTCTTTCTTTTGGCGACAACCATGAATCATACGTAGATCCTATTACTCAATTAAGATTTGGCAAAATGATGGCATGCTCTCATTTCCTCTTCATTTAGTAGCTCAAATCTTTGTACCTTGTGCTGATTAAATGCTTGATTCTTTCCTTTATTTACCAGTTTCAGAAAGAACTTCTCTTCTTACTGGTGAGCAGACTGTCCCTTCTTTGCCCAGTGGGAGCCTCTTTGGGTTGGCCCTTGAGTCCTTTTAACATGACCCCAGTAATCTTAGCTAGCTTTCTTGCCTTCTGATACGACAAGGTGTGCCCGGTTCATCTTGTGTATTTCCTGTCCCAGATCTGAAATCAGACATTTCTCTCAGGAGCTCTCGTTCCTTTTAGCAGTAAATCAACCAGACCTGTTTCAAAATCCCTTTCAGATTACTGCATTATGTCTAGTTTCACAGGAAGGAATATGCCTGTGTGTTGCCTGTTTACACCGTCTTTAAAGGTGTGGGACTTTTTCAAATGATTCGTCATTTCTGTCTGTGAGCTCACCTTCCCTGGAAGTTTTACCCCCCAGGTGCTCTGAACGATGTAGCGGGGTGTTGTCTCTGCATCCCACAGATTTCTCAAGCCCCAAGCCCCTTTCTGTTAAGGACGAGTTAATAGGGAGGGGGCAACTCGGTTTCTATCCCATGTGCTTTTGTATCATTGAACCCTTCACGAGAATGTGTTTCCATGTTGATTGCAGAATTACTTATAAAAGGACGAGGGACCTACAAGCCACAAATGGAAGCGTGAGAACGTGAGAAGGCTGTTGACTTGTCAAGGCGGGAGTGATGATTTTGTCTTGGCTTGCTTTTCCAGGATCTGTACCCAGCACTGAAAGGTGTAAGCACAGTTTTCCACTGTGCATCACCCCCACCATCCAGTAACAACAAGGAACTCTTTTATAGAGTGAATTACATTGGCACCAAGAATGTCATTGAAACTTGCAAAGAGGCTGGGGTTCAGGTAAGGGGAAATCTGGCGTGAATGCTGTCAGGAACGTGCGGTGGCCCTTTGTAAGGGTGTGAGGACCGTGGGTCTTCTTGCAGTCTTCCTGAACCCAGCCAAGGTTGCTCCTTGAAGTGTTGTAAAGAACTTAGAAATCACTGGGTGTCATGAAAGTCTGCATGCCAAGGCCAATTTGAGTTGTAATATTCAAACTGCATACAAATAGACCATTGGAGGACTCTAAGGCTCTTAGTCTTTGGTTGTGGAGCTACACAACGTGGGCATTGCTTATTTTTTATTGTGATAAAACATATATTACATAGAAGGTACCATCCTAGCCATTTGTAGGTGTACAGCTCAGTGGCATTAAGCACTGTCTCTATGAATTCGGCTACCCTAGGAACCTCACAGAAGTGGAATCCTTTGGTATTTGTCCTTCTGTGGCTGGCTTCTTTCACTGTTATAATTCCTGGCTCTCAGGAATGCCTTTCTAGGACTGATAGAGTTGGGTGGGAACCGAGGAGGGGGTGGGGCCTAGAAAAGGAGAGTGATCTGGGCTTCCCTATGCCCCACCCCAGGACGTTTCCTACCTTGTGGGTTGTTTTCCCACCCAAAAACTTGATTGGCCGCATTCGCAACCATTTGAATCTGTGATGACTCTTATGGCGACACATGCCACAGGTGCCATGTAAATTAGAGAAAAACCTGAAGTGAGTGGTGGTGGGGGTGTTTCTCTCCCAACAGTCCCCAGCCAGTGCCTGGTGAGTGCCCGACCTCCTCAGCCAGCCTAGCAAAAATAAGCAGGGGAGGGCTCTTCTGGGCTCCTGCCCTGCAAATGGTCAGTTCTAACCACAGTGACCCTGGCAGCTGGCAGCTGACAAGACACTATATAGGCCCTGCGGCAGTTTTCACCTAATTTGCTCCGTGTTAGGTAGCCAGAGGATCAGTGATGTTCTTTGTTAGTAAATGGACTGGGTAGGAGTCGAGGCTCATCTCTGCACTCCACCTGGGGGTGTAACTAGAGCCCAGGGCTTATAGGCGTGAGCCACTGTGCCTGGCTAAGCATGGCATTTCTTAAGTGGTCATGTGTGTTTTCATATGCATGCCTGTGCTCACATGGCAAGGTCAGTATGAGAATAAAGCAGTGGTCTTCTTCAAACAGGCATCTCCCTAGACATTTGTGGGAGCCCTTTCCTTACGGAAAATCCCTTTTCGTAGGATACACTGAGTCTTGGAAGTCTGTTCTGTCCCTCAGGTGTGATGGGATAAAAAACATGTAAGATCCGCTGTTTTAGAATGTAATACGCTAAAGTGTCTGGAATCCACATAGCTGCATGAGACGGTGATCTCCGGATTACTTTAAGAAGGCATGCAAAGCGAAGGCATGCAAATCATTTGTGCAGTGCGTTGAACGTGAGGGTGGCAAAGAGATGCCACTAGATTCTCTTTTCTACGGGATCATCGGACTGTTTGAATAGAGGAATTCCTGACTTGGATTTTTTTAATCTTTCTCTGCCAGAAACTCATTTTAACCAGCAGTGCCAGTGTCATCTTTGAGGGCGTCGACATCAAGAATGGAACCGAAGACCTCCCCTATGCTACAAAACCCATCGACTACTACACAGA
The DNA here is from genome assembly GCA_027257055.1 of Cephalopachus bancanus. Taxonomy (NCBI): domain Eukaryota; kingdom Metazoa; phylum Chordata; class Mammalia; order Primates; family Tarsiidae; genus Cephalopachus; species Cephalopachus bancanus. The sequence continues at coordinate 77,016 of JAPVLO010000870.1, forward strand.
GACCAAGATCCTACAGGAGAGAGTGCGTGGGGCGTGGGTAGCAGAAGGGTGTGAATTCTTTTTTTTTTTTTTTTTTTTTGAGTTGGAGTCTTACTCTGTCGCCCAGACTGGAGTGCAGTGGCCGCTCCTGGCCACCGCAGCCTCGACCTGCTGAGCTCCGGCGATCCTTCCGCCTCAGCCTTCCAAGTAGCTGGAACTACAGGTACGCGCTACCACGCCTGGCTAGTTTTTGATTTATTGTAGAGATGAGGTCTCGCCAAGTTGCCCAGGCGGGTCTCGAACCCGCGGGCTCAGGCAGTCCACTCACCTCAGCCTCCCAAAGGCATGGGATTACAGGCTGAGCCACCGAGCCCGGCTGGGTGTGAATTCTTAAGAATGACAGTCACGAGTTCAGGAAGATAGTATTCTGAGACCTAAGTACCTAACTTGAGATGTCAGATTTGTGAGTGAAATATCAGAATGGCCTGCTGTGGCCAGATACTGTTCTAAGTATTTTCCAGGAGCGGTTTTTGTTTGTTTAAACTTCACAGTTACCCCATCGTCACCAGATTACAGGTGAGGACACTGGTCCACAGAGAGATTCAGAGTCTTCTTGAGGCCGTGCAGCTAGGGGTGGCTGAACCCAGGCCTGCGCCCGCCCTCTGTACCATGCAAGAATCCTCACTCACTGTGGAAATTGTCAGTCACAGCACTCCCTCCCCCACCCCACCCCCATTTGAAAACACAAACCATGGAAGGATCTGGCTTGCTTTGGGGGGAAAGTACTTTCCACTTGGCAAACTGGCTTCATCAAGGTCTTCTATTTGAGCGTGGCTGGATCCAGCTGCTGTCTGGGTTGAGTGGTCGCCACTGAGGCTTCAGGCTACCGGGGCTGCAGCACCCCACCCCCCCCACCCCCCACAGTGCCAGTCCCAGGTAGAAGACATCACACTGAGGCCATCCTAAGCTGCGGGACAGGGATGCTTAGCTTTCCCGGGGGTTTCAGCAGATAGCATCCCAGAGGCTTCTTGTTCAAAGCCAGCACCTGAGAGTCAGCTGCCTCCAACTACTTGCTGTCACTTTTGCTCAGAGAGTCCTGGCATAACTGGCCTACAAGAAACGAAGGGCTTCCCCAAGCCAGAGAGTGGAGGCCTGGCCTTTAGCAAGCCAGAGTCCCACCCCACACTATGCTGTCCTCCCTGGAGCGCCTGCCTGCTTAGGCTTGGCCCTAGGAGCACTAAAGTCTTTGCTGGGCCCTGCAGGAAGTTCAGTACCGTGGAGACCATGTGCACTCTCACCCAAGTGCCTGGGACTCCCACCAGGGCTGAGCCCATCTAGGCTCAGAAGCTCTAAGGAACAGCCTCAGCTCTGCCCATCAGTCTTTCACTGGCATCAACTTTTGGGTGCTCGGCTCTAAATAAGCAGAGCCTGCAGATGACTCAGGTAACTCACCTAAAGCCTTCTCCCAGCCACGGTCAACACTGCAGTTGACTTTCAAACCTTCTTACTCATAATAAACCCGATATGATGGGGCTTGAGGACTCCTTCCACTGTCTTCCCTTTGGTAGTAGTGACGAGCGTTGGTAGAAGTCATTTGAAGGCTGATTTCATTTTCTCCATTGATATGGGGACCAGAGTCCTGGCGGGAAGAGGAGGGGCAGCTCTGGCAATGTGTTGAAAGAGGCAGCTTAAGATTGCTCGGGCAAGGCTGGGCTCGGTGGCTGAGCCTGTAATCCCAGCACTTTGGGAGGCCGAAGCGAGTGGATTGCCTGAGCCCGCAGATTCGAGGCCAGCCAGGGCAACTTGGTGAGATCTCATCTCTACAATAAGTCAAAAAATAGCCAGGTGTGGTAGCGTGTATTTGTAGTTCCAGCTACCTGGAAGGCTGAGGCAGAAGACTCACTGGAAGACTCGCTGGAGTCCAGCAGGTCGATGCTAGAGTGGCTGTGAATGTGCCACTGCACTCCAGCCTGGGCGACAGAGTGAGACTCTGACTCAAAAAAAGAACGAAAAAGAAAGATTGCTCAGGCTAAAACATGGACCAGCATTTTGCCACCATCTAGTAGAAACCCTCGGTGACATGACACAACAGTAACTATGCTTACCAAGTGTATGTATAGTTCCTTAAGCAACTGACATGACTCAGGCTTGTATAATCAGCATACAGTCCCGTCAGGGTAGGTACCTCTGTGATCCCTATTTTCATCAACAAGATGGCAAATAGAACAAGTTGGGAAGTTATGTTACTTTTGAGGCAAAACGTGTTCCTCTACACCTTATACTCTGAGTTCTAGCTTGTCCATTCAGTCATGCGGAAGACGCCCTTCCCTCTTCCTGGCACTTGGGACTGGGTGGTGTTCTGAGGACTTCACATGCCTTGGCCTCCTGCGCTTCTCAGCAGCTGCCCAGCCTCTCCCGGGGCATGCTCCTCAGACCCTTCAACTCCTCAGACCCTTCTTCTGGGCCCACTTGGGTTTATCGGAGTCCTTTCCTAAGAAGTGGGGCTTAGAATTGACCACAACAGCCCAGGCCAGGTGGATACTTGCAGTTGGCACACGTAGCTAAAGCCAGGAGCCCCTCTGGTGGTTGCAGCCTCATTGGAGGCTCTTGGCTAACTTGATAACTACAATCTTCAGATCTTTTCCACAAATTGCTGCCAAGGCATGTCTTCTGACTGCATTTGTATATTTTCAGCCTTTGAACTCAAACCCATGCCTTTCTGTTTGACCTTTCTGATTTTACTCAGCTGTCTCTCCTGCATTTTCAGCTTTTGATGGGGGATATGGGGTGGAGAGTTAGCCCAGAATTATACCAGTTGCTGATGTGGGTTGTCAGCTCAAGGCAAACTGCTGCCCAATGGCCTGCACACCAGCAAAGTGTGTCATATGTCTGTCCCCCATGGGAGGTGCTACTCATCCAGTGAGGCGCCATCTTGGCTTGGGCCGGTGAGTTTGCCACGGACATGCTCCTTCTCCCTCTGTCCTCCAGGCAGTCCTGGGCGCCAATGACCCTGAGAAGAATTTCTTAACCACAGCCATCCGCCCACATGGTATTTTTGGCCCAAGGGACCCGCAGTTAGTCCCCATCCTCATCGAGGCAGCCAGGAAGGGCAAGATGAAGTTCGTGATTGGGTAAGTCGGCCCACAGTGGCTCTTCCCCACCAGCAGTGACTACTCATATTCAGAGAGCGCTTTGTCGGGGCCAGGCAGCTTTGTAGCTCTTTCTTACATGATTGTATGTCCGTGTGGGCTGCTCCAGCAACATACCTGGGACAGGGTGGTTCATGAACAACAGAAACGCATTGTACATAGCCTTGGAGGCTGGGAAGTCCAAGGTCAAGGCATTCACAGTTTAGGTGTCTGGTGAGACCCCATTCCTTATAGGTGGCATCTGCCATGTGTCCTTACATGCAGGAGGGGGCCAACAAGCTCCTTTGGGCTTCTCTTACAAGGATACTAATCCCGTTCCTGAGGGCAGAGTCCTCATGACCTGGTCATTTCCTCAAGGCTCCACTTTTTACTACTGTTGCAGTAGAGATTGGGTTTCCACACATAAGTGTTATAGGATGCGGGGACACAAGTGTTCAGGCCATAGTTGTGACCTTCTCTACTGTCCCCTGTGTTCATTGCTTGCAGCTGTCATAACAAATGACCACAACCTTACTACTTAAGACAACAGAAATGGAGTCACTCGCAGTTGTGGGTGCCAGAAGTCCAAAACCCACGTGTGGCACTCTCTGAAGGCCCCGGGGAGGATCCCTGCCTGTGTCTCCCTGGCTGCTGGGGCCTGCTGGCCATCCTTGACAGTCCTTGCCTGTTGACACCTCCCTCCTGTCTCTGCCTCCACCTTTACTTGGCTGTTTTCCTTGGCCTCTATGTCCAGATCTCCCTCTCCTAAGGACATCAGTCATGGAGTTAAAGCCCACTTTACTCCAATATGACTGCATCGTAATTACATTTGCAAAGACTCCATTTTCAAATGAGGTCACCTTCACAAATTTCTGGGTGACATGAGTTTTGGAAAGGCACTATTAAATCAGTACCCCCTCCCAGGGCTGGAGTCTCCCTGTATCTTGGAAGGCAGGTAGGGACATCACATTCTTCCTCAAGGACAAGGTGGAGGGGCCTCTGCAGGTGACAGCAGTGTGACCATCGCCTTCGTACAGTTTCTCTCCCTCCGTGCCTCTCTCCTCTTCTCCATTTCTTTCCCTTTCTTCTCCCTGTGCCGTACCTTCCTGCTTCTTACTCAGCCTCACTGCCACCCTGGTGTTTCACTCTGAGGGATTACAAAGAGACTGGTCGAAAACAGACCAGAGCAAGGCATTGGCCCCACATGTCTACCATGTGTCCTGCTCCCTGAGTCAGAGCGGGAGGAGACAGCACCAGTGTTGCCATGCTGGGATGGGGTGGCAGGGCACTGAGCTTTCAGATTCCACTACCACTACAGGCCTCAGGAGTCCTGAGCCAGTGCACATAGTTAACCAGCATGGGCATCCATGAGTGCCAGGGCTGGCATTGCCAAGGTGGTGGCAGTTCTGCAGGTCACAGCCTCTCAAATGCCGAGACTTTGAGAATGGACCAGGGCCCGTGTGCAGGGGCTCGGCTGGGTTTGCAGCTGGGCACTCCCAGCTCCAATTGAGCCGTCCCTTGTGCACCTGCAGAAATGGGCAGAACCTTGTGGACTTCACCTTCGTAGAGAACGTGGTCCATGGACACATCCTGGCTGCAGAGCGGCTCTCCCAGGACACGGCCCTGGGTGGGAAGGTAAGGCCCACCTCATCCCGCCTCTGTGCTTTTGTTAGTCTTCGGGTTTCTTCTCCCTGCCACTGGATTGGCTGGCAGATTGCCCCCGTGGTGCTGTATCATTGAGAATTTGCTCTGGGACCCCTGTGCCAAGGTTGACCCCCTCTCAGAAGGAATATGATGTCCTTCATTGCTGCGTCTCAAAACTTGGGGCCGCTAGACTCAGAGACCGATGAGCTGGGGTTGAGCAAAGATTCAGGACACAGCCATCCGTGGACCATAGCCTGGCTGTCCATCTGTCAACATGGCTACTCAGGGCATGGTCCCACATAGGTTGGACAGGGTGCTCCCTCCTCACCCTTTCTCCCACTCTCTCCTTGGTTCTCCATTTTTTTCCCATAGCTTCTTACCCTCCAGAAGGGTCCAGGAGGGTGATATGCTGAATCTTCTGGCATTTGGCACCCAGTGGGCAGAGCAAGGCTGGGCTGGAGGCTGTCTCTGCAGTGGGCTGGACATGTGGCATGCAGGGATAGGAGAGCTGCTGGGTCCCTTCACTCTTTCCTCCCTCTCCCAGGGCCCCACCCTTGCTGCTAGGTCCTCGTTTATTCCCCGCAACCTCTGCTGGTCTCCCATTCGTGACCTCCAGAGTGGTTGGCAGTGGGGTGGGTGTGGCTTTCGATTTAGAACAGACACGGCAAGTTCAAGAGATACAAGGGGACCCAGTCATTGCATCTGAAGATCAGAAGATAAGTTTTACCGTGATGAGCAATCATTAAATTAACAAAGGTACCTTCCCGAGTGCATCTGTGCTCTAGTTAGAACCCTGGCCCATGGATAAAACTTGGATCACCTTTCCTCCCTGCTCCTCACTGCTGCCCATTTGAACGGTGGAGGGCAGGGCCACATGAAACACTGCAGCGGCTTGGCACGTGAGGACACGGCCTGCACAGGCTTAAGGGCCACCTCGCCTTGGAGCTGCCCTGCGGAAGCCCAGGGCGGGCAAGGAGTGCTGCTTTAACCTCTGGTTCTTACCCCTCCAGGCCTATCATATCACCAATGACGAGCCCATCCCTTTCTGGACGTTCCTGTCTCGCATCTTGACTGGCCTCAATTACGAGGCCCCCAAGTATCACATCCCCTACTGGGTGGCCTACTATCTGGCCTTGTTGCTGGCCCTGCTGGTGACGGTGGTCAGCCCCATCATTCAGCTGCAGCCTACCTTTACCCCCATGCGGGTCGCACTGGCTGGCACATTCCACTACTACAGCTGTGAGAAAGCCAAAAAGGCCATGGGCTACCGGCCGCTGGTGACCTTGGATGATGCCGTGGAGAAGACCGTGCAGAGCTTTCACCACCTGCGCAAGGTCCCGTGAGGACCCTGTGACTGGGATCTCGACGCATTCCCCAGCTGAGCACTCACGTGTGGACCAGTGAACTGACACCCTTCAGATGAGTTTCTTCTGAGCTTTGGATTCCTCCTGCTAGTTAGATGGGGGCACACCCTGTCCCTTCCATGACCACAAGGGTAGTGAAAACAGCAGACATTTCCTCCTCCACACAATTGGATTTGGATTTCTTAAAGTGGGCATCTTCATATTTACTGGTGTGTTCTTGTTCTCTTTCTCCCTCCTGTCCCCCCTTCTCCCTTTCTCCCTCTCTCCTGACTTCCTTATCACAAAGACCACTTTTGAAGTCACCATTTCATTCCAGTGTCCTTGTGCATAATCGAGGAAGCTGTAGGAAGAAACAACGCGATTGCTAGTTGAGATGGAGAATCATTTCCATGCAAACCCATACTAGAGTAAAGCCGCTAGACTGTTCAAGGAACTACATCTTAAAAATATTCAAGAAGAAAAGCAGGTTGTTAGCACATGGTGAGACTTCAGATGTACATTTCTTATCAGCAGTTTAGAGCAAAAATTGTAATCTCCCCAGTTGCTGGGATTTTTTTAAAAAGACTGCTGGTTGTTCAACTCCTTACATGTATCCAAGTTCTCTTTCCTGTTCTGTTGGTGTGTCTGCCTGCATTGTGTCTTTTAGAGACCCAGGCTAGAGTGCAGTTATGCAACCATGGCTTGCTGTAGCCTCTATCTCCTGAGCGCACGTGATCCTCTCATGTCAGCCTCCCAAGTAGCTGAGACTATAGGAACACACCACCACACCCGGGTTGCACTGTTTCCATAAAAGATTTCGATTTATAGCCGAGCTTGGTGGCTCAGTGTATAATCCCAGCACTTTGGGAGGCTGAGACGAGTGGATTACCTGAGCTTGCAGGTTCAAGACCCACCGGGGCAACTTGGTGAGACCTCGTCTCTGCAATAAATCAAAAATTAGCCGGGCATGGTAGCACGCACCTGTAGTTCCAGCTACTTGGAAGGCTGAGGTGGAAGGATCGCCGGAGCCCGGTAGGGTGAGGCTGCGGTGACCAGGAGCATGCCACTGTACTCCAATCTGGGCGACAGAGTGAGACTCCAACTCAAAAAAAAAAAAAGATTTCTCTTTATAAACAGAGTTCTATCATCATCTTTCATGGCAAGGCAGTAATCCTGCCCATTGACATGCTATTTGAGGTGTTCAGCTCCTCTCCTAACATGGGACATCAGGTGGGTGACAGTAAGCCAGAGAGAAGGTAGCCTTTCCAAGATGATGCAGAAAGGGCCAGTTTCCAAAGGGCATAGCACATGTGATCATTCTTGGTGGAGACTAAAGTGAAGGTATAATATGCACCGGGAAATTTGTATCTTCGGAATATTAGAATATTACCTCTGGCTGAGCAGAGACTGTGTAAGGCTGATGGGATGGAGTAAGACACAGTCTTGGCCCCCGAGGCACTCAGCATCACAGAGCTACAACAAGCTCACAAGCCCCTGAAATGCCAGGCAGGAAGTGATACACTTAAGATGCAGGGCTGTTAAGTTCAGAGGAAGGGAGCGTGGCTTCTGCAGGGGAGATGACATGCTGAGATGGACCCTGAAGGATTTCAGACAGAAGAAGCCAGTCTTGCAGTTCGTGGTTTGCCATAGTTTAGCAGCATGGGGTGTTTCTAAGCGGTCTATAAAGCTATGGTGTGCCTTGGATCCAGTGGGCAGAAGTGGCCGGCCTGGTTTGGGGTGGGAGACAGGCCAGGCCGATGATGCCAAGCCGAGAAGGGTGCACTTTTATCACCTAGACCCTGGAGGGCAAAAATCAAGAAAACCATTCTGGCTGCCCTCCCTGGAGCTTGGAGCCAATAGGAAGCCATGAAGGCCCAGGCATAGATGGTGCTGTGGAATAGAAATGAGGCCTTGCATGGACCCACCTGGGAAGGAACTCAGTGCCTGCTCTCCCATAGGAAGTGAGGGCAAGGGAAGGTTCCTCTCAAGCCAGGGCACAGCTCCAGAGGCACCCTTGGAGCTGGGGGCATGGAGTCTTGGGCCAGGTGAGTGTGGCTAGCACACCTTGCTGATGAGCACCAAGGGCCAAACTGCCCTTGGCTGTGTCCCCACTGCTCACCCAGGAAAATGCCAGCCACTACCTGGATCCAAGAAGTCCCTCGCCGAAGCTCTGTCTCTCTCGCTTGTTCAACCCAAACACAAATGTGGAACCCTGCCCTGAACCTCAGTGACAAAACACACGGCCCCTGCCTGCCTGGAACAGACATCCTAGTGGGGCCACACAGCTCCGTACATTATTCAAAACTCCAAGTTTTGATGCCACGGGAGGGATCACGGGGCTGCGAGCACACCTGGCCTAGGTGGAAATCAAGGCAGAACAGTCGCGGAAGTGTGTCTGCTCTCATCCGAAGATGAGCCAGTGTTAATTAGGACGAGGCTGGAGGAGCCTCACACATAGAGAACCTGGGCCCCCAGCTGGCCAAGCTGGTACCCTCTCCACCACTCCTTTTATTTCCTGCATTCCTACCCCACACCTATCTCGACCCTCCACCCACTTGGAGAAAGTCCAGCTACCAAGAAACCACAGCCTCAGTACCCACTAAGAGCACGTTAGAAATAGAAACTGTCGGGCCCGCCCCAGACCTACTGAACCGAGACCCTGGGGTTGGGCGAGCACCGTGTTCACAAGTCCTGCAGATGGTTCCAGACCAGTGAAGTAGTCTTCCTCCAGGTCACTGAGTTCAGCTGGAACCTCCCCTAACACGGCATCCTGGAGCCTGGAGCCAGGGCCACACCTCTCCCTGATGGCAAGTCCCATCTGGAGGGTCAGGGCCAAGGGAAGGCAGTTGTCTCCCAGCTTGGGGACAGCTGAGAGTCCATTGCCAAGTTCTACATGTCCATTGGGGTGATCTCTCATTTCAATGCCTCTTCCCTGCTGGCGCTGACCTAGTTCAGCACCTGGCCCATCTGCACTTAGGTCAGGTGTCCTGGGACAGCCGATCTGTCTGCTTGCTCTCTCATCCCAACTCTGACCTGGCCTCTACACATCAAGAGTGTCCTGCCGAGGACAAATCTGGGCCCTGCGTCTCCTCTGCTGAAGCCGCTTCAGCGGGTCCCAATTTTCTCCCTGCCCACCTTGCCAGCCTCTTCTGTGGGGCTTCTCGCCTGCCGTGTTCTGCTAAGCTGAGCCACTGTCTCCTGCTCACGTCCTGTCACACGTGTCCTGCTCAGGTTGTCCTGGCTGCCTGCAACGTCTTCTCCCCATGTGTCCCAGGTCCACAACGGCCAGCTCCCTTTCCCAGAAAAGCCTGGCCTGATCCTCCCGGTCAGAACAATGACAACTAAAGAAAACTGCCTGAAGTAGGGAGGACTGCCAACATCACTGGGTTGGAGCAGAGGTTCCAGACCCGGCACTCGGATGTGGACTTGGGAGATCTGTGAACCCAGCAATTGGACGCTGTCTTTGGGGAGTCAGAGTGTGTGTGTTTTGACAGGAGAGGATACATAGCTGTCTTTTCTTTTTTAAAAAAAAAATTTTAATCTAGCCGGGCTCGGTGGCTCAGCCTGTAATCCCAGCGCTTTGGGAGGCTGAGGTAAGTGGATTGCCTGTTCGAGACCCGCCTGGGCAACTTGGCGAGACCTCATCTCTACAATAAATCAAAAATTAGCTGGACGTGGTAGCGAGTGCCTGTGGTTCCAGCTACTTGGAAGGCTGAGGCGGAAGAATCGCCAGAGCCCAGCAGGTTGACTCTGGGTGGCCGTGAGCATGCCACTGCTCTCCAGCCTGGGCAATAGAGGGAGATTCCAACTCAAATAAATAAATGAAGTCTTTAATCTTAAGATTTTTTCCATAATAATATTATTAATGCACATTGTTATTTTATACATGTTAGGATAAAGCAAATAAATCTAATGTTAATGCCATTGAAAACCAAGATTCTCGGCATAAAAGAAATACAAACATAAAATCAAAGAAATAAAAATGCAATGATCTAAATTGAAGTTGAAAATATCAATATGAACTCAAGATCTCTTAAACATTTTTTCTCTAGCTCTACCCACTCAAAAGGCCTAGAAACAATTACCAATATAGTAACTATGAGCACTCCTAGAGAAAAGATTGTGAAATATCAAACTATCACTTCCCATGAAAGATCCTAGGCTCTTTGGAGAAATGGCTGATTCAAGGTCTGGGGCAAAAGAATGTACAAGAGGATACATAGCTTTCACTGGCTTCTCAGAGAAAGTGGCGGGGGTGGGTAATAAGATGCAGGAGCCAGTGGAGGGGGCCCACAGCTGTAAGGAGGGGCCAGGTGATTGGCCAAGGGGCAGAGGCCAGAGCTGGGCTGCCAGCCTAGCGGCATCCCTGTCTGCATATTTCCCACAACCCCCATGGAGGCAGGCTCTTTGACAGGACACAGATGGTTGAGGCCTCTGGGGCATATTGTTGTCCACTGACAAGAGCGCTGGCCTTCCCGGCCCCTTGCAGAGCCTTGGCTTGCTGTATAGACAGCCCTGATGGGAGAAAGTTCTCCCTCTGAACTCACCGCCCTTGGCCCTCACCTTCCCTCCCCCCACCAAACCCCAGCAAGTGCAGCTTAAACAGGTGCTGTTCCCCCCAGCTCCTCCTGGCCCCTCAGCCTGGGAGCACCTGGTCTTGGGAAGCCAGCTGCTCTTCTTCAAACTCCATCCCTAACGACATTTCTTCCTCACAGCTGTCCCCCATGGGTCTCTCTCCTCCGGCTTCCTACAACAGCTGGCCTGCATGGCTGCTAAAGTGCATCCTTGGTCACACGGTAACCATCAGCTTGGCTGCCCAGATCGAGCTCTAGGAACTACTTCACTCCTCAAGGGCCAGGGGCCCAGCAAGTGTGCCAGGCTGGAAGGGCGTTTACAGGAGAAAGCCACCAGCTCCCACATCGGCCAGCTGGGGGAGCCCCAGAGAAAAGGAGCCACGGCCAAGGGCACCCGAGGGCAGTTAGCAGGGCCAGGGCTGGACCCTTGGCTGTTGATCCCCCAGGCCAGCGCAACCCATGGCACCCAATTCATATTCTGGCAACTCGATGTAGCAAAGGTGCCCATGTAGGAGAAAGGCAGTCAGGACACAGGCTCCAACCCGAGGCTCGCTAATGTGAAGGGCTTGGAAAGCACAAATAGATAGGAACTGTGGAAGACACTAGAAGCTTCTATTCCAGTGTGCACATCTTCTCCAACACTGTCACTGATCTGGAAGGATGCGATGATGGTGGACCCAAGTGAGAGTCTTTCCTTTGCCGGGTGTGATTCTTAGCTTCGGGCCATGGAGGTCTGTTCATATTAGCTCCTTTGACCCAGAGAACTTCTAGAGTGACTTGGGTAGGGGAGAAAAAGGCAAAGGCCTCTCAGCCTTTGTCGTGTACCACAGCCTGTTCCCAGAAACCCTTTCGGGATGCCTCTTGTAGCAGGTACAGGGAGACATGCATACCACTGGCTTTGTTCTCTGGGGAGGGGAGGGAACTCCAATTCAGAAGATATTAACTGAACACCCGCCATGTCCAAAGGGATGCAGAAGTAACCAAGATAGAGCCTTTGCTCTCAGAGAGCTCATGATCCAGAAGAAATGAGATGCAGACATGAATGACCCAAGTGCTCCTTGTCTCAAGAGCAGCAGTCAGCAAACTATGAACTCAGGGTCAAATCCTGCTTCCCACCTACTTTTGTAAATAAAGTTGTATTGGTCCACAGCAACATCCATTCATTGCCATGTTGTCTATGGCTGCCTTTTTGCTACAACGGCAGAGTTGAGTAGTTATGACAGAGGCCATCTGGCCTACAAGCCTAAAATATTTATTATCTCACCCTTCTCAGAAAAAGTTTGCCAACCTGTACTAAGAGTGACTAACCAGCAAGCACAGGAACATGTGCCCAACATCACTAGTCATCCAGGAAGTGCAAATCAATACCACAGTGCAATCTCACCTCATGCCCATTAGGACAACTGTTATCAAAAACCAAAAACAAAAATAATGACTGTTAGTGAGGATGTGAAGAAATTGGAGCCCTTGTGCACTGTGGGTAAGAACGCAAAATGGTGTCACAGCTATGGAAAAGTATATGATTGTTGCACCCCAAAATTAAACATTAAATTCCTATGATCCAACAATTCCACTTCCGAGTACATGCCCAAAAGACTTGAACGCAGGGTCTTGAAGAGACATTGGTACACCCATTTTCACAGCAGCAATTCACAATAGTCCAAAGGTGGAAGAAACCCAAGGGTCCATCAATAGGTGAATGGACAAACATTACACGGTCCATCCATGCAGTGGAATATTACACAGCCTTAAAAAGGAAGGAAAGTCTGAGACATGCTACAACATAGATAAAACTTTGAGGGCATTATGTTGAGTGGGGGAAAAAAGCAGACACAAAGGACAACTACTATGATTCCATTTATATGTGGTCCCTAGAGTCATCAAATCCACAGAGACAGTAAAATAATGGGTGCCAGTGACTGGGGGCAGGAGGTAGGGAGTTAGGATTTAGGAGTCCAGAGCTTTAATTGTACAAGATGAAAAAGTGTTGTGGATGAATGGTGGTGATGGTTGCACAACAATGTGAATGTGCTTCAAGTCATGAAATATGCACTTTAAAATGGCTAAGATGGTCGATTTCATGCTACGTGTATTTCACTACAATTTAAAAATATGTTTCTAAAAAAGAGTGACTTATAAAAGGCTATGAGTGCACAGAAGCAAGAGAGTCAAAACAGGAAATGTGTCGGGGAGGAGGTGACCTTGAGCCAGTCTGGAAGACCAGTTTGAGAAGAAAAGGAATGGCATTCCAGTATCCAGGCTGGGGGAACCACCACGGGGCTGTACATGAGGCTGCAGAGGTCAAGGAACTTGGACTTGGTCACCCCTCAGAGAGTGACAGGGTGACATGTATGTTTGGATGGTGGAGAGAGTGCAGGGAGAGAGACTGAAGGCAGAGGACCAGTGAAGACCTACTTCTGTAGCCTAAGGGAGAGACTATAAGAGCGTGTGTCCTGGGGAACTGGCAATAGGGTCACAGATGAGAAGACATAATCGAGAGGTGGTTCTGGGCAAGAATGGGCAATCCTGATGATTGATCAGATACAGGGTTAAGGGAGAGGGAGGGGTTAACGATAACTGGGAGGTTGATGCTTACAGGAATTGGTGGATAGTGATGCCTTTCGCTGAGTTACGGACCCAGAAGAGGGCAAGATTTGGGGGCTAGGGACACCATGGTGAACAGCCTAGAAAAGACCCGTCACAGAGCTCCCCATCTAGCAAGGGAAAGAATCACGATCCATTCCAACCAGGCATGGATTTTTCCCACCTTGTTCATGGAATACATATCCTTCCTTCATCTTCCCCTCTCTATTCTTCCTTAAAGATGGTGGTCTTCTCAAGGGCAGATTTTCTTAGACCTTTTGGGGGACCCGCAATCTCCCGGCTCAAACGGTGCTAGTCATGCCATGGACACTGCAGGTTTGATGACTCGTTTTGATGGGAGGAGGGTGCCAGCGAGCTGCTGAGGCATCGAAGGTACCAGGACCCAGTGTGAGGCTGGGCTCCAGCTGGAAGGGGGGCGGCAAAGGGCAGGCAAGTCCTAACAGGTTCAATTGCCACAACCCCAGGGTGGGGCAGCCCGTTCAGCTGGCTAAGAGAGGCAAGCCCTTGGGTAAAGTGCCACCTCACACCGGACCCTGCTGGGCACTGACGGACTCGGGACCTTGAGCCAAACATGCTAGATCCCAACGGCCCTGTCTGCCAAAACTATTCAGATCATTCACGAGGTTAGTTTGGCACCGACTGATGGTTGCAAAACCTGTACAGAGGGCACCAACAGGATGGTGCTGCCTTAGAGGGTGCTGAGAAATGTGGGCGGGGCCGCAGGGTGGGTTCAAAAGAGCCCAAGAGTCCAGTGTCCCAGGTGAGTTGGAGCTTGGCCCAGCACTGCCGCTAGGGTCTGGATTGGGACTCCTGATCGCAGGCCTGGGCCTCATGTTCCGGCAGCGGGAGAACTCAGACTTGGACATGTCCCTTTGTAGCCTGTTTGAGACTGGGGTTAGAATTCAGAGGAGTGAAGCTCAGAGGCATATCTAAGACCTCCCAGCCAAAGACCACACAGCCACAGCCCAACCAAAGGGGCTTCCAACGCTGACCTCGGTGGCACTGAGACCAAACCTGCAGAGGGTGGGCTCTGAAAGGGAGGCAAGGCAAGACCCAAGGCTCCAGGGCACTGCAGGCTGTTCAGGTGGGGGCACCCGTGCCACTGTGGAGCCCAGGACTCTCGAGATCCCTGTCCTGTTAGCATGATGGTCTGACTGTTCCTTTCTCCAGAGCCAGTTCTGGCTAAGACCCCCTGGTGCCAAGAGGCTGCTTTCAGTGAAGAGGAGCCCAAGATCACCTCTGGCATCATCTATGCCCCCCTAGGCCAGGGCCTCCACAGAACAGCACTTTCAGGAGATTTAGAGGGGTCCCTGTGGACTGGAAGGCCTCTCCCTGGATTGCCTCCTGTCCTCTTCGCCTGACTGACTTCCACATGTCTCCACTGGGCTGGTGGCCAGGTGGATGAAGCTCCCTCTGTGCCTGCTCAGAGCTTCCTCCACCATCACACCGGCCTGAGATTTCTGGCTTGTGCCAGCCTCCCTCTAGACTAAGGAGTCCTCGAATGCAGTGCCTGCTAAGAATCTCCCAGTGACTCCAGGAGTGCCAGCACAGGAAGTGGTACACAGAGTTGGATGGAACTGAAGAGAAGGTAGAAGCTGCCCGGGAGCGCTGGGGTAAGCCATTGGCATGAGATCCCAGCGGTAATGAGAAAACAGTCATGACCCAAGGATAGAGGAATCCTCCGAGACCCAAGCTTCTGGATCCCAGTTGGCCTAATACTGCCTAGAAACAGGGTAGACCCTGCCCAGCAGCCTGTTGGGGCCAGGCCCTAGCACCCCCATGGACTATGTTCCTCCTCTAGTGTTTAGAACTGAGAGAGGGCAGGCTGGGGGCATCTAAACCAGCCCCTGTATTGCTCAGATGGGGAACCCAAGACTCTGAGAGAGGCTGAGGTTAGTCCAGTGACTTTCAAGAAGAAAAGCCCATTCTGGCAGGAAGAGCTGTTATAATGGCAGTCCCCTCTGAGAGTCTTCTGTCCAGTTCCTCCCAGAAGCATTTGGTTTTCTCAGTCAATCCCAGATTCCTGTGCTGAGAAAAGGAGCGAAGAAGAGAAACTTACAGGAATAAAGCACCCATCGGTCACTGGAAATCACATGGGCACTAGTATGGGTTGAATTGTGTCCTCCAGAAAAATACACCTACTCCAGTACGATGGTGTCCTCACAAGAAGGGGAGACAGAAAGAGACACATGAGGAAAGACAGCCATGTGCAGACAGAGACAGAATCGGTGTGTTGTGGCCAAGAAAACATGGAGCTTCCAGAAGCTGGGAGAGGCAAGGAGGGATCATCTTCTAGATGGTTCTGAGGAGCCCGACCCTGCTGACACCTTGATCTCAGACTTCTGGCACCCAGAACTAGGAGACGATACATTTCTGTTGTTTCGAGTTATCCAGTTCATGGTACTTGGTTCCAGCAACCCTCACAAACTCATGCAGATACTTTCACGGCAGGGCAGAGGCAGAGGGGCCTTGCCCCGCCCTCTCATGCCGATGTCAGTGCTCCCTGCATGACCTCTCTGGGCTTACCACTGCCGCTCCAATCATGAATAAACAGCGCTCCTCATCTTCAAAGCTCTTTGGAAATACTAATTAACTCTCAGTTAATTGGATGAAATAACGTGAAGCTTTAGTGACATCATCTCCATCCGGTGCCCAGATCTCGCCACAACCATCCCACAGGACTCAGCCGGGAGGGCCTTCTAACCACCTCAGCTCCACGGGCTGTGGAAAACGGCCAGCTGTAGGCACACTTGGCCCGTCAAGCATGCACAACACAAACGGTTTCTGTGATTAAGCGTGTGTGTGTGTGTGTGTTTGTATGTGTGTGTGCATTAACCACATACCCTCACAACTGTCTGCATGTCACCGCATGGTCTTACGGGCAGTTCAAAACGAAAGACTACAAAAATGCGTGCACTTCCAAATATTCCTCAGATTGAGGCCCTGTGACCCTGCAGGCCTATGTACCACCTGCCTTAAAAAGTCAAGGAGAGGAATCCTCCTCCTTCATGTCCAGGACCCCAGTGGGTAAGCATTACTTGAACCGGGCAAGTAGCTGCTTGCAAGGCCTGGAGGCAGGAGCCTGCTAGAAGTCAGAGCAGTCTGAGCCAGAAGCCAGAGTTGGAGAGATTCAAACCAAGGCCCAAAGGATACACCGAGGAGAGGCAGGGCTGGGTGTGTTCCCTCCATGCCAGGGTCTTCGGTGGACAGACAGTGGGCGTGTCACATTGGATGGAGTCAGCGTCAGGAGACTAGAGTTAGAGGCCTGCCTTTGACTCTGCCACTAATGAACCTGGATGATGTTGGCAACCCAGCCCAGGTCTCCCTGACTCTATAGGGTCTTCCCCTCACCCTCTACCCAGTGGCCAGAAACAGATCCGCCCCTGGCACTGACCACTGACAGCCTCACCTGTGTGCCACAGCAGATGGACTTGACCATCTTGGCTGGTACAATGACCATCTTGGTTCAACAGCAAAGAAAGAAAGGCCATCCGTGCTCAACTCTCTTTCAGTTCTTCAGAGTATAAAAAAAAAGTCCCCAAACTGAAAAACCTCAACATTTGGTGCTCTTGAACTTGTTAGCGTTGTATTGAAATATTATGTGCATGCACAGCTGAATGACTGCTCTCAAGGAGAACATGTCCATGTCAAAGCATCCCAATTAAGAAACGGTAACCTCTACCCTGATATCTAGCAACAGGGATCACTTTTGCCCATTCTTCTGTTGTATACAAATGAAATCCCACAATATGTACGCTTACCTGTCTGGCTTCTTTCCCCCAATACTATGTTTGTGAGTTTCACCCATACATTCTAGTTGCAATTCATTCATTCTCATCGCTGTAAAGCGTTACAGCGTGTGAAGATACCACAACGTACTTGTTCCTTCTACTTTGACAGGCACTGGGGTTACTTGGGGGCATAATAAATAGTTCTGGATATTTTTTGTGTGTATCTTTTGAAAAACACATGTACGCTGTTCTGTTGAGTGTGAACCTCAAAGTGGGATTGTGAGGTCAAAGGGTGTATACATAATCGCCTTCAGTGAATACGGTCAGTTTCCAAGGGGCTGCATCAATGTACACTTCCACCAGCAGAGTATGAGTGTTTTGCTTGTCAACACTTAGTATTTTCTGTCTTTTTAATTTAATTTAATTTAATTTTTTTGAGACGAGGTTTTGCTCTGTCACCAGGACTAAAATGCAGTGGTGCAATCATAGCTCACTGCAGCCTCAAACTCCTGGGTTCAGGCGATCCTCCCGCCTCAGCCTCCTGCATAACTGCACCTACAGGCATGTGCCACCCCCACCCCCCACAGCTAATTTTTACATTTTTTGTAGAGATGGAGTCTTGCTATGCTGCACAGGCTGGTCTCAAACTCTTGGCCTCAAGTGATCCTCCTGCCTTGGCCTCCCAAGTGTTTGGACCACAGGAATGAGCCACTGCAACCAGTCTGTTATCTTCATTTTAGATCTCATGGACTTTAACTTGCATTTTCCTGAGGACTAATAAGATTGAGCACCTGTGCATGCTGAATCATTTGTCTACACTCTCTGAAGAAGTATCTGTTCAGATTTTTTACCTGCTTTTCTCCTGAGCTGTCTCTCTTTCCTGTTGATTTGTAGGAGTTGTTTCTTTGGGTGATGTGTTCTCAACGAAGGTTTTGTTGGCTGTGTGTATTGTGAAGCCTCTTTTCCACATTTGGGGTAGCCTTTCACTTTCTTTTTTTTTTTTTTTTTTTTGAGTTGGAGTCTCACTCCGTCCCCGAGACTGGAGTACAGTGGCCGCTCCCGGCCACCGTAGCCTCGGCCTGCTGGGCTCCGGTGATCCTTCCGCCTCAGCCTTCCAAGTAGCTAGAGCTACAGGCGTGCGCTACCATACCCGACTAATTTTTTTTTTTTGATTTATTGTAGAGACGTGGTCTCGCCAAGTTGCCCAGGCGGGTCTCGAACCCACGGGCTCAGGCAATCCTCTCACCTCAGCCTCTCAAAGCCGCGGGATTACAGGCAGAGTCACTGAGCCCGGCTTACTTTCTTTCTTTTTTTTTTTAAGCTACATAGTTTTTGTTTTGTTTTTTTTAAGATGTGGGGTACAATTCAGGATTAGCTATATAAATGGTCATCACATAGTCTTAATAGTGTGTTTTGATGAACAGAAGTTCCTCATTTTAATGTAGTTCAATTTACCAAAATGTTCTGTCACACTTAGCACTTTCTGTGTCACATTTAAGAAATCTTTGGCTACTCCAAGTTCACAAAGACATTCTGCTATGTTTTCATCTAAAAGCTTTATTGTTTTACCTTCCACATTTAAGTCTGCAGTCCGCCTGGAACTAATTTTCTGTATGATGTGTGGTAAGCATTCAGATACTTTTTTTTCCATATGGATACCCAGTTAACCGAGCACTTTTTATTGAAAAATCCACCCTTTTCCCACTACTTTGCACTGTGGTGCTAGTGTATTTTTAGCTTCCCAAACAATTGCTAAGTCTCTCATTTGATGTCAGACGTGTTGTGAGTCACAATAGTTCACAGTAGTCACAAGCACTCATCTAGGTGTTGCTGTGAAGGTATTTTGCAGACCTGATTAAAGTCCCACATCAGTTAACTCTGGTAAGGTGATTGTCCTAGGTCATCTGTGCTGGCCTCAGACAATCGGTTGAAAGGATTGAAGAGGAGAACTGAGACTTTCTTGAGGAAAAAGAAATTCAGTCTGTAGACTGCAGCTTCAGCCCATGTCCGAGAGCTCCAGTCTACCCTTCCTGATGGCCTGCCCTATGGATTTTGGACATCCCCTGCCAGCCCCCATCATCACAAAAGCCAATTTCTTGCAATAGATCTCTTTTCTTTTTTTAGAGACAGAGTATCACTCTGTCACCCAGGCTGGAGTGCAGTGGCACAATCACAGCTCACTGCAGCCTCAACCTCCTGAGCTCAGGCAATCCTTCTGCCTCAGCCCCTCGAGTAACTGGGACTACAGGTGTGTGCCTCCATGCCTGGGTAATTTTTTATTTTATATTTTGTAGAGACCAAGTCTCAGTATGTTGCCCAGGCTGGTCTCAAACTCCTAGACTCAAGTGATCCTCCCACCTTGGCCTCCCAAAGTGTTTGGATTACAGGTGTGAGCCACTGTGCCCGGCCTGCAATAGTTCTCCTACTGGTTTTGTTTTTCTGGTAGAATCCTGACTGACATGTGTCTCTTCCCTTAAATAAGACCCAGATGATTTCAGCAGTGAATTCTACCCACCATTCACCAGAGACTAGGAAAAGAAGGACCCTCTCTAACTGAAACAGAATGGAAGAGGAAAATGACAACCCAATGCCACCCATGAGCATAGATCCCCCCCAAAAAAAAATTCAATAAAATTTTAGCCAAGTGGCCATAGTCAAAGGATCTTATGCCGTGACCAAGTTGGTATTGGTACAGGTTGCAACTGCAAGCCAACCCATCTTTGTATAAAGCATGAAATTCAACTTGAGAACAGTGCCAGGCCAGCAGTCAAACTTTTTAATAAAGCAAACTTTAGCCAGGTGGCTCAAGTCTGTAGTGCCAACACTTTGGGAGGCCAAGGTGGGAGGATCACTTGAGACCAGGAGTTCAAGGCTAGCCTGGACAACATAGCGAGACTTCAAAAATTCAGCTGAGTGTGGTGGTGCGCACCTGTAGTCCCAGTTGCTCAGGAGGCTGAGGCAGAAGGATCACTCCAGCCCAGAAGGTTAAGGCTGCGGTGAGCCATGATCATGCCATTGCACTCCAGCCTGGATAACAGAGTGAGACCCCAACTCAAAAAACAAAACAACCCCCCACACATTTTAAATCAATGTCTCGATCCTCCAATTACTTTACATCCTTATTGTCCTTGACACCTTCATGCCCCAAGACCCAAAGCTGACAGATCAGGTTGAGGAAGCTTCCTTTCCCCACAAGGGCTTCCATTCCAGCCCTGAGTCTCTCTCCTGAAACTCCCCACCTCTGTCCTCCACACTTGGGAGTAGCGGGCCTCAATCCTTGGAGCACACCTGAGTCTCCCGACACTTGTTAAAATGTGAGTTGTCTCCTGGGGCAAGTCAGTTGACCCCAAAGACTCTCTTTTCTGAAGGGTTACAGCTGCCTTGGATTGGGAAGATGGCCTTCCCGCTCTGAGCCTCAATGTCCTGTGGACCACATAGCATTCCTAGCCCAAAAGGGAAAAAAAGAGTCCCAGCTCCTTTGGCCACCACTCAGGGTACCGCATGATGCTGAGGGGAACAGCAGGGGGGAGGCGAGAAGGAGCAGGGACAAATGTCCTTTGGGCAGTCTGGAGGCAGGAGGAGCCTCCCACATTCAGGGTGGGACTGCCAAGTGCAAGTCACCCTTTGATCTTTCTAGAAATATCCTGCTAAAAGCCAATCACATGCTTTGCCAGTGTGGCATTTTGCACAGATGTTGAAACTCTGACGTAAGCGCAGGTTGCTCCAGCCTCTCATTATCTTTAAGGCCTGCAGGATTCCAATAATCGATTTTGACCAAAAGAAGAAAGCTCTGTACAAAGTGGCAGACAGAAGGGGGTCAAGGCCCCAGGAGGGTTTTCTCAGGACACTACTGACAGAAACTTTATCAATATCGTTAGGACAACTCCCACAAACAACCCCTAATTCCACATGTTAGGGGCTAATTGAGCGACCGGACCCAGTAGGGTGAAGAGTTAAGAGCTCAGGCTCTGGAGCAGGACAGCCTGGGTTCTAATCCCAGCTCCACCACTCATTAGCTACTAGCTCTTAGGCACTAGACTTACCTCTCCGTCCCTCAGTCTCCTCATCTGTCAAACAGAGCAGAAGCTTTGTCATGTCAGCCTTGCCCGTCCATTAACAGAATCTTGGGCGGGTTGCAGAAACTTCCAGTGTCTTGTGATGATTAAAACTCACATCAGCAGAGCTGTGATCCCAGTCCTGTAATCCCAGGACTTTGGGAGGCCGAGGTGGGAGGATCACTTGAGTCCAGGAGTTTAAAACCAGCCTGGGCAACATAGTGAGACCCTGTCTTTACAAAAATAACTTTTATCAAAACCTCAGATCAGATTAAAATGTCAGTCTCAGACTCGGTTGAAATCTTCCCCCACCCAGTACTCTCCCGGAACCCCTGGCTGTTCTGAGACCCTCCCGCTGCCCCATCCTCTTCGGGAACATGAGAAGACACTGACTGTCTCACGGGAGATGGGGGCAACTTTGAGGACTCTGGGGCTTCAATAGGTTTCCTCTCATTGCCTCCCCTTGCGTCTTGATGAACAGGACTTCTGGCACTTTCCCTCAGGCCCCTTCCTGGTGGGGGCTTCTTCCGGTGGAGCTGGCTAGGGCTCCTCCTCCCTGGCTGTCTCTGATCATCCTAAACACTCAACCCTTCCCATACTGCCTCGGTGACATCTGTCATGCCCTCCTATGACCTCTAGGGACCATCGCTAGCTGCCTGCCCCCCATCCCCCCTCTGGCCTCTGCCCTGGACTGTCCCTCTTAGCCCTGGCCCCATCATGTCTTGATGTCAGCTCAGCTTCTTCACTTGGTCACACAGGCCACTCAGCTTCACTGTCTCGAACGACAGTCTCGAAGACCAGATTTCTGCCGCATTCCCTTCCCCCAACTGTTCCATGCAGAGCCTCTGATTTCCAAATAAAAGATGTGTGCAAGAAACTGAGACAACTAGCTCTCCCTTCCCAACCCAGACTCCCTGGGCTAAGCCCATTCCCCTGCTATGAGCAGCCAACACCTATCCTGTTTGGGGCGAGGCCAGACAGTGTCACTCCTCCTGTCCTGGGAGGAGAGGGATGGTGGCGGCCTCCCTTGTGGAAGCTGGGAGTAGGGGCCAGGAAAACAGAGATGAAAGTACACCCCAGCCACGTAGGAACATTTCTGCTGCTGCAAGAAAGCGACATCAAAGCAGCCACAAGATGAGCTAATAAGATGGACAAATGCGAGCCCACGTTGACTGAGCTTTATGTGGAATCTGGGCTGTGGAGGGAGGGAGGAACCCAAGCTGACGGGCCAGGAGCCCCCTTGGGCCTCAGGGGCCCCATGCAGGGTTGTCTGTGCTGCATCAGGATTCTTCTCTGTTAGTTTGAGGCATATGCTGACCCTCCCTCCCTCCCCCATCTTTTCCCTGGGGAAATAGAATGAGGGAATAAGGAGTCATTCGTCTGGAAAAAGCTGCTGTGAGTCCAACTTTTACAAGTAGACAATAAACTACAGAGAATCTTGGTCTGATGGTGGCATTTCACTGACAGGACATTTCCTCCCCACGGCTCCTCCTCTCCCTCCCTCCCTCCCTCCCTCCCTCCTCCTTCTTCCAAATATTGGGCAGCCCCCTTGTCCCCACCCAGGAGCTCAACCACCCAAGGTAGACATCATTTCACCATGCCAGGATGCAAGGTGGTAGGGGAGGCCCGGGGCTGAATGGACCTTAGACGTGGTCTCTGCAGAACCCAGCTTTCCCTTTCAGTCCAATCTTCCAAGGGCTAACTCTTTCTCTTTTCACCCCAGCACCCTTCTGCCCACTTCACTGGCTCCCACTCCCATCCAGTGCTTCTTTCCTCTGGCCACTCTTTCTTGTCTCAGTCCTCAGTGGTTTGCTACCCATCTGAGCTCCCCCAGGGTCGGGGCCTGGCTCATGGCAGGTGCTCGGGACACATGTGTGAGTCACGCAAAGCCCTGTATCATGGGCAGAGAATGGAGCTTCAGGGAGTGCCTTCAAGGGTGACTTCATACAGTCCTCTACAGTTTTGACATTTTACAGTGAATAGGTATAATCTTTTAAATGTAATTTAAAAGCATGATTTAATGTTGTTGTTTTTTGGGTTTTTTTGAGTTAGTGTCTCACAGTTTCCATCTCCTGGGCTCAAGCAATCTGTCTGCCTCAGCCTCTCGTGTAGCTGGAACTACAGGCACATGCCACCACACCTCACTAATTTTCTGATTATTTGTAGAGACGAGGTCTCACTCTGTTGCCCAGACTGGTCTTGAACTCCTGGACTCAAGTGCTGAGATTACAAGTGTGAGTCACTGTACCCAGCCTAAAAAATGTAATTTAAAAACACGACTTAACATGATTTTAAAATACACCAGGTATTCACTGGGATCCTACATGTGAACAGATGTCATTCTCACACAAATATTAAGAATGACCAAACGCAATCATGTTCCCTCCTACCAACCTGTGGAGAACACAGTTGTCCAAAGAGGCTGCCTTGGCTTCGAATGCAATAGGCTTTGCCACCTCCATCATTTGGAAACAGGCAGCATGAGCTGAGCTCTGCCACTCCTTTCCCCTGCCGGCACGCCATGAGGAGGAAGCAGCTCTTCTAGTGGCATTTGAGAAAAGGCAACTATTTACTGTCATGTTGTCCATTCAGCCCCTACCATGTGAAGTCTCTGAGACAAAATGAAGTCGTTCTAGCTCAAGGTGGCCCTGATTTTGCCATGCAAGCATGTGGCAGAGAAGTTCACATTCACCGTCTATCCATCTTTCTGATTTTGGAGATGACGATTCCTTTCAGTTCTCGCATTTACAGACTTAAAAGTGCTTCTTTAGAAACACAAGTTGTTTGTTACTGGAGTGTTCTGGCCGCTGCCACCCCACTGGTTCCTTGATTATGGTCATCATTTTTCTCTGGGCCTCCTGGGGTCTGGCCTTCCCTTCCAGCACAGAGGGTGGAGGAGCCCACAGCTGCAGGCTTTATGGGGGTGACACATTGCTCTTGGCTCAAGGCAGCACCCAGAAGCAAGAGGAACTGTCTCCTGGACCGCCCAAGACTGGCACGGGCCTTGCACCTTGAAAGCTCCCCAGCCAGAGTGGAGTATTTGGGGGCCTCAGCATGGTCAGGTGGGCTGGGCCCACAGCAACCGGGGCTGGCAGGGCTGACGGGAGTGTTAAGAATAGTTCTTTTTCTGTTTTTATTAGTGTTTTTTTATTACAAAAGTAACACACCATCATAAAAATTCAAAGAGCACATAAAGGAATCAAGAGAAAACTCAAAGCATCTTCCCATCCAGCCCACACAAACACGCTTCATAGAGGCAGCCACTAAGATCAGTTTCATGAGACACCTTTCAGATACTTTTTACACACATACAAACATGAGAATTAGAAGAATGCATTTTTGAAGATAGTTTTTCTTTCAAGAAAAAGGAGATACCCTCACTTAAAAAAAAAAGTCAAGCATTGCAGAAAACACAAAACAAAACACAAAAACAAAGAAAAGGTAACTTAAAATCCATTTCGTAGAATTCCCGCTATTTATGCTGTCATGTAGCTTGCTTTTATGCAAACAGGTTTTTCTGTCTTTCATTCAACAATATGCTGTAGGAATTTTCCATATTTATAACTAGAGATTTAAATCGTCATCTTGATCAACCACATATTTTCCTATTATAAACTTTGAATGTACCTATTGATAGAAACTGGTAACTAGTTTTTGAAATATCATGGACAATGGTGCAATAAGCATAACTGTACTTCGTTTTTCCCCACTCGTTGGAATTGTTACCTGGAGATAAATGCCTAAATGTGGGAGTGCTCCGTGTTCTGTTGTCAGGTGGAACATGCATATGCCTTAATACCTGGCAGTTAGCTCGTGGGTGTAATATACATGACTTCTGATGGCCTGACTTACAATTTTTGTGCTTGACCATGATGCGAAGACGATACCCTTTTGGTAGAAACCATACTTTGAGTCTCCACACAATCGCTCTCATTTTTCACTCTCAGTACAACCTTCAGTAAATTACATGATATGATTCAACACTTTTTTCTAAAATAGGCTTTGTGTTCCATGCTTTTGCCCCCAAAATGTGAGTGTTCTGAGCATGTTTAAGGCAAGCCAGGTATAGTCATGGTTTGGGTAGCCTAGGTGTGTTAAATGCATTTTTAACTTACGATACTCTCAGCTCACGGTGGGATAACCCACTCCAGATCTAGGAGTGTTCGAAGTTGCTGACATATCTAATCAAATGCGAGCCGGATACTTACCATTGGACTTAAGGTCATGGATGACCTTGACAAGAGCAGTTTCTGTATAGTGATGGGAGCAAAAGAGAGAAGGGAAGAGGACCCAGAGACGGCAAGTGTGAAGGGAAGGAAAGTTGAATGGATATTCGCCAGAGGGGAGGGTGGAGTCAAAAGAAAGGATCTTTTTCATGGTGGAAAGCACTATAGCATATTTGCATGCTGATCAGAATGATCTGGCCAAGAGGGAAGAATTGATGACACAGAAGGGAGAAATGCGAGCGAGATGTCCCTAAGTAGGTGACAGGAGCAGAAAAGTTGTCCTTTCATCTGCTCTGGGACACACCCCTCCCCAGTACTAGGAGGTGGGGGGGTTGGGGAGGCCAGAATGAGAGGTGATAATGGTGTGGGCACTGGCAGGTGGGGGACGACATATGTTTATACACATCACAGTTAATACAACATACATATGTACTATTTTATACATAGCAGATAATAAAAATCATTTTTAAATGCTAGGATTGCTGGGTCAAAGGAAGGCCCTCATGGGTCGTTTTGTCACATATGTCTGGATCACATCCCAGAAGGTTGCACTGACTTATCCTCCTGCACCCCGAGGAACCCAGGGTTCTAACCTGTACACACCTGAGGCCGGTGAAACAGTGGCTTTCCCTTGTGTTTCCTTCCTCTGCTGATTGGCGACTCTGAGTCTTCTCTTGTGATGGTCTGTTCGCTTCCTTTGCCCATTTTCTTGCTGGTTTGCTTTAAAAGGAGTCCTTTTTTATTTTAGGAAGATGAATTCTTTTGCTGTCCTGCAGTGCAAATGACTCTTGTTTGTCATTTGTCTAATGACAGATATGGTGGGTTTTGCCATACAGAAGTTTTTCCCTTCTCCATCTTTGCTTTTATGGCTTCTGGTTTTCAAGACATACTTAGAAAGACCGTCCCCACCCCAGGATTCTTTCTAGTACTTTTATGGTTTCATTTTTTTGTACGCTAAATTTCTGAGCCATCTGGAGTTTATTTCAGTGTGGAGTGTGAGGTAGAACATCTAGCTTGTTTTTCCAAAAGACCGGTTATTCCATCATCATCTCTTGAATGATACACTTTTAATTCACCGATTCCAAGTGCCACCTTGATGGCTGCTGCATTTGAAAGTCCCTTTGACCCTTTCATTTGTGTGGCAGCTGCATCCTGTGTGTCCACTCAGGGCATATCACACCACGAGGTATCTGTCCTACGTTCAGGAGGAAGGAAGGTGCCCGGTAAGAGCGCTGAGCCAGGAGGAAGTGAAGTTTGAAGATGGCTCTGGCTGTTAGGAAGAGAGTTCTTTGCATCTACGCAGTGGGACCAGGGTGCAAGCAAGGAGGCTGAGGAAGAGATCCGGGCCAGACATCTAGGCCTCGGGCCTGCACATCTGGGAGGCGCCCTTGATGATCAAGGAGACTAAGGGAAGAGAGGATTAGAAGGCGCAGGATGGAAGCACTTAAGTTTGTTTTGACCATGTTTAGTTTGAGTTGACTCTTAGACATTCCCGTGGTGATTTCAAGTAACAATGGTGGCAGCAGCAAGCATTTATTGAGCACCTTACGTGTGTCATCCGCATAACCTCGCAACAACTCATGAGGGCAGATGCTGGCACTCTCACCTCTACTGAGAAATTGAAACCCAGAGGAGGCAAGTCACTTGCCCAAGGTCACACAGTTACTAATCGGCACAGCTGGGCTTTGCATGCAGTCTGGTTCCAGAGTCTGCACTCCTCACCTTCTTGTCTCCAGATAAGTGGGGTGTCAGGGAAGGCAAGAGAAGCAAGTTTTTCCAGAAGGAGAGAGTGTGATCAGCTCGGCTAAGAGGTAAGTGAGGGTTTGGCAGCATGGGGCTCAGGGTGACCGGGGTGATTTGAAGGGAGTGGTAGGGTTGAAGCCTGATGGGAGTGAGTTTATGAGGAAATGGGAGGGGAAGAGAGACAGTGAGTCTAGACAACTCTTTTGAGGTGTTTTGCGGAGCAGAGGAGCAGAGAGATGCGGCAGTAACTGGAGGTGGTCACATGAGATTCCTTTTTTTTAATGTTGATGGGAATGCTCCCAATGAAATGGACATTTGGATGCTGTGGAAGAGAAAGGGATAATGACAGAGGGAAGCCCTCGTGAAAGGGGAGAAGGAATAGAACCCAGAAATGTCTATCAGCACCACTCTGTGCAGCTGTGTGGCTTTTGCCAGCATGGTTCTTTGCCTTGGGAGGTGGCAAAGGGATGGTGGGACAAGAATATTTGGATGTTGACAACCGGTTTCAAGGGCAGACTAGCCTAGCCAGAGGTTGGAGGCTTTTGGGGAAGGAAGAGCCTCCTCTGGATTGGGCTGTGGCGGGAGCTTGCTTGGTGGTGGGACCTGCCTTCAGTGAAGGAGCAAGTGGAGAGCTCCCTCCAAGGGAAAGGGGAGCACACAGGGTAGCGCTGTCCAATAGAACTTTCTGCCATGGCAGGCGTGTCCTCTATCTGTGCTGTCCAACACAGTCACCACCGGACAGGTGGGGCTATCAAGCACTTGAAATGTGGTCAGTGTGACTGAGGGACTGAATTTTCAATATGATTTCATTGCAATTCACTTAAATTTAAATAGCCACATGTGGCCAGTGGCATCTGTAGTGACCAGTGGAATTCTAGAGACACATGTCAGTTACACATTACAGAGTCGCAGTTCCCAAGGCCCAGGATGAGACAGGCTGAGGGGGAAGAGGAGGAGGAACAGAAGCCATGAGGCCGGGAAGCCATTTGGACAGGTTCAAGATCCCCAAGTACAGGCTACTTGGGCCAAGTGCAATAAACAGGAGGCAAATGCTTTCCCCAGCCTGCCTGCTCCAATCTTTTGTGATGAGAGCCAACCCCTTCCCCTGTGTAGAGAAGAGTGACTCTTCATTAAGCAGTGACTTGGGCAGAAGCAGTGGGAGGAGTGAGGTAGCAGGTCTCTCAGAGGTTGTTCTTCTCCAGGAAATCAAGGCAGCTGAGCACCAGGGAAGTTTCTGGAAAAGACTGCTAAGAAAGCACCCAGCCGGTAAGAGATGAGCCCCACTCACCCACTCCCTCCTGTGTGCAGAGAACTCAGATTTGCATCAGAGTTTCAGGAAGTTGCTGTGATTCCCCTTCCTGGGTGGGCATTTCCCAAGTCAGGGGCAATATCCAGCCAAAGGGGAAAAAGCCAGTGGCTGTGGTTTAGCCAGGCCGGGCTTAGCAGGGCTCCATCCCTCATGGGACAGATCTAACTGTGCAGACGCCAGCGTTCATGTGCAGCCTTTATCCCCTGCCAGATCTCCCTGCCTGGGGCCCCAGTCAGGTCTGAGGAGCCTCACAGTAGCCATCCCTGACTGTGGCCTTCCCATTTCTTCCACACAGTTCCTCTTCTGGTCCCATGCTCACCACACCCAGTGGGCATCAGTGCTGCCAGGGGGGCCTGGGAGCCCTGGCTGCTTCTGGGACAGCAGCTAGGGCCTCCCGGGGGTGAGGTCAGCCTGGCTTGGGGGAGGAGCTCCCAGCTGAGGCCACAGCCTCCGGAGTCCCCGGGCTGAGGACAACCAGCCCTTGGTGCGGCCCCTCGTGGCGGTGGCTGAGCTGAGCTCGGGGGACGAGTGGGCTCTGGGCAGTGAGCCCACTGTCTCCTTCTCATGACTTCCCTTCCTCCCCATCCCAGGAGCCTCCTTGCCGGCCAACTGTACTAAAACTCCGGAAAACCATGGCGGGGAGGTTTTCCAATTAGAACATTCTTTTTCCGATCTGTGGATGATTCTTAAAGCAGCAAAAAGCCATTCTTCAGGGCATGTGGGATGATCTGCCAACAAGGCCTTGGCTCCGCTTGTACACTCGTGCTCTGGAGGCCTGGCCTGGGGCTGCTTCAGAGCCAGAGACAAAAGGCAGAGGCTGAGTTCTGGGGCATCAGGTCACACAGACCAAGGCTGACGGCTGAGTGTCTCCTGGGCTCATTCAAAGCAGTGGCTTTAAAGGGCAGCATGGAGTCCAGGCGACAGGGGTGGGAAATGATAGAAATCAGCCCCTTTGAGGAGGTGCAGTCTCCTATCTTTAAGATAAGGTGTAGTCTTCTCTGTTTAAGATAAGGCAAATAGGCCAGGCATGATGGTTCGTGCCTGTAGTTCCAGCACTTTGGGAGGTGGAGGCGGGAGGATCATTTGAGGCCAGGAGTTCGAGACCCCCGTCTCTACAAAAAAAAAAAATTGTAAAAAATGAGCCCAGCATGGTGGCACACTCCTGTAGTCCCAGCTACTTAGGAGGCTGAGTTGGGAAGATAGCCTGAACCAGAATTTAGAGGCTGCAGTGAGCCATAACCGCTCCACTGCACTCCAGCCTGGGCATGGATGCCATCCCTTGGAGCAGAACTGGGCTGCCTCCCCCACCAGACTGGGAGCTGCTCTGAGCCAGGACTGGGTCTGGCTGGTCTCTGGGAATGGTGGGGGTGGCAGTGCAGTGGGTCAAGTGAGAATGTGTCGGTGTACCTGAGAGGGGGTCCACAACCCCTCAGCAGGGAGTGCAGGCTGATGGCTGGATGGGGACCCCCAAAGGCAAGATCTGGTGGATGGAGTCTGGGGGACTCATCCCATATGCTGAGGGTGTAGGCCAGCTCCTATCAGGGGAGCTGGCTGCAATCACAGAGGTCTGGACTCGCAGCTTCGGGGCTCCATCGGGCCCATCCTGTGTGCAGCCACACCTGGGGACCCCTGGCCCCAGGGGACCCACCCCGCTGGGAGTCAGCAGAGTCACCCAGCAAGTGTAAACCGGTTGAAGGGCTTAGAAGGATGAGGCAGCAGGGCGGGGCCCTGGAAGGAGGGAGGGAAGGAGGGGATTAGGGTGCCAGCAAGAGCCCGGCCCTCCCCACACATGAACCTGAGCACCCCAGCTTCTCTCCAGTTGGGCAGGGGTTCCATCCAGAGCAACTGGCACCCAGGTTTCAGGCCCAGCTCTGCCCCAGACTAGCTGTGTGATCCTGGCAAGATCCTGTCTCTCTCTGGGCCTCTGTTTCCCCATCTGCACAAGTACAGAGTTGGTGGCTCATTGCTCATCTCTAGTTCCCTCTGGTGTGGGGACACTGTCAGGGTCAGCTTTTGGGACTCAACCCATCCTACCCCTCCCTAGCCTGAGAACTCATTGACTAGGCCAGTTGGCCTGAGCTCTGTTCCCAGCCAGGGTTGGGGAGGTTGACTTGTCTTGGAGCTGGACATGGAAGCTAAGGAGAGTAAGGAGGTGTGAGTAGGGAAGGACTAGGCCACGCTCAGACCAGGCAGGAGCGCAGCTCAGTCGGGCGGCAGCCAGCAGCCCCCAGAGCCTTGGCCTAGAACTTGAGGGGGCTCCAAGGGAAGGTTTGAGAAAGAAACAGTGTTGCCACTGAGAATGAGAGAGGTCATCTGGTATCCCAGGGAAGGACATGGCATTCCCAGCAAGGTCCAGGTGGTATACCTGGGTCGGTGTCATTTGGGTATATCTGGTGCTGGAGGGGGTTGAAGAAGCCAGTAAGGGCCAGGAAGTCTGGCTGAGGTGACTAGAGGTGGCCCTGGCAGGGGGTGGGGGTGGAAAGCATCATTGGAAGACTCTGCTGGGGCAGTGGACGGGTGGGCAGGGCAGGGCAGGGCAGGGCAGTTACTATTCGAGTCAAACCCGTTTGCAGGCAAGATCAGCTGCAGGGCCTGTCAGCCTGGCGGGGAGGGTGGAGCGGAGGGAAGGCTAGTCTCTGGCTGGAGCCGTCGTGCCGGATCTGGCCTGGGCAGGGGCTGAGTCACCTGCGACATGGGAAGCGCTCGAGGCCCGCGGCCACCCAACCTGGGGCAGCCCTCATCGGCCAGCTGTCCCCTTGCTGGAGCTATAAGCTGGCTCACCCCAGCTCAGGGCTCTGCCCCTTCCCTCCTCCTCACCCCTGCATCTCAGCCACACTGTGTCCAGAATGGACTGTGATGTGACCTAGGTCATGTAGAGTAGAGTGAGTATGTTTAGGAGCTTGGCTGCCAAGCCCAATGTACCGCCACCCGTTGCCACAGTTGGGGGAGGGGAAGTATGAGATGCTGGCCACCACACGGGGGTATGCGATAGTGGAAGGAGAAAACATTTGTTGGCAAGAGACGGTCATAAATTGGAGTGACTTTAAATACAGCCCTCCTCGCCATCTGATGAACCCAAGAAGAGAAGGAAGAGGAAAGTTTCTACGGTCTCAGTCACCCCTCCATCCCTGCCTTCTGCACATTCTTCAGATGCCCCGTGCTTGTCTCCGTGACCCAGTGATGAATCAGATGGGGCCCTGCCCTCCTAGAGCTCCTGGTCTCGAACAATAAAGGGTGACGGCCAGGGAACTAGGAAGTGAGCAGGGTGGCAGCAGGGGAGGACTTCTGGACATTTCAGTGAAGTCTTGCAGAATGACTAAGAGTTCACTACCCCACTGGGATGAAGAGCATTCTAGAAAGTCTGAGTAGCAGGAACAAACGCCCCAAGGTGAGAACTTGTGATGTATTCAAAAGACGGAAGGAGGCCAATGTGACAGGAAGGTAGTAGGTGATGAACAAAGAGGGACAGTTTCTGGACCGGCAGAGAGAGGCGGGTGGCAGCCGAACCTTGGCCATCTGAAGGAGTCTGGCTTTTATCCTGAGAGCAGGGGAAGCCGTAGAGGACTTGTGAGCAGTGGACCCTGTGGTTATAGGCACATGTGTAGAACACTGATCCGACCCCTGTGTAGAGATCAAGAGAAAGGAAGGCACCACCAGAGGTGAGGACACCAGTGAGCAGGCTGGTCCTATGCTCCCTCCACCCTAGCCCCAACCCAGTGTCTTGCACTGAGTAGTAAGTATTCGGTGAGCACGAATGAATGAATGATACAAGCACATCCAACTGCGTTGGCTCTGGGAGTCTGACTGTATCTCCCCATCCAGCTGGGGCAGTGGCCCAGTTTGCTGTGCCTTGGGATCCCCAGATCCCCTCCCACCCCACCCCCGGGATGGCCTTTCTTCTCCTCCCTCCCTGCCTCCGGGACTTCCTGGATGATCTCAGCCGCCAGCCCCCCGCCCCCCTCCCCGCCCCTGTCTGGGATCTCCATCTGTAAAATGGATCTAGGAACCGTAGGTCTCGACAGAATTAACCCGACAGCATCTGTGGAAGTCGTTGGCCCTGAACCGGGGCCAGATCGCGCAACGAGGCAGCGGGGGCCCTTCACGTGGCGGACGCTTCCCGGCCCGGGGCCGCGAGCCCGGAGGAATTTGCCTGGAAGTTTTCCACCTCTGCAGCGCCTTCTGGAGCTCGCCCCGGCTCGGCGAGCGGAGCCCTGGCCTCGATTTCTCCAGCAGCCCCGCGGGGCGGGGCCGGGAGGGGCGGGCGGGCGGAGGACACTGGCGGGAGAATGTGCGGAATGTGCCAGGCGCATCTACCTACCCCAGGAGAGGGCAGAGGAAGGGGGCCGGCCGAGAGGAGGGGCGAGGGGCGAGGCTCCGGGCAGCCGGAGAAAACCTGTTTGTTCTCCTGCGGGCTGAGCCCAGTCCGCGCCTCCTCGCCTCCCTGCGCACCCCGCTGCGCCCCGCGCCCCGCGCCCGCCTCCCTGGCCTGGCCCGGCGGGCGCTGCCCACCCGAGGGAGCCCGCGCCCCGCGCCCCGCGCCCGCCCGACCCTCCGCCCGCCCCACGAGCCGGGCACCTGTGCCAGGTAGGGCTGTCGAGTCGCAGTCGGACGCGGCCTTGCGGGGAAAGCGGGGCACCCGGTCCGTGCCCAGCTGGGGACAAGTCAGGGCCTCAGTTTCCCCAGCCGTGATCCTTGGTCGCTCTGAGAATCCCTCATCGGGTTCCCCCGGGGACGCAGTTGTTTGGTTTTCTGGTTTTCGCTGTGAGCTAAGACATGAACAGGGAGAGGCAGAGGGGGCCGGTGAGCAAGTGCCCCCCCTTGCCGGCCCAGTTCCTCCGTCTTGCCCTTTTTGAGAGAGACCGTTTGATTGTGAGTAAATGGCCAGGGACCATGGTGCTCTGAGAATTGACTGCAGGCCTGCGAGAATCAGGGAGCTCCGGATTCTTCATTTCCCTGTGTCCATTTTATAGATGAGGAAACTGAGACTCAGACGCCATCTCACAGGGAGGGTCCCTTCACTCTCTCTGGGGCCTAGGAAAGGAGCTTGCTGGTGGCCCAGGACAGGCATGTGCTGGGTGCAGGGTGATCTCTGGGAAGGCCATGGGAAGCTGCTGGTGCTCAGACAGAAGGCGCCGAATCAAGTGTCGCCGGGTGTTATCGACGGGATCTGCAGTGCACTGGCTCTGTGGCTGGATTGTTTTGATGGGGGCAGGGGGAACTAAGAGCCTGTCCTCTTTGGAAAGGCAGAGCGATACCTTGCCTTAGAAAAAAGCTGAAAGCTCAGGTCCTCCTGTCTTCTGCTTCTGAGATGGGGGCACTTAGGCACCTACATGGGTCCAAGGGGGTAACACTCCTCCCTCACAGGGCTGCTGGGGGCTCAGCTAAGGGAGGAGACAGGTGTGGCAGCTTTGGGACATCTGAGCCACTCAAACCGAACCTTGATATTCTGGTAGGCTGTGCAACTGCATCTTAGCACCCGAAGCTGGCAGGATCCTGCATCCTGGCAACCCCCAGAGAGCCTCACTCCCAGCTGTGGTCGAGGCGTTTGGCACCTGAACTAAGCCGTGTCCTGGTCCTCATGGCCCTTGGGATTTCTGGCAGTGGTCCACAGCTGGGGGCAGGAAGCAGGGGGGTAGGCCTGAGCAGTGGGGAGGGGGCTCTGTCCCCCCCCTCTGCCCTCCAGCTGGCACAGAGCTGCAGAGGTAGTCTAGGGAGGTCGCACCTTCCCAGAGCCTGAACAACCAACCAGGGGCAGTGCAGGGGCCAGCTGGTGACCGGGACACAGATGCATAGCCCAGCCTTCTGGTAGGCCTTGGTGCTTCTGCTGTTCCCCGCATCTCCCCCAGGCCACTCCAGGATGGGAAGGGGCAGCTCCCTCTTCCCGGCACCACCCCCTCCTTCCATCATTTAACTGCATGGAGCAGTGCAGGACAGGCATGCAGCAGGTGCCCAATATCCACTCACTTCCATCCTCTGGACCAGAGGTCCTCAAACTTTTAAAACAGGGGGCCAGTTCACTGTCCCTCAGACCGTTGGAGGGGCGGACTATAGTTTAAAAAAAAAAGGAAGTTGTTCATAGTTATTTTTTTTAAACTATAGTCCACCCCTCCAACGGTCTGAGGGACAGTGAACTGATCCCCTGTTTTAAAAGTTTGAGGACCCCTGCTCTGGACCCTCATGAGTCAGTGACAGAGGTGGCCCATGACCACACAGGCTGCTGTGGTGCTGAGCGCATAAAAACATTAGGGGCTTCCCACTCCTGGAGCAGGGCTGGGGAAGGTCAGGGAAGGCTTCCTGGAGGAGGGGTTTTGAAGCAAGAGGAGGGGCTCTGCAGACGGGACTGGTCAAGGCCCGCACATCCTTGGAGGCTGACCGCAGCCCCCTCATTCCTGAAAAACCAAAGCCAGCTCTTCCTGAGCTCCCTGTATGAGCGCCCAAAGGGAAATCAGCACCTGTCTTGCCCTAAGGAGTGACAGGCTCTCTGGGGAGACAGAAGCCACTCAGGAAGAAGCTGCCATCTGAATGAATGAGGTCTGGCAGGGTAGGGACTCCAGGCCCCCAGCCCAGGACCTGGCCACGGTAAGCATGAGCACCTGTTCCCTGAACTGTCCCCAGTCGCATGCCTAGAAGACCCCCCTAACTCAGGCTCCATGCATTCTGGAAGCCGGAAGCCTGTCTTCTTCCTTCCCTGCTGCAGCCTCCATAGGCGACTGACCCCTTTGGTCTGGAGTTTGCTCCAAGCCACAGTTCATAAGGCGCCGGGTCATGTGTAACATAAGCTTTCCTTCTGCTTGCTGAGCCCCGAGGCTGTCCCTACTGCCAGTTCCCTGGTGGCATGGGACAGGACCAGTGCCAGAGAGGAGAGCCGCTTCCTGGTGCTGTGAGGCTCTGAACAGGTGGGTCCACGTCTGGGTTCAGACCAGGGGTTCGGCATTCATCCCCGCTGTGCTGATGACAGGACAAGGGCAGTGCAGTGATGAGACCTGCTGCATGGGGTGGGGTGTGTGATGGGTGAGGGCGGCGTCTCCACAGCCTAGGGGTTAAGACAACGGCTCAGAGGTCAGACTGGTTTCAAACCCCAGTTCCGCCGCTATCCAGCTGTGCACACTTGGACTTGTCATGCAACCTCTCGAAGCCTCGGTGTTCTCACCTGCCTGGGAGGGCAGCTGAAGCTGGACCACAGTGCTCCCGTCCAGGGCTGTAGTGGCAAGGGGTGAGGTGGGGATAGGTGGGGAGAGAGTGGCTGACCAGGACTGGGGCCTCCCACCGGAACAAAACAGTTTAAAAATCGCTGCTAGTTTGTACTGATGGCGAGTACAGTGTTTACCACAGTGCGATGATTAGTTAAAGAACACTGAATGCTTAGGGTGACTTCCCATGCCTACTAAAGTCTGATTCGATTTTTTTTTGTTTTGTTTTCACTGACTTTGTTTTTTTAGAGCCAGGGTCTTGCTATGTTGCCCAGGCTGGAGTGCAGTGGCTTCTCACAAGCAGGATCATAGCACACTTCAGTCACCAACTCCTGGGCTCAGGCAATCCTCTGTCTCGGTTTCCCATGTAGCTGGGACTATAAGTGTGTGCCGCCACACCCAGCTATGATATTATTTTATTTTTATTTTTGGGAAATGGAGTCTCACTCTGTTGCTTAGGCTGGAGTACAGTGGCACAATCATAGCTCACTGCAGCTTCAAACTCCTGGGCTCAAGTGATCCTCCCACCTCAGCCTCCCCAATAGCTGGGACTTGCAGTGTCCCATGACGCCTGGCTCTGTTATCATTTTTATCTTTCACTTTTTAAAAAAATACCTTGAATGTGCAGAAAATCCTGAGGCCTTATCTGAATTCCCACTGCTAACATTTCACCACATTTTCCCATGAACTTTCTTCACTTGTGGCTATGGAGGGGTCAGGAGGTGGGGAGGCCTGGTATTAATTCATTTTTCCCAAGGGAAACTGAGGCACGGAGCAGGACTTGCCATTTAAGCATTAGGAACTGAGCCAGGTTGACTTCTGCCAGGGACACACGTGGGAGCTTCCAAGTGATCACTTTCTGTGTTGGGCGCCGAGGTGCAGAGGTGACTGAGAGTTGAGAGGCACAGGGAAGCTGGGGGGGCAGGTCTGGGCAGAAAGCAGACTGGAAAGGAAAGGACCAGAGGCCCTACGGGTGTCGTTCTCAGCGGAGGTGGGAGGCAGGAAGGAATCTGCAACTTAAGCAAATGTCCCCGGGGATTTGGCTGCCGCTGGAGGGACTCAGAGGCCACTTTCAGAAACACTCTCAGGCTTTTCCCATGGGGAGTGTGCTTGCTTCCCGTTTCAAGAAGGAGCTGGAAATTGGGGGACTCCTGCCTGGAGCAGGGAGAGAGCCGCTCCCCACCCACTCATCAACGCCCGCCAAGCAGGAGAGGGGCCTCGGCCTGCAGGCTGGTGGTGTCAAGCCCCAAGCTGCTGCTGGTTGCTGGCGGTGGTCCCTGGCTGCGGTCCCATCTGCTGGCACGGCTCGGCGCTGGTTCCCGCCCTCTTGGTCAGCACGCCACTTTCTGATGACTAGGTCAGTTTCCCAGAGAGCTTGATGTGGCAAAGGGCTGCTATGGAGAGGGCGGGCGCAAGGATTCCAGTCACGAGAAAGGGCATCCCTGGTGAAAATACTCACATCAGGCCGTGCCCGCTTGAGACTGAAAAAAAATTTTAAACCCCAAGCCTGAAAGCCAGGACTTACCTCACCATTTCGGCCCAGTGAACCCTACTCATGCATTCATTCCTTTAGGGCCTGAGCCCCGGGCACCTCCTTGGGAAATGGCAGTGCTCTGACCGTGCCCAAGGCCAGTCTCGCCTTCCTAGCAGTGAGGTCTCCATAAATACTCATTTCACACATGAGAATATGACCTGCAGCAAATGCCTTCTCCCTTCGGGGCTTCCATATTCTTATCCAAACACGGGGCCAGTTTTGGAGGTTAGGGTGGAACTACAGGGACGCTGGCCCTGGGGTGGGCAAGAAGGTGCAGAAGGGGGTTGTGGTGGGGGGAAGAAGGGAAGAGGACATGAGGATATCGGGATGTCCGGAGCCCTGCATCAGAGCTTGGGGAGGGGCAGGGGGAATGACTGGGTAGTTCTTTTCCTTTTGATCCTCATTAGATCACCTGTAATTAGGACAGGAGGAATTGGCTTTGGCCAGCGTTAGTCAGGGGCAAGTGGGAATGACTTGCTGTCACTAGCCCTGTTTTAGCAAAGGCAGAAGGGGTGGCAGCAGTGAAGGCGTGGAGTGTTCCTATGGGAAAGGGGAGGAGAGAGAAAGGGGGGCTGGGCTCGGTGGCTCAGCCTGTCATCCCAGCACTTTGGGAGGCCGAAGCAAGTGGATTGCCTGAGCCTGCGGGTTCGAGACCTACCTGGGCAACTTGGCGAGACCGCGTCTCTAGATAAATCCAAAATTAGCTGGGCGCGGTAGTGTGCGCCTATAGTTCTGGCTACTTGGAAGACTGAGGCGGAAGGATCGCCTGAGCCCAGCAGGCGGAGGCTGCGGTGGCCGGGAGCGTGCCACTGCACTCTAGCCTGGGTGACAGT
This sequence comes from Cephalopachus bancanus, assembly GCA_027257055.1. NCBI lineage: Eukaryota > Metazoa > Chordata > Mammalia > Primates > Tarsiidae > Cephalopachus > Cephalopachus bancanus. Next base: position 114,909 of record JAPVLO010000870.1, read on the forward strand.
GAGACTCCAACTCAAAAAAAAAAAGAAAGAAAGAAAGGTGGGAAGGGAGAGAGATGTAGTGGAAGTGGAAGGATGGGATCCATGACACCTGAGTCCCTTTTGACTCCACTGGCTGCCTCGTCTGCATGACTAGGACTGTATTAAGGTGACACTGATTCCCATGCTGCAGAGACAACTGTGGAGAGGTTGGGGAAGAGGCAGTCAGTGTTCTGCAGGAGGGTCCCCAGCCTTCCTCTGGGCCCCTTCTCCTGCTACAGCTGGGGAGGCGAGGCCCTGGTGACCATAAGAATAGCTCATGCAAGGGGCTCTGGCCAGGGGTCTTGTTTGGGTCCTGTTCTGTGCAGAGAGATCTCAGAGGGCCCTGTCCAGCAGCCCTCACTGACCCTCGAGGCCAAGCCACTTCTGTAATGGCCTAGTATCCAACTAGAAGATGGGTGCAGGAGAGCCAGGAGGAATCCCTGGCCCCTGGGAGCAGTGGGTGGCCAGGCTGCCCCCCCCGGGGGGCGTTCCAGCACCACACCGCCTCGGGAGGGAGCTGGCCTGCCTCAGACATCTGCCTCCCAGGGCCCCTTCAGTGCTGACGCCTAGAAGTCTAGATGCTGGGGTGTTGGGAGTGGGATGGGAGAGGTGGAATTCCAGACTTTCATGCAGAAGTCATTTACCTGTAAAGCACATTTACAAATACCACCCCCCCATGCATTCTTTTTCCATATTACATTTTTTTCCCTCTGCGACTCAAGTCTCTTCCAGCTCTTTTTTCCACTTGGTGCGCCTCTTTCCTGCCGCCCCGTTGGCCTCCAGGCATGAGCCCCAGGACAGTGCACCCCAGACAGGTCGTGGGCTCACTAGCTCTGGCTAGAGGGGCCCAGCCTGGGGCTTCTGGCAGTTGTGTGCTGAGCTGTAGACTGGGGGCTCAGACAGGATCCAGCTGCTCCATCAGGGCTCCCTCCAGCGGGCTGCGCCCTGCCCAAGGTTCCTAAATCACTGCTGAAGGGCCCCTTCCCCCTGAATCTTGGCTGTCCCCAGAACAGTCTTGGTGGGGGCTGCAGCAGCGCCTGCTCTGTCCCCTTAGCAGAAAAAGCAACCTGTCTTCTGATCGTTGTCTTGCCGGTTGCTGAGGCCCCAGTGCAAGAGCCTGGAAAGCAGACATGGCCACAGGATACTGCTTCATCCAGAGGAATGTTGCATCATTCTGGCCCTTTGGCCCAGAGAATCAGCACCAGTGCTGGCTGAGGTCAGCCTGCAGCCAAACTGAGACAGTTGGCCAAGTGTGCGCCTTGAGAAGGACTGGAGGAGGGCACCTGATCAGGGGATGGAGGTCATGCCAGTTTCTGCCCCCTCCTTCCGCGATCAGCAAGTGGAACTGACCACTCGTCCCGTCATTTCCCACAGAAGCCTCCAGGGGGTGCCCGTGCCACAGCCAGAGCTGTCTGTACTGCGCTCTGCCTCTGACCTCTCCCAGGAAGCGGCTCTGCACCGGGTCCTGTGGCCTCAGGATAAGCAGAGGGGCTTGACTGAAGCCCACACCTTCTCCACATGACCAGGTGCAGGGGTCGGGGAGCAGTTTGAAACCTTAAGGCCATCCCCCCTCCCATGGGTCCAGGGTCATCTTCAGCCTCAAAGGCTGGAAGTGAAGGCCAGAGTGACATGACCAGTGACTAAAACCCAGGTCCTTGGACTCCCTGTCCAGTGCTCTTTCCTGTGCACCTGAGTTAAAAGAGAAAGCATGGGTGTGTGGATTTGTGGTCTTGATCAAGAGGCCTTTCTGTCACATGACAGATGCTGGAGCCTGAATGGCTCAGCTTGAAGGCCTTTGGAAAAACAGTGTCCCAACGCCCTCTTGACTTCGGTTTCTGCTGCCTCTCCAGGCTCGAGGCTATCAGACTGTCTGCAGAGAAGAAAGCTCTCGAAGGAAGGAGAACAGTCTGGGAGAAGCCTCCCACTGCCCCTTATTCTCCAGCAAGCGGGCTTTGATTATCTCAATGTCATCCCTCCCCCGGTCATTCGGGTCACTCCATTCCTGGGGTAGCTTGTGACACTACAAGGAACTTACCCTCAACTCAAAAGCATTTGCTTGAAACACACTCAAAGAGGACCCAGTTGTCTCTTCTAGAAGGTAGCCCCAAGGCATGGGGACTTTTCTTTTCTTTTTTTTTTTTTTTTTTGAGTTGGAGTCTCACTCCGTTGCCCAGACTGGAGTGCAGTGGCATGCTCCCAGCCACTGCAACCTCGACCCGCTGGGCTCCGGCGATCCTTCTGCCTCAGCCTTCCGAGTAGCCGGAATTACAGGCATGCACTACCACGCCTGGCTGATTTTTTTTTTTTTTTGGATTTATTGTAGAGATGAGGTCTCGCCAAGTTGCCTGGGCGGGTCTCGAACCTGCGGGCTCAGGTAATCCACTCACCTCAGCCTCACAAAGCACTGGGATTACAGGCTGAGCCACTGAACCTGGCCCATGGGGACTTTTCTTTGAGTCCTTTCCCCGATGCTGGGGCCACTAGTGGCTCTTTGTCCGAAGGAAACACTTACAGTGAAGCCTTGCTACCATCCCCAGAATCCGCCCCCACCCCTGCATTACCAGGGCAAGTCTTCCAGCAAATCAAGTTGTCAGACGAACGAAGGAGACACAGCCTGGGAGAGTCTCGCAGAGGCACCTGGGGGGTGGAGGGACTCCAGCTTCGGGGCCATCCCTGGCTCTCGAAGGAGGGCTGGGAGGCTCGATGGAATAGCTGGGTCTCCCTTGCAGATAGAGTTTGCCAATGGTTTCGTCACTGGCACCCTTATCCATCCCAGCAATCCATCCATCCAGTCGGGGGCACGGTTGCTTCCCTCGGAGGTTGCCGGGCAGACTTGAGAGCCGCAGTGGCCAGGAGGGCCTGTCCCATCTCCCCTGTCCAGCCCTGCCTGGGCGCTTCCCCTGGTTGCCAAGGCCCCATGACGAGAGGCAGGATTTGTCCAGGGCAGCAGAACTGGAGCGAGGGTACCATCCCCTTCTTACAGGCCAGCTGCCACCTCTGAGAACCGTGCCCAGTTGGGGAATCGGTGCTGTCTAGGAACAAATTCCTGGAAGACAAGGGATTTAGCACCTCACCTCTTCTCTCATGCGTAGATAGGCACACTGATGTTTCCGTTGAAGGAGTGGGGAGACCGGAGTGCCAGCCCCTGCCCTGAGCAGCCCAAGTCTCAGGGCATCACCCAGATGCCTCTTGCCATGTCCGTATTTGGACTCTGCTTGGTTGCATGGGAGGGGGCGGTACTTGGGGTTGTGCCCTGTTGCCCAGTCTAGCTGCTTCCTTGTGTCGACTCCTGACTCACACCTCAGGGGTCCACCCTATGTGTGGGACAGGACTGTGTGTGACCCCTGACATAGCACACCCACTCTTGCGTGCGCGCGCGCGCACACACACACACACACACACACACACACACACACACACACACTCAGACAAGTCCAGCGCTCACGCCCTTGGGCTGCATCTCATCCGTGTGCAGCAGTGTTTTACTCCTTTGCCCACCCAGTCCTGGCACCCAGCTCCCTCTTCTGCACCCTTTGGGAGTCATCCTATTTTTCTGACATAAGCCCTTGTCATTTTGGGGCCTGGAGCTAGGCTGCAGTGTGGGCAGGCCCAGCTTGTCTGCCCCTCCCGTGGTGATCACTCCAAGTCTGTGGAAGTGGCAAGCCCCTCCAAGCTGCGCCGGGACAGCCAAGGAAGGCAGGGCTCTGCCAGCCTGGGGTGGGCAGGCGGGCAACTGAGGACCCCAGGAGGGGGTGACACTCAGGGCCCAGAGAGGGCCACCAGGGCAGATGCTGCTGCAGGCCCATGCCTGCTGGGTCCTGCTGAGCTTCAAGCAGGAGGAGGCATGGGTTGGGTCTCTCTACCTGGACACACCTTCCTTCTCGTGGTTTCCCCTTCCTTCCCTTTTGGTGCAGGGGGAGTGCAGTGCAGAGGGACTGGGCTGTGTCCCCGAGCCAAGGGGAGATGGGACTTCAGGTGCCTCCCATGGGGAGCCAAGGAGGGGAGGGGGAAGGGGAGAATTCTACAAAACTTTCTTGGGGCTAGTCTCCTGTCTGGGAGGCAGAGCACGTCCTGTGGGGTGACAGGGCGCCCCCTCCTGCCGCTCCTGTCTCCACCTGTCTCATCCCGCTCGGCATTTGCGTCAGTGTCTGCCGCCTCCCCCTCGCCCTCCCGCACGGGAATGTGCGTGCATCAGCCCAAGTCAGCGTCAGCTCCAGCTCCCTCTGATGACACCAGGTGCAGAGCACACAGGCCCCCCCACAGCCACTTCATTGGCTCCTTGCTTCCATCCATCCAATCAGGACCAGAGCTGCTTCCCTAGGAAGTTGCTGGGCAGCCTTGAGAGCACAGTGGCAGGGAGGGCCGTCCCGTCTGTCCCCCCCCCCCCCGTCCAACCCTGCCAGGAGCCCTTCCCCTCACTGCCCTCTTTGCCAGTTCTCAGGTGGGCCCAGGTGTCTGAGGTGGCCTAGCCTGCTCAGGAGTTGCACTTTGGGGGCCGTGTTGACCACGCACTGGCTGTTCTGACCAGAGACACCCTCACACGGCTGTCAAGACACCCATGCCATGGGATGGGAAATCCCAGAGAGGGCACGTGCTCCAGCTTGGGAGTGTCCTGCCAGGAGGAGGCCCAGTGGCAAGGTCCACAGGCTTGGTGACTCAGTGCCACTTCACAGATGAGGGGACCTAGGCTTAGAGAGGGGATGTCACAGCCACGTGAGGAGGCTTAGGGAAGAGAAGCAGAGATGTCAGCAGAGGCCACAGCAGCATGTGCTCTTGGACTAGCCAGTCTCTGTTGAAGTCAGTGCTGATAGGCCAGGGTGTCCTAGTAGGCTTCGAAATAAGCCCGATTTCCCAGAGGAAGAGGAGGACTGGTGAGCAGGAGGTGGCTGGAGATTGAGCATCTGCTCTTCACCTTCTCAGTGGGGTGAGTGGGAAGGCTTGTGCCTGAGATCCTAGATTCAGCAAACATTCCAGAAGAAACAGAGAAACCACTGTGACTGGAGTCTTGCACTTAATCCCTGACTGTGCATCCGTGGTGCCCTCCTGGCACAGGGGTCGCCCTTCATGAAGGACCGCCAGCCTTGTTCTCACTTCCCAGAGGAAGGCAATGTTCTCATCAGAGGGCCAGCAACCGTCCACGGACCGGGTCTTCCGGCAGCGTCGCCAGGACTGGGTGCTGCCAAAGGAAGGTGGGAGGCCCGCACACATGCCCTGGAGGTTTCACCCAAGGTTGCCCGAATTTATTTCTGCCGGCAACTGCTCTGAACACCGAGAGCAGGCTCAGGGCAGCAGCTGTGGGTCCCCGAGGATTGATCTGCCGAGACTATCTCTGACCTGATACCCAGGTAGCCGGGACCCTGTGCCCTGCCTCCCTTATACAAGAGCAGAAGTCGGCATCCCACCTCCACACCTGCAGAATGACCAGTCCCTGTGCCGCGCCCTTCAGACTTCCTGGACGTGGACAGGAAGCTGTCCTTGTGCCTGGGAGTCCTGACCTCTGTGTACAGATCCATCTCACTGGGGAGCCCGAAGAGGGAGGGGGTTGAGGGACCAGAGAGGCTGTGGGGGATGGGAGGATCCTCCCAACCTGTTCAGTGTCTCTGCCCTCCTCAAGCAGGGAGAGGAGGCGTCAGCAGGCCTTGTGTCCCTCCTGTCCCCCGTCTGTCCTACTGTGCCCCTTACACATTCTGGTGGAGAAGATTTCTCCTGCTTGGGGGTGCCGCAGTCACCACAGCTGCTGCTGCTACTTCTGGCGCTGATCGGGCCGGATTCGTCCCCTGCGCTCCGCTCCCCTCCTTTCCCCACCCTGAGTTTGCGGAAAAAGAGGAAGAAAGCCAGGGAGGAGGCCGAGGCTGCAGCACCACGCCCCGTAGAACAGCCAGCAGGGTGCAGCAGGCACCGCACGGCATTGCCCTGGAGGCCCAGGGCCTGGCTCTGGCGGTGGCTGGGATTTTCTCCCCTAGAGAGAGAATTCTCTGCATCCCTGCACTCTGCTCACCTCCCCGTCCCTCCTGGGCACGGCTCACCTGCCCTCAGCTCCTGAGATCAATCTCTGGCCACCCAGGCAGCCTCTGTCCCCATTTCATTTGGTGACACCGCTGTTGGCTTCACCTGGATCACACACACACAGTACACGTTCATGAGCCATACGTCAGAAACACACGGAGGAGCCATTGTTTTGGTGTCTATCCTTCTAGATGTATCTTTCCCTGTGTATTTCTTTTTTTTTTTTCAGTTGGAGTCCCACTCCGTCGCCCATACTGGAGTGCAGTGGCCGCTCCCGGCCACCGCAGCCTCGACCTGCTGGGCTCCGGCGATCCTTCTGCCTCAGCCTTCCAAGTAGCTGGAACTACAGGCGCGCGCTACCATGCCCGGCTAATTTTTTGATTTATTGTAGAGATGAGGGCTTGCCAAGTTGCCCAGGCGGGTCTCTATCCCGTGGGCTCAGGCAATTTCTCTGTGTATTTCTATGTGAATGTGTGTTGACTTAAGTGACACCATCCTACACAACCTGTTTCACGAGCTACTTTCCACTTAGTGATGTGTGGAAATCACACTGTACATGAAGGCATGTTCAAGACCACATACCTCCAAATCATTTGTCATAGCTGAATAATATTTGCTTCAGTGGGTGACACATAGTATGTTTAAATACCACTGTTGGGCATTTAGATTATTACAGAATGCTCACCATCATACCCAACCCTGATGTGACTCCTGCTTGTATATGTTTTGTCCGGTGTGTGCAGCGTCTTTTTCAGACTGGTTTGCCGTGAGGGGAACTGCTGGATCAACTGGCTTGCCCTTATAGCTTTTGATACGTACAGAGATTTGTCCTGCATGAAAGATGCCCTGTTTACTTCCTCCAGCAACAGCACATGAGTGTCGTCCAGGAATCCCCTCCCAGAGGCGTCTATCTCACATCCTCTAAGGATGCTCATATCTGCAGCGAGGGTCTTCCCAGCTCCGTGGAGTGAAGGGACATTCTGCCTTGCTCTCTGTGGAGGACCAGACAAGGAATGGGGATAGTAGGTCTGGGAGGGACCTGGGTCCCAGGATACGTAGTCAGTGCAGTAGTCATGGGGTGCCTGGGCCCTGTCTTTATTGAAGAAGGGAGAGTGATGGGGCTTGTCTGGAAGACTTGGGTGCACAGGTCTGTGCCTGAGTGTGGGGGTGAGGGGAGGGGAGCGGCTAGTAAGAGCAAGGTTGGGCCGGGCTCGGTGGCTCAGCCTGTAATCCCAGCGCTTTGGGAGGCCAAGGTGAGTGGATTGCCTGAGCCCGCAGGTTCGAGACCCGCCTGGGCAACTTGGTGGGCAACTCATTTCCACAATAAATCAAAAAAATGAGCCGTGTGTGGTAGCGCGCGCCTGTAGTTCCAGCTACTTGGGAGGCTGAGGCGGAAGGATCACCGGAGCCCAGCAGGTCGAGGCTGCGGTGGCCGGGAGCGGCCACTGCACTCCAGTCTGGGTGACCGAGTGAGACTCCGACTCAAAAAAAAAAAAAAAAAAAAGAGCAAGGCTGACCTGGACGTGCCAGGCCCTGAAGGAGACACAGGGCTTAGCTCAGCGGGAGTAGGGAGGGCATTCCAGGTGGGGGATCAGCATAAGCCCTTTGGCATTTCCTTGGCAGGGCCACCTTCCAGGGCCACCTTCCAGGGGCTCTGAGGCACACGGTGTTGACACTGGGGAGAAAGCAGCTGTCAGGGGACTGGTGAGCTTGACCCAGTCATAGAAGCAACAGGGAACCCTCAGGCACCTACTGAGAATCCAGGGTCCATGTGGCCAAGTGGGATTATGTGGAACTGGGGAGGTCCCAAGTGATCATGGCCAGACCAAGGCTCCGGGAGGGAGCAGCTAGCTCTCCAGCTGGGACACAGATTCATCCCATTCAGGGCTCTTCATCCCAAAGAGCTGCCTCTCTCTGTGTCCTATGGAAGGACTTGACTTTGGCAGAGATCCTCCTGACTCGTTGAGATTTATTGTCCCATCAAAAAAGAAATTTGACTTGTGAAACACTGCCAGGTCTGAGGGAAAGGAGAAATGCAAAAGCACCAGACCTGGTCTCTGTCTGGGAGGCGGAACAGTAAACCCTGTGGCTTCTGACTCGGATCCATCTTGACTCTGGGAGTGGCTTATTTGGTTCTCACTTGGCAGGAAACTAGGCAACATGGCCATTGGGCTTGTCAAGGGGGACTGCTGAGTCTCTGGGTTGGTACCAGGCCTGGGATGGAGTCCACACCCAGCGCTGTGGATGAGCGGCTTGCCACATTCATGTTTGGTCCCTGAGGCCTTGAAAACGAGGATGTCTTTGATGTGCCCCAGACAAAATTAGTGATGCCATCAAGTGTGACCTAGCAAGGTTCGAAGCAGCCTAAAGACCAAGTAGTATGAGGACATCCTCCTCTGGCAGGGTTCATGGGCACAACCAGTCCTGTGGACAAACCCGAGAGGTCATACTTGCTGGTCGGGGCACTCTAAAGCCACTGGGACGGGGACAGTTGGGCCTATGCGGTCTTAGAATCACCTGCAGAATGAGCGCCACTCAACAGAACTGTGACGTGGCAGCCTTGGTACAGTGCTGGACACGTGGAGCCCCGTTCACAGTGATGAGGTGCCATTCCTGGCATGCAGCGGGCCTGGGCCGCCTGGGCTGCTCGTTCAGTACAGTTTATGGAAGACCCAGCCCTTGCTGACGTGGTGAATTTGGTTTGCTTTCACCCCTGGCCCTGCCCGTTTTACTGTGCCCCGACCTCCACGGAAACACGTCCGGGCCCTGCCAGTAGGCAGCAGTGCCAAACTGGTCAGAGTCTAGCCTAGGGGACGGTGGGCCCTGGAGAGGGAGGCTGCCGCAGTGGGAACGGGCACTGCTTCGTGTCGTGCCCACATGCCTGAGCTCCCTGGCCCTCTCCTGAGGCCCGAGGGCTTGGCTGTAGCCACTCATGGCAGTGACCAGTCCAGACCCACAGCCTGGGTCTTCTGTTTCCCTGCAGCTCTGGGATGCTCACAGCATGGAGAGCTGGCTTCCTTGGCCCAGCCCCGCCTCTGGGCCGATGGTCTTCAGAGACCACCACAGCCTAGCCCTCCTGCAAGCCGGAGGGGAGAGGAAGGGGAAGGGCAGGGCCAGAAGACAGAGGGAAAGAGAAAAGGCAGAAGATGCGGCAGGTGTAGACCAGAAACCACCTTCGCCTGGTCCCCAAGGGCCACTAGGGGCTGGCACTAGGACCCTAGGTGGGCCCAATCCCAGAACGAGATGGGGCTGCACGCCTCAGACCATTCTTGTGCTGACTGGTGACCACCGACTGCCTTTCTCCCAGCAGAGACTGGCTGAGAGTCACTGCTCCTTGGCACCTGGCCAGGTGGTGCCAGGCACTTGCAGGAACATTGGTGCATTGTCCTCACAGCAATCGTGAAAGGTAGACGTTTTTCACTACCATCTTACAAATGAGAAAACTGAGGCAGCCCAGAGAGTTTAGTCGACCTGCCCAAGGCCTGTCAGGCAACTACTAAGGGGTGAAAATGATGGTCTGACACCAAAGCTGCTGATCCCCCACCCCACCCCTCCTCCAGGCCACCAGCCTGCCCTGAAGGTGGCACTGCAGAGGCTCCCTGGCTGCCAGCTCTGTCTCCACAGTCTCCGCTTGCAGCCTGGTTGCTAGTGCTCTGTAAGAGGGTTCATGTTCTGTCCTTATCAGAAGTCAACCTGGCCGGGCTCGGTGGCTCAGTGGCTCAGCCTGTAATCCCGCGCTTTGGGAGGCCGAGGTGAGTGGATTGCCTGAGCCCGCGGGTTCGAGAACTGCCTAGGCAACTTGGCAAGACCTCATCTCTACAATAAATCAAAAAATCAGCCGGGCATGGTAGCGCGTGCCTGTAGTTCCAGCTGCTTGAAAGGCTGAGGCGGAAGGATCGCCGGAGCCCAGCAGGTCGAGGCTGCAGTGGCCGGGAGCAGCCACTGCACTCCAGTCTGGGCGACAGAGTGAGACTCCAACTCAAAAAAAAAAATAAAATAAAATCACCCTGAACAGATAGTCCCTGGAAGCCTCCGAATTCCACATTCTCCAGGGCTGCCACTCTGGGTAGACAGGTGACTCTGTCCCCAGGCAGTGGCTTTGCTCCCTGGCCTCTGTCCGTAGCTGGACTGCTACCACCTCTTGCCACTCCCACGCCCAAGGCAAAGTCCAGATGAGCTTGGTGTGCCAGGGAGCACATGGTGGCCCCCTAGCTGTTACAAATAGGTGAAGTGACCAACAAGTGCTTGCCATTGTCTCCAGCAGCCCTGCGGAATCCTCTGAGAAGCCACCTGCAAACCAGTCACCATGAGTATCTCAGCTCTGGGAGACGGCACCAAAGGTGAGACCCAGACTCCACTTGGGAGCTGCCTCCTTCCAGGCCTGCGCCCACCCCGAGCGCCACAAGCACCGGGAGCAACAAAGGGAGAGCCTCATTGGGAGGGTGGGGTGGGGTGGGGGTGCCGGGGTCCCCTTCTGAGGAGGTTTGGCCCGACTCTCGACAGGGAAGCCTCTGCCACCAGGTGAGGAAGAGCGTAATAACGTCCTCAAGCAAATGAAAGTGCGAACCACGCTGAAAGGGGACAAGAGCTGGATCACCAAGCAGGATGAGTCGGAGGGCCGCTCCATGTAGGTCCGCAAGGCCCAAGGGCCACTGCCGTGGGCGGAGGGGAGGGCGCAGCATGGGACAGGCACCAGCAAGGTCGGAGCGGGAATATGACCACAGGCCGCGAAAGGAGGAGGAGACGAGGCCACCCTGCTTTCCTTTCTCTTTTCCCAGAGAGCTGCCCAAGGGCCGCAGTCGTGCCATATCCTTTTCATCAGCTGGGGAGGTCCCAAAGGCCAGGTAAGACATGGAACTCAGGTGGCCGGTAGGTGGGCCCCAGGGACTGCCCTGAAACATAGGGCCAGCCCTGCAGCAGGGAGAGGTGGGCAGTCCACAGGGGGCATGAGAGGTCTGCAGTGAGTCATTTGAAAGTCTCTGGAAAGGCCAGGTGTGGTGGCGCATGCCTGTATTCCCCGCCTTGGGAGGCAGGAGGACAGCTTGGGCAACATAGTGAGACTCTGTCTCTACAAAAAATAAATAAATAAAAGAAAAATAAGCATATGAAACCCACAGGAAGGATGGACTTTCTCGCTCTGTTTCCTTCCAACTCCCCTGCTGGGTCTCCGTGGCTTCAGCTATTCATTGGGATGGAAATTGTCATGAAAAAGAAGGCTGTTATTCTCAACCCCTCCTCTCCACTGCAAGGAATGAGACCATCTCTAAGGTGCTGTGGGTTATGGGCAGCTCCTGGAGTGACTCATTCCTGCAGGTGGTCCTGGTTGATGAGTGTACTTGGGAATCAGCGTGCCAGGGGAGAATGACAAGTTGCCTTCAGCTGTCTCCCAAGTTCACGATGACATGCTTTGGCAGCTGCCCAAGGGGACTGGCCTGTCTATTCTGAGGATTTTTTCACATCAGTGTCCAGGGGTCTTTGAGGCATGGACACACTGTGCTGGCATCTGAAGGAACTGCTTCTGAAAGAAGGGAGCTGAGAATTCAGGCAGTCTCCAAACAGCTGGCGGGTAACTTCTCAGTGGCAGAGGCAGTGGCAGCCGCTAGAAGGGAGGTCCTGTCATCCCTCAATGACTGTGCCCACTCTCTGCCAGGTCCCGTGCTGGCACAGAGGATACAGTAGTGGACACTGTCCTCAGGGAACTGACTTCCCAGCAGGGGACACAGGCACGACCCAAACAAAGAGCCCAAGACAAAAGATGGGCCACTCCAAGAGTGCTTGCAACTTGTTCATCTCTGAGAGGCTGTCGCCTGTGAAGGACATTATGTGGGGGTGGAGACTGCTGGGGCCCTGTGTTGCCCTTAGACCGAATCCCACTGCTCCAGCCCAAAGGCCCCTATTGGTGAACCGAGGGGCAGTTTGCTCTGAGTCCTTGGCCCCTGATCCCAGTATCAGAAAGATTTTTTGAGTTGGAGTCTCACTCTGTTGCCCAGATTGGAGTACAGTGGCATACTCCCGGCCAGCACAGCCTCGGCCTGCTGGGCTCCGGCGATCCTTCCGCCTCAGCCTTCCAAGTAGCCGGAATTACAGGCATGCGCTACCACGCCCGGCTGACTTTTTGATTTATTGTAGAGATGAGGTCTCGCCAAGTTGCCCAGGCGGGCTTTGAACCTGCGGACTCAGGCAGTCCACTTACCTTGGCCTCCCAAAGTGCTGAGATTACAGGCTGGACCACCGAGCCCGGCCTGGTCTCAGACTTCTAGCAAGACTTATGATATGGACATCCAAGGAGCCAGAGAAAGGAAGACCCCGGGGAGTGGGATGGGAAGGGGAACCTGACCTTGGCTGGCGGGTGTCTGACTCACCCCTCAAGCCATCATGTGCCCATCTGGATGAGGCTGGGATGCAGGAGTCAGGTCAGGCCCAGGTTGTTGGGGGAAAACTTCAGGGGAGCGCCAGGCCTGGCCGGCCAGGGAGAAGCCTGACTCTGGAGGGGTCATTCACGTACCTTCCTGGGCACCTGCTGTGAGGAAAAGGCCTTGGGCACTTTTCCTGTCGGGCCATGAAGGAAACAGGCAGAGCCAAGCAGGCACCTGGCTAGGAGTACACGGTGGCTGGCTCCCCTCATTTCTGCCACACTTGGACACACTTGAACACTCATTTCTTGCCTTTTGCTGTCGTCGATGCAAGAAAAAGTGGGGGCGGCCTCAGCCCTCCAGCACAGCTTCTCTTGACACCATCCCTCCTTCCCTTGGCAGGCCTTCAGGCACGAGAGCGCCCACTGGCTACATCATCCGGTAAGTGACCGCAGGACCCTGCCTACTGCCCTCTTTCCCCTCCAGCCCCTCCTGGGAGGCTCACCAGCATTTTCTGGGCTCTCTTTCAGGGGGGTGTTCACCAAACCCATAGACAGCTCATCCCAGCCCCAGCAACCCTTCCCCAAGGCCAACGGAGCTCCAAAAAGGTGTGTCCACAGGGCGTTGGCCAGTCGGCCGCTGGGGAGATGTGAGGGCCTGGTCTGGGATCACAGCAGAGAGAGTGGCAACTCTCTGTGTAGGGCAGAATGCTGGAGAAGTGTGAGGTGGCCCGAGGAGATGGGTTGGGTGGGGGTGGCAACCCCAGGTGGATGTATGGGCCTCTGGGAGGCCCTGGGCCACTAATAGTCCCCATGCCTTGGGGTCAGTCCTTGAATGGCACTGGCCACTGGGACAAGAGGTGCAGGAGACTCGGATGGCATTAAGCGGACTGAGTTGGCGTACTCGGTCAAGCACCCTGTCGTCAGGCCGAACCCAGGGCTCCATCGGACAGGGAAGGCCAAGGGGACTGGGAGACGGGAAGCACAGTTCTGGGTGTGTGGCAGGGCGGGATGCCATGGGGAAAGGCTCCCCACAGCCCCTGGTCCCCCGTCACACGACTGCTGGATGGTGTGCGCAACTCTGGAGGAGGGCACATGGACACTTCTCGCCTGTCTAGTGCTGCCGGGCTCGTGAGAACAGCTAGCACTGGTCCTCCCCGGTCCTTCTTCTCTGGCTACAAGATGACCACTGAGGATTATAAGAAACTGTAAGTATGCAATGCTAGGCCCTGCCTGATTCTCCCCTCAAGAAGGCATCCCAAGCTCTGGGCCCACTGAAGGCAACTGGCTCCTTGCACCCAGCGCGGCCCAGGGAGAGCTGGTCTTGCCAGCCTAACACCCCCTGCCAGTTGCGGTGACAATTCCAGGAAATTGGATGGCCCTCCACTTTGTCCTTCTGATCTGAGGCAGAGCTGGAACTGCAGGAAGCTTGTAGAAGGGTCCCCCTGTGGATCTGGAGAATGGGTTGTGGGTCGCGGCCTTGGGGCCGCTGCTGGCTGGCTGTGTTTCCTGGGGGTGCCCCTGTACCCCGCTGGGCCCTGGGGACACTCAGGATGCTGCTGTCGGTTATGGGCATTTTGTGCCTTCATCAGAGCTGCTTCTTGGATAGAAACCTTGGAGAGGCCCCTGGGGAAGGGGGTTCTGGACAGAGGTGAGAGTTGTGCTTATAGTTCCCAGGGGCCCCACATTTTTCTATTGTTTATCCCTTGTTCCCATCATCCAGTGACATGGAGCAGCTGGGAAGTCTCTCTGGGATGGGGAGAGGCTTGAACTGGATCTTGAGGGACAGCAAAGGCCTAAAGGCAGTGACAGCAGCATGCAGTGTCATGGTTGGAAGTCGGTAAGCCAAGCTACCATCTCTCCCTTCCCCCAGGGCACCCTACAACATCAGGTGCAGCTCAACATCAGGGGACACGGAGGAAGAGGAGGTGTCCTTCTCTTTGGATGAGCAGAAACGTAGGTAAGGTGACCTCTGCACATCCTAGGAGGCAGTGCAGGGGCCTGAGTCTTCGCACACCATGCAGGCCACCAGCGGTGCTGTGGAACAACCTGTGGAATGACAGATGTAATTCCGAGAGTCCCAGAACCACCCGCTCAGTGCTGGGCCAGCTAAGGAGGCCTTAGCTGGGCCAGCTAAGGAGACCTTCTATGGGGGAGCCCAGGTGATGTAGGCTAGAGAGAAGTTTCGTGTTGGCTCTTCAGGGCTGGATACCAGTCCATGAGGAAGGGTCCCGAGAAAACTGGACACAGATGTGCAGAGTTGGGTGCGTGTCTGGGGGGCAGGAGTGCATTCCACAGTTCCGAAGGCACCTTGCCCCAAACTGAGGCCCGAGTGTGGGCAGCAGTGGGGGTGTGCCCCATGCCACTGAGATTCCCCCCGAGTTTTGCACCAAACTGCCTTCCATCCACACAAGCAAGCCAAGCTCCCTGGACCCTAAGGGATGAAAGGCCCGCCAGTCACCCCTTCCCCCTTCCCCACTCTCTGCCCAAGGGGAGTGACCTCACACCACCCAATGCCAGTGAGCTGTGACAGAGAGGGATTGCTGAGTGCCTTTGGTATGCCTTTGGCTTGGGTCCTGGGTGGCAGCTAGGCCCTGAGGAAATAAAGCCCGCCCCTCCCTGGGCTCAGCCTTACTTACCCCAGTCCCATATCTGTTGACTCATCTGCTACGTGAGTGCTCTCGGGCACATCACAAGAGCTCCTTGGCTCAGTTTCCTCACCTGTAAATCACAGAGGATACTGGTGCCTACTTAACTGGGTGGAGTCAATCAGTGAGCCAACGGGCATGTTGGCATATGGGGCAGGGCCGGTACCCCCTGCACATTCGATGAACGTGGCTGCCCCTCCCTTTGAATAGTCCCTGGAGGAGGTGCAAATCTGCCTTCTCCCCTCACCTCCCTGGGGTGGCCCTGTGTCATCCAAGTCCATCCCAGGCTAGGCTGGTGGAGCGTGTCCAGCTTGGCACCCATCAAGTGCTCCCCCACCTGTGCCACCCCAGGTCAGAGGCTGCTAGCAGCCTGCTGAGGAAGACAGCTCCCCGGGAGCACTCCTACGTCTTGTCGGCAGCCAAGAAGAGCACTGGGTGAGTGGCGCCACGTGGCTGTGGCCTTGGGGCTCCAGTCTTCCTCTGGCAGATGAAAGAGTGGGTAGAGACATCACCTCGAGGGCTTTTCTCACTAGACCTGCTCAGATTCTTAGACACATTTCCTAGAAAACGGAGGAGTCTGACTGCTCCTCGTAGGGCTGGCCGAGTGCTGGAGATGGGAGAGAGGCCCAGGACCCTCTGGGGCAGCATGGTTGGTCATGATGTCACCTGTCCACGGGCTCCGCCCAGCATGTCACCTTTCTGCTTCTTTTGCAGCAGTCCTACCCAGGAGACGCAAGCGCCATTTATTGCAAAAAGGCAAGTGTCACGGAAGGAAGCCTTGGAAGCCTGTTGCTGGCCACCGGAAGGCCTCCTGTTGGCCGGAGAGGAGTGTGGCCTCTAGGGAGAGGGGACATGTTGGTGGGGATTCTGCTGTTACTGCACGGGGGGAGTTGGGAGGGGCTGGTGTCTTCTGTCTAGAAGCCAGGTGAATACCTGAGTGACTGTGGTAGCACACGTGGCTGCGTTCTTCCATTTGCCAATGACAAAACCAGCGTGACCTGACCCAAGATGGAGCTGTAGTGTGTCCAAGGCCCTCTGGGCTTTTTTTGTTTTTTGAGTTGGAGTCTCCCTCTGTCGCCCAGACTGGAGTACCGTGGCACGCTCCTGGCCATTGCAGCCTCGACCCGCTGGGCTCCGGCGATCCTTCCACCTCAGCCTTCCAAGTAGCCAGAACTACAGGCGTGCGCTACCACACCCGGCTGATTTTTGATTTATTGTAGAGACGAGGTCTCGCCAAGTTGCCCAGGCAGATCTCGAACCTGTGGGCTCAGGCAATCCACTCGCCTCGGCCTCCCAAAGCGCTGCGATTACAGGCTGTGCCACCGAGCCCAGCCTCTCTGGGTTTTTTTTTTTTTTGAGTTGGAGTCTCACTCTGTCACCCAGACTGGAGTGCAGTGACCGCTCCCGGCCACCGCAGCTTCGACCTGCTGGGCTCCGGCGATCCTTCCGCCTCAGCCTTTCGAGTAGCCGGAATTACAGGCGATCGCTACCATGCCTGGCTAATTTTTGATTTATTGTAGAGATGAGGTCTCACTGCCCAGGCAGGTCTCGAACCCGCAGGCTCAGGCAATCCACTCACCTCAGCCTCCCAAAGGCGCGGGATTACAGGCTGAGCCACCGAGCCCGGCTCTCTCTGGGTTTTTTAACAGAACTAGCTACTGGGTTACAAAGACGTTGTTCCCTGCTCCCTCTCTTGCCCAGTTCTCCACTCTCAGGACCTGGGCCAACAGGAGAAATTCCCCTGGGAGATGGCCATGACATTGAACATGGACCTCAAAGCATGAACAGGGTTCAACAAGGAATGATCAGAACGTCAGGACACTCCAGCTGACTGAGAGGGAGGTCACCATCAGTTGAGACAAGTCGCTTTCTAGGGGGGGGAGAATATTGGGGCTAGTGTGAGAAAGAAAATTCTGGAAAGTTGAATTTTAGGGACCTTTGATTGGGTGACCATCTTGTAGTGTTTCAAGATCATCTTGAGTCAGGCCACATGTCAGCAGGATCGTATTTTTCTGGGGACTCTGAGGGAGAAACCATCCTTGGTCTGTCTCCAGTTTCTGGTGGTGGCTGGTGATCCCTGACACTCCTTGGCTTGCACCTGTGTCACTTTGGTCTGTGCCTCTGTCTTTTCTCTGTGTCTGTGTCAGATTTCCCTTTTCTTAGACGGACACCAGGCATTGGATTTACCACCCACCCTAGTCCAGTATGACCTCATCTTACTGATTACATCTGCTAAGACCTATTTCCAAATAAGGTCACAGTCACAGGGTCCAGGGGGACATGAATTTATCCTTTTCCTGACCCGGAGTTGCTATGTCCCCAGGCTGGGCCATCTCATGGCCCTGGTCTGGAAGGGCTGGAACAGTTAGACAGCATTGAAAGCATGTCCTCAAAGGCCACAGGCTCCAGGACAGCCAAGAAGACCACGAGTGTCATTTCTCTTCTCGCCCAAAGGGTAGAGGTGGTGGATGAGGACGGACCTTCTGAGAAGAGCCAGGACCCGCCTGCTCTGGCAAGATCCACTCCTGGCTTGAGCAGGTAATCAGTTGCTCATCTCCACCTGGGACTGGTGGCTGCCAGACCTGCTTGCCACTTAGTCACTATGGAACCTCTGTCAGGCCACCTCCCTGCTGGGCCTCAAGGTCAGTGTCCCTATGTGCCCGGTGACAGGATGGGGTACAGAAATCAGTAAGAGGACATCCAGCTGGATGTCCCAGGGCTGAAAGAAAGAGAATAGTCCAGTCTCCAGAGACAGAGCGCCTGGCTCTTGTCTGCTTAGGACGGATCTGTGTCACCTTAACCCTTGTATCACTGAGCCTTGTGGCAGCACAGCCTTGAGGTTTGAGAGGGTTGGCCACCACGGCAGCAGCTTACCACGGGCAGATTAACTCATGGCACTGCTGTAAGTAGACCAAGTTCAACCTGCCCAGGGAGGAGACTGCTGTCTCCCTGCCTCTCACAGCTATCTTCTTTGCCAGCATGAATGGAAGCGGAAGCAAAGTGTCTGGGGCGACTTGGATGGAGCGCATGCCGAGTGGGCCTAGCCCTGCTGGGAACCAGGAGCTCAGGTGCGTGCTGAGAGCTGACTTTGGCCTGTGAGCGGGTCTGACAGTTTTCTGCTGGCCTGACAGGCTGAGCGCTGGTGATCTCACTCCAGGAGGGGCCATGATTTGCCCTGATTTCTGAGCCCTGAGTGTCTGGGCGGATAATGGTGCCCTCTTGTCTGCAGACCAAGAGAAATCAATAGCCCCTTGTGCCGTGTGCTGAATGGTGCTAAGTCCTGCAGGGAGCACCACTGCCCTGTTGTCGTTGCGGTTTCAAGTGTGAGCCTGGATGGAGACCTTGGCTCGGGCTGCACCCTGTAGCGCCTTTGGAAGACCTCAGAGGCCAGAAGGAGAGAGTGCCTGTTCCTACAGGCCACTTCTGGGGCCCCCAGGGGCCGTTTAACTTCCCTACCACAATTGTGACCCCCCAGCTCGGACTCCACAGCCACATGTAGACGTATGATGGCCACTCTCGGGGTTACTTCCTCTGGCCTGGAGTTCCTGGCTCTTCTGTGTATGTGTCTCCCTTCTGGCACAGAGAACGTGACCCGGAGAATGGTCTTCTTCACTCCCTCCCTCTTGTGATTCTCTCTAGTTGAGCAACCCTCCCCATAAGAACTTCTGTTCATAAGAACCTTTAAAGACATGGGAAAGACTTGAGAGCTCTTGACAAGGCAATATCTAGGGACTTGGCAATGAATGGGCTACCGGATCCGAGTATCACAGGTTGGAGAGCTTAAACCACAGACATGACCTTCCCAGTTTCAGAGGCTAGAAGTCCAATCAAGACGTGGGTATGGTTGGTTCCTTCTAGCGCCTCTCTCCTTGGCTAGCAGATGGCCATCTTCTCCCTGTATCTTCACGTGGTTGTCCTTCTGTGGGTGTCTGTGCCCTAATTGTCTCTTCCTATAAGGACACCAGCCAGAATGATTAAGGCCCACCCTAATGACCCTATTTTAGTTTCATCTCTTCTTTAAAAGCCCCATCTCCAAATACAGTCATATTCTGAGGTACTGGGGGTTAGGATTTCGACACAGGGATTTCAGGGGACACAAGTCAGTCCATAACATATACATTTTTCATTTCTCTTTTGAAAAAGGTAACAAATGGTTGGAGATGCCTTTTAAAAGATAACGTAAGAGGAGAATTAGGTTATGATGTGCTATGGCTTTAACAGGCATCTTGACATTTATTCCAGAAAATTCCTTTGGAAGTTTAATATCCATCCTATGGCTGTCATAGCAAGGTGGCTTTCTTAGTTTACTCTGGCAGACATCACCAAGTACCAAATTGGGTGGTTCAAACACCAGAAATAGATCGTCTCCCAGTCCTGGAGGTCAGAATTTCGAGATCATGGTGTGGGCAAGTGGGCTCTTCTGAGTCTGTAAGGGAAGGATGTGCTCAAAACCTGTCTTTTGGTTTGTAGAGGGTCATCTTCTCTCTGGGTCGCTTCCTATCGTCTTCCCTCTATGCGTGTTTGTTTTCGTTTCCATATGTCCCCTTTTAATGAGAACACGTGACATATTGGATCAGAGCCCACCCTGATGACTTCATCTTAACTTGGGCACCTCTGTAAAGACCCTGTCTCCAAATAAGGTCACATTTTGAGGGCTGGGACTCCAACACGTGAATTGGGAGTAGCAGGAGACACAATTCAACCCACAATAGGAGCTGAGGAAGGCAAAGACTTTAAAGTATCAGTCTGGAGCAGCTCGGAGGCTGCCACTGCAGAGCTGAGAAGGCTGGGAGACCAGGGACTTGGGAAGAGGCTGTGTTTAGCTCAGGACATGCTGTCCGAAGGAACTGCCCATAGGGCCATGGCCCATAGATGGGTGGCTCCAGGCATCCAAGGAGACACCAGAAGCAATGGGAGAGAAGAGTGACAAGCAAACCATGCCTGGATTAGCAAAGCATCCCCAAGCTTGAGGACTGGGGGCACAGAAGGAGCCTGGGGTGCTCAGCCTGGAAAAGAACAAACTCTGGGGCCACAGTCACCATCTTGGGGCTTGTGAAGGACTGATGTGGGGAGGGAAAGTAGAATGATCTTGCCTGTGTGGCCTCAGAAAATGGAATTAACACCACATGATGGAATGTTCTAGACACCAGAACTGTCTCACAAAGGGGTAGCCTCCATCAGTAAAGCTGGAGACAGGGGTTCAATCTCCCAATAGAGGCTCAGCTTGATCCTTTGAATAGTTCTTCCCTCAGATTCTGCAGTCACCAAATATTCGGAACCCACCGGGTAGCTTCCAGGTGACCTGGTGGTTGGCCCTGTCTTTGGGGGCTTCATCTCTGACCCTAGCCCCCCAGGTGCTGCACTGCGTCGGGTGGCCACCATCGGTACCCCACACCCAGCTCCTGGCTGTCTGGGAAGAAAACTCTGGATCCTGCAGCACCCCAGAAAAGGTTGGGTTATGGCAGAATGAGAGAGGGGAACGCCACGGCCTTGTCCCCAGCCACGGCCCCACCAAAACTGCCCTTTTCCTAGCCCTGGCCCTTCCCTGTCACCCTTAGCTGCAGTCTGAGGGTCAGCACCTCATAACTCCTGCTCACCTGTGACCTGCACTCACTCAGGGACCCCAGACCTGGTTGCCTCACCCCTTCCAGTACTGGTCAAGCTTCCTCGGCTCTCTGTCCTGGTCCTAGGCGTGCCCCTAGCATGCTGTCTGACAGAGTACCTGGCGAACAGTGAATAAAAGCATGGCTTCTGGCACAAGAAAAGACCCTGGCTTTGCCTTATACTGGCTGTGTGACCTTGAGCAAGTCTCTTCACCTCTCTGTGCCTCATTTTCCCCATGTGTAAAACAGGAAGAACAGTAATAGCTACTTCCCAAGGCTGTCCCTAGTTCAAACTGGCATTTGTGGGTAAGTGCTCAGCACACTGCCTGGGTGTGGGTGTCCTTGGGTGCACTGGATCAGCTGGGCCCCTGTTCGAATGCAGGGGGTAACCATTATCGCCATCTCCTGACATCTGAGGGACATGCAACTAGAGGCAGTGAAAAGGAGGTAACCCCGCCTCCCCCCTCTTCAGGCAGGGCGAGTCATGCCCTCTTTGGCGCAGACCACTGTCACATGCATTCCCACAGGTGGCTGGAGCCACAGTGGACGTTTCTTGATCAGTTTGGGGCCTCGACCTTCTGGAATGCCCGGTTCTGTGTTCTGTGAGTGCCTTTCAGAGGCGTGCAGACTTCCAGAGTGTTCCTGGCCTGCAGTAGCTCTCAGCCCAGCTGAGGACTTCAGATTGGACCAGAGCTGTCTGAGGTCGAGGGTCTGGAAAGGTGCTTGGGCTGGTAGGGGCTTCAGGGGCGGAGAGGCCCCTGCAGGAGTGTCCTGGGATGCTGTAACAAGATATCAGACACTAAACAACAGGAACATATCTTCTCCCTCTGGGAGCTCTGGGGAGAAGCTGTTCCAGGCTTTTCTTGTAGCTTTTGTTGCCCACAGTCCTTGGCATTTCTTGGCTCACAGCTGCCTCACTCCCTGGGTGTGGGTGCCCATCTTCCCATGGCTGTCTTCCCTCTGTGTGTCTGTGTCCAAATTTCCCTCTTCTCAGTAGGACACTTTTCACCAGATTAGGGCCCACCCGCTCCACTGTGACCTCGTCTTACCTTGGTTACATCTGCAAAGACTGTCTTCCCACATAAGGTGATAGTCTCAGATCTCAGGAGTTAGGACTTCAATATGTCTCTGGGGGGTGGGTCACAATTTAGACCCATAACAGGCCCCCTGGAATATGTGCCATTTGTGCTTATCTTTAAGAAAACATTGCTTAAGGGATGACAAAGGTGAAAGAGACACTGAGGAAGAGACGCCAGCAAGCAAATGTGATCTACTTGCCTGTAACAGCCACAAGACAGGCATGTCCCTGTTTCCTGGCACCATGTGCTTTTCATGAGGCTGAGTGGGACCAGCAACCCAAGGCTTTATGCTGTCATCAATGATGTCATCCTCGACAACGATGTCAGCATTGTTATCACCAGAGGAGATATGCAGAAGTCAGAGCTGCCCATGTGTACTGGGCCTATCCTGGCTGTCATGGTGGGGAGATGCCCTGTCCCTGGCAGTCCATCCAGCTCCCCTCTGGTCACCTTCAAGTCCCACTCAGGGTGAGGTGGAGGGACAGAGATGAGTGTCCCACAGACCCAGCCTTCCAGGGGCTCCCGGTTCAGGTTGGAGTCAGACATACACCGGGGTCAATTCCACAGCTGGCTGAGAGCAGCAAGCTGCCCAACTCCCTGCTTTCACCCTGGTCCCTGGAACCCCTGCTCCTCCTGGTACCCCTGAGTAGTCTTTCTAAAGCGTCAGCATCTGATGCCATCAATCCCCACCCCCACTCCAAGCCCATGCCACTCCTCCCTTACCCATACCCGATCTGACCTCTGTCTTCAAAACCACAGACAGCCTCCACCTCCTTTCCCGCCACCTCTCTTCAGCTGGCCAGAGTGTCCACAGGGCTAGATTTCTGTTTGGGCCCCATGTGCTTTTCATGAGGCTGAGTGGGACCAGTTCCCATGCCTCCCTATCCCCATACTGCTCCCTGATGGGGCAGAAGCTTCATCAGAGCAAGCCTGGGGCTCATTCCTGTCTGCACACCCCTCCGTCCCCCCGGTCCCCAGGGACAATTGCAGGCAGGAGTGAATGACTGCAATGTGAGTTGGGGTTAGACCCTCCATGCATCTGGGGAGGTCTAGTTTAGGGTGAAGGGTCTGCCCTCACAAAGCCAGAGATCTTTAGAGTTTCTCTGGCCCTGACCAGCACCACTGCCAAACCACTGGGTGTGAGACTCTGCATTGGGGCCAAAGAATGCAAGAGACTCAGAGAGATATGTGTCCCACGAGGCCTGTGGTCACCCAGGGGCAGACTCTGAGAATGGCTGGTAATGGAAACTCTCAAAGGGAACTTTGATGACGGGGCTGGTTCCATCTTCCACAGACTCCAGCTCACGGGCCCTTTATCGTCACTACTGGGTCTCCAATGCCCCTCTCTTACTCTCACTCCATATTTCCTTGGCCTCTCATCCCCATTGGTCCCATCAGCCTGTGAAACCAGAATTCCACCTAGCCTTGAAAATACAGCCAGGCAGGGTGGCTCATGCCTGTAATGCCAGCACTTTGGCAGGCCAAGATAGGAGGATTCTTTGATCTCAGGAGTTTGAGACCAGCCTGGGCAGCATAGCAAGATCTTGTCCGTGAAAAATAAGTAAGCAAACAAACAAATAAATAAATATTATTCGGGCATGGTGGTGCATGCCTGTAGTCCCCAGCTAGTAGAGAGGCTGAGGCCGGGAAGGTCACTTGAGCCCAGGAGGTTGAAGTTGTGGTGAGGTATGATTGTGCCACTGCACTTCAGCCTGGGTGACGAGTGAGAACTTTTTCTCCACTAAGAATAAGGCGGGGAGGGGGGAGAAAGAGAGACAGAGAGAAGGAAGGAAGGAAGGAAGGAAGGAGGGAAGGAAGGAAGGAAGGAAGGCAGGCAGGCTGGCTGGACTTCATCACGCGAGGAGTTGGCAGCTGCAGGTGTGAGAGTTGAGAGGTCTCATTTCTACCCAGAAGGGCCCCCACTGTGCCTGGGTGAGGGTTGGGCTCAGGTCTGGGTGGAAGACGGGACGAGCCCTTCACCCTCCCTCTGGGGCTACAGGTCAGTGACTACAGCACTGAGAAGGTTCAAGGCCAAAGAGGACATAAGAGCAAAACAAAAAGGGAGGGCAGTGGGTTGGGGGTCCCTCTGCACTAGCCAGGGTGCTCCTGGGGGATAGTGTCCTTGGACACCCCACACAGGTGGGGAAGGGGAGGCTTTTCTCCCCTGCAACTCTGGGTCTCTCCTTTGGCCTGCAGCTCGAGAGGTGAAGAGATCGTCCGCCTGCAGATCACGACACCCAGGGCAGGACTCCGCCTGGTGGCCCCGGACCTGGAAGGCATGAGGTAGGGGTCCCCGCTGCAGCCCCACACACCATTCTAGAGACGGGGACTGCAGGCTCAGGATGAAATGATGAGGCCTGGGCTGGGGCTGCTACCGTGGGGCTGACAGGTTGGTGGGAGGCGTGGCCTAGCTGGGTTCTCTGCCTGGTCTCATTCTCTCCCTCAACAACCATTGTGGAGAGAGTGCTTGGTCCCTATGAGGCCACAGGCCTGGCCCTGGGACCCCATGGTCAACGAGACCCCCTGAGATGCAGTTGCTGGTCGGGGAGGCAGACACCGATGTGAGCTTGTGCAAGGTCACACCGGCGATGCTGACCCTGCTGTGTGATGCTGGCCCCTGGGGAGTGACAGGGCAGTTTAGCTCTACCAAGCCCTGGAAACGGGACCGGCCAGCCGTGCTAAGGAGGGACACTGAGTCTGTGAGCCCATGAAGTCCACTAGGGCTGCCACTTTGCCAGTGTGAAAGGCCATGGGGAATGAGGTGGGGTCACTGGGTTAACATTCACAGCCCTGGATGCCAGGTCCTGTGCCGGGGTGGGGGAGGGGCAAGGGGGCTGTGAAGGCCAGAATCTGGGTTCATCTGACCTTCCTGGAGGAAGCGACATCCAAAACGAGTCCCGAGTGATCTCTAGGACCCTTACTATCCTCCTTCTCACTTCTCTCTTTAACCCTGTTTGCTTCTACCCCACCCCCAGTCTGGTGTTGCGTCCTGTCCATTTTGTTTTAGAGCTATTTTCATCCCTTCTGCCCTGTCCCAGGTCCAGGCTTCTACCGTCTCTCATCCCAACTGTCCTCCACACATCTGCCTGGGTGGCATTTCCAAAAGGCAGAAGTAGCTCTCCCTTCCTGAGCCTTTCTCTGTGCAGGCTGGGGCCCTGCCTGGGATACCCTTTTCTGTCTGTATTTTTCAATTCCACCTCAAATGTCTCTCCTCCGGGGCACCTTCGTCTCCCGCATTTCTTCCCCATGCAGCATCTGAGGGAGTGGTTGATTCTGCACAGCAGCACTAGGGTACGGATGTAGTCACTATGCCCATTTCACAGATGAAGAAACTGAGCCCCGAATGGGGAAGTAACTTACTCAAGGTTGCGCGATCAAATGCAGGCACTGCTCTGGTGGGGGCGGGGCAGGAGGGACAGAAAGATGTAGTATTTACTGAATGAACTCATTTGTTGAGTTTACTTGTAGGTATCCAAGTATACATTTTCGGGGGAGGGACTTGAGGGTGTATGGTGTTGGTCTGGGAGGGAGGTCAGGACACGAGAGGTTTCCACATTGTATGCAGACAGAATCAAGGAGAAATAATGCAGCTGAGTGTCACATGGGGTGCGTATTGAGGGAATGGACACAGACCCTGTGTGTAGGTGGCAACCACCTGGCCATCCCTCCTGGGGGCCACTGGGGGAGGACAGTCACTTCTGGCCATGTTGAGAGGGAGCTGCCTGAGGGCCAGTGGAGAGGCAGTGAGTATGTGGGAAGAAGTGGAGGTTGTTAGTTCAAGCTTGCAGTTGATGCTATGGGAGGGGAAAGGAGGTAGCCCAGGAGCATGTGGAAAGGCAGGGAGGGATGCTGGGAACATTTAGGGGGTACAAGTGGAGAAAAGGAGGCTACTTGCCCGGCTCGGTGGCTCAGCCTGTCATCCCGCGCTTTGGGAGGCCGAGGTGAGTGGATTGCCTGAGCCCGCGGGTTCGAGATCCGCCCGGGGAAAACTTGGGAACCTCATCTCTACAATAAATCAAAAATGAGCCCGGGGGTGGTAGCCCGCGCCTGTAGTTCCAGCTACTTGGAAGGCTGAGGCGGAGGGATCGCCGGAGCCCAGCAGGTTGAGGCGGCCACTGCACTCCAGTCTGGGTGGTCGAGTGAGACTCCAACTCACAAAAAAAAAAAGAAAGAAAGAAAGAAAGAAAAGGAGGCAACCAGGACAGGGAGGTAGGAAGCTGTGTCACAGAGTCAAGGGAGGCCAGATGGCAAGAAGGCAGAGTGGCCCACTGGGTTGGCAGGACAGAATGGTGGCTTGAGATAGTGGTGGAACAGGCTCTGCTGCATTTGACAACATGGGGCGCCCTGGTGACCTCAAAGAGAACAGAGGGAGGGCTGAATAGTGGGCTAGACTCGATGTAACAGAATCTAGAACTCTGACGTCACACCGTCTGGGTTCGAAGCCCAGCTCTTCCTCTTATTACTTGTGGAAGTTAGGACAAGTTGCTCAGGCTCTCTGTGCCCCAGTTTGTTCGTCTGGAAAATGGGCATGGATGATAACAGTGTCCATGTCATGTCCTGGGGTTGATGAGGAGGCCGAATGCACATCAAGTCACAAGAACAGACTCCAGCCCTCCAGAAACAGCAACTGTTAGTGATGAGGCATTTGAGAGTGACGTAGCTGCCCCCACTGAGTGGCTGATGCGCAGCTGACTTACGTTTTTTTCCCCATAGGTCTTCCCCAGGTCACAAAGACAAGGAGATTCCCTGCTCCAGAGAGCCCCAGAAAGACCAGGCTGGTGAGGAGGCCTTCAGGGGCCCCCACACAGACTCTGACAGGTAACTCACTGCAGGGGGCAGATGCTCACCCCAGATATGTCCTGTTCCCACTGTGTTTCCAGTGCCTGGGGTAGTGAGGTCTTCAGTGGATACCACTGCAAGAAAGACTGAAGAAATGAATGAAGGAGGCCCGGAGAGGGGCAGGCTCCTGCCAAGATCCCTCAAGTAGCCAAACTCCAGGCCAGGCCACTGTCCCCACTCTTGGACCATGCCAGATTCCTTCCATTTACCGAAGGCTGCCACACTCACTCTGCTTTTAGTCCAGGACACAGCAGCCCTGCAATGACCAAGGCGAACCAAGCTGGCTATTTGGGGGAGTCAATGCCCAAAGGATTCTTGGGGCCCCATGAGCATCTAGTAGGGACTTTCAGATGACCTGTGGATGAAGGGAGACATGCGGAGGATGGCGAGTTGGAGTCATGGTGGGGGGTGACGAGTCCGGGGTGGATGGCTGTGCCCAGGCTCCCCAAAACCAGCACCCTGACCTGTCCTCCAAGCAGATCAAGGCCCATGAGTGTGGTGAACAGTGGCTACAAACTGGGCATTTTCTCCATGGGACCTTGGTAGCCAGAACGAACACAAACAGAAGGTGAACACTGTGGGAATGAGACTTATGATGGGCTCTGCGTGCCTTGTCCATTGTTCTGTTGGCCTCTGGTCGCCTGGCATGTCAGCCCCCTCCTTTCCACCTTGCTCTGTTTCTCAGCTCCACTCTCACCCCCAACCCACCAGCTTTGGAAGAAACACAGAAATTTTTTTTTAATTATTTTTTATTATAAAGATGTGGGGGTACAATTCAGGGTTAGGTATGCAAACATTGATCATGTAGGTACCCTTGTTGATGAGGTGTGCCCCTCCCTCCCCTAGCAGTTTCCCTCAATGCCAACCCCTTTTTTTTTTTTTTTTTTTTGAGTCGGAGTCTCACTCAGTGCCCAGACTGGAGTGCTGGCCGCCCCCGGCCACCGCAGCCTCGACCTGC
The DNA here is from genome assembly GCA_027257055.1 of Cephalopachus bancanus. Lineage (NCBI taxonomy): Eukaryota > Metazoa > Chordata > Mammalia > Primates > Tarsiidae > Cephalopachus > Cephalopachus bancanus. The sequence continues at coordinate 142,412 of JAPVLO010000870.1, forward strand.
TGGGCCCCGGGCGATCCTTCCGCTCAGCCTTCGAGTAGCCGGAATTACAGGGATGCGCTACCACGCCCGGCTGATTTTTTGATTTATTGTAGAGATGAGGTCGCGCTGCCCAGGCGGGTCTCAAACCCGGGGGCTCGGGCAATCCACTCACCTCAGCCTCCCAAGGGCGGGATTACAGGCTGAGCCACCGAGCTGGCTTTGCCTAACTGTAACTGATTGGACTAGGATGCCCCTTTTTTTTTTTTTTTTGAGTTGGAGTCTCACCCTGTCACCCAGACTGGAGTGCAGGGGCCCGCTCCCGGCCACCGCAGCCTCGACCTGCTGGGCTCCGGCGATCCTTCCACCGCAGCCTTCCAAGTAGCTGGAACTACAGGCGCGCACTACCACGCCGTTCTTTTGATTTACTGTAGAGATGAGGTCTCGCCAATTGCCCAGGCGGGTCTCGAACCGCGGGCTCAGGCAATCCACTCACCTCACCCCCCAAAGGCGCGAGATTACAGGCTGAGCCACCGAGCCCGGCTTCCAATCCCTTTCTTACAGTATCATAATAATTGTTCGAGGTCTGCTTATGAGTGACAACATACGGTACTCTGTTCTTTGTTTTTGTGATAGATCACTGAGTGTGATCAACTCCAAATCCATCCAAGTTGCTACAAAGTCCATATATATGTCCTTCTTGATGACTGCATAATATTCCATTGGAAACACAGAAATTCTTGGTGATGGAGTCAACCTGAGCCAAGCTGGGCTCCGGTCAGAGAGGCACAGGGGGCAGTCAAGGGTCTGTCCTTCTGGACTGGAGATCCACTCTCGTGATATTGGGGTTACAGGAGGTCAAAACCCAAGCAGGGTCAGCAAATGCTTCTCTCCTCCTAACAGGTCAAGTGCACAGTTGAGCGCCAGCAGCGTGGGGTCCGGAGCTGAAGGGCCCCCACCTGAAGGTTTGACTGGAGCAGATATCAGCTCTGAGAGAGGAGGGTGAGCTGCCACACTGATTCTCCTCATCCCTACCCCCAACACAGCCTTTGTCCTGGGCTTTCACCTCTCGGAGTCACCTGTGCTGGAATCTCCTTCCTTTCTCTGTCCCCTGCCATGGGCCCAGCCCAGGTAGAACGATTATATGGGAAATGTGTACAGGGACGAATGAATGAATGAATGACCCAGTGGTGGATGAGTCGTCGCCTTCTTACTGAGGGGCAGCTCAGGCCCCTCTGCTTTGGCTCTTGCCCCATGGCCCCTCCTTTCCTGAACCACCTGCCCTGGCCAGCTCTGCTCTGAGGTCCAGGAAGAGGAATAGGTGAGGCCCTGGAGGGACGAACTGGGAAACCAGCATCCCCAGCTGGGCTCTGGCTTCCCAGTCCTGAGCAGAGTCAGGGGCTACTTTCTCAGCCATGATCTGGGGAGGAGCAAGGTCCCCACCTGTCCCTAAGTGGTTCCAAACCAAGCCTGAGTCACCCTTGGGGACAAAAGCCAGCTATGCAGATGTGGGCACACATGATCCAACGCCAGACTGTGCTAGAGCTCTCCTGGCCCTCCTGGCTGCTCCTTTGGCCCCAGCCCACAAGGGACCCCTTTCCCTCACTATAGTTTGCAATTGATGCCTGGAGCCAGAACCCTGACATCTAAATCCAGGCCCACAAGCCAGTACAGGAAGGAGACAGCAGGCCATGGCCTCTACAACCACTGTCTCTGAGCAGGAAAGGCCACTGGGTCAGAGCCTCGGTTCCCTGAGCTGCCGATAGTGGAAAGGACTGTCCTAACCCTCCCGTGCAACCTGCTGCTTTTGCTGTCTACAGAGGCATCGGAAGGATCTTCTTTTCTGTTATTTCTTGAGACAGGGTCTCACTCTGTCACTCAGGCTGGAGTGCAGTGGTGAAATCATGGCTCACTGTAGCCTCAACCTCCTAGGCTCAAGCCTTCCTCTCATCTCAGCCTCCTGAGTAGCTGGGACTAAAGGAGCACACCACCACACCAGGCTGTTTGTTTTTGTTTTACTTTCTTGTAGAGACGAGGCCTCACTATGTTGCCCAGGCTGGTCTCAAACTCCTGGGCTCAAGTGATTCTTTCACCTCAGCCTCCTGAAATATTGGGATTACAGGTGTGAGCCTCCGCTCTCAGCCAGAAGGACCTTCTTAGAAGGACGTTACATGAAATTTCTCCCCTGCTCGCACCTTTCAGTGTCCCTCCCCACGGCCCACAGAGTCCTGCCTGGTGCAGGTGATGGAGTTTGCTGTTGACCACCATGGAAGCCTCCAGGCCAGCCTGGATGGGTCTGCCTCTTGTCTGTGTTGCCTCTGAGTATTCTGCCATTCATCCTTCCACCCTCATGAGATGAAGTCTTTGCTTTCCACTCTGTTTTCTCTCTCTCTCTCTCCAGCAGGATTTATTGAGAGGACAGAAAAGCTCCACCGTGGGAGGGGGCCCAAGGGGGTTGCCCCACTCTATTTTCTTAAAGTGAATAAGCCAAGCCTCAAAGTCACTTGCAGAATCATCTGAAGAATCTTCTAGATTTTTATGATTTAAACTCAGTCTTTCACAGTCATCCCTTAGTATCGATGGGGGTGGGCTCCAAGACCTTCTGTGGATATAAAATCTGCTCAAGTCCTGAGAAAATGGCGTAGTATTTGCCTGTGACTTACACACATTTTCCTGTATGCTTTAGATCATCTCTAGGTTACTTATAGAACCTAATACAACACAAATGCTATGCACATAGTTGTTATACTGTATTGTTTATTGATGGCAAGAAAAAAAAGTTTAAATGGGTTCAGTGCAGATACATTGTCCTTTTTATATACGTATATTTTTCCCGATTTTTTTTTTTTTTTATGCAGCAGCATGCTCATGGCCACCGCAGCCTTGATCTGCTGGGTTTAGGTGATCCTTCCACCTCAGCCTTCCAAGTAGCTGGAACTACAGACGCACGCCACCATGCCTGACTGATCTTTTTGTGATTTACTGTAGAGACGAGGTCTCACCAAGTTGCCTAGGCTAGTCCCTAATTTCCAGGGCTCAGGAAATCCTCTTGCCTGGGCCTCACAAAGTGCTTGAATTACAGGCTGAGCCACCAAGCCCAGCCTTTCCCCGAATGTTTTTGATCTGCAGTTGGATACGGGAGGGCTAACTGCACTTAGTTTGACAATGATTTTTGAGAAACTTCTTTCTCATGGAAACGTCCCTCCTTTTGCATTCATTCCTGTGGAGGCTTTTGTCCCTGAATGTAGAGGGGGTAGGTGGTGACTGCTCAGCATGCTGTGAGTGTGTCTGCCTGGTTACAGAGGGACTGTGACTTGATCCTGATCAGGCTGGGTGGGAGAGCCCCTAATACATCTTCATTGCATGGATGGGTACAGATGCACTGGGAAGGTGTGCTGCTTCCACCAAAGGCCACAGGACCCCGTGATAACAGGAACACATCAGTGTATGTCATGGCCTGGGTAGTAATCAAAGTACCTGGCATCCATGAGCTCATTTACCCTTCTCAGAATACTTGTGAGGCAGACATGATTATTACACCCACACCAGTGATGTTAAAACTGAGGCCCAAAGAGACTGGGTAAAGTGTCCAAGGTCACACAGCTCGAATCGGGGCAGCCTGCCTCCAGGAAGTGTGCACTTACCCACTATGCCTCACAAGCCCCAGGTGGCAGGCTGCCTTGGGATATAAGTATGGTGTCCCAAGCACCCATTTGAGCAGCTTCTCAGTTCCTATCACCTGTGAGGGACAAAAGGTAGACAGGAGGATTGCTCGGGAGAGGGTAGACACACAGAACAACGTCTTGAACCAAGACCAGGTTTGGCCTTCTTCTGCAGGCTGTGGTCATCTGCTAACGTCACCCCTTTCATGGATGATCAGGATGTGCACAGTACCGGTTCTCAGTCCTGCAAGCCTGGACAAGTGGCCATCAGGTAAGGGTATAGGGTGACTACATCCGGCATCAGGCTCTTCCCAGTCCCATACCAGTCCTATATTTCTTAGCTTCGTGTCACCTTCACATCAGGCCACCACAGCAGGACAGGGAAGTCTGGGAGGTGCCCTGACAGGAGCAGTGAGAGAAGAGGGACAGGTGATACATCCAGCACCAACTGACCCAAGTTGAGGTGGCGGGGGGGGGGGAGGGCGTGGAGAGGGGAAGGCATTAGGAGGCAGAGCTTCAGAAGAGATGCTACAGGGCTCGGTCCCAGGGAGCATGTGGCAGGTGGCTGGGAAGGGCAGTTGCCTCCAGGGGCACTAAGGGACCAGGGGAAGCAATGGTGTGTTCCTAGGCTGTCAGCTTCTACTCTGTTTCTTCTACTAGTCCTCTAGTGGGAGTGGCTGTTTTCTAGTGAGGGCATGGAGCATTGGGGAAGCCATAGTAGGGAATGATTTTCTCGACTCCCACAAACCCCAAGGAGTAGGTCAGGTGCAGAATCCTGGAACCCAGAACCAGGAGACTTCCCCAGGGACCCCGAGTTGGTCAGAGGCAGAGCTTGGTCTTCAACTTGGGTGCTAAGGTCACACCCAAGGCTGATACAGTGTTGTCACACACAGTGGCCTCTGTGCTACCCATATGCCAGGACCAGGCCTTACCAGCAGACATATTTCCTCCCCTTTCCTGTGAGAAGGTAGCCGGGAAGGGGGAGACCTGGGCCCCAGCCTCTTGTGCTCTGAGACCTCAGAGGCCTGTGTGCTTCCTCCCCAGCTCCAATGCTACTTCAGCTTCTGCCGTCCCAGCTGATAGGAAGCGTCACAGCACAGCAGACCTGGAGGATGCAAAGGCAGACCCAAAGGGGTAAGACCTCAGCAGACAGTGCTGGATTTCTGGGATGGAGAGAGGCAGCTTGGGCGTGCTGGGACCCTGTGGTCTCTGGGGCCAGGTAGCTTGCCAGCAAGCCATGTTGGCTCTGGCCAGGAAGTACGCCACAGTCAGGAAGGGTCACCCTCTTTCCGTCAGCCACTGTGGAAACATGTGACTTTGCTGGAGGCTGAAATACACAGATTGGACAGGGCCCCATGCTCAGGCTGGGAGGCCCATCGGAGGCTGGCCCAGATCGCTACAACACACCAGTTGTGGGCAAGGGGAGGGGACGTCATAGGGAGGTAGCTTTTGAATCGAATCTCAAAAGGTGACTAGGAGCTTTCTGAGCAGAGGGAACAGGATATACAAAGGGCTCAAGAGAACCTGCTCCTTCCTGGGCACTGTATGTAACTGTCTATGGTCCACCATGAGGGTCCTCGTGGGCCCTAGTCCTGGTGGAAGAGGGGGGCTCAGCCAAGTAGGGAGGCGCCGGTTGCCTGTTTGTACCATGACATTGTACTTAACTTTGGAACACCTACTGTGTGCCCAGCCCTCTACTCACAGTGTCTCATACACTCTTCATCACAGTCGCTAGAGGTTTATGCCTCATTAGAATGAAAAGCAGAGGCCTGGAGCCCAGGTCTCTATGCCCCCTAGGAAGATGAGTGCTCTGAAGAAAATGAACAGGTGCTGAGCTACAGAGCGATGGCAGTGAGGAGGGCTACTACTTAGGTGGGTAGGAGGAGTCAACCCTAGAAAGGGCAGGGAGAAGAGAACTGAGGATAAGGAACTGCAAACCTAATAACTCCGTAGTGGGAACACATTTAGCATGTTGCAAAGCATAGAGTGGCTGGGGCCGTGCTGGGGAGAGGGACCATAGATGAAGTAGGGCCTTAGTAAGCTAATGATAAGGAAGTTGGATTTTACTTCAAGTTTTAAGCCAAGTAGAGCCTGCTGTTGATTAGGGGTTCAAAAGGTGATTGCATGGTTGCACTTTAACACCACTTTCCTGTTTTACTTAAACCAGGATCCTGGGAAGTGTGGTGAGTAATAGGTATCTAAGGTATTATATGACCTCTTTTCTGTTTCAAATGATACTGGCAACTAACAAGGGGTAACAATAGCTGACACCTATAGTGTGTCGCGCTAGGTGCCTTGCAGTCTTCTAGCAGCCCTGTGAGATGGATAAGGTGAGGAAACTGAGAAAGGCTAAGGGACTTAACTGAGGACTTATAAGTGGCAGAGCTGAGTCCCACGGTAAGAGGCATTAAGAAAAACTCCAGGCCAGGCTCATGGCTCAGCCTGTCATCCCAGAGCTTTGGGAGGCCGAGGCGAGGGGATTGTCTGAGCCTGTGGGTTCGAGATCAACCCAGGCAATTTGGCGTGACCTCGTCTCTACAATAAATCAAAAATTAGCCAGGCATGGTAGTGTGCTCTTATAGCTCTGGCTACTTGGAAGGCTGAGTCGGAAGGATTGCCTGAGGCCAGCAGGTCGACACTGGGGTGGCCATGCGCAGTGTACCACAGCACTCCAGCCTGGGTGATGGAGTGAGACTCCAACTCAAAAAAAAAAAAAAAAAAAAAAGAAAAGAAAAACCACAGAAGAAAGTACAAATAACCAGTTTATGAAATCCTGTCTTTTGAGCCTATTCTCAAGACCCAGAGCTAGTCACTTCCAGCTAGGTGGCAAGTAAAGCATGCTGTGGGTTCTCAGCTAATTCTCCAGAAACCTGGGAAAGGATCCAGCTTATTATGCAACCTGACAGAGGAGGAAACTGAGAGACACACTCCTGTAAGGAGCATGGCTAGGAATAGAGCCCAGATCCACCCAAACTCTAGAGCCCAGACTCAGAAGCACTTTCTTGATGTTTGCAAAAGCAATACAAACTTTCTCAACTCATTTCACAACTCTAGCTGCACTTGAGAATTACCTGGGAAGTATTAAACAAGATACGACAAAAACCTTTCTAAGATCCAGGTGGAAATTGAGATATCATTTTTATCCACCACTCATGTGTTTTAAAAAGCTCCCCCGTTGATCTTCCTTTCCTGTCTGGGTTGAGAACCCCCTTTCTAGGGAAATGGCTCTAAAGCAGGGGCATCTCCCAAACCTCTCAGCCTCCTAGGGTACATGTAACAGTGTGGAGACAGCTAGAGGAGGGGGCACCACTGACTTCTACTTAATACAGATCTGGGATGTCACTTAACAGGTTACATTGCACAGGACAGCATCTCACCCCCCAACACACAAAAAAGAATTCTATGGCCCAAAATGTTATTAGTGCTGAGGTCGACGACACCTGCTCTAGAGCTTTCACGGTCTCTTTGGGATGGACAGACTCGGGATGGGAAAGAAAAAAGGGGTGCAGCAGAGCGACACTGCCGGCCTTCGGGATCGGGGCAAGGGGGCTCAGGACGTGAGCGCCTGCGCGAGGGTGAACCTGTCATCGGTGACGACGCATGTGCGCATGTGCAGTTCGGCGAGCGCGCGACCGTCGTGAGTGCGCCTGCGCAGGCCGCCATTTCCTGCAGCCGTGAGCTTTGGTCTCAGGTCCCGCCGGGAAAAGCGACCCTTCACAAAGCGAAATGGCCGCCCGAGGCCAGATCCGCCTCAGCCGAGCTTCTCTGGCGGCGATGCCGGCGTCGACCTCCAGATGGCGCCGGAGGATCACAAATGGGCCCTTCGGCGCCCTGGCCCTCGCCCTGGACCCCAGGGTGCTCACTGCTCCTCCCACGCGTGCGGTGAGCGCGGTGGCCCGACTGGCCGAGGCGGGAGGGAGTGCGCGGCCCACAAGCAGCCCCAGGGGGCTTCCGCGGCCCCGGCTCGTTTCGCAGGGGTCCCGGCGTCCGCCGGTTTCTGGGAGGCTGGACACGGGTCTTCAGAGACGCCCGGGGTCGGGGGCGGCAGCTGGTCCCTCCTGCCACGCTTGACCCTCGGGCTGACCCGCCTGGGTGGGGAGCTCGGCGGGGACGGGCTTCCTTCCCCAGGAGCTTGATGAGAGAGCGCCATGGGGATGGTGGCCTTCAGTGGGGCAGTGGAGACTTGCTTTTTGTAGGTTACAAAGCAATTTCATCTGTCCCAAACTTTAGGGACTCTGCCATATCCTGACTTGGCCCTGCTTCATCACATGTACAGGGAGAGGCAGTATAGAACAGTGGTTGACAGCATGAACTCTGGTGCTAGTGTTCAATTTTTTTCTTTTGTTTTGAGTCGAAATCTCAGTCCGTGGCCCAGGCCGGAGTGCAGGGACAGCTCCCGGCCACCACAGCCTCGACCTGCTGGGCTCTGGCGATGCTTCCGCCTCAGCCTTCCCAGTAGCTGGAACTACAGGCAAGTGCCACCGCACCCAGCTAATTTTTTGATTCATGGTATAGATGACGTCTCACCATGTTCCCTAGGCTGGTCTCAAGCCCCCAATCCTCTCGCGTCGGCCTCCCAAAGTGCTGGGATGACAGGCGTGAGCCACCACGCCCGGCCCCCCTTTTCTTTCAGTGATTTTAGAGCAGGCTCAGAACCTTCTCGTTAGCAGCACTTTGGGGGACTCCAGTTCTCCTGCCCTGCCCGAGGCTTCAGCAGACCCCACGTCCCTTCCGCCTGGGTCCGTCCCTTTCAGTGCTCCCCCCCTTCTGCAGTCGCCCGTCTTTGTCCACAGCGGAAGGTCCGGAGTGCAGCGCGGTTCCTCTCCGTTCTCTTGCCCTGCGTTCAGACCTCAGCAGTCTTGGCACACCTGCGCCTCAGGGAGCAGCCCTCAGCCAGCTGTGTTGCCTTCACACCATCTGGGTGGAGGCCCGTGGAGGAGAGTTCGTGGGCGAGTGCAAACTCGCTTGAATCCGAGGCCCCAGGGATTCGCAGCCGTCCTGCCATCCCACACTCGGCCTTGGAAAACGTGTTGAAAGTTTCTGTTGCTTTCTCACACGGTCTATGGCAGCCTCTTCTTCCTGCCACTGCTCTGCCAAGGCTAAAAGCAGTCGTGAAGCTCTCTTCTCCTAGAAAGGGTTTTTTCAGATTTTGATTCCAGCCGGGCGCGGTGGCTCATGCCTAGAAGCCCAGCACTTTGGGCGGTTCGAGACCACCCTGGGCAACATGGCGAGACCTCGTCTCTACCATCAATCAAACCATTCGCCGGACGTGGTGGCGCGTACCTGTAGTTCCAGCCACTTGGAAGGTAGAGGCGGAAGGCTCGCCTGAGCCCACCGGGTCAAGGCTGCCGTGGCTGGGAGTCTTGCCGCTGCCCTCCAGCCTGGGCAACAGTGAGACTCCGACTGAAACAAAAAGAAAGGATGTGGGTTCCTTTTCTTCTCAACCTCCGCTTCCCAGTAGCCTTCAAACAAAATAAGACTATAATCGTATAGGCTGTTCGGCTTCTTCTTGTAGCTAGGTGGGAGGGATGTTGTCTTGCAACTTTCTATATTTTATGCAGAAGCCAAATATCCATATACTGCATTTTTTTTTTTTTTTTTGAGTTGGAGTCTCACTCTGTCGCCCAGTCTGGAGTGCAGTGGCCGCTTCCGGCCACCGCAGCCTCGACCTGCTGGGCTCCGGCGATCCTTCCGCCTCAGCCTTCCGAGGAGCCGGAATTACAGGCATGCGCTACCACGCCCAGCTGATTTTTTGATTTATTGTAGAGATGAGGTCTCGCTGCCCAGGCGGGTCTCGAACCCGCGGGCTCAGGCAATCCACTCATCTCAGCCTCCCAAAGGCGCGGGATTACAGGCTGAGCCACCGAGCCCGGCCATATACTGCATTTTTAATGGGTGCTGCCACCAGAAGCTCCTGTTTGTTCTCTGAATGTTCCTTTTTATAGCAGCCTATTCTCGTTTCACGGATACGTTTACATTCTGTTACTTCCCTGAGGAAGTTAATGGGTTTAAAAAAATACTTCTTAGCTCTCATAGTTGTGTTTCCCACCAATTGTATTCTTTTTGGTTTTGATCTTTATCTTTCTTGGTTTTGTGTTAGAGGCTTTCCTTGGGCGTCTGATGATCTTTGGTTGTCTTATATTTAGGGATGGGGACACATTGGTCGGGCAGGGTGGCTCACACCTGTCGTTCCAACACTTTGGGAGGCTGAGGTGGGAGGATCACTTGAGGTCAGGTGTTCAAGACCAGCCTGGGCAACATAGCAAGACTCCGTCTGCACAAAAACAAAAATTAAAAATCAACTGGGTGTGTTGGCACTTGCCTGTAGTCCCAGCTACTTGGGAGGCTGAGGCGGGAGGATGGTGAGAGCCCGGGAGTTTGAGGCTGCAGTGACTACACTCTAGCTTGGGTGACAGAGTGAGACTCCTCTTCCAAAAAATAAATGGAGGCATTAATGACCTGATGGGAAGGGCCTGTCAACTATGAGCTTCACTGTAGCGTGACCTAGCTGGGCCATTTTACTGGGGAACCCCAAAGTTACTAGCTTTAGTTCCGTCATCTTGAGATGATCAAATAGCCCAGAGGAAGCTCTTCAGTGTGACGCCTGAGGCTGGCCGTCAGCACCCCAGGAACCGAGTGGGCCCAGAAGGCCCTAGGTGGTCCACACCCGGCGCATCCACATTCTGTACCGTCTCCGTTTCCTGGTGCTCCCGGTTGAGACACACTTTGTTTGAGACACACTTTGTTCCATCCTCTCCAAAGCGAGTACTTCCTCTTCTGCTAGAATGGGAGAAGGCACTGGAGAGCTCAGTGCCTCTTAAACAGATTTTCAGCTGTACCTCCGTATTTCCCCGTTTTCACTGCTAATCCCTGAGCCGTGTGTGCGTTCGCAATGAAATTTGGGGGAAACTCAGCTTTCCCTCCCCGTACCCCTGTCCCTCCCTCTCCTCCTCCTACTACTCCTCCTCCTTCTCCTTTTTTTTTGATTCAGGGTCTCTCTGTTGCCCAGGCTGGAGTGCAGTGGCAGGATCACTGCTAACTGCAGCCTCAGCCTCCTGGGGTCAGGTGATCCTCCTGCATCAGCCTCCTATGTAGCTGGGACTACAGGCATGGGCTACTATGCCTCAGCTTATTTTTTATTTACTTATTTATTTTAGTCAAAGTCTCACTCTGTTGCCCAGGCTAGAGTGCAGTGGCACGCTCACAGCCACCACACTCCCTACTTGCTGGGCTTAGACAATTCTTCTGCCTCAGCCTTCCAAGGAGCTGGAACCACAGGCGTGCACCACCACACCTGGCTAAATTTTCTTTTTTTAATTTATTGCAGAGATAAGGTCTTGCCAAGTTGCCCAGGGCTGGTCTCGAGCCCCTGAACTCAGGCAATCATCTTGCCTCCGCCTCCCCAAGTGCTGGGATGATGGGTATGAGCCACTGTGCCCAACTCCTCTCCTCTGTGCCTCAGTTTCCTCACATGTAGATAGTGGTAACAATACTTCCTACCACACAGGATTGTTGGAAGGGCTAAATGGACTTGCATATGTAAAGCACATATGATAGTTAGACCTTCAAGTTAAATGAAGTAGTCCCAAAGGAGCACCTGCTTCCCCCAGAAGTATTAAGGATGCCTGGAAATCTGATTTGACCAGCTTTATTGGCCCGATTTCCTTTGATAAGACACCGTATTTCATCTCCTTTCCACTAAATTTTTGTTATCAAATTTTACATCTAGAACTATTTTCTTCATGTTGCAAGTTTGGATTTTCGGGTTTATGTTCTCTGTACATGAGGATCAGGTGAACTTTATGCAAATTCACTCACTGCTGACAACTGTAGTGTAGTGGAGGCAGTGCCACAGTGGAAGGGGACATTTTCTTTGTGTAGAATGGGTTTGTGTCAGGAATCGGCAGTGGCTGTACTAGGCTATTGAAATTTGGGTTCAGTTACAGCCAGAGAGCCAGCTAATCCCAATCCAAAGCCTCCTCAGAGGTCACTCCCATTATTACCTTGCGTATCTCTGAGCACTTGACTTCCAGACAGTTCATGAGGGGCCTGGACAGGCCAGCTAGGAAATAAGGCCCCCAGGAACCACTTGCAGCTGCCTGTGAGTGTCTGCCTCAAATTTCTTTTCTGAGATGTAGGTGGGCCACATCTCCTACAGTCCTAGTGGCCCTGCTCCAAGGTTTAGGATGAGGAAACCTTATTCACCTTCGTCCCTATGTTGTAGTGGAAGCTCAGTTGCTCTTTGTGGAGAATCCTGGCTCTATTCTCAAACTTGGTGAGGACAACCTCTGTTTATTAGCTTATTTCTGTAGAGGACATGGAATGGAATAGATGGGACTGATTATATCCGTGGTAAAACTAACTCAGGGCTACCATAGTCAAGAGGCAACCTCTTTAGGCCCTCTGTGTTTATCTGTGGCTCAAGTACGTGTGTCACAGGCAGAAGCAGAGTGGAGTGTCAGAGCAGCCTGCTGGCATTCCTGGGACTGACACTGGACTTGCAGATCACTTTTGGTAAGGGTGGGAGAAGCACAGCACCAATGGGATGGTGTCACCGACACTGAGTTGTGTCACACCCACCTCCCTGCACCTCTGCCTGGTGTGCAAGCTGGGTTATTTAGCCTCGCCCCCTTGTCAGAGAATCACATTGCTTTCAGGCCTCCGCTCTTCTTGTTATTCCAATGTGATGGCAGGGAGCCTGCCTAGCTTGGACTGAATTTCCATAAATAAAGAGTCCCGGGGCCGGTGGTAGTTGGTGTGTTCTTGTCTCAGGGTGACCCCCACCAGCTATGGAAGCAGCTATGATGATGTTGGGAAAGCTGAGTTGTGGGTGAGCCAGGATCAAGGTGATAGTGAACTAGATTTCATCTTCTGGAACCTGGGGTCATGCTCTCAATAACTCAACTCAGTTTTCACCCCTGGTGCAGTAGAGCCTGGAAGGAACACCTTACACCTCAGGGTGGGGATGTCACATGATGGGAGGGGTGTGTAAGTATAGGATCTGCTAGCAATTCCCCTCCTTTTCCATACGTCACTTTGTGAGTGCAATGCAGACTTGATGGGAGGCCAGGGAAGACCCCCAAATAGCTCACTGCCAAGACAGCTGGGGAAGCCACTCTCACCTTGCTGAATTCAAGGGTAGCAAGAGCATGAGAGGCTCAGGCTCCATCTATTATACATAGAGGCTGGATTTTTCAGTGAGAAGGGAGCAGCACCCACTCCCTGGGGCGGGGGCTGTGCCTGGCTCCTCCCTGCCCCTCCCTTAGGGAGACAAACCCCTCCAAGCCCTCCAGGAGGTGACAGCCAGCCAGCGTGCCTTGGGTGAACAAGGGCTGGACCCAGGTCCCTTCCTCCATGACGATGTTCTCACTCTTCCTCAGCACCTTGGCTGGTTGCGAGGAGGAGAATGTGGCCACCAAGGCTGAAGAGGCCTGGCAGGAAAGGCCTGGAGTCCCGAGGGGTGGCCAGGGAGTCCCAGCTGTACCCACCGAGCAACCAGCAGATCCCAGCACCCCAGAGCGGCGGAGCAGCCCCAGCGGACCCGAGCAGCTTGTAGGCCTGGAGAGCAGTGTGGGCAGGTAAGGGCAGCTGTGCTGGGCTTCTGCCTGCTAGAGGCAGTGTTTCTGTCAGGGGCCACCACCCAGGTGAGCACTGCCTCCCCCCACTCCATGCCTATGCCTGGCACATTGCACACTTGGGTGCTCAGGCTTCTGCTCTATGAGCGAGGTCACAGAGGTGATTCCATGGGCCTGGAGTGGCATCACAGGTGTAAGAAGCCCAGACTAACTCCCAGTGCGTGGGGCCAGAGGGAAGCCTGTCTCCCAGAGTACAGGTGCTTTACAGGTGGGGGTCCCAGGAAGGGCAAGGGCTGTGTGTGTGTGTGTGTGTGTGTGTGTGTGTGTGTGTGTAAAACAGCATTGTCTGAGAATGACCGAGCATGAGAGAATGAAAAAAGCATAAAAGTGCAAAAGAGGGATGGAGAAAGCAGAGAGAGGTTGGAGCGAGAGGAACAGAGCCTTACATGCTGGCATGATAGAATGACATAGGATGTAACTGGCGATGTGCTGGCATGTGTCAGCATGCCCATGACTGCAGGTGACCATGTGGCGTGGGCATGAAGTTTTCAAGTTATAGCCCTCTGAAGGCATCTACCTACTGGCCCCAACACCACGTATCCATCAGCTACGGAAGCATTCACAGGCTGGTGATTTGCAGGAGCGAGGAGAGCTCTGACCATGTCTGTGGATACACAGGCCAGAAATGCTCGAGTGGACAGCCAAGACTCTCACAGTCCCAAAGGCTGGGGATGGTGGACTCCTGTGGGGAGTCGGCCATAGTCATGCACAGGGCCTGTGGCCGCCCTCACAGGGCTGAAGTAAAAATGGTCACCCCCTCTAGGGGGCATTGCAGATCCATAACTGGTTACCTAGGAGGTTGTCTTTAGAGCCACACTCAGCTGCTAGGTGGCAGGTTTTCCTATTTAAGAATGCCCAACCCCCGCCCTGGACTCCTGGGCTGCAGGCCCCATAGGGGCCCCAACCAAAACCACTGAGTCAACAACTGTGGACCTCCTGCCACATCACATGGCTTCCTACATTAGTCAGGGTATAAGAAGTGCAGCCCACAGATGAGGGAGGAGGTGACTCCTGCTGTGCTTTTGTCTTTGTTTGTTTTGCAGGGGTGGTGTTGGGAAGGGATTTCTTGACAGGCACAGTGAGCTCGGAGCTGGGTTGGGAAGGCTGAGGAGGATTTTGCCAGACAGACATGCCGGAGAAGCTATTCCAGGTAGAGAAAGCTGGAAACTTGCAGAAGCCTAGACGCCCAGGGACCGTGGAGTCAGGGCAGCCACAGTGAAGGAGGGCTGATCAGTGGCTTGGCAGGAAGAACCACCGAGAGGAGGCTGGGCAGACACCTGCTCCTAGACTGAAGAGTGTGGCCCACGTCCTGAGGGTCTCAGGGGCCACTGGCAGTTTACATGCAGGAGAGTGCTGCAGCCTGACTCAAGTTAAAGGAAGAGCGCTCCACTGCCAGGGGATCATGCAGGAGGCTGTTTGCTTAGGGTGGTGAGGCCTCAAGTGGTTTTGACTTATTAAACGTAACAGTGAGGGGGAAGTGGGTGGATGGCGACAGAAACTAGCCAAGGGTGAGGAGGTGGGAGGTGCCATGCAGAGCAACGATAAGGTCGTTGGGCCATGCTGAGTTGCAAGTGCCCGCAGGGGATCCCGATGCACTGCGGAGAATCGACAGGCTAGAGAGTCAAGAGCTGTGGCTTGAGCTCATAGGCAGTCAGTGACAGGAGCCGGAAGGCTGCCTGGACAATGTCTTTGGTAGCCAGTGTGCATCACGCATGCCTTCTCGGCTTCCCCGCCAGTGCCCAGGGCTGGAGGTATAGCCACATAGCTCAGGGATGCAGATGGAGCCTTCCTTTCAGGCCAGACAACTAAAGCCTTTGGCTCCAGCAGCTGCTATTCATCTTCATTTTCTGCTCTTCTTTTGTCTCAAAGAGGAAAGCGGGGGGAATTCCCTAAAACCCTGACCAAGTATATAAAATGAAAAGAAGTAAAAATAAGAGAGCAGCAAAGGCAGATGAGCCAGAATCCTGGCAAATTCTACTGAAGAGTCTTGAAGGGTAAGAGGAGCTGTGAAGAGGTGCTGAGAAGGAAGGTTCGCATCATCAGAAGCCTCAAGAAAGAGTGCTGTCATGGAAACCAAGGCAGACTGAGCGAACTTCCCTGTATGCTGTTGACCCTGCAACCAGCCCATCAGATTTGGTAATGTGGAACTCATGACTGTCTTGAGGGGAGCAAGTTGGAGGAGCAGGTGGGTTATGGTGGACCGAGAGGGAGCTGGAGATAAGGAGGTGCTGTTGGTGGGGTGCACAGACCTCTAACCTTGGCCATGGAGTGAGAGATGTGGGAGGGGAAAACAGTGAGTGCGTGTTAGGGTAGGGAGGAGGCAAGATGGTTTGAAGCAGGGGAGTGGCACGGCAAGAGTGGGCTTTCCAGTGGCACTGAGAAGGGTGGACGAAAGCAGGCTAAGTGGAGGCAGGGAGCGGAACTAGGGAGTGGTGGCAGTGTGACTGGGTGGACTGTGTGACCCCTCTTGGCCCGGTAGCTCCAACCTGTCACTGTGCTACCTGGGGCCCAGTCCAGGGAGATGATAAGCTGACAAGGGTGCAGCTGTGGACAAGTCCCCTTTCCAGGCCTGCTGGGTTCCCTGTTTCCAGTCTTTGGGGCTGGTCACTGGCATGGCATCTCAGTGGGCCAGGTTCATCAGGAAGGGTGAATGATGTCATGGCACCTGATGTGTGGCATTCGGAGTATGTGGGCTGGAGGATGGAGAACCACTTGCTGCTAATCGTCCCAGGCAGAACGCGGGCCTTCAGTCCCAGGCTGGGCATGCACCAGGACGACGGCCACAGGGTATACTTTTCTAGTGCACGAGGCAGGCAGAGTGAGAACCTTCCAAGGCATAGGAAATGATCACAGCAGAATTGTGAGGGAGAGTGTATGAAGTGTAGGAAAAACCCTTGTCAGTATTTTCAATTGTCTTGAGTTGACCAGGCTAGGGTCTTTGAGAGCCCAGACTAGGGAGTAGGTGGGCCAGTCTATTTCATATGGAAACACAGGAGAGGACCAGTGCTAAGGGTAAAACCTTCGGCCACCGGAGATTGAGTTTTTTATCCGTATAGCAAGCTTTAACTTTTTTTTTTTTTGAGTTGGAGTCTCCCTCCGTTGCCCACACTGGAGTGCAGTGGCACGCTCCTGGCCACCACAGCCTCGATCCGCTGGGCTCCGGCGAGCCTTCCACCTCAGCCTTCCGAGTAGCCGGAAGTACAGTGCGCGCTACCACGCCCGGCTAATTTTTGATTTATTGTAGAGATGAGGTCTCACCAAGTTGTCCGGGCGGGTCTTGAACCCGCGGGCTCAGGCAGTCCACTCACCTCGGCCTCCCAAAGCACTGGGATTGCAGGCTGAGCTGCCGAGCCGGCCAAGCTTTAACTTTAATGGTCCATTAGCTCTATCATTTCTGATGACGGGCGATGATAAGGACAGTGTAATCTTGGGTATGAAGGAAGAACTCCTCGGATTTCTTGAATGACCGGATTCCTCAGTCACTTGAAAGAACCACTCGAATTCCCCATGTGGGAAATATTTGTTCTAACAGAAGTTTACTAACAGTAATGGCAATGACCCTTTTATATAAGGGCTATATTTGTAACCATGAGATTTGGGAGATGAAGAGAATCAAATTGGCAATTAAAGGAAAGTCCTAAGCATGTACATATTAACACAATTCCATAGGCAAGCAGTGTGAATTTCCAGTTGAAAACCATTGGCTTAGAATACACTGAATGCAAACTTAAGAAGTAAAATTCTGGCCGGGCTCGGTGGCTCAGCCTGTAATCCCGCGCCTTTGGGAGGCTGAGGTGAGGGGATTGCCTGAGCCCGTGGGTTCGAGACCCACCTGGGCAGCGAGACCTCATCTCTACAGTAAATCAAAAAATCAGCCGGGCGCGGTAGCGCGCGCCTGTAATTCCGGCTACTCGGGAGGCCGAGGCGGAAGGATCGCCGGAGCCCAGCAGGTCGAGGCTGTGGTGGCCGGAAGCGGCCACTGCACTCCAGTCTGAGCGACCGAGTGAGACTCCAACTCAAAAAAAAAAAAGTAAAATTCTGGCCAAGTTAACATTAAACAAAATTTGAAATGGTGACTGATAATAGTGTATTGCTCTTGTCTAATATAAGGCAAAGGTGCACCAAGACTCTGATACATAGCCACATATCATGGGCACTGAAAAATGTCTAGGAATTTTCTGTAATTTCTAAAATGTTTATATTTGATTACATTTAACCCCTTAAAATTAATTTAGGAAAGGCTCCGTGTTTTTTTGGACTTGACAATGGTCTCAATGCAATTCATACAATATTAAATAAAACTATTTTTAGCATGTTTCTTACTACAAGGTCAAATCCTTTGGAATTTCCGTCCCTGGAAAATCTCAATGTTAGATCTATGTGTAAAATATATTTCAGATTTTATTTTGGGAAGGAAAAATGTTAAAAGTTGTCAGGAGGCCTTGGACATTTGACTAAATAGGATTACAGTCATTACAGGATTCATGAGAAATACTACTTGGTTATCTACTGAATCAAACTGTTAAAAATTTTAAAGTAAACATAAAGGTAACATGATAATAAGGCTCCTTTAAAGTTGAAAAGGCTTTTAAAAAATAATTAAGGAGCCGGGCTTGGTGGCTCAGCCTGTAATCCCGCGCTTTTGGGAGGCTGAGGTGAGTGGATTGCCTGAGCCTGCGGGTTCGAGACCCGCCTGGGCAGTGAGACCTCATCTCTACAATAAATCAAAAAATCAGCCGGGCATGGTAGTGCATGCCTGTAATTCCGGCAACTTGGAAGGCTGAGGCGGAAGGATCGCCGGAGCCCAGCAGGCGAGGCTGCAGTGGCCGGGAGCGGCCACTGCACTCCAGTCTGGGTGACAGAGTGAGACTCCAACTCAAAAAAAAAAAAAATAATAATAATAATAATAATAATAATTAAGGATATGATAAAGCCAACCTAAAGATAGGACATTACAGTATTTTGATAAGACATGAAATCTTTGCCTTTTGGGTAGATTACTCAAAAGGAAAGACCACTTATAACCTTTTGTTAGGAGTAGCCCAATGACCCAAGAAAATTTTGTTATTTTGACAAATCTCTGATAACAGCAAAATTTTTACCACAGAAACCCAAATTTTCATTTTACACCAGTATAAGATTTGATACTACAGCTCTTTTTTGAGAATCTTACATACTCTATAAATTTTAGTCAGTTTTAGCCACAACAAATAAAATTCCTTTTTGTGAACCCTTTATAATTTAAAAAAAAAATCTAAAAAAATTTTGTCTTACATAGTTTGTGGAACCATTAGTTATTTTAGCTTAGGACAAAATGAATTTTTTCCTTAACAAAACATATTTTGCATACAGGGCTGTTTCCCTCTGCCATCATTGGTTTTAGTCTCATTTATACATATATATGTATATATCTGTATATATGTATATATGTATACATATACACACACACATTATAATTTTAGCCATTAATAACTTCTATTTTACAGATAAAACCAGGAGCAGAGTAATAATGCTTATGAATATATGTCTCATAATTTTGTATTGTTATATACTTTTTACATATGAATTTTCAGTATGGACAAATGAACACATCCAGATATAGTCTCACTGTACCATATAAACTTATATACTATAAATTATGTATTTTATCTTATGTAGAAATTATCTAGGTATTTAACAAATGTTTATCAGTTAATTTAGTGTAAGTCTAAAGTTTTAAGTTACTAAAAAGATCTCAGAAACTGTCTTTAAGCTGACATATTATGAAACATAATTACTGTTGAAATAAAGTTTGCCAGAATAATGGCTCAGTTTGGCTAAAAGAGAATTTACATTTTTATGACATTCAACATGTAGTAGGTATAATGCTGTCTTATTTGAGTAGTATACCTGTTTAAGTTTAGGAAAAATACCCAACTAGAATAAAAATATGTGCTTGTATTATATGTAATGCTGATAACTCAGACAATATAGCTCTCTATTAAACTGATAATATCAAACTAGTCTTGTTTGCCAAAGATTTACCTAAATTCTCTGAACCTGAATTTTTAAAACATTTGGGTTAATTTTTATAAAAAATAATTTTTTGTTGTTTACATTGAAAGCATTAGAAATTGTTTCCTTAATTTATGAGAGCATTAGTATTATTTAATTTATATAAGTGCTTATTTACTTCTAGGTCAGTTAAAATAGAGGGTAATGGATTTTGTGAATTAATTTGGTCTTACCATCTGAAGGTAGGGAAATATTACACATATACCACATACATGTCTACATAAACATACAGATAGTCACAGACAGAGATCTTATGGCTTTCATTCTAATTTCATACAGGAGTCAAGCATTAATACTGAAATACAAAACTTACTGTTTCATATTTTCTTAAAAAATGGCTTTCATCTTTGACCTACCCTCATATTTTGAGCAGAGCTGTATTTCTGGTAGATAGGACAAGTCGATGTTACCTGCTCAGTAAGAAGGCTGAAGCAGCCCACCAATATTTGTAAGACTTTCTTTTGCCCTGCTGTGTAATCTTATAGAAGCTTTAGACTAAATCTGGAGTGAGGGACTGAAGAGACCCCAAGTGGACGTCTGGGTGTCTCCAAAGACTATCCGAGTGGTAGGGGGCTTTTAGAAAACGCTTCAAAACATATCACAGTTAAAATGTTCCAGTTTGCTAATGCAAAACGCCTTGCTCAGTGCCTGCAACCAAAACCACAAGCTTGTGCTATTGTTACAAAAAGTACAAAACCTTACACCATGAAAATCCCCTTACCCCAAAGTCGATGTAAAACCTATACAAACTGAGACCCAACTGCGATTGACGCAAATGGAGTCCGCTGGGCCAAATGCCAGCGTTCCAGTAATAAACGCAGCTTCCTGCTTATCAGCCTTGGTGTCATGGTCTCCCTGACTTGTTTTCCCACAACAATACAATCCCTGCTGTGTTTCCAATGGGCTTTTTCATCAAGTGGCTGCTTTTGGGGTCCCATAGGCAGTTGGAGGAGCATGAGTGAGCAGAGAATGGCCTGGCATGGAGTGAGCAGTGGTATGCAGGAGCTGGAGGTGTCTAAGGACAGGTGAAAGGATTCAGGGAGCTGAAGGGAAGGTTGAAGGTGGTGAAAGAGAGGGAGGAGGGGTGGAGACATCTCAGATGAGCCGGTTATGGGAGATCCTAAGTTTGTCAAAGAGGCCACTGAAACTCCAAATTACCCTTTATGAAATGTTGCTATTCTTGGAGATACTGGACAGAATGAGTGCCACAGGGGCAGAGCATGTAGTCAGTAAGGGAGGAGGAAGAGGGGCACCCAGTAGATTGGGAAAAGAAGGATCAAGTAAAGAAAGGAATTGGGCAGTCTCACTAGAAAGTTCTGCAGACAGTCCTCATTTGGAAGCCAAAGGTGGTTTCTCAGTGCAACCCTTACTGAGGAGCTGAAGGGCTTTCCTTGTGTAATCCCTAGACAAGACTTGGGAGAGACAACAAGCCCTCACAGAAGAGGCAGAATTTCCTACAAGAAGTTCAGGGAATAAATCTCCACTTAAGAAGAACCAAGAAAACTTCTGTCCAGGAAGATTCTGGCTCAAACTGAAAAGAGCCAGGAAGAGTCCTACTTAACAGGAAGACTAGGGGGGGTTAAATCCCCACTCAAAAAGAACCAATAAGACTTTTGTCTGGGAAGATTCTTGCTCAAACAGATAAGAACTGGGAAGAGAGCATTTAATAGAATCAAGGTAACCCTATCTGACTCACAGAATGATAAAAAAAGTCAAATAAAAACAAAAACAAATACCAACTTAGATAAGGAGAAGCTTTATTTAAAAAAATAGACTACTGCAATGGGAATAATGATGCAACCTCAGGATTTGTAAGTATCATAAAATCAAACAGGAAAATACTTTTTCTTTTTGAAGGAGAGGTAAGCAGATCTAGCAGCTCCTTTTAAGGGTCAGTTGGGCAAGCAAGGGGTAGCTTAATTGGCATGGTTGACCAGAAGTGTGTCTTCATGTGGTTGGCTGGTTCTCTGAGTAAACTGGTAAGTGGGGCATGCTCTGCATTTTAGTGCATGCTTAAGCAGAAGCAAGCAAAGTTCAGGGACCTGTGGGGAAGGGAGAAACCTGCCTAACATTTGGATAAGGTAAAGGACAGGGTAAAAAATAGACAATTATGAGCAGTTGGTCATCCTTCAGGCAGTAACCAATCCTGGGTTTCTGGCCTAAGACTCTTGAGAAACAATGGGAAACAGCTGATAGAAGCAGCAGGATTGCCTATGTGTAGTTTCATTGGGTAGCCTTATGGACCTCTGCCATCTTCCAGAATTCAGCATATCCAGCACCATCTTTCCCCACACACCCTCTCTCACAAAAAACAAGAACCAGCTAAACAAAACAAATTAATTAATGCCCTAATTCTGCATCTTCCCAGTGTTCCCCGTCTCAAAAACATAGCAGCACCATTCACTTAGACTCTCAACTAGGTAGGTGAGAGAAAATACGTTTGGGGCATGTTAAGTTATGTCAGTGGCAATTGAGGTCATGGGATTCTTGTTGTGAAAGTTCACATAAAGTGAGAAGAGAAGATGTAGAGGTCAGAACCCTAGAGGAGCACCCATATTAAGAGGGAGGGCAGAACAAGAGGAGCCTGTCACAGAGATGAATGCGAAGTGGCCAGAGAGATAGGAAGCCAACCAGTGTGCTATTGTAGAAGAAGAAAAAGAGAAGAGGGAGAGTGGCCAACTGAATTAGTTGACCTGAATTAGCCGCAAGAATGTCTAGAGGAGTGCGATCCTGTGATAAAGCAGCACACTCCACCCCCTTTCACGGTTTTTTGTCATCTAAGGCAAGTACGGAAATTGAGAGTATTTATGAATTTTTCCAGCATTTTGACATTGCCAAGACATCTAAGCCTTTTATCAGTAGACTTGTGGTTGAACTGCATAGAGACGTGTACAGTTGTGGTGATGTGGTGAGTCGCATGATGGGGGAGTTGCACTGTAAGACGGCATATGGGACCTTGACAGATGGGACAAGGGATGTCATTCAGAACAGTTTGAGAAGCAGTATAGCTTCCGTGGAATGATGATAGTAAGAAGGGATTGAAAAGGTGATAAAAGTGTAGATGACAAGGGCGAGTGTAGATAGGGCTTCCTAAGGAGTTCAGCTATTGGAAGGGGAAGAAGTGGCTCGGGTGAGGTGGGGAGGGGATTGATGGTAAGAGAGATGTCCTCGTTTTAAGCAGTACATTTATGAGATGTCCTCTCGCCCCAGCTTCCACCCCACCATCATCCTTAGATTTAGTGACTCCAGCAGTGTAGCTGTGGTCACACGATCAGATGGAGTTGCAAAGGTGACAATGCAGTTACATCCTGACTGCAACTTATTAGTTTCAAGCGGAACTTAACCCTGCTTTTTCATCTGTAAAAAACATGGAAATGCTATTGCTAGGCTGGGCGGGTGGCTCACGCCTGTAATCCCAGCACTTTGGGAGGCAGAGGTGAGATGATTGCCTAAGCCCGCAGGTTCGAGACCTGCCTAGGCAACTTGGCAACTTGGCGAGAGCTCGTCTCTACAATAAGTCAAACATTAGCAGTGCGTGGTGGCGCGCGCCTGTAGTTCCGGCTACTTGGAAGGTTGAGGCGGAGGGATCGCCTGAGCCCAGCAGGTCGGCTGCGGTGGCCAGGAGCGTGTCTCTGCACTCCAACCTGGGCAACAGACGGGGACTCCGACTCAAAAAAACAAAAGAAAAAAAATGCTATTGCTGTGTAATAATAGTTGTGGCTGTTTCACAATAAAGAAGATAAGGACGTCTCCGTTGTGGAAACAACGTGGCCACAACAATAAGCGTGCGCCCAGGCGCGCGCTCGCCGGGCTCATGCGCGCCTAAACCTTCGTAAGACTGGCGTGAGTGCGCTTGCGTGCGCCGCCATTTCCTGCAACAGTGGTCTCGGGCCGCGGTGCTCGCCGGGAAATGAGAACATAAACAAACAAAATGGCTGTCGTTGGCGAGATGGTCCTTTAGCAGCGCTTCTTTTGCAGCAGTCCCGACGCCGGCCGCCAGTCGGCGCGCGAGGATCACAAATGGGACCTGGCCTCTTGACCCCATCCGCCGCCCCGTCCTAGAAACTTAGGGTTTTCGTGGCCCTACCCCCTCTGTGGGGGTCAGCAGCCAGTTTGGAAAACTAGCGGGCACCGCGTCCCTATTCCTCCTTCCTTTCCTACACCGAGCCCTCCAGGGTAGCTGGGAGAAGCCCTTTCCCAGAAAGCCAGAGCTTGCTTAGCCTAACTATGGGCACAAGTCTTTCTGGCCCAAGGAAAAGATCGGTTGGCTTAGGTCTCTCTAGACAGGGCACGTGGGCTGGAGGAGGGAAAGGAGTGGAGAAGGGAGGGGTGGCAGTGGTAGGAAGGATGCAGAAATGCCAGGGAAGACTTGCTCTTTTAACTGCTTGTTGACGACACCAGGTGACTTTGCCTTTGTCAGCAAGAGGAAAGCAGTTGTGCTGGGGTCCTACCAAGGAGGAGACTGCCTACTCCCTGAGGTGGCCGTTGTGTGTGATTCCTCCTGTCCCACCCTCGGGGAGATGAGCCCCTCTAAGCCCTCGGGAGGTGACAGCCAGCCAGCGTGCCTTGGGTGAACAAGGGCTGGACCCAGGTCTCTCCCTTCATAAGGATATTCTTCTTCCTCAGCACCTTGGCTGACTGCAAGGAGGAGAATGTGGCCACCAAGGCTGACGAGACCTGGCAGGAGAGGCCTGGAGCCCCGAGGGGTGGCCAGGGAGTCCCAGCTGTACCCAGCGAGCAACCTGCAGATCCCAGCACCCCAGAGCAGTGGAGCATCCCCAGCGGACCTGAGCAGCTTGTCGGCCTGGAGAGCAGCGTGGGCAGGTAAGGGCAGCTGTGCTGGGTTCCTGCCTGCTGGAGCCAGCGTTTCTGTCAGGTACCGCCACCCAGGACAAACCCCCACACACTAAGCATACCTGTTACCCTCTGCAGTGTGAGTGGCTAGGAGCCAGAGGAAAGCAGACCAGAAGCCAGAATCCCAGGGATGGTCTTCACAGGTTTCATCATGGAGCCCTAGCATAAAATCTGTTAGACTAAAGGCACAGAGTAGGTGCAGAGAGCCAAGTCGCCTGGAGCCAATTGGAGCCTGAAAATCAAGTTGGGGGAAGGATGGGAGTGCTTTTGCCATTCATAGAGTTGGAAAGTCTCTGAGAGAGATGTGTCATGTTGTGCATGAGACTTGCTACCAGAAATAAAGGCTATTCCAGTTGGATGAGCTCTTCCACTACTACCAGCACCAAACATGCATCTGGGCAGTAGCATACCTCTAGAGTGGTGATTTAGGGATGCATAGTGCTTACAAGAAGTTGGTAGCCATAGCCTGAGAAAGCAGGGGCTGTGAGTTTTCTTAGAGAGGCCAGGGATCTAGGAGGAGCAGGGCAGTAGGGAACAGACAGCACCAGCATGCTCCTGGGAGCAGTTCAGGTCTCCCCCCACTGTGGCAGTTTTCTGGCTCCTGGCCTCTGTAAAGCAGTGTTGGTTTACACAAAATTGCAGTGTTTGTGGTAGCTGCGAGAAATTTCTACATGGGCAGCACACAGAAAGCAGAAGAGAATGTTGTGATCTGATGGCATTCTCCCCATTCCTGGCAGATGAACTTCACCTCCATCTCTGTGATGGAACGTGATTGGCTCTTGTACCAGCAAGATGTGTAGTAGGGGCTTCTGATTCAAGGCAGGACTTGCCTTATTCTTAAGATTTCCTTATTTCTGGTGCTTCATGACCATTTACTTGTCCCCTTACCTGATTTTGACCCACTGCCTTGCTCTGACCTCTAGCCTCTCTGTCTCTCGGTTCCAGGTCACTCCCTTGACTAGCTCCTGATCTTGTCTCATCTTGCCTCTGCCAATCAAGTATTCTAGCTCTATCATCACCTTTCTGCCATGATTCATTGCTTCGATGTGGTGGCCCCAGTAACAGGGCAAGCAGAGGGCTGTTCTAGCTTCATCTTGCCAAGGAACTCAGCAAAGAAGGTGACCTCTTGTATTCCTCAGCCTGGCTCTGGCCTCCCAAACCTGGTAGATAAGATGCATGCCAGCAGTCAGTCCTGGTGTCCCTCTGGCCCTTTTCTGTGTGAGGCCAGAGGTCCTCTCCTTCTCACTTCCTGGAACTGCAGTCGATGGCAGTGAAGGAAGATGTACTTGCCTGTTGGGATCTCCCTTTGCTCCCCAGAAATCTTTTCCCAAAGCAGCCATGAGTTTGGAGTGACCAAGAGCCATGGGCCACCACCTACAGACAATATGTGTGAAGAGCTTCCTGTGAGTGACCATGATAGTGATGACTGCTAGCACTTGCTGTGTGCTGGGGATTTGTGGACTCACACATTCATTCTCACACCGCCCCTATGAGGGAGGTCCTATTAGCATTGAGAAACTGAGGCATACGGAGGTTAAGTAAACTTGCCAGCAGTTATCTAGCCAGGAAGTGGCTTAACAGGGATTAGAACTGTTTGTAGCTGCAGTGCACACTATGCCTCCATTTATGATAAACCCAGATAAGAAAGAAAACGTGTGCTCAGGTGGAAGGAGTCGGGGCAGAGAGTGTCGTACTCGGGTAGTCGGGGGAAAGCTTTTGAGTTGAGGACTGAACTGTTCAACCGAGACGTGAAACACCTGGAGGAGCGTGCCTTGTGAAGAGCCTGGGAAGAGGCAGCATGGACAAAGCAGAGGGGCACGAGGCCTCAAGATGGGCCCTGAGGTCAGAGGGTAGGAAGCAAGGAGGGCAGGGGGCAGGAGCTGGGCTCCTGGGAGGGAGGCAGGGCATCAGTCACCCTATGAGAGGTGAGGAGGTTGGAGGCTCCTGTTGTCCACGTTGCAGTCCTGGGGGGGTCCTCAGGGGATTTTTTTAAAAAAGAGATAGGGTCTTGGCTGGGTGTGGTGGCTCATGCCCGTAATCCCAGCATTTGGGGAGGCAGAGGTGAGAGGAATGCCTGAGCCCAGGGGTTCAAGACCAGCCTGGGCAACTTGGCGAGACCTCATCTCTACAGTAGATCAAAAAATTAGCTGGGCATAGTAGCATGTGCCTGTGGTTCCAGCTAATTGGAAGGCTGAGGTGGAAGAATCATCAGAACCCAGCAGGTTGAGGCTGCGGTGGCTGGGAGTGTGCCCCTGCACTCCAACCTGGGTGACAGAGGGAGACTCCAACTCAAAAAAAGAGAGAGAGAGAGAGAAAGAGATGAGTGTCGCACTATGTTGCCCAGGCTGGACTTGCCTGGGCTCAAATGATCCTCCTACTTCCACCTCCCGAGTAGCTATGACTACAGGTAAAAACCACCACACCCGGCTAATATTTTTTAAAGATCTTTTTAGGCCAGGCTCACTGGCTCAGCCTGTAATCCCAGCACTTCGGCAGGCTGAAGGGAGTAGATTGCCTGAGACTGCGGATTCGAGACCCGCCTGGGTAACTTGACGAGACCTCGTCTCTACACTACATCAAAAATTAGCCGGGCATGGTAGCGCGTGCCTGTAGTTCCAGCTACTTGGAAGGCTGAGGCGGAAGAATTGCCAGAGTCCAGCAAGTCGAGGCTGCAGTGGCTGGGATCGTGCCACTGCACTCCAGCTGGGTGATGGAGTGAGACTCCAACTCCAAAAAAAATCTTTTTATTTTAGAGATGGGGTCTTGCTATGTTGCCCAGGCTGGTCTCAAACTTCTAGCCTCAAGTGATCTTCCCACCTTGGCTTCCCAAGGTGCTCCAGGGGATTTTTGTTTTCCTTGCCCTTTCAGTTCTGCTGTCCCCTTGACTGTCCTGCCCTCACGGATCACAGAAACTTGCTAGTTGAGTAGCTCATAGCACATCTTGTTTCCTTATTCTTGTCATCAGTTCTCTTCTCGCTCTTTGGCTCTGCATTCCCTCTCCCCCATCTTTCCAGGTTCCTGTGGGGCCTCCCCCCTCAATATCCAGCCTGTTTGACTCCAGAAGAGGTCAGCTTCGGTGTTGGCATGCACCCCCTATGTCTTTCAGGGTGAGAAATCCCCCGAGCTGCGTGGTCAGTGTCACCGTCTCTGCCACTTCTGAACAGCCTCATGTTTATATCCCAGCCCCGCCAAACGAATTGGACTCCAGCTTAACCACGTAAGAAAGGCTACCCAGCAACCTGGGAGATGGTCTCCGGGTACAGGGGTTCCCCAATTCCTCCTTGGAGGTAAAGGACTCAGCTTCTGTCCCATGTTGCTTCCCCTGTGGTGCCTTCCTCACCTCCCAGTGCCCATTGGCTAAGGGCCACATAGTACAGCCTCAGTCTCCCTGTTATAAGCTCCTATTTTGGGGCCTGGATGGGGTCTTGTCATGCCCACACCTCCTTCTCCCTGTCCCAGTGGAGCATACCTGGGAAGCTGGTGCAGCCCGTGTTCCTGTCTCTCTCACACTCCACGCCCTCACCTACACTCCTAGCCACCTCTTAAAGTGCAGCAAAGATGTCATTGCAGGGAGACCATCGAGTGAGGGGTTGAGGGGAATCTCTGCTCACCTCAGGTCAGCAGGCTGGAGTAAGCAGCATGGAAATCGGGGCCACTTGCAAGGCCATGCCGAGACCAGCATGAGGCAGACACATTTCCAAGGCGTCAGGGACCTGTCTGGGATGAGGGACCTTCTAGAACTCTGGAACTTCAGGAGTGAGAAGGGGGAGGTTAGACCTGAGATGGATAGTGTGTAGCAGCTGAGTGCCTGGGATGAAGGCTTGGAGAATGTCCTGGTGGTGGATAGAGAGAAAGAATGCAGCTGTAGGGAAGATGTGGAAAGCCCTCAGGACTGAAGTGTGGGGGCGGGAGTGGGGACAATCGCAGGGAGCGTCTTTCTAGCTCAGCCCAACATACAAGCTGCACGCGGGGGCGGGGATTGTAGCTGTCGTCTGCCGCTGCCCTGGGCGCCCCTGCCCTGGGCCTTCCTGAGCTGCTTCACTTCCTTTTAACTGGGCTGAGTGCTCCCCAGCCCTGGACCCCTCCTGCAGGCCAGGTCCAGTGCCCTGAAACCTTCCATGTACACTTCATGTTCTGCTGTGCTCTCTCCACAGTAAAGGGATTCTGTTCGTGAAGGAGTATGTGAACGCCAGTGAGGTGTCTTCGGGGAAGCCGGCATCCTCACGCTACGCCAGGTAAGGGTAGGCCCAAAGCCTTCTGCATCGTGGCCTCTTTCTGCCAGGCCCGTGCGGGCCTCGTTCCCACATCCCTAGTGCCTCGTTCAGGTCAGCTCACAGTAGCTGCCGGGCAGCAGTTTGTTGACCTCTGACGTGATGTATGCCAAACCAGGCACTTCCAAGTTCTCCATTGGGTTCATTTAGCCTGCCTTGTCTCAACACATGTGGCCCAGAATTCTCAGTGCCACCCCCTTCTGTCTCCTGCCTTGTTACTTTCTTTTGTGGAATCCTGAGAGCATCCCTTTTTTCAAGGCTGGCAGGACCGTCAGGCACAGTCAGGTTACCTTTGTCTCCTTTCAGACCACTGGGCCTCTGTCTTTCTATCATGCCTGACTGCCTCATCTCAACACACACGTGCCCGCTGTTCCCAGTACATACGAGACTTTTCATGGATCACTTCGTTGCTTGCTTCCTCATGCCATATGCGAGAGCGCCTCTGTGTTATCTCAGTTAACTGTCACCTACCCACAATGAGATGGGGTCTCCCATCTGATTTCTGCTGTGTATGTCATCCCACCAGTAGGACGAGGCTTTCAGTAAGACAGAGGAGCTTCCTGGCCTTAGTTCAGGATTGACACTGGTGCTGTGGAATGATGAGCTTGGAGGTGGGGGTCAATTTTAAGCCCCAGCCACCCTCACTGGGTCACTTGAGGCAAGATACTTTGCCTCTCTGAGCCTCAGTTTCATCATCTATATCCCCAGAGAGTGCATTTTCCCAACAGTTTTCTTGAGTCCTAATGCTCCCTTCACAGTAGAAAGTCGGTGATTTTTGGTGCATTCACAGGGTTGTGTAGCCATCACCACTGTCCCATTCCAGAACATCATTGTCACCCCCAAAAGAAACCCAGACCCGTTAGCAGTCCCCACATCACCCCAGCCCCTGGCAAGCACTCATCTCCTTTGCTGTCTCTGTAGCTTTGCGTCATGACAGTCACATGACTGAGCTGTTCCATCTCCTGGTCTTCTCCCATCACTTGCTCTATTCAGTTTAGTTTTTAGACTGATAATTATTATATGAGTTCTTAAATTGAATGTAACTTTCAGTCAAAATACTATGTTGTAAGAAAACCCAGGAGACTTTATTGGACAGTGAGAATTGTGTGTCTTACCATTTTGCTTCACCTCCCAGAAAGCTTAGTGGTAAGCCTAATGCTCAGAAGAAATTCTATCTCCCCCTTATTCCAAGGGTGACCTTTGGCAGCCCACTTACCCTCCATGCACCAGTTTTCCTGACAGCATCACGGGGCCACCACACAGCTCCCAGGAGCACAGTGGCTTCAGTACTGGGTATCCCAGGGCTCAGAGCTAGTTAGCTGCTCTTCCCTAGTGATGTTTTATTCTAAAAAGCAATATTACTGAAAATGAAGCTACAGAAAGAAAAAAAAGTCTCCCCACTAATGCCACCCCATAACCCAAGCACAGGTATTATACCAGAATGTTCCCTTCCCTCTCCCCATTCCCAGTGCTTGATTTCTGCTGCGAGTGGGCTCCTGGTGACCGTCATCAAAGTGTAACATGGGTGAAGAGGGCAGGTCTGTTCCCTTTCCATTGGTCGTGGAGATGAGGGGCCTTCTGGTATACACAGCCCGAGAATCCCCACCCTGGTCATCTCCTTCATTGCAGCAGGTCTTGTTTGCCCCCCATGGAAGGGCCTTTCTCCTAGGGAATGTGGCTTCCTTGGCATCAGCTCCCGGGATGCCAAGTGCCATTTAGGATGATGGTCAAGGACCAGCAGTGTAGCTTTTGGCCACATGGCTGTGAGAGTGACCTGGCTCCCATTTTCTGCTCTCTTCTCCCGCATGGCACTCCCTGCGGCGTCAGCAGCATCGAGGACTCATTTGACACGGAGAAGAAATCCCCATATGGCAGCACTCCCTACTCTGAGAGGTGCGTGTTCTTCCTCATCTGGGAGCTGGAAGTTCTGCAGAGGAGAAACAGCTAAGGAAGATGTCCACATTGTCTGTCTGCTTTTGACTACTTTACAGCTTCCGATCTGTTTGTACATGGGTGCAGGACACTGCCATGGAGGGGAGGGGTTCCCTTACTGGGGGTCACACTTGTGGCAACTAAAGCTTGTGAATCCAGCTAAGACCAGAGGGCAGACACAAGGGGGAACTGAGAAGGAAAGTGGCAGTGTCAACCCAGGGGGCTCCTGTCAGCAGGAGAGGCCCTTCAGATCAGAACTTCATCAGTCACTTAGTTACGTGCAAATCTGACCAGAAGTAAAAAGAAAAAACTACAAAAGAGTGGTTGGCTGGACACAGTGGGTCACGCCGGTATTCCCAGCATTCTGGGAGTCTGAGGCAGGAGGATCACTTGAGCCCAAGAGTTCAAGACCAGCCTGGGCAACATGGTGAGACCTCATCTCTACAAGAAATCAAAAAAGTAGCCAGATGTGGTGGTGTGCTTGTAATCCCAGCTACTCGGGAGGCTACGGCAGAAGGATTGCTAGATCTCAGGATGCTGAGTTTGTTGTGAGCTATGATTGCACCACTGCACTCCAGCCTGGGCACTGAGCAACAGAGCGAGACCATGTCTCTAAAAGAGAGGGAGACTTGGAAAGCTGAGGTGGAAGGATCGCCTGAGCTCAGCAGGTTTAAGCTGCAATGGCCGGGAGCATGCCACTGCCCTCCAGCCTGGGTGACAGAGTGAGACACCGACTCAAAAAAAAAAAAAAAAAAGAGTTGGGATGGAGGGGTAGAAGGAGATGGAAAATGAAGACAGGTGAGCAGCTATCATCTGTTTTCAAGAAGCCAAGAGCTAAGCATGCACAGTTTTGAAAGCTCTCTGTCACTAGGCAACGGCACAGTCACAGGATTGTGTTAATGACAAAGAAGGTCTATTTTACGATTCTTGGAATGGGGAGAAAAGAGAGATTGAATTCACTCCAGTTGCTGTGAAGAAAACAGGTCTGGATAGAAAAAGTCGTGTGCCTTAAGTGGCAGAGTCAGGACCAAATCCCAGAGCCCTGACTACTCCCAGGTTAGGGATAATTCTCCTCTGCCATCTGGCCTCTCATGGACCTAAATTCCTGTGAGTGACATTCAGAGGCCAAAGCTAGATGGAGGAGAAAAAGGAAGAAAGTGAGAGGGTTCAGATGAACAGAATCCTACCAGGCCCTATGGGCAAGCAGCTGCAGGGGCAGATAAGCAGATGGGGACATGCAAGTCCCCTACATCATGGTCGAAGAAGCAGCCTTGGTCCTGGGCAGCCACAGATAATTTGGCGAGTCCCATTACCAGATGGCATCTTAGCAGAGAAGGGCGACTTGGGGAGAAACCCAGAGTTCACCAATGCTACGGGAGCAAATGGAAGGCCAGACTCCCTGGGATCCCTCCCCTCTACACAGCTAAGTCCAGAATCAGGCACTACTGATCCATGGCTGGGCTTGGAGGAAGGACAACCCCAGTCACGTGCACACACATGAGCTGCCCATGCAATTCTGGGCCCTCCAAGGGCGCTAACATGGATCCAGGTGGATTGCTCAGGCCTGGCTCCTGTGGAAGCAGACCCAGATCTCTGGAGGAAGGCACCCCCAGTTTCATCCTGTAGGATCCAAACACGCAGGCACTTCCAGTGAGTCCTGGCTGAGGAGGAGAAGCAGAGTGACTCCAAAACAAAAGCAGGGGTCCTGGAACTGGGGAGACACTGGACTCAGCAGTCAGGATCTAGAACTTCAGTGTAAGGTCCGGGCAGGCTTTGCAGGCACAATCATAGCAGGGTGGGTGCAAGACTGTAGGGGCTCGGGGTGGGGCCCAGCAGTCCCAGACATGAGCCATCAAGATGGGCCAGGTCAGATCTACAATGGCTTGTCTCCTGCAGAAGGGGGCATTGGTCTTCCTGCTGTAGAGGGGAGCAGGCCCCGGCAGACATGTGGGCAGGACAGCTGGAAGAGGCAGGCTGCCTGGCATAGGCGTTGCCTCAGGGGTTCGCCCTCTCTTGAGTACAACAGGCCAAGGACTGGTCTGGCCTAGACTTACTGGCAGTTGCACACCACATGAAAAGATGGCAGACTGGAGATCCTGACAGCAATCCTAGGCCTGGCTGCAGCCAACCAGAGGGCCTGGCTATGTCACGTGAGGCATCTGTATGCTGGCCCGACCACCAGGCACTTGTGTTTTGTCTTGCAGGACAGCTGGAGGGGTCTGCACGTACTGCAGCCGCGAGATCCGAGACTGTCCAAAGATTACCCTAGAGCATCTTGGCATCTGCTGCCATGAGTACTGCTTTAAGGTAAGAAAGAGGGGTGGTACTGCTGAGAAAGTTGTGTGGCGGGCAGGAGTCTTGTGAATTCAGAGAACACACACAAGGCTTGATCTCCCTGTATGATTGTACACCATCTCAGAGACTTTGCAGCACTGGAAATGGAATGCCCCAAGTCCAAGGTAGTGAATGAGTGTTAGTAGTGCATATGCTTAGTGGTCTTTTGAGAAGGGACTGTTTTGGGCAGAGGGTCAATATGCACAAAGGCCCTGGGGCAGAAGACCCAGAGTTTTCTAGTTTTCTAGCCTGCATGGTGGAATGGCATGAGTGAGGGACAGACTAGATTGTATAGACCTTGGAGAATACAGACTTTGGATTTTATTCTAAATGCAATTGAAACCTACTAGAGGGTTTGGGTGGGTGAGTGACAAGATCTGATCCATGCTTTTTTTTTTTTTGAGTTGGAGTCCCACTCTGTTGCCCAGGCTGGAGTGCATTGGCACGCTCATGGCTACCACAGCCTCAACCTCCTGAGCTCCGGTGATCCTTCCGCCTCAACCTTCCAAGTAGCTGGAACTACAGGCGCGTGCTACCACGCCCGGCTCATTTTTTATTTATTGTAGAGATGAGGTCTCGCCAAGTTGCCTGGGCAGGTCTCAAACCCGCGGGCTCAGGCAATCCACTCACCTCGACCTCCCAAAGTGCTGGGATTACAGGGTGAGCCGCTGAGCCCGGCCCCAGTTCATGCTTTTTAAAGGATCCCTCTGGACACTAGGTGAGGGAGAGCTGCAGAAGGCAAGAATGGAAAAGGTAGACCTGTTATGAGGCTTACGAAGACTCAGCATTGGCCACTGGGTTTTGCAAGATGGTCATTGTGTCCTCAGTAAGAGCAGTGTTGGTGGAGTGATGGGGACCGAAGGACGACTGGAGTGGGCTCACCCGAAGAGTTGTTTTTCTAGGGGAGCAGAGTGATCAGGCAGTGGGGATGACACACTGGCGTGTATGTATGCTGACGGGAATATCCAATGGCAAGCAGGCACTAACCATGCAGGAGAAAGAGGCTGGGGATGAGTGTGATGCCTTATATAGGAGAGAGATGGGTCCCAGTTCACACAGAGCAGGGGTAGGAAAGGCCAGGTGTATGAGTCACGTGCAGGAAGCTTCTGGGTTGGGTGGTGGAAAGATGAGGACTTTCTTGAGTAGTTGTTCTATTTTCCGAGTCAATGCAAAGTGTGGCCATCTCCTGCAGGGGAGAGGTGGGGGTGAGGCAGGGAGGCATTGGACACTGCCTCCAAGAGTGGGATGGTGGATGGACCAGAGGGAATAAGAGGCCATGTGCGACCTGCTTGAGGTGACTGAATTCTTCCCAAGACCATGCACTGTGGTCACATGGTGGTTCCCAGCACCATGTTCAGAGGCAGGAGTGCAGCAGGGGGCTTGCATTGACCAGGGTGGAGATTTTGCCAGGTGAGTTTGAAGAAGCAAGGCGGGGAGCTGAGTGCCAGGGAAGGGTACTAGCACGTGTCTGTGGATGGGGTAAGGCGATGGGCCTGTCCATGCATTGGGGGCCTGGGTGATGACAGGGGCCTGTTGGAGTGAGCTACAGGTGGAGGACTTTGGAGTCAAGGAGCGGGGCATGTGATGTGAAGATTTGGGGTGTGAGACACTTACTGGTAGTGACAATGTCTAAGTCTGCAGCTCCAAGATGGAAGCATGCCTCAAGCTCTGTGGGGACAAGATTACTGGACCCCAGCCAGAGTTCTCACTCTGCAGTTCTGTGTGGAGCTTGAGGACCGGCCTCTTCCAGTTCTCAATGGTGCTCCACTTAGAGTCTGGCCAAAGGAGTGGCAGAGGTGGAGAGGGTGCCCAGAGTTTTAGAGGGAAGGTGCTAGAGACTGGGGTGGTGGCGAGAAGTACAGGACGGAGGCCATGGTGACAGAGGAATCTAGGTTCTCGAATCAGTGACACAGGGATGCGGCCTGGAGAGCAGCAGGTTTTCCCAGGGAGAAGTGGACAGAGGGAGGCTGGGTGCGATGGCTCACGCCTGTAATTGCAGCACTTTGGGAGGCGGGGGCAGAAGGACCTGAACCCAGGAGTTCAAGAAGGGGGCACAGGGAGTCACTTGAGGGCCAGTTGTGTTCTGTAGGCTCTGAGTAGGGTTATAGTTTTCAACTTAAAGATCATGACACATGGTGTGGCGAGGAAACATGATTTATGGACATACATGAAAAGTCCTAGAATAGCCTATAGACTTTTGGTTATCTGCTTCATGACAGAGCGCCCCTATGAAGCACAGAGCACAGTGGCAGGAGCCTGCCACCTAAGCTTCTCCCGGATTTGGAGAGAGTGCAGTCGGGGTGGGCAGGAGCCTGGGGAAGCTTGGTGAGGAGGTGGGTCCGCAGTTGGAGGTGAAGGGGCACACAGGAATATCTCCAGGGTGGGAGCAGCCTCCATTCATGTATGCATACGCAGGAGGCCACTGGGTATGGGAGGAGGAGGCCAGAGGGGCAGGATTTTCACCTTGCCCGCTGTTCTTGGGGGTTTCTTGGAAGGTGGGTGGGTGCCTGAGAACCACCCCTTCAGTAATGAGCACAGACTCAGAGAGGGGCTCAGATCCCAGGGGCTCGATTCCAGGTTGTGACAGCAGAACCAGTGTTAGCCCAACGAAGTGTGCTGCCTCCCAAGAGGCCACTGCACTGCCCTGGGCCATTTGTATACCCTGGTCTGTTATTTAATTGTAGGGTTTTCTTCCCTTTGTTAGGCTGACATAAATGTTTGAAAACACTAGTTTGTATTGTTATACAATTGAAGCATGCAAAGCACTTCACCCTGTGGGTGTACAGAAAAATAAGCTTCAATTGTTGTTTTTCTATACACCCAGAGGTGAACCCCTAAATGGATTGGTACCATCAGTCAGCCAACTGAGGTTCAAATCATGGTTCACAGTAACTAAAATGACAGAAATGTAACACATGACTCAGAGGGCTGATAGATTTACACTGAGAAGTAAAACTACCAGGAGAAAGGAGTTGAAAGGTTGAGATAACCATCCAGATCACCACCAGGGCCCTCCTCTGCCCTTTTCAGCCCCCTTGGAAAACTTGGAGCCGGAAGGCCAAGCCAGCAACTGGAGACCTGGACACACGGGGCTCAGGCTGCTCTTATTTGGGAGTGTCTGCAGGCCTGGCGGGCCCATTCCTGATGCCAGGAGAGCCCACCACTACGTGTGGCAGGTTGTTCTCTGGAGGCAGGATTGAGGGTCATGAGGTTAGAAGGCTGGACTGCCGATGTAGCTTTCCATTTCGTGAGATCGTCATATCATCTTCCTTTGGACTTTAAATGTCCCCCAGCCCTTCCTACAGCGGCAGTGACTGCTGGCCTGGCCCCAGGCCGAATGCTTTATGCAGGCTACATCACTGAATGCTCCTGATGACTTGAGAAGTATGACTTGCCAGTGTGCCCACTTTATAGATGAGGAAACAGAGGCTGGGAGAGTTTTGGTAACTTGTCCAGGCTCATGCAGCTAATAAGTCATGGAGTCCAGGCTCAAGCCCAGGCCGGATTCTGAAACCTGGACTCCTAACCAGGATGTGATCCCCCTCCTAGCTAATTTTTGTGAGTTTTTTTTCCTTGATTTTTTAATTTTTGAGTTGAGATCTCACTCTGTCACCTAGGCTGGAATGCAGTGGCACAATCATGGCTCACTGTAGTCTCAAAATCCTGGATTCAGGTGGCCCTTGTGCCTCAGCCTCCCAAGTAGCTGGAACTACAAGCATGTACCACCACACCTGGCTATTTTTCTATTTTTTTGTAGAGATGAGGTCTTGCTTTGTTGTCTTGGCTGGTCTTGAACCAGGCCTAAGTGATCCTCCCGCCTTGGCCTCCCAGAGTGCTGGGATTATAGGTGTGAGCCACCACGCCTGGCCTTTGTCTTGCTTTTGAGTTCGAGTTTTACTTCTGGCTTTGGTCATGTTTTATTGAGCATTTGGGGGTCGGGGGTGCCATGGCCTACAGCATGCACCTGCCCATTCTTGCTGCCTTGCTTTGTGTGTTGATGTCTAGGCCGCTTTCTCTTTCAGTGTGGGATTTGCAGCAAACCGATGGGTGATCTCCTGGATCAGATCTTCATTCATCGTGACACCATCCACTGTGGGAAATGCTACGAGGAGCTCTTCTAGGTGGGTGACAAGCAGCCAGAGACTCGTTAGCAGAGAGACCTGTGCCCGGGTTTCTCCCTGAGTCTGTCAGCCTTTACATTCAAGGAGCCCCATGTCCTCATGCTCCTATGGCCCATGATACTTTGAGATCTTAGGTAGAATGGACAAAGCCCTCTGCAGGGACACTTTCAAGTGGCACCTGCCATCCAGCACCTCAGCCGAGCCCTCTAGCTGCCTGGAATGCTGGGCCACTGTTATGAGCCTCATTTTGCAACAAGGAACTCAAAACTTAGAAAGGGAATGGGCCTGGAGAAATATCCTGTGGGTTGGGGGTACATTCAGGACCTTACCCCGGTTTTCAGGTGAGCAGTGTAGCTGAGACAGTGTGTAAGCACAGAGTAGGGCATGTCCCTTGAAGGCAGTGGGCGTGGGTAGCAGCCAGAGGGCACCCACTGGAGCAGTCACCCGCCCTGAGGGCCTCTGGCTGATTTGGTGCTGGATGTGAGTTTCCAATCTCATGGCTACTTCTCTTTTCTTTTTGTTCCCCCAGGCTGATCGGAAGCTGATGACCCTGGGCCAGTTTGTCCTCAGTTGCTCCAAGTTGCTGTTCCCTCACTTCCTCCCTCCCTGTTTGATTTCTTCATGCTTTTGCCCTTCTCAGGTTGAACCTGCCTGCCTTCGCTATCGTGTCTTAGTGATGCTATGACCATTGCTTGTGTGTGTAGCTCCTTACAGCTTAGGAAGCACTTTACACCTATGATCTCATTTCAAGCTCAGCCAACGAGAATTGAGCTAGAGTGCCATCTTGGCTTCCCTGAGACTGATGGGCTTTCTAATGACTTTAGGTGGGCAGATGTGTGGGGTTCATTGGGCCCTGACTCCCTTGAAGCTCCTGAGGGGCCAAGTTGAAGACTATTGACGATCCCTGGTGGGTAAACTGTGTCATTGAATGCTAGGGATTGGCATAGGCCAACGTTTAGCTTGTTTATTTGCCATATACGTATATATATTTTAAATTTCCATACACATTTGCAAGTAGTTAGTTGCTTTCTATTGAGTTATAGCGCAGTTTTTAATTACCTCCTCCCACTTGTCTTTCACTGTATTGGGGTTTCTCCCTCTGGGTATGTGAGCATGTATTGGAAAGTTTACACAATGAGATTCCCATCCAATGGGCTGTGATTTTAGGAGGCTACTAATAGAAGGGGTATCTGCGTCTGCCAGAAGCTTAATCGCTGATGAACACCCTTACCCTCCATTTCTGCTCCTTGAGCTGTATGTAAAAATCCTCCCAAGTGGCTTTTGGGGCATATGGATCCCACCGGGATTAAGAAGGGGAAAGCAGCTGACACCTCTGGAGGACCTCTCTCACACCGAGCACTGTCTCACAGTGGTGCCGTTAATCCCATAACAGTCCTGGGAAGAGGGTATTCTTGCCTCTGTTTAACAGATGAGGACGTTGACACTCAGAGAGGTGGTCACTGCATTGTGCAGAACTCTGCAGAGCCCATGTCATCTCCAGGGGCAATCACCACAATAGTGAGCTTCGATTAAGCGCCCAAGATGTGTCAAGTGCCATGCGAGGATACCTAACTCCTGCCAGGTGACACTCTGCCCTCGGGCCTCCCTGAGACCTGTGCTTGCCAAGGATAGAAGTGGGAGACTGTGGTCTTTCTCTGTGTAGCCTGAATTCCTGGATCCCCCATCCCAGGAAGTACTGCAAGGCCCAAACCACCCCCCTTTCCTCTCCCCCACTTCGTGGAAACACCTCCAGACTGAGATGCTTTCTCTGGGAACAGATCTGACTCACAGACTTTCCCAAAGAGGAGCTTGTCCATCCAGGGAAGGTGCCAGTGGGCTAGCCAATCTGAGCACAGAGCTTTCAGTGACCTCCTATTTTCCAGTCCGGGCCCTGCCTCAAGCTAGAGGCAACCACTGCGGGCCCTGGTCCATGGAACTTGGAAACCTCTTGGCCAGCCGGGCAGATGCAGGGCCGCCCGTGCCGTCAGCTGACACGCTCCGACCTTCGGGCCCTGCCTTATTCTGTTAGTTCCTTGAGAGGAAGAGCAGCCTTGCAGTGTTGCTGACTCTTTTCTTGACTTCGCTCTAAAACGTCTCTCCATCTTTCTCCGGTTTCTGGGCCCTATCCACTTTGGTTTGTGGTCCTGTTCTTCCTACCAAATGATGAGAGAGGGTCATTCTGTTTGTTTGCATAACTGTGCATCAGATTTACTCTGGAGGGGAAAAGTTATAATATTTCGTGTACCCACATGATGTATGAGCTGGTCTTCTGAAGTCCAGCCCCCAGCTTGGGACCTTACGCATGCTGGGCACTAACACATAGGTGCCAAATTACTGAGAGAAAGGAGTCTCAGTGCAGGCCCAGCTGAGGGAATGCAGAGTAATGAGTCCCCAGATAGACCGCCCCACCTCCCAAGGCTTAGTCTGCCTTTAAGGGAGTTTTAGAACCAACATGCAAGTTACGGAAAGCAAGTTTGCAGGATGGGTGTTGAGTTTGATCCAGAACCCAGAAATCCGCAGACCTGTGGAAGAGGGATGGTCGCGTTACATTTTGCTTCTTTTTAATTGCTTAGTGGTTCTAATCATACTTGCTTAATTCACAGTAATGTACACAATTATAATAAATGTTAAGCCATTACCGTATCAGTGTTAAGGTTTTCTTTTTGAAGTATAATAACTTGGTGCTTTCAGCTGTGTGATTTCTTCTCTCCTATTGCCTGAAGCCATTCTCTCTACAAAAGAAAATAAGTACTTAATGGCAACATCTAGAAACTATACATGAACAGAAAGTTGTGGGAGTCTTGACTCAGCAAGTCTTTTTTTTTTTTTTTTTTTGAGTTGGAGTCTCACTCTGTTGCCCAGGCTGGAGTGCAGTGGCACCACACTCATGGCCACTCTTCCACCTCAGCCTACCAAGTAGCCAGAACTACAGGTGCATGCTACCACGCCCGGCTAATTTTTGATTTATTGTAGAGATGAGGGCTTGCCAAGTTGCCCCGGCTGGTCTCGAACCTGTGGGCGCAGGCAATCCACTCACCTCGGCCTCCCGAAGTGCTGAGATTACAGACTGAGCCACCAAACCTGGCCAACTCATCAAATCTTAATGAGGAATCTCGTGTTTGAGAGGCCCATCCTCTCTTTCGTTGCCATCACAGATGGCCACCTAGTCCTTACTGCACACTTCCAATGACCAGGAGCTCAGTTCTTCACGAGTCCCTTTTCTCTGTGGACAGACTCAAGTTTAGAAGATGCACCCTTCAGTTGAGTCTGAAACCTGCTTCTCTTTAATCGTTGCCCACTGGTGGTCTTTAGTTCTTCTCTTAGATGCCAGCCCCTAAAATAAATGAAGATACTGCTCAGATTCTCGCATCTCCTACGTCAACACTCCTGGTCCCTCCAGCTCTTCCTTGATAGTAATTCTGAATACACAGCTCTCAATGTCTCTCCCCAAAAGTGACCCCAACACACACCCCCCTGCTTCATGTTGCTTCTTAAGGCTAGTGCCCAGGCTGTCCAGATCCTGCAGAATCTTCGTTTGCCTATGAAGTGAGCTATTCTTCCAGGGGCAGAAAAGGGTGGTCAGGAAGTCCGAAGGTAAAAGACATGATACTCAGAGAACTTCCATCACTGAGTAGGAATCTCGGGGCCGTTGAACTAGTAGTTGTTCTAGCTACCTTCTCACCCAACCCTGACCACCATTATGGTACAGTGGGAAAGGAGGAGGAGCTTTTACTAATGCCAGAGATAGGGATTATGAGAGTTGTTACAAATTAAGAATTTCTAGGACTCTCGGTTGGTGGTCGTGTGTGACACAAACACCTAAAGGAAAAATAGAGGCGTGCCACTTTGAAGTAGCACTTAGCAGGCCAAGTCCCGTTCAACCAGCTGATGACAGAGTTGGGCTTCCCCCACCCCCAGTCCTGCTCCCTGCCATGAGTTTGTACCTGTGAGGGCCCCGTCCCTGTGTGGTTTCCTCTGGGGACTGTGCCTTGCTTATGAATGCCATGAGCCTGTGAATTTCCTCCACAGAGCCTCTCTCTCTCCTGTGAAACTTCTCTGCACAGGAACAACCCAAACCTGCCTCCAAATACCTTCGGCTCCAGGCCCCGTGCACGGTACCTTGTATCAGCAAACGCCCTCTCTTCTCTGAACTCTGTCGTGAGCCCTGTCCTCACCTAGGCTTCTGCTGCAGAGGCCCGTCTGCACGAGGCCTTCTTCCCATAAGTACCCTTGCCGTAGCGTGCTTGGCTTAATTAGGCCAGCTTGAGGTTTGTCGAGTTTGTTGTTTTCAAAGAACAACATGGAATCGCTATGGTTTTGTGGATTTTTTCTATTATTTTCTAGCCTCTGTTTCATGAATATCCTCTCTAATCTTTACTATTTTCTTCCTTTTCATTGCTGTGGATTTAGTTGGCACTTATTTTCTTGTAGCTCCTTAAGGTGTAAAGTGAGGTTATGATTCAAGGTCTTTAGGACCTTGCGTTTGCTGCTGTGAAGTTTTCTCTGAGCGTTGCTTTAGCTATCGTGTTTTCATTCATGTAAAAGACTTGCTTCTTTTTTTCCCCTATCACTTCATTTAGAAGTGGACATCTCAAAGACTTTCTCATTTCCCTTGTGACTTCTTTGACCCACTGGTTAGGAGTTTGTCATTTCATGTGGATTTCCCAATTTTGTTACTGACTTCTCTTTGTATTCCATTGCGGTTGACAAACGTGCTTTGCATGACGTCGGCCCTCTTAAGTGTGTGAAGCTTTTCTTATGGCCCTGTGCTCCGTGTCCTTCATGGGGGCTTCCCCTACGATCACTCTCTACCGTCTGCCCCTGCAGCCTCTCTGAACAATGCATCTGCTGGAGAAGTGCCTCCCTCTCTGAATGCCTGGCCTACCTTGCTCCTCACCCCTGGGGCCAATGTGAACTGTATCCTGCACTGGGCAAGCCATCCAGGCATGTTAGGTTCCATGTGACATGCACGATGCTCTGCTACCTGGTCACCTCCTTGTCATGTCCTCTGCCTGCAGTGCCCTCTGCAGATCCACTTGCTTCGACACTAGCTCCCATGAATGTCTTCTGCATATTGATGCTTCCTTTCAGTCAACACCCGGATATGCCAATTGGACACTCAACAAGTATTTTTGGCTAGCTGTCTCCTACCAGTGTGCTAGATGTGGGGATCTCCTCCCAGTAAAGCAGACTCTGTTCAGATCCCTGGGGAGCCCAGTTCAAGCCCCAAGGCAACTCATGCTTTCCTCACTGTGCCAGACCTTCCGTAGGGCATGGGATACACCAGCCTGTGAACTCATGGCATGCCCATCTGGTGGGGAGAAAGATGAGCAACAATCCCATTTCAGTGGTAAGGAGCAGAGATTTGTCCTGGGCTGGGCACGGTGGCTCACGCCTGTAATCCCAGCACTTGGGGAGGCTGAGGTGGGAGAATGGCTTGAGCCCAGTAGTTCCAGACCAGTCTGGGCAACGTAGTGCGACCTTGTCTCCACGAAACATAAAGTTTTAAACAAATGGCCAGGCATGGTACTGCACCACTGTATTCCCTACTGCCCCAGAGGCTGTGGTAGGAGGGCCACCTGAGCCCAGAAGATTGAGGCTGCGGTGAGGTAGGACTGTGCCAATGCACTCCTGCCTGGGCAACAGAGTGAGATCTAGGACTCAGAAAAATGTTTTTTAAAGGAATATTGTCCAGGGAAGGCGACCTCTGAGCTGAACCCTGAAGGCTAGGGAAAAGTTGTTCATTTATTCGTTTAATCATTTAAATCTTTTCTGCGCACCAGCTGTGGACCCCACACTATACCGGCA
This sequence comes from Cephalopachus bancanus, assembly GCA_027257055.1. Lineage (NCBI taxonomy): Eukaryota > Metazoa > Chordata > Mammalia > Primates > Tarsiidae > Cephalopachus > Cephalopachus bancanus. Next base: position 185,059 of record JAPVLO010000870.1, read on the forward strand.
CTGGGGACCTCCACGATGGTGCAAAATATGCCAAGGTCCCCTGTGACTCCACGCTGCTAGAGGCTGTGCTTCATTCTCAGGCATCATTGACCCAGTAGCAGACTTTGGCTTTGTGGGCCATTCCCTGCGCTGGGCTGCCCAGCCCATCCTGCCTTTCCACCCGCCTCTGTGGACACTCATCTCGATCTCCATTGGTCGTCACCCCCACCTCTGAACTCTGGAGTACTCCAGGGCTTGGTCCTGGGCCCGTTTCTCTCTTCTAGCTGCACTCACCATCTTGCAACACTCAGCGAGAGCCAGGGTTCAGCAGACCTGATAGGCACTACCTCCCCTGGCTTTGCCACTGCTCCAGCCACGACTCTGCCCCAAACGTCAGGCTAAGGTTTCAACTTCCTGCACACGTCTCCACCTGGGGGGCGATCTGGTGTCCTGGTGCTCAATCTGCTCTATGCATATGCTCCTCTTCTTCCTCTTCCTCCTCCTCCTCCTTCTCTTCATCTTCCTCCTCCTTCTCCTCTTCTTTCAGTCCATCAGCCAATCCTGTGAACACTTCCTGGCAGAGAGATCCCGCAGCAACCTGTTTCTCTGCACGTCCTCCGTGAGCACTCACCCTGCTTCTTTCCTTGTCCTCCCATCCTGGAGTGCATTTCAGCATGGCTGCGAGAGTACAGAGTTGAAAACTTGAATTGGGTTCCGTCCCTTGCTCACTTCAAACCTCTGCTCAGATGCAATCTTCTCCCAAAAACTTTCATGGACCATCCTACTTAAAATTGTGACCATATCCCAGAGCTTTTTGTACCGGCTTCCCTGCTAGATTTTCTCTATAGCACTTATCACCATCTAATACACTATATGTTTACTATTGTTTTGTTTACTCCTTTACTCCTTACTTAAATATAATCTCTATGAGAGAATTTTATCTTATGCTCAATACTATATTCCCAGTGCCTATGGTAGTGCCTCACACATAGTAGGTGCTCAATAAATGTTTGTTGAATGCATAACAAACGAGAAAATTTTTGATAAGTTATGTAAAATTTAAAAACAAAATTGGGCTAGAGCTATGCTGTCTAAACATGGTTTCCATATGCCACATGAGGCTACCTGTGTTTAGATAGAAATTAACTCAAAAACCTTTTTTTTTGGAGTCAGAGTCTCATTCTGTCTCCCAGGCTGGAGTGAAGTGACACGCTCACAGCCACCGCAGCCTCGGTCTGCTGGCCTCAGGTGATCCTTCTGCCTCAGTCTTCCAAGTAGCTGGAACCGCAGGCATGCACCAGCATGCCTGGCTATTTTTTTGATTTATTGTACAGACGAGGTCTCGCCATGTTGCCCATGCTGGTCTCAAACCTGTGAACCCAAGCAATTCTCTCACCTCCGCCTCCCAAAGTGCTGGGATTACAGGCATAAGCCACCAAGCCTGGCCAAATACATTTTTAAAAAATCCAGTTTCTCATTCACGCTTGCCCCATTTCAAGTGTCCACTAGCCACATGTGGTTAGAGGCTACCATGCTAGACAGTGCAGGCCCAGAACATTCCCATTCTTACAGAAAGTTCTGAAGGAAAGAGCAGACTGGGGGCCAGACCATGTGGGGTTTGTGAGATTTGAATTTTACCCTACATGACATGGAAAGCCAATACATTGGGTGGACTTAGGTATGAGCAATTTGGCACTGATTGAGGTGTTGGTTTGTGATCAAGAGCTCTGTTTCGGGAAATGAGGGATTGAAATGCTCTATTGCCCATCCAAATGGGGATGTGGGTTAGGCAACTTGATAGATGAGTCTTGAGCTCAAGAGAGGACTTGAAAGCAGCCTGTCAATGGGAATTAACGCGTGAACTGCTTGAGGACACCATGGCAGTGAATGTAGACAGTAGAAAGAGGGCCCAAAAGTGAGTCCTGGGGAGAAGTCAGCAGAGGAAGAGGAACCAGAAAACTCTGCCAAGGCGTGGTCAGTGAGTAGGCGGAAACTGGAAGGATATGAGATCCCAGAAGCCAAGGAAGGAAAGTGTTTCATGAAGGAGAAGCGGCATCTGGGCCAAATTCTACTGAGATGTTGGTGTAAGTAAGACAAAGACAGAGAATCGACTTTGTACTCATGAAGATTAGGTTGTTTGGTCACTTCGTTAAAAGTCCTTTCAGTAGCAGAGTGGGTGAAACTGGTGTTCCAGTTTCAGGGGGGCAGGAGAGCTAAGAAACTGAAGCAGTAGGCAGAGATAAGTCTTCAGAGGAGTTCTGCCATGAAGAGGAGCAGAAGAACAGCGTGAGACGTGAAAGACGTGACGGTTAATTATATGTGTCAACGAGACTGGGCTGAGGGATGCCCAGATAACTGGCAAAACATGATTCCTGGGCATGTCTATGAGGGTGTTTCCAGAAGATGCTAGCGTATGTATCAGTAGACTGCGTAAAGTGGGAAAACGTCATCCAATTCCTCGAGGAACCAAATAGAACAAAAAGGTGGAGGAAGGGCAAATCCTCTCTCTCTTCTTGAACTGGAACATTCATCTTCCGTCCTCAGACACCAGGGCTTCTGGCGCTCAGGCCTCGGACTCCTCCAAGACTTACACCAGTGGTCTCCCCTCCTCACCCCTTCAGCCTCGGAGTGGAAGTAACATCATAAGCTCCTCTGGCTCTCAGGTCATTGGACTTGGACTCTATCACACCACCATCTTTATTGACTCCCCAGCTTGCGGATGGAAGGCCATTGAACTGGTTGGCTTCCATTGTCATGTGTGCATTTCCCATAATAATCTATCTGTCAATGATCTGCCATTGGTTCCGCTTTTCTGGAGAACTCGACTAATACAAATGGGAATTAGTGGGTTTGTGTTTGCCCTTGTCATAGACAAACAAGGAGAACACTCCTGAGTCTTAACTAAGTCTTCTGGAGAAAGTGGTTGTGTTAGTTTCTAAGGCTATCATAACATGAAGTACCATAAACTAAGTGGCTTAAACAAAAGACATTTATTCTTTCATGGTTTTGGAGGCCAGGAGTCTGAGGTTGAGGTGTCATCAGGGTTGGTTCCTTCTGAAAGCTGTGAAGGAAGAATCTGGTCCAGGCCTCTCTCCTTCACTTGTAGTCATCTGCTTCCTGTTTTGTTTCACACCGTCTTCCTTGTCTGTGTGTCCAAATTTCCTCTTCTTATAAGGACATAAGTTATATTGTATCAGGGCCCATCGTAATGCCCTTATTTTTTCCTAAATGACCACTTTAAAGACCCTGTCTCTAAATAAGGCCACATTCTGAGATATGGGGGATAAAATGCAGCCCATAACAGAGGGTTTTTTGCAGTGAATCATTTTTTAGAACAGCAAAGGATGGGGGGATTTTGCAACCATTGCTGTTTTGGAGGACCACAGGGCTTGAGTCAAGTCCAACATTTTCAATGGGCAGCCGGGTCCAGGAGCCGGGGAGCTGGAGGTGCTAGGGCCGACACATTCAGGGGACTGAGCTTCAGGGACAGAAGGCCTTGAAGGCAGGCCCTGTTCCAGGCTCTATGAGGAGAGGGTAGGGTCTGGAGGGAGATGGTAGCCTCGAAAGGGGCTTCCCCCAGATTACAGTGGGAAATGACTCCAGGAGTAGAGGGCTCACTCAGGCAGAGGCCAGACAGGACCTTGGGGTCCATGGCTCAGGGCCCCCAACAGCAGGGGACTGGAGCCCACACTGCAGGCCCAGGGAAGCAGGTGGCCAACCTGCATTGGGGGAAGGAGCCAGGGGCCTGGGTGATGTCCTTTCTTTCTTTCCAGATTATTGTGCTCGGGGAGGGGCCTGAGGGCTGGAAGGAGGGCTCTGATCCAGGGGCTTTGTTCTTCTGCACCAGGCCCTGCTCTGGCCTCTGAGGCCAGAGGGCCCACTTCTAAGGCCCATCTTGGGGCAGACTGCCCAGGGTGTGACCCTTCTCCTGTCAACCTGTCTTGGAAGGGGCCGGGAAAGGGACTGTCCCACAGCACCTTCCTCTTCATGGAAATGAGCATCTATATACATTCTCCAAGAGTAAGTGACACACAGTCCGGGAACAGGTGGAGCCCAGGAGTCCAGAAAGGCCACCAAGGGGGGGCTGGAGAGATGAGGGAAGCCGCAAGGGGTCGCTGCTGTGCCTTTAGCTTGACCTTGTCATTCCCATCAAAGTACAACAAGGGAATGGCATGGATTTGCTTCTCAAAAGAGCTTAAAATAGGACAAAAAATTAAATTCTTCCCTCCACAGACCCGAAGGGGCAGGCTTGAAGACAGAACCTCTCCAGGCCTCTCTGCTCAGGGGTAGGCATGAGAACGGAACTCAATCAAACTTCTCTGATCAGTGAACAGACCTGAGGATGGGAACTCTGTCGGTCCACTCTACTCAAAGGACAGAGTTGAGGACAAGCCCACTTTTAGTCCTCTCTGCTCAGTGGACAGACTGAGGGAGGGAATCTCTCTTATTACTCTCTGCTAAGGGGACAGGCCTAAAGATGGTACCTCATTCAGTTTTCTCTGATCAGGGAACAGACTTGAACACAGTCCTCACGCTAACTCTTCTGATCAGAAGTCCTTGATCTCTCTCAGTCCTCTATTTAGGGACAAGCCTGAGAAAGGGAGCTCCCTCAGTCCACTCTTCTCAGGGACAGCCCTGTGGATGGGCCCTCTCTCAGTCCTCTCTGCGCGTCCTCGCCCACCAGGACTGGGTTGTTTTCGAGCTGTCCCACCTGCTGCTGGAGCCCTCAGTGAGCCGGGGAGGATCCTCTTGGTGGGTAGGCTCAGCTCACCCCTTGGTGCCCGATAAGTCACCTTGTAGCACCTCAGTCTCCCCAGGCTGCACACATTTCTCAAAAGAAGACATAAAGATGGCTAACAGTTATATGAAAGCATGCTCAACACCACTCATTATCAGGGAGATGCAAATCAGAACCACAATGAAAGATCATCTCACACCTGCTAGAATGGCTGACACACAAAGACAAAAAAATAATAAGGATTCCAAACCCCATCTGTCCAGACCCTGTGCTCACACTCATGCAGTGACACACATGCTCACACACAGTGACATTGCCACACATTCATACGCTGAATCACACACACACATGTTCAATGACATTCAGTGATATATCCATTCAGTCACACACACTCAGTGACATGCTCACACTCAGTGACACACATGCTCACATTCATTCAGTGACACACACATTCTGTGACACAACACATTCATGCATCTTCAATGACAAACACAAATTTGGTGACACACATATTTACATTGAGTGACACATTCACACTCTCAATGTCATACACGTTAAATGACTGACACACACCCCTCCTCACAATCATTCAACACATCCCTTTCACACACACACAGACACACACACTCCCAGGAATTCATACACGTACACATGTTCACACGGACACACACATCCACAGATGCATTCGCAGGGAAACACACGCACACTTTGGCACTTGCACCTGCTCGGGGATTGCAGCACTACCAGGTTCTCTGAATAAGGGAGTCCCAAGGAGACCCCGCAGGCCGCGGTTGGTCACCTCTCCTATTCCCTTCCTCGCCTCCTGCCCCCACATCTAGAGGGCTCTGGGAAGGTGACCGCTGTTGCAGTCCTGCTGAGACACGTGGGATGACATACCTCGCCTGAAGAGGGCTGGGTCAGTGGAGCACACCTGGGGCCCACCCGTTCCTGCAGGGCACCCTGGTGGGACACGCTCCAAGAGTCCCCAAGACACCAGCTGAGCCCCTTCGGGCCAAGGAAGCTGCAGGCGGGGCCCTGGGACACGGACCCGCCCCCTCCCCCACACCCCTCGCCATTTCCCCCATGCCTGCGTGTGCACAGTGTCTCTGAGGACCTTCTCCTGTCTCCAGCCCCGTCGTCTGCAGCTCTGGTTGTGAAACCAGGGTCACCCAGTGCAAGGTCTCTTAACCCAGTTTGGCAGCCATTAAGTTCTCGGGCCTGATTCCGTGGCTGCTTTGGGGATCGTGTCCTTCAACTGCACCGTGGGGATAGTCTGAGGCTCTGTCCCTTCAGAATGGCTGGAGGATGCCTGTGGGCACAGACCGAGAGCCCGAGGGCCACAGGTCATTTCCACGCTAGTGGTCCCATCCAGTCCTCCCACATGGGCAGAGAGGGGCCCATCCGCTGGTCTTGGTTCCGTCTCCCACTCACTCTAGGTCAGTTCTGCAGCTGATGGAGGCTGCCCGTGATCCGTGGTGCGCTCCCTGGCCTGTAGGGACAGGGTTGGTGCCCAGAGGATGCAGGAGAATGGCTTCCAGCCTCCTCACCAGAGCCGACTACGGCCCTACTCCCAACTTCCCCTCCAGCCACAGTGCTCATGGAGGGGGCCTCTGGATGAGCCGTGCCCTGCACCCCAGGCAGAGTCCTCCTCAGGTCACATCGAAGGCTTGGTAGGCTCTAAAGACCCAGGACACAACCCGCTGGGAAGGGAACAAGACAGGACCCAGGGTGGAGGGTACTCTCCCCACCCCCATCTGTTCCTTGGCCATCACACACACCCCTCTTCCCAAACATCCCTCCGTGTGGCTGGGCCAGGGCTGGCCACCAGTCAGCTGGCAGGGGTGGGCCAACCCAGGTGGCCGGGCACTCAGTAATCCCACCCTCCCCCAAGTTCTGCCCCCAAGTTCTTCACGAAGCTCCTGGCTGGCATCTGAGCCCCTGCCCAGGCCCTCCGGGGACCCTTCCCTGACCTTGTTTTCCAGCCTGGGATGGCACACATGACTCCTCTGTTCCTCCTGGAGGCCCTGAGCCCCTTCGCGATGCCGTCAGGGGCTCTGCCTCCAACTTTTGACCCATTGAGCCCTGAGGGCTCCTGAGGGCCCAACCAGCTACTGTCCATGCCCACCACCACCCTCTCACCTGCCCCTATGCAGCCCAGGGGACCCACAGGCGCTCACGGCCCCTGCCAACAGAGGAGGTAAGTCTCGGCTGCGATGTGGAACAAAATTTATTGAAGAGAAACAAAATTGATTGAAGAGAAACAAGTATTGAAACCAGTGAAGACAAGGGAATACAACATGGAGAGGAGCGGCTGAGGGCCACCAGAGGCCATGGGGCCGCAGCCCCCTCCTCCTGGGGCTTGTGACAAGATCCTGCCCTCGCACCACGTTCGTGCTTCCGGAGGGGAATGGGATCGGCCTCTGGGTGGGACAACAGACTCTGACAGTGTCAACTTACTGCAGGGAATCCCCTCCCAGGCCCACCCACAGGGGCAGGCCCAACTCTATAACCAGCATGGAACAGTCACGGAACACTGGAGAACAAAGTATGGAACACTCCACCAGGTCAAGAGAATCAAGTCACACACACAAAACTAACAGTCCCCGTGGAGCCTTCCACAACACCCTTCCATCCCTGGTCTGGGACTTCCTCCTCATGGTCAAGGTCAGTCACGGGGTGAGCATCAGAAAGCAGAGGTGCAGTTCTTGACACTGGGCAGGAACAAACTGCACTTTGGCTAGATGGGAGCTCACAGCACACGCCTGGGCCCAGGGGTGGGCATATGCTGGACACGTGGGTCACCACGGGGCATCCATAGATAAGGGAGCCCTCCTCTTCCTCCTCCTCATTAACCTCCCATTTCTCCTCCACACTAGCACAGGGGTTCGAGGGTGCTGCCTTCCTGGGGCTCCCCTAGAGCAGTGTAAATAATCCTGAAGACGGGCTGGACCCTACGGACCCCTCCTGCTCTACCTAGCAGCTCTTCCTTGCAAGCCCTGGTTCCTCTAGGCAGAGGCAGCTCCAGGTTGGGTTCCTCCAGGCCCTGAGTGGCCTGTGAGCCGGGGGGCATGCTAAACTCAGAGCCCATGGGAGGGGCGTCTGGGCGTGGCCCAACGGGGCCGATGACCAGGCCAGAGCCCCCAGCGGCCCCACCTCCAGCCTCTGCTCCATGGGTCTGGGCTCTCTGCTCGCATCTCCCGGGACCCGTCAGGGCCCTGGGTCCAGCCCTGACTGATCCGTGGGCCATTTGGCCTGGGCTGGTGGAGTCCCTTACGGCTGGCACAGAGGCGGGGCACACTGTCTGAATTTGGCTGCCCTGTCCCTCTGCCCCGCTCAAGTCCCCTGCTATTTGTGTAAGCTGCACCTTCTCCTTGCCAAAGGGTTCCTGCTGCCTGCTAGGAGAAGGAGAGCTGGAGTATCGTGAGCCTACGCTTCCTAGGGCTCGGGGTGGCTCCTGGCCCCAGCCCCTGCCGCGTTTCCCGACACCTCTCCTGCATTGTCTTGCACCTGCCCTGCTGGAGATTGCTCGTCAGCCTTAGGACACATGGCCTGGCCATGGTCTTCCTCCCTGGCGCCGTAGTAGCATGGCAGCCACTTGCGCTTCAGCGTGTAGGGAACGCCTTCCTGGAAGGTCTGGACGCTGACCTCACCAGTGGGTTCTGCCTGCACAAAGACCTGAGGCACGGGGATGCCGGCTTCGGCTCTGGCCTGTCTGCTGGGGGCCCTCCGGCCCCTTCCTCCCTGCTTCTCCTTCAACACCAACATAGTGGTCTCCCACTCCTCCTCATCTCGAACGAGTTTCATTAACTCCAGAAAAGTGGGAGGACAGGCTCGCTGATCAAAGATCTCTAGCTTGCCCCGGAGACTGCTGGCCATGGTGGCTCGAGCTAGGATATGCTTCAGGCGAATCGTGTCTGTGCTGTGCACCGACAGGGGGCTGTGCTGCAAGGCCTTTTGCAGCACAGGCTCCAAGCGCAGCAAGAAAGCAGAGACCTTCTCCCCAACCTTCTGATAGGTCTGGAGGAACCTAAACTGGGAGGTTCTACTATCCTCCTTGTCCCCGAAGATGAGCCTCAGGGCGTCCAGGCACTGCTCCACAGTTATGGAGTCATCGTTGGCCCGGAGCACACGCATGATGGACAGGGCGGGCCCGCGCAAGCTCTCCAGCAGGCGCCTCCTCTTCTCTAACTCAGACACCTGCCACATCTGCATGGTGTCAGCGACCTGCTCTAGCCAGCTCTCAAAGGTCTCTTCGCCTGGGCAAGCAGTGCCCGAAAACACTTTCAGTTTGCGGTACCACAAACTTTCTCGCGTAGGCTGCCAAATGGGCGCTCTAACTTGGGCCAAGACCCCTGGCTCCTCGTCCTCAGTAGGGAAGGCGCTATACCCCATGGCTCTGGCCACATCTGCCATTCTGCGGCCCTCCTCTTTCAGGAAGAAGCTTAGTCTATTGACAAATGCATCGTCTGGGTTGCGGGGTTTTACCACCACTTCCCAGACACCTCCCTTTCCCGAAATCTGACTAGGTATGGTGGCGTAATTAACGGCGTCAGCCAACTCGATGAAGACCGCCTTCGCGTTGTCTTCCCGTCTGAACATCCTGCCCAGCACCCTGTATGTGCACAGGGGCTTCAAGCCTGTCCTCACCGTCTCTTTTATTTCCGCCTCACTGCACTCAAGGGGGATGCCCACCACCAGCAGGGCCTTCCTGGGGTCCAGGTCCATCCCCTTGCACCAATCCTCTAGCAGTGTCACCGCCATTGCTACCCCTAGCTACAGACTGGTCTAAGGCCAGGCAAGGAGTCAGCTCAGAGTTTCACTCGGACTCAGAGAATTCCGAGCCAACGCCAAGCAGAAAGGCAGGAGCGTTCCAGGTCTCCACAGCCTGTAAGGCAAATGGGGTGAGAGCATCGTCAGTGCCCACCCCATCTCCTCCTCTGCAGCCCCTCCCCAGGCAGGGATGTGGTCCTGCTTCCCAGGGCTCCCGAGGTCCTTTGAGGAGGGTAGAGTGTGGAGGCCTCCCCCAGCCAGGGATCCCTCCACTTCCCGCTGACCTTCTCCTGTTGTGGGTTCCTCCTGGAAGTCCGTGAGAATCTGCTCTACGTGCCACAAGGACCTATGGGGAAAAGTCAACATCAGGAGACAGGGCATGCCATCTGGGACCCTGATAAAGCCCTGCAGGCACGAGAGGGCAGGAGAATGCCCCACTGCTGGCTCAGGGCTACGCAGGTCCAGGTCAGCCGGCACCTCCTTTCGGAGCCAAGGCTGGCAGCAAAAGGTGCGGAGCCCTCTTTCTCAGGACAAGGCGACCGGAGCTTGGCACCACGCAACGAAGAGTGTGTGACACGCTGCAGTGTCCGTGGATATGAAGAGCAGTGGGCCATGAGTCTGGGGGGGGTCACATGGTAAGGTTAAGGCCATGAGGAGCAACAAGTGATGCTCCTGGCCACCAACCAATGATGTCCTAGGAGAGGGGAGGGGAGGTGGGCAGTGAAGAATGTGTGCAGGAAGCAGACATCGCTGGCCTTAGACATGGCCCTTCCCCAGAGACTCTGAACTCTGGCAGGCCATCCCTCCTTTCTGCTCTGTGCCAGGGTTACAGACGCACCTCCCAGCCGCTCACCTCGCTCAGTCACCCTGCTGGCAGTGAAGATGCTGCGACTCTGCAGGTGCTCGGCACTCGGCCTGCCCTCTAGCTCAGCCCAGCCGGGCAGTCCCTGGCCGTCCAGCACAGGCCGTGGGTCCTGCGCCACTGAATCTGTCCAAGGCAAGGCAGAGGTATTTTGCTATGGTTTTGCCCCACCTATGTCCCTGCTTAGCCCATGCCAACTCTGAGTCTGTCACGGTGTCTACTTGGGCCCTGATGCAGGGACACAAGAAACTGCTCAGCTGGGGGCTACTGTTAGGACTGAAGGAATCTGCTACCCTGTCCCTACTGCAAACCCCATCCCTTCACAAGCCGCATCCCTGCGGCCAAACTCTAGCCACCTGAGCCCCACACTTGCCCCACCCATACCCAAGCCCTGCACCTGCTACTTCAGTCCTGTTCCTACCTGTATTTCAGCCTGTACCCCCACCTGATATCTGCCCACCCGCCTGCGCCCCTCTACTCACCTTTAACCAGACCCTGCCTCGCCAGTATTGTAGCCCTGTCCCCACCCATGCCCTAGACCTGCCCCACCCACTACACCCATGCCCTAGACCTGCCCCACCCACTACACTAACCAAGGTAACCAAGCCCTGCCCTCACCCACAACCAAGCCCTGACACCAGTCATACTTCAGCCCTGCGCCCACTTGCATTCAAGTCCAACCCCTCACCCATCACCAAGCCCAGCCCCCATCCACCGTCTCTTTTATAAACAGTGTCCCCAATGGCACATAAGCCCTGCCTCCCACCCATAACCAGATTCAGCCCCTCTCCAATAACCAAGTGATGTCCCTGCCCATTCTTAAGCCTTGACCCATTAGTGACCAAACCTTGCCCTCACCTATAACCAAGCCCTGCCCCCACCCATACTGAAGACCAGCCCACACCCTTCCGGTCCTTAAGCCCCACCCCCTCACCCGGTCTTAGGCCCAACCCCCTCACCCGACCTTAAGCCCAACCCCCCCACCTGTCCTTAAGCCCAAGCACCCACCCGACCTTAAGCCCCCCCACCCAGTCTTAAGCCCCACCCCCACCCGACCTTAAGCCCAACCCCCCCACCCGACCTTAAGCCCAACCCCCTCACCCGACCTTAAGCCCAACCCCCCCACCGGTCCTTAAGCCCAACCCACTCGCCTGTCCTTAAGCCCACCCCCCACCTTAAGCCCACCCCCCCACCTTAAGCTCAATCCCCTGGCCCGTTCTTAGGCCTAACCCTCTCACCCAACCTTAAGCCCAAACCGCCCCACCCGTCCTTAAGCCCAACCCCTCGCCCGTTCTTAAGCCCCACCCCCACCCGACCTTAAGCCCCACCCCCCTACCCGACCTTAAACCCAACCCCCTCACCCGACCTTAAGCCCAACCCCCTCACCCGACCTTAAGCCAACCCCCTCGCCTGTCCTTAAGCCCACCCCCCACCTTAAGCCCACCTCAAGCTCAACCCCTCGCCCGTTCTTAGGCCTAACCCTCTCACCCAACCTTAAGCCCAAACCGCCCCACCGTCCTTAAGCCCAACCCCCTCGCCCGATCTTAAGCCCCACCCCCACCCGACCTTAAGCCCCACCCCCTCACCCGGTCTTAGGCCCAACCCCCTCACCCGACCTTAAGCCCAACCCCCCCACCTGTCCTTAAGCCCAAGCACCCACCCGACCTTAAGCCCCCCCCACCCAGTCTTAAGCCCCACCCCACCCGACCTTAAGCCCCACCCCCTCACCCGACCTTAAGCCCACCCCCTCACCCGTTCTTAAGCCACACCCCCACCCGACCTTAAGCCCAACCCCCTCACCCGTCCTTAAGCCCAACCCCCCCCACCCGTAACTAAGCCCTGCCCCCACCGCTAACCAGGTCCAGCCCCTCACCCATAACCAGGCCCAATCCCTCGCTCACAAGCAAGCCCAACTTCTTACCTGTAACCAGGCTCTGTCCCCACCCATACTTAAGCGCTAGCCCCACCCGTGTTGAAGCCCAAACCTTTACCTGTAACCAGGCCCTGCCCCCACTTGTACCAAACTGTGCCTCACGGGAAATCAAGCCCTACCCCCACCCATACCAAGCCCTGTCCCGCCCTTACCCAAGCCCTGCCCCCACCCAAGTACCACTCCTGGGCCCAAGCCCTTAAGTCCCATTCTCTTCTTCTTCCCCAAGAAGGGGTGCATCGGGTCAGTGGAAGCCAGGAGGTGAAGGTCTGCAGCCACTTTCCCTCAAGGGCAAGATCCAGAGCCCCCGTCCTGACTACAATGTCTCTGGGCTGGGTCAAGGGTGACACAGGTTTCCCTGAAGTTCCCACGCTGGTCACAATGTCTGAAAATGGCACGCAACCCTCAGGGTGCCGAGGCTGAGTCTGATCTAGTGGGATCCCGCTCCAGGGGAAAACCTATGGCCACCGGCCTCTGGACTCGGAGGAAAATAGCAAGGGTTCTTGGGGGGATGCCCTGGGATCTGGGTTGTTGTTTGTGCCCAGGGCCAGCATTTTACCTGCCAGAGATGTCCTCCACGTTCAAGAGCCACGCGGTGCCAACACCACGCGACTGGCGCGGCGTCTACCACGGCACAGAACGAGCCGCGAGACAGTGGCGGGAAGAGGCTGTCGGGTAATAAACCTCCCACAGAGCTGCACACGGCCCACTCGCGGCTGCGCACTGATGGCATTGCCCCCCTCCCCCAAAATAAATCCCGCGCCCCGCCCGCTGCCCGCCTTGCCGTTGATGATAGAGAATTCAAACCCGGTGGGAGCCACTCACATTGCAGAATAGTTCCTAGTCTTGCTGCTCATTGGCTGATGGAAACCACCAGGTCCACCACGTGCCTCACAGTCCCAGCAGCCATTGCGGCTCTTTTTGCACGTGCCACTTCCCATTGGACAGGCGCTGTGGAGTGAGTAACCTTTTGCTCTCCTCATTTCCATATTCCAAACGGTCGGCATAGGGCCTGGCGCAAAATATAGGGCCGGTGGGTGCTTCCTAACTGAAAGTCATCGCCCTTGTTTATTTTTATTTTTGTTTTTTGAGTTGGAGTCTCACTCTGTCGCCCAGACTGGAGTGCAATGGCATGCCCCCTGGCCACCACAGTCTCGACCTGCTGGGCTCTGGCGATCCTTCCGCCTCAGCCTTCCGAGTAGCCAGAACTACAGGTGTGCGCTACCTCGCCCGGCTTATTTATTTATTTATTTATTTATTTATTCATTCATTCATTCATTCATTCATTCATTCATTTATTGTAGAGACGAGCTCTCACCAAGTTCCCCGGATGGGTCTCGAACCCGCGGACTCAGGCAATCCACTCACCTCGGCCGCCCAAAGCGCGGGATTGCAGGCTGAGCCACCAAGCCCGACCGACCTTGTTTATTTTTAATTAGGCTGTGCTCTAGGGGAGGAGAACAAAAAGTACACCCACTTCTTGCATTTCACAAGGGAATTAATTTTTAGGGACCGCACAGAGACAAATACTATCTAAAGGTTCCATTCTTTCATGATTCTGATTGTAACCAAATATCGCACCTAGTACCCAAACTGCTTGCTGCCGTTTCCCAAAGCAGGTTTTTTCCACAGAGGAAATACTCAGATATTTGCTTTGATCTGCAGGGACCCTAAAGCACATTTGCAGAAAAGGGTTTGGGTGAGCACAGGTAGCAGGCTGCAAGGTGCACACAAATGCCCTGAATGTCTTGGGGCGGGGGAGCAGGTGTTGAGCCCAGAGATCTGGAGCGGAGCCAAGATTCCACGGACAGCTGGTTGACCTGATGCTACAGTTCTCTGCCCACGTTTTGTGTACAGAGGTTCTGAAGCCTGTGTGTACATTTCAGGGTCAGACGTTGTGGACGTTTGGTGACGAAATAGATTGTTTTACTTTATTCGGGATAAAAATGAACAGACTTTTTGGGTAATATTTTTAAAAATATGTTCAAAAGAGACAGCATGTTCAATTGAAGGTCACTGAACGAGATATTTGCAGACATTCCCCCTTATTCCCCTTTATTTGCAGACGTTTCATACATCTAAGATAGGGAAACAGAGATCTCCATACTCCCTACTTGATAGGAATAGACCATTGAGAGCCTGTTAAATAAATCTCCTTCTTGTAAGGAGAAGAAAATAGTAATCTGGCTCTGTCAGAGAGTCACAGGCCCCAGGTGGGACATTGTACCGGAGGGCTCCCATAACAGCAGTCCACTGCTGATCCTTGAAGCCACCATCTAGTTGCCTGGTGTCATAGTATAACAGATGTTGATGCCTTGGAACCTCTGGGATATTATTGCTCCACTGGCCAGAACTGTTCCTTCTGCTTGCTGTGTCGAACCCACTCCCATGATAACAAAGCCACTCTTGAGCAACAGCATTAATCCATTAGTGAGAGCAGAATCTTTGTGCCCTATTGACCTCCTTTTTGTTTTATTTTTAGAATTTATACCAGCTTAACTTTAATAGTGTACAAAACTCTACTTTTTCTACAGCTTCTCCCCCTTTCCATTGTTGATGTCACAAAATTACCTTTTATATGTTATGTGTCCCAAACCATAAACTAATAATTTTAGATGTGTTCGTCTTTTAAATTACATAGGAAACAAAATGTGGAGTTACAAACCAAAGTTACAATAGTACTAGCTTTTAGAGTAATACTTTTTTTAAAAATGCCTGTTTCCACTGACCAGATGCACCACTTCTTGGGAATGAGAGGTGTGGGAGGTGGAGTGGCGTATGCAGATATCAGGGTGGGTGGGGAAGAAGAGAATGGAACTTAAGGGCTTGGGGACAGGAGTGGGACTTGGGTGGGGGCAGGGCTTGGTTACAGGTGAGGGGCTGGGCCTGGCTAAGCGTGTGGGGCAGGGCTTGCTTATGGGTGAGGGGACAGGCTTAAGTATCTGTAACCAGACCCTGCATCCCACCTGCACTTAAGCCCACGCCCTCACCTGTAACCAAGCCCTGCTCCCACTGGTAACCAGGCCTAACTGTCCACCTGTAACCAAACCCTGGACCCACCTGTACTTTAAAAAAGTGTAATTTTCTCTCAAATCAAATAAAAAACAAAAAGTGAAGTTACTAACCATTATTATAATAATACTAGATCTTATAATTGCCCATGTATTTATCTTTATTGAAATTTTTTTTTTCCTTATAGCTTCAAATTACTGTCTAGTGTTCTTTCATTTCACCCTGCAGGATTCTTTTGAACATTTCTTGCAGGGCAGGTCTAGCAGTAATGAACTCTCTCCGTTTTTGTTTTTTTTTTTTTAATCTGGGAATGTCTTGATTTGTAATTACCACTTAAAGGTTTCACCTCTCAAAATTGTTGCATTGGGGATTAGGTTTCCAACATATGAACTTTGGGGAGCAGAGTCAAACCATAGCACTTTCCTTTAAAAACAAAAATTATTAGCCGGGCGCGGTGCTCAAGCTTGTAATCCCAGCACTTTGGGAGGCCAAGGCAAGAGGATTGCCAGAGCTTAGGGGTTCGAGACCAGCCTGGGCAACTTGGCGAGAGAGGTCTCTACAGTCTCTACAATAAATCAAAAAATTAGCCGGGCTCGCCTGTGGTTCCAGCTACTTGGAAGTCTGAGGCAGAAGGATCACCTGAGCCCAGCAGGTCGAGGCTGCAGTAGCTGTGAGCATACCACTGTACTTCAGCCTGGGCAACAGAGTGAGACTCCAACTCAAAAAAAAAATTATTAAGGGATAGTGACGATGTTGAATTTTTCCTGAGCCCTGTGATCCTGGAAAACAGTGAAGGTTAAGAAACTCCCCAGCCTTTTGTGTTCTGCAAAGAATTTTCTTTCCCCATGTGACTTAGATAAAACTCAGGGGATGTCACCCTAGTTTACCTGTGGCATGACCAGACATGAGACTCTCCAGATTCTCACTCTTTGCCTCACAAATGAGTAGGTGAACTGCTTGTTTTTACTGATCAATAAGTGCAAGATGCTTGTTAATCAAAGCTTGGGATGGCTTCTCTTCTTTTTCCAGACCCCGGCTCTTTGGCCCCCCCATTTGTCTGAACCAGCAAGAAAACCTTAACAGACCCTTCTAACATTAGGCTGACCGCAAGTAAAACAATCTTTAATCTACTGTCTGATCATTCCACATCCTTACACCAAGATTTTTCTAGGCTCCTGTTAAAAGAAAGCTCCTTTTGCCTAACCAAATGCTTGTGGCCCTCCCGATTACAACATCTCTCCCCAGTTGCAAGAAACCTTTCGAGTAAAGTCCCTCTTCATTATGTTGGGTGATTTTCCCCCCAAATTTACCAAGATATAAATGACAAAAATTTATATATTTAGAGTGTACAATGTGAGATATGTATATATCTAATATATATATGTATACACATATATATTAGAGATTGGGGGACTTGACCTCATAAACTAACTTTTTTTTTTTTTTTTTTAGTTGGAGTCTCACTCTGTCGCCCAGACTGGAGTGCAGTGGCCGCTCCCGGCCACCGCAGCCTTGACCTGCTGGGCTCCGGAGATCCTTCCGCCTCAGCCTTCCCAGTAGCTGGAACTACAGGCGCGCGCTACCACGCCCGGCTCATTTTTTTTGATTTATTGTAGAGATGAGGCCTCGCCAAGTTGCCCAGGCGGGTCTCAAACCCGCGGGCTCAGGCAATCCACTCACCTCAGCCTCCCAAAGGCACGGGATTACAGGCTGAGCCACCGAGCCTGGCTTATAAACTAACATTTATTGAATTTTTTTTTTTTTTTTTTAGTCTCACTCTGTTGCTAAGGCTAGAGTGCAGTGGCATGATCACTGCTCACCGCAGGCTCAACCTCCCAGGCTCAGGCAATCATCCTCTAGCCTCAGCCTCCTGAGTAGCTGGGACAGGCATACACCACCACACTCGGCTAATATTTTTTGTAGAGAGGAGATCTCACTATGTTGTCCAGGCTGGTCTTGAACTCCTGGGCTCAAGCAAGCCTCCATCCTTGGCCTCCCAAAGTGCTGGGATTACAGGTGTGAGCCACTGCATCTGGCCTCAATGTGATGTTTTGACATGTGTATACATTGTGAAATGATTACCACAGTGAGCTAATTAACATGTCCAAAACCTCACATAGTTACTTTTTGTCTGTTTGGTGAGACACTTGAGATCCACCTTTTTAGCAAACTTTAAGTATACAGTACATTATTAACTATAGTCACGATGCTGTACATTAGGGCTCCAGTGTACTTATTCATTTTAAAGCTGGTGGTGTGTACCCTTTGACTAATATCTCCTCTTTTTCCTCACCACAACCATTGATTACCAGCCCTGACATTGATAACCACCATTCTACTCTCTGTTCCCATGAGTTTTAGTTTTTTAAAAAAGATGTCACGTGCAAGCGCATGCAGTATTTGTCTTTCTGTATCTGGCTTATTTATTTATTTATTTTAAAGAAATGAGGTACAATTCAGGGCTAGGTATACAGATGTTCATCATGCAGGTACCCTTGTTGATGAGGTGTGCCCCCTTCTATCCCCTGGCAGTTTCCCACTACTGCCAATCCCTTCCTTACAGCATTTTGATAATTGTTCAAGGTCCGCTTGTGAGTGAGAACATGTGGTACTCAGTTCTTTGTTTCTGTGATAGATCACTGAGTGTTATAGACTCAAAAATCCATCCAAGTTCCTGCGAAGTTCATAATTTTGTCCTTCTTTATGACTGCATAATATTACATTGTGAGCCGGGCTTGGTGGCTCAGCCTATAATCCCGCGCCTTTGGGAGGCTGAGGTGAGTGGATTGCCTGAGCCCGCGGGTTCGAGACCGGCCTGGGCAACTTGGCGAGACCTCATCTCTACAATAAATCAAAAATTAGCCGGGTGTGGTAGCATGCGCCTGTAGTTCCAGCTACTTGGAAGGCTGAGGCGGAAGAATCGCCGGACCCCAGCAGTTGAGGCTGTGGTGGCCTGGAGCGGCCACTGCACTCCAGTCTGGGCGACCGAGTGAGACTCCAACTCAAAAAAAAAAAAAAAATTCCCTTGTGTATATGTACCACATTTTATTTTATTTTATTTTTTATTTTTTTTGAGTTGGAGTCTCACTCGGTCGCCCAGACTGGAATGCAGTGGCCGCTCCCAGTCACCGCAACCTCGCCTGCTGGGCTTCAGCGATCCTTCCGCCTCAGCCTTCCCAGCAGCCAGAATTACAGGCATGCACTACCACTCCCGGCTGATTTTTTGATTGATTGTAGAGATGAGGTCTCGCTGCCCAGGCAGGTCTCGAACCTGCGAGCTCAGGCAATCCACTCACCTCAGCCTCCCAAAGGCGCGGGATTACAGGCTGAGCCACCGAGCCCGGCTATGTACCACATTTTAAATGAGCATAATGTCCTCAAGGCTCATTCATGTTGTTGCCAATGGTAGGATTTCCTTCTTTTCAAAAACTGAATAATATTATATATGTATATACATTTGTATATAATATTATATATACACATCTCGCATTTTTTATCCATTCATCTGTCATTGGGCACTCAGGTTGTTTTCATATCTTGGCTATTATGCCAAGTGCTGAGATGAACATGAGAGTCATGATATCACTTAGAGACAGTGATTTTATTTCCTTTAGATATATACCTTGTAGTGGGATTGCTAGATCATATGGTAGCATGTATGGTCAATTAATTTTCAACAAAGATGCCAAGAATCCACGATGGGAAAATGAGATGGAGCAGGGACATCTTCTTGGGGGCCTGCAGTCCCCCAAAGCTTGGACATAAAGGAAAATGTTGGCATTCCAGGCACCTAGCTACTCCTGAAGAATAAATAGGCAACATGATAAGCAAGAAGGTAATAGTAGCTTAAAACAATAGCCAAGGGATTTAGGGCCAGGAGATGTTTGCTCCCCTATAAAAATTAAAGATAACATCTTAACATATGTCTCTGAGTTGTTTTTCAGAAACTCAGACCCCCACCAAATGGATACACTGTTATGTAGAGACCTCAGATGAAGGATAGCTGAGGACTGCACTCTGACCACTTTTCTGTGTTCTAAATTTCTTCCCAAGGAGCCCAAAAGAGGCCACACTCACAAGCCAGACCTAACATTCTTTTCTGCTGGCCTCAAATTTTAAAACAAAGCTTCTCCTCCTTAACCAGTTGCAAATCAGAAAATCTTGGAGTCTACCTATGCCCTGTAAGCCCCAAGTCCCCGCTTCAAGATATGCCACCTTTTTAGGCCCAAATCAATGTGCAACCTCCATGTATTGATTTATGATTTTGCCTGTAACGTCTGCTTTCCTGAAATGTATCCCCACCTTTAAAAACCCTTACCTGAAAGCCCTCGGAGAAGTCAGGATTTGAACATTTAGCTGCCTGGTTCTCCTTGTGTGGCACCCTGCAAATGAACACCTTTTATTTCTATTGCTCCAAAATCCTCTGTGTAGATAGCTGGCCTTACTGTATCAGGCAAGGGAACCCTAATTCGATTAAATACCAATTGATGGATATGCTAAAGGATCAAATTCCTGAGTGAATGTCTAGTAAGTGGCACATCAGACTCTTTCTAGCAGCTGCCTGGATTATTTTACTCAGGGACAGATCCAAGCATTTGACTGCTGACCAGGCCTTGCTAGCCCATGGTACCAGGCAAAACCATTTTTAGCTTTGAGCTCATGACAAAGAAAAATATAACTTTTTAATTGTAATACTGCCAGATCACAATATCCCCTAGGATCTGGGGAACAGTGACCAGAATTTGGATCTTGAAATTATGTTATAATTTTTCAGTTAGAATTCTTTTGTAAACAAGAAGGTAAATGGAATGAAATTCTGTACGTGCAAGCTTTTCTGCTTTCGAACCAAAGCGAGCCAATTCAGAGAAAGTGTAATTTGCATAGAATCATGGTTCAAAACATGTCTCTAAGGTGAAATAACCTGGTCTCATGAACTGCTTCAACAAATGAATGTAGACAAGCCAGAAGGAGATGTGCTCTCTCTCTTTCACACACTTGACAGAGCGCTGAATTCGGTCAGGGAGCCGCCGTGGTTCACACAGGGAAGTTCCCATTAAGGCAAATGCCCATTGGTGGAATCAGGGCCCAGGGTCAACCGCAGGACTTTTGTGGGTGCACACCTCATTCTCAACCTCTGATCTTAGAAAAGGGGCCCCAAAGTAGAGGAGCTTGAATAACACTTCGTATTAATATGACAGGGGCTGAATGAAAGCCCAGCTGGTTTTGGAGAGAATTTTTTAAGCCTATTGGCAGTATACTGAGATAAATCCCGAGTCCCCCAAGAACCACAGATTGGTTAAGATGACTTTTACGAATCAATGTGCTTCTAATGTTCAGAAAAATCTGCAAAAATTAAAGGTGCCTTTGGAATGTCTGTCTCTCAACTTGTAGAGATTGTTTTCATGGTGTTCAAAACCCGAAAACAAACGTTGGTTGCAAAGAGCAACAGAAGATGGAAAAATAGGCATCTTTGCCAGTTGCTGCTCTGTCCCAAGCACCCAGGGCAAGAAGCCCACCAAAAAGATGAGCCCCCTGGAAAAAAGAAAGGACCCCAGAAAGGGCGTCCAAAAGTGGGACCCACGCAGTGTGCCTATTATAAACAAGAGGCTATTGGAAAAGGACCATCCAAGCTTGAAAAGGCAATCTCGGGAGAAAGAAGAAAAAGATTTACTCATACCAGAGGTAGTCGAGAGTGACCAGGGCGATGGTGCTGAGGAGTCCAGTAGCGAAATCAGGTTCCTTCCCCATCGCCTACCCAGAACCCTGGGTAACCCTTTAGGCATGAAAAAGACAAATTGATTTCTTCATCAATACTAGAACCACTTATTTCATCCTAAATACCAAAATAACCAAATTGTCTCTTTATACTATGTCACAGGAGTGTCTGGAACACCTATGAAAAAGTCCTTCTTACAACCTATGGGCTGCCAAGTGGGGACAGTCACCAAAGCAGAGTTTCCTGTATGTGCCAGAATGTCCAATCCCTTTGTTGTGATGAAACGAAGTCAAATGCCACGGTTAATTTTGGTCTGGGAAAATTGAACATCAAGATGCCAACGGAAGATGCTCATGCATTGCAAGCTTCTCTTTTTGACCAAGGAGTGCTGTCAGTATTCTAAAGAACATCTTAAGGCAGGTAAGCCCAGACGATTGGGATGATGGGAAGTTGGAAAAAGCTAAGACTGCTCTACTGGTGCAAGTAAAGCAGAAACTGGAGGAAAAATCTTGGAACTTAAAATAATATCCCCTAAAGGAACAGGCAAAAAGAGAGATCCATTCTTTAACTGCTACCTTCCTAGAATTCCAGCTCATCAGGCCACATAGATCCTCATATAATACTCCCATCTTACCTGTTTGAAAACCCAGTATCAAAGAGTACCAGTTTGTCTAGGACTTAAGGGCCATAAATTAAATAGTAGAGGGCAGACATCTGGTTGTTTCAAACCCCTACGTCCTGCTGACCACATAAGTCAGGAGGCTTATGTGTGTTCACAGTATTAGACCTAAAAGATGCATTTTTTTCCCCCTGTATCCGCCAAGTCTTGAATCTCAAGAGCTATTTCATTTCAAATGGGAGAATCCAGAAACAAAGAGTAAGCACCAATATTACTGGACACTGTTGTCGCAAGGGTTCAAAAGCTCCCCTATCTTGTTTGGGAAGTACTGACAAGAAACTTCAGGAAACTCAAGCTACAAGAGAGGAATCCCTTCCAATATACAGATGACATGCTGATGGAAAGTAAGATGAACGAAAGCTCAGATGAAAATACTATAACTACCTTAGATTTCCTGGCTGAGCGATCCTATGAGGCATCTCAAAAGAAAGCACACATCTTTCAGCCCTCGGTAAGGTATCTAAGATTAGAATTAACAAAAGGACAGAGGAATTTACTCCCGACTGCCAGGAGGTAGTAGCAAGAGAAGCCATTCCAGCAACCAAAAGACAATGATGAAGGCTTTTAGGAATGGCTGAATTTTTGCCACATATGTATTCCTAATTTGGAGTTTGGTAGCAAAACCCCAAGTTATAGTGCCCTGAAAAAAACCAAAGATGAACATTGGTATGGGCTGGCAATTGCCCAAAAGCCTTTCAAATGGTTAAAGAAAATTGTTGACAGCTCCAGATTTAGGACTGCCAGATTTTTAATAGATGTTTGAAGCCGGGCTCGGTGACTCAGCCTGTAATCCCACGCTTTGGGAGGCTGAGGTGAGTGGGTTGCCCGAGCCCGCGGCTTCGAGACCCACCTGGGCAACTTGGCGAGACCTCATCTCTACAATAAATCAAAAAATTAGCTGGGCGTGGTAGTGCGTGCCTGTAGTTCCAGCTACTTGGAAGGCTGAGGTGGAAGGATCGCCGGAGCCCAGCAGGTCGAGGCTGCGGTGGCCGGGAGTGGCCACTGCACTCCAGTCTGGGTGACGGAGTGAGACTCCAACTCAAAAAAACATATATATATATATAGATAGATAGATAGATAGATAGATAGATAGATAGATAGATAGATATAGATGTTTGAACTGTTAGTGCATGGAGGACAACGAATAGGGCATACTTTTCTAAGGCTTTGAACATCATAACCCAGGGGTGGCCAGTGACTTACTACAAGAAGCTGAAAACTTCACCTGGGGCATCCCACAGCTGTGCATACCCTACATTGTATGTTACCACTGTTAGAGAAAAAAGGCAGTTATTGGCTAACTTCAGGCTGACTAGGAAAATATCAATCAATATGCTAAATATCAATGCTATGCTAAAAAACATGTGCCTACTGTAAACCCCGTTATCCTGCTCCCTAACCCACTAGAGAAACCTAGGCATAACTGTTTACAGATTATCGCACAAGTCTATTCCAGTTGCCCTGACCTAACAGGTGTTCCCGAGAAGAACCAGATCTGGAGATGCTCATGGATGGAAGCAGTTTCGTGAATCGTGGAAAATGGAAAGCTGGGTGTGTGGTGTTAACTTGGCAAGATATAGAAGCTAAAGTGGTGCCCCCAGGAATAACGAGTAGCCCTCACCCAGGCCCTTCACTGAGGAGAAGGTAAGGTAAGAGTTTATGCTGCTTTTTTTTTAAGATGTGGGGTACAATTCAGGGTTAGGTATACAAATGTTCATTATGCAGGTACAGTTGTTGATGAGGTGTGCCCCTCCCTCCCCTGGCAGTTTTCTTCAACTGTCAATTCCACCCCCACTCCCCTGGCAGTTTTCCACTACTGCCAATCCCTTTCTTAGAGTATTATAACAATTGTCCAAGGTTTGCTTATGAGTGAGAACATATGGTATGCCTCCTCTGTGTGCTGCACACAGGGCCATTTGGAAAGAAAGAGGCTGATAACACCAGAAACAATGGAAATCAAACATGCACATGGAATTTTAAAATTACTAAAGGCAGTGTTAGAGCCTAAAGAAATGGCAATCCCACATTACCCAAGTCATTCAAAATTGGACTGTGTAATACCTCATGGAAATAAATAAAGCAGATCAGGCCACTAAATTTATAACGCGGACCAAAACTCCCACTGTTATGACCCTAGTCCTGCAGATAGACTTGGCCACATTTTGTCCAATGTATTTCCCCAGAAGATTTAGGACAGCACAAGAGTGGGATTTTGATGTAGTGGCCCTAAAACACAATTCCTATTTTATAAGCTGACAAGGAACAGTCCTGGTCCCTGAGATTGTAATGGAAGAAATCATTCAGTCCATCAGAGCATCCGCTATGGAAGGCGTGCCACACTTAAGTAGATTCATAGTTACATCAGCGGTCTTAATATACAAAGGACTATACAAAAAATTATGCAGAAATGTGTAATTTGTGCAAAGAAAAATTCAAAATTGGTTCCACCTACACAAGCAAGAGGTGATGGACTGGGGTACGATTGGAAAATAGGCCAGGTTCAGTGGCTCAGCCTGTAATCCCAGCATTTTGGGAGGCCGAGGCGAGTGGATTGCCTGAGCCCGCGGGTTCGAGACCCACCCGGGTAACTTGGTGAGACCTTGTCTCTACAATAAATAAAAAAAATTAGCCAGGCGTAGTAGTACACGCCGGCTACTTAGAAGACTGAGGTGGAAGGATCACCGGAGCCCAGCAAGTTGAAGCAACGGTGACCAGGAATGTGCCACTGTACTCCAATCTGGGCAACAGAGTGAGACTCCAACTCAAAAAGAAAAAAAAAGAGAGATTGGAAAATAGATTTTACTGTAATGCCAAGAGCTAAGGATATTTTACATATTTCTTAGTCACGGTGGACACATTTGCCAGAGGGGTGGAAACCTTTCTCTGCCACACTGAGAGGGCTACAAGAAGTAGGAAAAGTCTTACTGGAGGAAATTATCCCCAGATTTGGGTTACTATTCACCATCCAGAGTGAGAAAGGGGAAGCCTTTATTGCCAAGGTAACCCAGGAGGTATCCAAGCAGCTGGAAATTAAGTGGAAATCACATGTCTCTTAGAGACTCCAGTCTGGTGGAAAGACTGAAAAGATGAACCACACTTAAAAAAAAAAGACCACTGCAAAATTTGTCAGGAAACAGATCTGATATGGGACAGGGTATTACCAGATGTATTGCTGAGAATTAAAGTGTGCCCTAGATGCAGACTTCGATTAAGCCCTTACGAAATTTTGTACAGGTGACACTGTATTCTGAGTAAAACTGAGGAGTTGGACACTGTCAGGTATGTACAATCTTTGGGTAGAACTTTAAATGCCATCCATGAGTTTGTCTCTAACAGAATGTTCCTCTCTGTAAAATAAAGCCGGGACACTAGGCGCTCCTCAAAACTTGGAGAGACGCCAACCCTGAAGACCAAATGAAACCACGTGGGTGGGACCATAGCAAGTTTTGTTACTAACACGTGCTTCTGTTACATTAAAAGGAGTCAAGCCGTAGATTAATTAGTCTAGGGTCAATTAGACTAAAATTCTTGATACAGCCACAGACTCTCAAGATCCAGCTAACTCGACCCTTGAAGGTCCAGTTTTAGCTGGTTCCAGCTATTCCTGTGAACCAAGACCCAGCTTCAAATTAAAAATCATAAAAAAGGAAATCCACAGATAAGCAATGACAGATTCCTGCCCTATGTAGTAACCTATTGTGTGCATTGGGCATTTTCTTGATTTCCTGTCTGCTTTATGTCCAGATCTTTTAACCGCTTCACCTGCAAATGTGGAATCAGTAATCAGACTTGTCATTTGGGTCAAACCTATGTGGATTATGTTTTATTTGCTAGCTGATGGTAGTTGTTAGTCAGCAATTTGGGTATCCTTATTTGTGTGTGTGTGTGTGTGTGTGTGTGTGTGTGTGTGTGTGTGTGTGTGTGTGTTTGTGTGTGTGTGTGTGTGTGTGTTGGAGTCTCACTCTGTCCCCCAGGCTGGAGTGCAGTGGCACGCTGCTCACAGCCACCACAGTCTCAACCTGCTGGGTTCAGGTGATCCTTCCTCCTCAACCGTCCAAGTAGCTGGAACTACAGGCACGCACCACCATGCCCGGCTAAGTTTTTGATTTATTGTAGAGATGAAGTCTCGCCAAGTTGCCCAGGCTGGTCTTGAACCCCTGGGCTCAGGCAATCCTCTCACCTCTGCCTTCCAACGTGCTGGGATGACAGGCGTGAGCCACTGTGCCGGCGGTATCCTTATTTCACTGAGAAGAATACACAAGAATTTCCATTTGGAGCTTGGATAGAATTAGGTATATTATGTTACTTGCTATATCTTCCTAATTGTCCCTCTAGGAACCAACCCACATGATTTTGGTGTATATTATTGCTACTTTGACCCTTGTACTCGCATGAGGAGATAACTTCATGGCTAGAATTTCCCAGTCTCTGGCCTCTTCAGGACATTTAACTGATTACTAGAAATGTCATTCCAAACAGTTTTTGGTTCATGACCATGCTGATCCTTTAATCATGCCTGTCACTAGCTTTACAGGTGTTCCCAATTTTACCATAGAATATAATAAAAAGCCCCCGGGATGACCTCTTGAGCAAAGGTAGCAACCCTGGACCCTGTGTCTCAAGTTCCCTGTTTCTTCCTAACTCCTTTCTGGAGGGGTCTGGGATTTGTTCTATACCCTAAAGTTATTAGCTGTTCTGAGTCTATTTATGTCACCATAATTAACCAAATATTTAATTCTCATTTTCTGACTCAACTATGAAATAGTGCACCAGAGAAAGCTACTGTTATGTGGTCCCCACTTCTTGGAGCTACTTTGATCAACTTTGTCGAGGAAAGAATTGCATGCTTTTCCTCTATTTAGTTTACTGTGACGTTAACAGGAATATCGGTATTTACTCCTGTTACTGCCATCCCTTAGAAGCTTATTCAGGGATACCTCTGAGCTCTTATCTTAGGTTGTATCCAATTCAACAACTCCTCACTACAAAGCATTGCCCAGAAATAGACCTACCAATTGTGGATCCTTGGTTTAATCCAATTCAAAAAGCCTTGCCATGAGAAACTAAGCTTAGTTGATACAATCATTCTGGGGTTCTCTGTGTGCCCTCAGGATACCTATTTGTTTGTGGGAGATACCAAGGCTTATGAATACATTGACAGCTGGCTTATAGGAGGAATTTGCCCATCGGGTTGCTCAGTTGTCTCATAGTCTATACACAAAATTGCTGAAACCAAGCATCCAACTAGCTCCTTAGGAACTAAACGATTCACACACTCACCCTGGGGGTTCACAAATTCTTATTTGCCCAGGTACCAAGAAGAGAGAGCTGGATCTTCTTTGGACGAACTTTGTTGTCTTGGTAAGGAGTAGCATCCCATGAACACATGATTAGAAATCTCTTCCTTGCTTTAGGAATTTTTATTTGTTTTTTTGCTGTGTTTTTTGAGATGGGTTCTCACTCTGTCACCCAGGCTGGAATGGAGCGGTATGATCCGGGCTCACTGCAGTCCCGACCTCCTGAACTCAAATTGATCCTCTCATTTTGGCCTCCCCAGTAGCTGAGACTACAGGTGTGCACCATCACGCCTGGCTAATTAAAAAAAAATTTTTTTGTGTGTGTAGAGACGAGGTCTTACTATGCTGTCCAGGCTGGTCTCGAACTCCTTGGCTCAATCAATCCTCCCACCTTGGCCTCCCAAAGTGCTGGGATTACAGGTGTAAGCCACCATGCCCGGCTGGTAATTCTTGCTAAGGAAACTGCAGCAGAGAGGAATTTTTTTTTTTTTTTTGAGTTGGAGTCTCACTCTGTCACCCAGACTGGAGTGCAGTGGCATGCTTCCGGCCACCACAGCCTCAATCTGTTGGGCTCAGGTGATCCGCCTCACCCTTCCAAGTAGCTGGAACTACAGGTGTGCACTACCACGCCCAGCTAATTTTTTTGTTTTATTGTAGAGACGAGGTCTCGCCAAGTTGCCCAGGTAGGTCTTGAACCCGCGGGCTCAGGTAATCCACTCGCCTTGGCCTCCCAAAGTGCTGGGATTACAGGCTGAGCCACCGAGTCCAGCCGCAGAGAGGAATTAATTCATTGGCACAGATTATCTTAGATAATAAAATAACCTGAGATTACATCGTAGCTGAGCAGAGAAGAATATATATGGCTGCAGATACCACATACTGTACTTATATAAATGAATCTGCAGACATAGAAACTCATTTAGGAAAAATGAGAGAGCAATCCACTTGGTCACAACAGGTCTCCCTAACTGACCGCAAGGACTGGTTTTCTTCTTTATTTTCTTAGATTCCTCATGGAATACAGTTCAATGCTTTCTGCATTGCTAAAGTTAGGCATACCACCTTGCTAATTTTGCTTATGCTTTATATTGTGACCTAATATGCATTAAAATGTAAAAAAGCAGTGGCTAAAGCAACTAGTATAATGATAATTCTGCACCAGGATGCCACGCCTGGGACTCCTGAATATCTCAAACTCCGTGCTGGAAACACTCTCTCCTCATAGCCTAGTCTCGAATCTCCATCCCAATTCAGCAGGAGGTAGCCAGAGCGATCTGCGATCTGTGTCCCTGTAGCTCTAAGGACTGAGGAGTGACGGGGGAATTAAGATGAAGCAGGGAGCCTCTCTTAGGGGCCTGTGGGCATCCTCAAGCATTCAAATAAAGGAAAATTTTAAGTTCCTTCAAGGGAAAGTGCAGGCACCCAACTCAAAAAACACAGCAAACAAACCAAAAACCAAAAACCAAAACAAACAAAAAAAAACCCTAAAGTAAGGGAGCGATTTCTAATCAAGTACTTCATGGGATGCCACTCCTTACCAAGGTAACAAAGTCTGTCCAAAGAAAGATCCTGTTATGTACCCTGAGAAACAAATAAGCAACTTGATAAGCAGGAAGGTGATGGTAGCTTAAAACAATCGCCAAGGAGCTAGAGTCATGGGATGTTTGGGTCTACTCCAGAAACTAAAGATAACATCTTAACATATGTCTCTGAGTTGTCTTTCAGAAACCTGGACCCTGACCTGGACGCCCACCAGCCAGATCCACTGGCACGAAGACCTCAGATAAGGGACAGCAGAGGACTGACTCTGACCACCATTCCTTGCTCTAAATGTCTTCCTGAGGGACCTGAAGAAGGTCACGCCAAGCCAGAGCAAACATTCTTTTCTGTTGACCCCCCATTTTCAAACAAAGCTTCTCCTCCTTAAGCGGTTGCAACTCAGAA
This sequence comes from Cephalopachus bancanus, assembly GCA_027257055.1. NCBI lineage: Eukaryota > Metazoa > Chordata > Mammalia > Primates > Tarsiidae > Cephalopachus > Cephalopachus bancanus. The sequence goes on from JAPVLO010000870.1 coordinate 213,986, forward strand.
AATCTTGGAATGTACTGATGGCCTGTGAGACCCCTCCTCACTTCAAGGTATCCCACCCTTTTGGGCCAAAACCAATGTGTAACCTTCATGTATTGATTTATGATTTTGCCTGTAACTTCTGCTTTCCTGAAATTTACCTCTGCCTTTAAAAACTCTTACCAGCAACCCATCAGAGAGGTCAGGCATGAAGCATTAGCTTACCTGATTCTCCTTGCTTGGAGCGCTGGAGATAAATACCCTCCTTTCTCCCACTGCAAAACCTCAGTGTGGATATTTAGTCTTAGTGCATTAGGTGAGCAGATCCCAGTTTGTTTCTACAACAAACCTCAGACTAAGAACCACCCCCTGGCTTTTCTCTCCTCCTCTCTCCCACATCCTCGCTTTGGTGCCTTGCAAATAAACATCTTCCTTTCTCCTGCTGCAGATCTCGGTGTGGATATTTGGTTTTACCACACTAGGAAAGTGGATCCTGGTTTGGTTCAATAACAAAAGGACAGGCTCTACATACATTGTATGGGAAACTGGATATTCACATGCAAAAAAAAGTAGACCCTTCTCTTATACCATACACAAAAATCAATTCAAAATGGATTAAAAACAAACGTAAGACCTGATACCATAAAACTCCTAAAATAAAGCATAGGGGGAAATCTTGAAATTGGTCCCAGCAATGATTTTTTTTATATGACACCAACAACTCAGGCAAAAAACCCCACAAAAATAAATAACAGAAACTAACCCAAACTAAAAAGCTTCTGCACAGCAAAGGAAATAATCAACACGATGAAAAGACAGAATGGGAGAAAACATTTGTAAGCTGAATATCAGTTAAGGGGGTTAATATACAAAATATGTAAGGAATTCATACAACTCAAAAGCAAAAAACAAATAACCCAGTTGAAAAATGGACAAAGGACCTGAATAGACATTTTTTTCCAAAGAAGTCATACAAGGCTGGGTGCAGTGGCTCATACCTGTAATCCCAACATTTTGGGAGGCCAAGACAGGAGGATTACTTGAACCCAGAGTTCGAGACTAGCCTGGGCAGCATAGTGAGACCTCATCTGTATAAAAAATCAAAAAATTAGCCAGGTGTGGTGGCACATGCCTGTAGTCCCAGCTATTGGGAGGCTGAGGTGAAAGGATTGCCTGAGCCCAGGAGTTTGAGGCTGCAGTGAGCCATGATCGTGCCACTACACTCCAATTTGGGTGACAGAGTGAGATCCTCTAACTCAAATAAAAAAAAAAGGAAGGCATGCAAATGGCCAAGAGGTACATGAAAAGGTGCTCAACCTCACTAGTCACCAGGGAAATGCAAACCAAAACCCCAGTGAGGTATATCACCTTGCACCTATTAGTATGACTGTTATCAAAAAACAACAGATAACGTGTGTTCAACAGTGGAGAAAAGGGAATCCATGTACACTGCTGGTGACAATGTAAATTTGTTTAGCCATTGTGGATGACAGTATGGAAGTTCCTCAAAAAATTAAAAATAGAACAACCATTTGACCCAGCAATCCCACTTGTGAGTATATACCCAAAGGGATTTGTTATCATGTATTGTTAATGATGCTGCGTCTCTGATGGCATGCTGGCCACCCCTGTCTTCATCTGGATGTTCACATCAGCTTCTCAGATCCTTCGTGCCCTTTCCTGACTGGGGAAAATTGAGATCCACAGTGGTGAGTCACATGTCCTCATCTAATTCAGTGACTAGACAGATGCTTGTTCCTTGTAACATGGTAGTAAGGAGTTTTATTCTTTCTGATAAAGGAACTTTGCTTTGTAACTTCTGTGAGGCCTCTTCTGTTTTTCCTAGGATCCCCTAACCCGGGAATTTCATGGGAGTTTCATCGGCTACCTGGTATCTGGAAATTGCACAAGAGGGCTCCCTCCACTTTCCAACCCGGAGACAGAACGGCGATTCCCTTGGCTCTCGGACCCCTGAGACTACGTGAGGAGGTTCCCTTGGCTTTCCAACCCAGGAGACTGAGGGCAGTTTCCTTGGCTCTCTGAACCCAGAGATCTGATAGGCTGTTTCCCTTGCTTCTCTGAACCTGGAGACTGACAAAAAAAGGTGATGATGGGTCCCTCAACTCTTGGAACTCAGAAATTGGGAAGGGAGTGGCCCTTAGGGTTCAGACCCAGAGAGTATAAGAAATTAAAATAGCAGGACTATTTCCTGGCCCTTTAAAAGACTTTTTTTCTTTTTAAATTAAAAAAGATGATGGGATGCTTCAGCCTTCTTTCTGAGCAGGTAGCCTCAACTTGTCCTATCTACCAGAAACACAGTTCTGCTCAAAATATGAATGTGGGTCAAAGATGAGAGCCAATTAAAAAAAAAAAAGAAACAGTAAGTTTTGCATTTCTGTGTTTATGCCTGACCCGTGGGTAAAGATTTAGAATGAAGGCCATAAGATCTCTGTGACTGTATGTTTATGTAGACATGTATGTTGTATATATGTATGTTATGTGTAGGTGATGTCTTCCTGACTGCAAGATGGTATTGCCAAATTAACTTATAAAAGCCTTAAAAGAGCTCCATTCTAGGTGGCTTTGAGACATGTAAGCACTTATGTAAAATAAATACAACGAAAACTACCAAGATTTTAGAAACTAATCCAAATGTTTAAAGAATTCAATTTCTTACAATTTAAGAATAGTTTAATATTGTTGGTTTAAAGCCAGGAGTAGTGGCTTACGCCTGTAATCCCAGCCACTTGGGAGGTCCAGGTAGGGGGATAGCTGGAGGCCAGGAGTTTGAGACCAGCCTGGGCAACACAGAAAGACCTCTATCTCTACAAAAGACATTAAATAATTATAGCTGGGCATGGTGGCCTGTGCCTGTAGTCCCAGCTACTCGGGAGGATAAGGTGGGAGAATCGCTTGAGTCCAAGAATTTGAGGCTGCAGTGAGCTATGATCGTGCTACTTCACTCCAGCCTGGGCAACAGAGAGAGACCCTATAAATATATAGGTGGTTTAATAAAAACATCAACGTCTGTGTGTTATCAGCATTAAGCATAATGTAAACATACATATTTATTTTACCCGGGTATGTTCTTTCTAAGCTTATAGAGGCTTACTAGTCAAATAACTTAATATTATATTTATTAAGTATTAAGATTGCATAAAATATAAATTTGAGTTTAATCAAATCAAATTATTATTCTGACAACCTTTATTTCTATTATAATTATGTTTTGTTTTATGTCTAATTAAAAATATTTTCCAATTTTGGGGAATAACTGATAAACTTAAACTACTAAATTAACGAGATCATTTCTAAGTTAAAAGTACTGAAATTTTTTTTTTTTTTTTTTGAGTTGGAGTCTCACTCTGTCGCCCAGACTGGAGTGCAGTGGTGGCCGCTCCCGGCCACCGCAGCCTCGACCTGCTGGGCTCTGGTGATCCTTCCACCTCAGCCTTCCGAGTAGCCGGAATTACAGGCATGCTCTACCACGCCCCGCTGATTTTTTTGATTTACTGTAGAGATGAGGTCTCGCTGCCCAGGCGGGTCTCGAACCCGCGGGCTTAGGCAATCCACTCACCTCAGCCTCCCAAAGGCGCGGGATTACAGGCTGAGCCACCGAGCCCGGCTAAGTACTGAAATGTTAATGACTATAAATACATTTAGGTTTATGCACTTTTTCCCTTCTTATTTTTATATGGTACAGAAAGGCTAAATATATTTGGGTCTGTTGATAAACATATTCTTTTTTGGCACACTAAGAAACTGTATTGTAAAGAAGTATATATCGGTAAAAAATTGTCAGATGTGTATTCACAATCCTTGCTAGTCTGCTACAAAAATGCTGGCATGACAGATAGTTCAAACTGATCTACTTCCTAGTTTTCTCTGTAAAATAAAATTTGCTCATGTTTAGAAATTATAATATATACATGTGTACGCAACTACTAAATGCAATAATGGAAAATACAAACAACTTTGTATGTAAGATATGCAAAATGTTTTTGTCAAAGAAAAAGAGAGCACTTGTATCCTAAAGTAAAATAAATGGTAGTTCAAAAATGAGATAAGAAAAACACACAGGAAAAAACTCTGAATGGACACTGAAAGCAGTGGAAGGTTCATGAAAAGGAATGTTCCTGCTTATGGGCAAAGCCGGGTGAAATGTAATGGGTTTCTTTATAATATATTTTTTAAATACACCCTTAGCATCAGAGGCAAAACTCAGTTATAGTGACCATAATTTTCTGGGATGATTGGTTGCTCTTAATAGTAGGTTGTACAAGATTTTTCTTTATCTTCTGAGTAATTGCTTTAGAAGGAATAGTTTGTGTTTTTTCAGAATACTTTCTGTTGACTTTATCATTGTCTTAGTCAGTTCAGACTGCTATTATAAAATATCATAGACTAGATGGCTTAAAAATATCTCACAGCACTGGAGGCTGTGAAGTCCAAGATCAAGACACTGGCCAAGCTAGTGTCTGATCTCATTGTTGTCAGGAGCTGATGTGATGTGGGGTGCAGATGAGCACTGTCACTGTAGCAGGCCTTGAGTAAGAGGCACCAAGTGAAGGCAAGGTCTCGCTCAGTGGCCCCAAGCTCGTAGGCAAGGTCTCACTTGGAAGCTCTGCAACCTAGCCAAAGGCAGGCTGTGAGAGATGCAGCCTGCTACACTAAACAGTGTCTCAGATGCCCACACATCCGGGTGCACATAGCACAGATAAAGTCTTAGCTACAACAAGATAACTGCGGGACAGCTCGCCTTTGGCTAGCAACATAATTCCATTGTGGCTCCCTCACAGACCTTGTGCTCGATTATAAAAAAAACATGCTGAGCTAGTTCGGGGCCACTTCTCCGCCATGGAGGAAAGTATCCTACCTGGCCCCAGCTTTTCTTTATGTCTTTGCGTCTGTGTCTTTCTTAGTCTCTCTGCTCTCTCTCAGGACCCTTAAGGCAGCCACGCGGGCCGCGGGCAATTGTATCTTCACGTTGCTGAGCAAGTGAGTTCTAGTCTCTTTCTCTTTTTGTAAGGACACTAAGCTAGTTATCAGGTCCCCACTGTCTTGACCTTATCTAAACCTAATTACTTCCCAAAGGAAAGTAATTCACTCTTCCCTTTAACACCAGCCTATTAAGGGTTAGTGTTTCAATATATGAATTTTTGGGGCGACACAAACATGTAGTTCATAACAATCATGTCCTTATTTATTTGAAAGAACCAAATCTTCAACTTTTAAAGAGCTAAGGGGCCAGGCACGGTGGCTCAAGCCTGTAATCCCAGCACTTTGGGAGGCTGAGGTGCGAGGACTGACTGAGCCCATAGGTTCAAGAACAGGCTGGGCAGCTTGGCGAGACCTCATCTTTACAATAAATCAAAATTAGCCAGACATGGTGGTGCACGTCTGTAGTTCCGGCTACTTGGAAGACTGAGGGGGAAGGATTGCCTGAGCCCAGCAGGCTGACACTGCAGTGGCCATTAGAGTGCCACTGCACTCTAGCCTGGATGATGGAGTGAGACTTCAACTCAAAAAAATAAAATAAAATAAAGAGCTAAGGTATTTTATTTTTTATTTTTATTTTTGAGTAGGAGTCTCACTCTGTTGTCCAAGCTGGAGTGCAGTGGCATGCTCATGCCCACTGCAGCTTTGATCTGCTGGGCTCAGATGATCCTTCCACCTCAGTTTTCCAAGTAATATACCCGGCTAATTTTTTGATTTATTGTAGAGACAAGTCTCGTCAAGTTGTTCAGGCTGGTCTCAAACCCCTGGGCTCAGGCAATCCTCTCACCTCAGCCTCCCAAAGGGGTGGGATTACAGGTGTGAGCCACCATATCCAGCGAAGAGCTAAGGTATGTTATAATCATATTATCTTCTATGTTTCCTTTAAAATCTTTTCTTGTCACCTGGGTTAATTAAGTAACCAAGAAGTGTTTCTCACTGACACATGATTCTATTTAACCATATATTCAAACCTCCTGAGAATTTTTGACATTTTGTCTTCCTGTAATTAAACTCTAAATGATATCTTTTTCATCTCACACTCTCTTTGAGATTTCTTTGAGAATGTTCCTTGAAAACTCACAAAGGATTTGTTCTTTCATCTTAGAAAAAGGAAAGAGTAAAATTTAAAAATTGCTTAGCCTTCACTAGATGAAGTTTACATGGGTAAAATGTTATTAGCACAAATATTTCAAAAAGGGCAATCTGTGCTTTCAGTGTACCATAACTAAAGGCCCCTTCACAGATCAAAATATTTGCAATCATATCTATTTTGCCAGCAATGCAACTGTGCGCCTATTATCATTGGAAGCGAGAGTACATATTCCTGGCCTTGTTATAGAAATACAATAGATCCAGATGGTCCTAAGTATCATTTCACCTGGTACATTAGGGACTGTTTATCCCGCAAACAACCACCTAATAACCTTCCTCTCTGCAATGGAATGAGACAACTCTTCTATCAGAAGGAGTCTCTTGAATTCCAATGTGCAAATCTATGGGACAAATATCTCCTCGAATCCTAGATGGCTCCTGTTAAGTCATATTTTATTTGTGAAGTCTATATCTGTTTGTGTTTCCCTATAATTGAATGAGATCTTATTATCTAGCTAATTATTTTTATCAAATCTTTAACCAGACTGCCTACTTTTCTCATGTTAACCTCCCTATTATATCTGATTTAATTCTCTCAGGAACTAGGTTACTCAAAAAGTGTACTCAGAGCAGTCCCAGTCCCAGGAGGCTGTAACTTTCCTTTTTTATCAGGTTTTCAAAAGTCTTAGTCCAAGGGGCTGTGGTCAGAGAACTACAAGAACTCCAGCGAGTAGGCCTCTAGAATCCTCATACATCGGACACGATTCTGGCTTCCTGAGGAGGCACGTAGATAGCAGTTATTTGTATATTCTCCAAAACCTCTCTGACATCTATGCTGTCACCAAAAAGACTCAGAAACAAACCCAGACCCAGTTCTGTTCCCTGAGCAAAGGATCTCTGCCCCTGAGCCAAGAGTGTTGAGAGAGTTCTTATCCTCAGGTGTGCCCATGAGCAGAGAGGACTGGACTTCATGAAAATGGAAAATTTTTGAGTATCTAAGGTGCCTCTCAAGAAATGGGAGGACAGTGTTGGAGTTCTTCTTCTTTGCACCCCGTGGAGTCTGGAGGAATAGCTTTGCCTTGCTCAGCCCGTCCTTAGTAGTCCAAAGAGCTACCACCTCCCCCTTCCTGCAGGAGGTAAGCCACAAGGCATTTCCTTCTGGGGAAGGTGAAGTCCCAGTTCCAGGTGCTTATAGGTATTATTTACCATGTGTAACCTGTGAGCGTCCATACTACTCTACTAGTTACTACCATCTATTCACATCTGTTATGGCATCAATATCCACTATGTCCCTTATTCTATAAGCTGCTTCAGTTGCTTTTCCCCAAGTGCCACCATGTAAGCTGTGATAGCGTCCCTGAATATTCCCCTAAATGATCCCAGCATGGAACACTAAATGTTTTGTTATGACTGAGTAAGCGACAAGTCACGCGAACAAGCTGAGTTTAATTAATTATGAGTTTATTAAAACGCGGGTCAAGAGCAGGCAAACTCCAGGAAAAATAACTGTTGACAAATTGGTGCAGTTTGTGACAAGCTTTTATAGGTAAAATTTGCAGTCTTGGCTACATAGCAACTTAGTGACCATAGCAACTATTAACTAACAACTTGGCAACCAAAATGGGAAATTTTGATTGTTAGGGAGCTTTGATTAATTTCATGTCCTAGGTATAGTCAGTGCCCACAAAGTTCCTTGAGTTCTGCCATCAAGATATAGTTTAAGGTAGTTACATAGAGACGAGGTAGAAGAATCATTACATAATGGAGTTACTTTGGTTAAATCATTAAAAAAAATAAGAACAAAATATGAAAATGTAACAATGGGGTTTTGCGAAGTGCAGCATTTGATTTCAGTTAACAAAGCATACAAGTAAATGGAACTTATGGTTAGGGAGTTTTGTAACAGTCAGTAGGAAACGGTCAGCACGACCTGCCCAAAGAGGACAAAGCTGGGAGTCTGTGGTCATGGGAACGTTACTGTCATCACAGGTAGGCACTGAGAAGTGATTCTCAGGTCAGGCAGGCAACTGAGATAGAAGCTTTAAACAAAATGGAGTAAGGTGGTTGATACTATAATTTTGCTAGCAATTTGATTTTATTAACTGATTTAGCTCATTTCAGTTTCTGTGAGCATAAATATGTCCAGTGTTGCTGGTCTATCATCATGTGGTATCTTCAGGAGAGATGGATACAAATTGGAGAGAGCTAGGATAATAAACATCGACACAAAAATCCTTTGTGTCTTAGAAGAAAGTAGTAATTTGTTAATTGCACCGGGTAGGGGACCCAACATTGGGTCCTCAAGTGTGGCTGCCCAGTATCCCGTTGTTCCAGCATTCTACACGAAAGGAAATACAGATTATAATTGTTAATAGAGGGGGTGGGATGGGGTGATGGGAGGAAGACTTACCACGCAAATAGGTGATAACCCAATATGAATCCCAGAACAAAAGCTAAGGACCAGGGCTGCAAATGTTTTCCATTAAGAAATCTGGCACTTAATTGTATCTGCTTGATACTTGCAGAACCTGGGAACAAAAGGAAGCCTGCGTGGTCAGTATCCTTAGAAATGGCCCTCAGGGAAATGAGAAATCAGGGGGATGGGGAGGGGGAGGGGGAGAGGAAGGAGAAGGAGAAGAAGAGGAGAGGGAGGGAGGGAAGGATAGAGAGAAAGTCGGTCACTTTCCCTCTCATATCATAAAGTCACCTGTTCTGAATATCCCTCCCTTAAGCAGCTTCTAGCATGAAAAGAGAAATCACTTAAAGTGTCTCTAGAGCAACAAGTACCTTCTTTATGGGTCTAAAGACTTTAGGGTTGTTTTGGCTTCTGCTTAGGATGAGGGACATGACAGACCACTAATTTTACTGTAACAACTATAAAAAAAATAGGATGTTCCCCAAAGTCATATATGTTTAAAGGACATATGGGAGTTCAGTATGTAATGAAGTCTAAACTGACCAAGTTCCAGAGAGACAGGCACAATGGCTACTGTCCTCCCTGGAAAGAGCGGAGCTGGAAGACAGAGGACTGGGCCAGCCATAGGTGAAAAAATTGTGAAGATAAAGACTGTTAATGACTGGGAGGATTGGATAGACAGGTTGAAATCTTCGAGTTCCTTCCATCCACAGATTCTCCCAATGGGTCTTTTTATTCTGAATTCATGGTGACAGAGGTAATATGGCAGGCTGGAGAGACACAGAAATAGAGGGGGAGAGAGAGAGAGAGAGAGAAGAATAAGAAGAAGGAGGAGGAGGATGGGGAGGAGGAGGGGGAGGAGAAGAAGAAGGACAGAGGGAGGAATAGAAAGTCCGTCTGTTTTGTATTTAGACCCCCAAGTCCTGCTTGACTCTAGCAACTTGAGGAAGCAGCCTGTAACACAGGGGCTACCTTCAAGATACTGAGAACCGGATCCTGACTAAAGCAATACTAACTGTAGATATAGCCAAGTTATCTATGGTCCGGCTCAAATCCTCACTGGATTGGCGTTACGTACCTTCAGATAACCATAGTTCCTGACCAGGGAAAGTGTGCACTCCAATCCATATCATTCTTTTTAAAATTATTTTTTTAAACCCCAAACATGTGAAGTAACAGGAAAATGCGACCCCTGGCCATCACTTCTCCTACATTCTATTTTCCAAAGTAAGTCTCTAGACTGGCATAGATTCTGGAGGCGGGCGACAGAGTACCTTGCGACGGCCGGAGTTCTGAAGTCATACTAGCAAAGGGTGCTGATGCAGGGAGCGGTGGGGAAATAGGGACGTTTGAAAAACCAGTCTACTGCAAGGGTCCATCCATGAGAAGCCCCTCACCTGCACTATGCAGGTTGGGAAGTTCCTGAAGCTCTGGTCACATGGGCAGCCGGGCAGACATGACACAGATGGACAGAGCACCCCAAAGCCAGCAGAAACAGAAAGCTACACTGTCACCTCAGCCAATCCTTGTGTTCCTCAGGAGAGCTGTTCTGAGGTTACCGCTCATGCCAACCTCCCCTTCCCCATCCCACCCTTTTTTTTGCTCTCAGGGCTCAGACTTGGGACCACTGAATTGGGGTTTGTAGCCATTTTTGACCTCACCACCCTCTACTGCTCCAGTGCCCTTGTGGTCACTTGCTTTGTGGCTAGTGAAAGGTATAGCTCCCTGACCCCCCCACCCCCCACCATCCTGCGAGAAGTGTGTTGATGTCACCAATTACCAGACAACAGAGATGGTCAGTGCTTTGTGCAAAGCCACCCAGCTGCGAGGGGAAGCCACCTTTGATTCCCAGGCCCATCCTAATGAGACGGCCTCCTAGGTGGTGACAGTGGCTTTGCAGCTCTAGAGCAGTGATGAGGTTTTCAGTCAGGAGAAGCAAACTCTGTCTATTGTGCGAGCTCAGGGATGAGGTAGGCCTGTTAATACAGAGTGACACTGCGGGCCTAGTCTGGAGTCCCAGTACCTGACTGACATTTAACTCCCAGTTTCCATCTCCCACTCCAACCATGAGCTTTCTCTCTCCCAGCTCCCACCCCCTTCTCTCCCGACATCTCCACTGGGCCATTTTGCAAGTGGAGGGCCAACCGGTGGGCCTGTTGCTCCGGGAGCGCCAAGCCTTGCCACATCAAGCCCTTGCTACGCAGGTCCTGCTGCCAGGGCACCACGGATGTCTCCTCCCGTCTAGCCAATTGCCCGGCACGGAGACTCCGACGTCTCTCTCCCTCATCCACCCGGAGCTTCTGGCAGAAGCGGGAAGCCCAGCGGCCCGGGCACACCGGGCTCCGGAGGGAGACCCCTGGACGTTCCCCCTCCACCCAGGGCCTCCGGGCAGCCCGAGGGCGGCCCTTCCCGGGGGGCAGCCGAAGTCCCGGCAGAGTCCGGGCTCTGCCGGGCGGGACCCCAGAATGACCGGCCCCCCGGCAGGGGCCAGACGGCTGTCCCGGCGGGCAGCGCGCGTCAGAGCGCCCAGGAGAGGAGAGAGGGCGCTCCCGGCCGCGAGGGTCTGGGCGGGGAGGGCTCCCAGCCGCGGGGGTCGGGGAGGGGCGGTCGGCCGCAGAGGCGAAGGAGGGGAGGGAGGGCTCGGCCGTCGGGGGCGGAAGGAGACTCCTGGCGGCGGGGGTGGGGCGCGGGCGGGCCTCGCCGGTGGCGTCGGGGGGCGCGGGCGGGCCTCTCCTCCCGGAGACGGTGGCGAGGGCTCCCGGCCTGGCGCCGGGCAGCAGAGGGAGGGAGGGCGCCCTGCTCGGGGGTGCGGGCGAGGAAGGCCTGGTGGCTGCGGGCGGAGGGGGTCCGGGCAGAGGAGCGCGCCCTGAGGCGGGAGTCTGGGCGGGGGGGGCTCCTGGCGGCGGCGCGGCAGGCGGTGGTGGGCGGGCGGGGGGGGGGCGCCGCCCCCGCTGTGGGGGCCCGAGGCGGTGGTGGGAGGGCGGGAGAGCGGGCGGGGGAGGCGCCCCCGCTGTGGGGGCCCGAGGTGGGGGGAGGCGCCCCCGCTGTGGGGGCCCGAGGCGGGGGTGGGAGGGCGGGCGGGGGGGGGCGCCGCCCCCGCTGTGGGGGCCCGAGGCGGTGGTGGGAGGGCGGGAGAGCGGGCGGGGGAGGCGCCCCCGCTGTGGGGGCCCGAGGCGGGGGGGGGGAGGCGCCCCCGCTGTGGGGGCCCGAGGCGGGGGGGGGGCGCCGCCCCCGCTGTGGGGCCGAGGCGGTGGTGGGAGGGCGGGAGAGCGGGCGGGGAGGCGTCCCCGCTGTGGGGCCCGAGGCGGGGGGGGGTGGCGCCCCCGCTGTGGGGGCCCGAGGCGGGGGGGTGGCGCCCCCGCTGTGGGGGCCCGAGGCGGGCGGGCGGGCGGGGGGGGAGGCGCCCCCGCTTTGGGGGCCCTAGGCGGTGGTGGGAGGGCGGGCGGGGGGGGGAGGCGCCCCCGCTGGGGGGGCCCGAGCGGGGGTGGGAGGGCGGGCGGGCGGGGGGGGAGGCGCCCCCGCTTTGGGGGCCCTAGGCGGTGGTGGGAGGGCGGGCGGGGGGGGAGGCGCCCCCGCTGTGGGGGCCCGAGGCGGGGGTGGGAGGGCGGCGCCCCCGCTGTGGGGGCCCGAGGCGGGGGGAGGATCCGTCGACCCGCGCGAAAGGGTCTCCCGAGAGAGGCAGCGCCTCAGGGTCGCCGCGGGGGGAGGCGCGGGGTGCACGGGCTGCAGCAGTGGAGGAAGCGGCCCGGTGCTGGGGACGGGAGGGCGCAGGGGCCCCCGCCGTCGCGCTCTCCCCGCGGCCCTCCCGGGCTTTCGCAGAGACGGCGGCGGCCGGCGGGCGCCCCTGCCCCGGCCGGCCCCGTCCCCGAGGTGCCCCGCGAGGGGCTGGCCGTGCCGCCAGGCTGGGGCGGGTGCCCGGGCGTGGAGGCGCCGCGCCACCCGCGCGTCCTGGGCCTCCCCGGCGGCCGCGAGGAAGGGCGTCCCGGGAGGCCATGTGGGCGGCCTGAGGCCCCTGGGCGGGTCCCGGGGCTCGGCCAGGTCTTCGGGAAGAAGCTCGGGCCGGAGCAGCCTGGGTCGAGCTCGCCGAGTCTCTGAGCCGGAGTTCGGCCCGGCCGAGGCCCGGCAGGGGGGGATCCGGGCCCGTGGTCCTCCCGCCCCTGGCCCCTGACGCGGAGGTGCAGGACAGACCCAGTTTCAGGCGGGATCCCGGGGGCGAGCGGGGGCGAGAGGGGCGAGAGGGGCAGGTGACACGGGAAGGGCAGGCGGGACCGGAGGGGTGGGTGTGGCCGGAGCTGCCGGTGAGGCGGGAGCCGGGGATGTGGCCGCAGCCCCGGGCCAGGCGGAGGCCTGGGCCCAGCAGTGCAGGCAGGCCCCGTGGCCTCTGCTGGAAGCCCGCCCCCGGCCCCCGGGGCCCCGAGAACCCTCTCGGGGAGGGAGCTGCCGGGGGCTGGGGCGCAGCCCAGTGAGCGCGGGCTGGGCCGCACCCAGGACGTGCAGCAGCGACCGGAGGGCCCGGAGTGGCCGCGGGCCGCGGGCCTCCTGGCGGAGGACTTGCCTGGTGGCGCTGGGGCGGGTGTTTGGGCGCAAGGACACTCGGGCGCGTGCGTGGCCGAAGCTCCTGCCGTGCTCCCAGGTCCCAGGAGAGCCCGCTGGCCTGCGTGGTGCTCCTGGAAGGCCTGCTGCAGGGGGGCACCCCTTCCCTCGCTGCCGCCCTGGCCCACGCGCTACGCGTTCGGCAGGTGCTGGCCCGCCCCCGCCTGGCTCCGAGACAGACTGGGGCGGCTGCGGCTGGAGAGGAGGCCGCCTGGCTTCCCGGGGCTGCCCCGGCTCGTTGGGGAGACTGAGGCGGAGGAGGCCTCCCCGACCAGGAGTGAGCCCGTGCGAGCCCAGGGAGCCGCCGAGGGGAGAGGGGAGAGGGGAGACTCTGGCGCCGTCCAGGCAGCCTCTGCCGGCGAAGATGCTGCCCAGGCCAGCCCCGCCCATGAAGCTGCTGCCAAGGCAGCCCTCCCCTTGAGGAGGCCGTGGGGGGCTCCCCTGATGCTCAGGGAGAAGAAAATGCCCCTCCTGCCCCTGCCGGCCCCGGTCAGGCTGGAGCCACCGAGGCCCCCGGGGCCCCTCTGCAGTGCCCGGGAGGTCCTGGCTGGAGCCCAGAGGGCCACGCCCAGGCCGAAGCCTGGGAGGCCCGTGAAGCCCCCAGGAGGGGCTCAAGCCCTTCCGGGAGGAGCGGACGATGAGGTTGGGGCTGGGGAGCGGGCCCGCCTGAGGTCCTCCTAGGGCCGATGGGCTCTGAAGGCGCCTCCTCTCCTCCCAGCAGCCAGGGCCTCCACCTCACCCCACACGGGGAAGCAGCGCCCAGGGAAGGGCCCGCCAGGCCCCAGCCAAGTCCCTGGGCCTCCCCGGGGCACCCTGGCCACCATCCCGGTCCTTCCCAGTGACCCGGGTGTCTCTGTCTGCCACAGGGGGTGGGCGGAGGCGCCCCTCCCACAACAGTACCACAACCAGCCCCAGCCCCAAACCCTGCCACGTGGGGTGGTCAGCCTGGGAGGCGTCTCTGCGGCCGGCCTCGGCCTGGTGCTTTGAAGATGCGGCCCCACCCTGGCACTGGGCTGGGAGACATGCGGGGGGGGTGTGTGTGTGTGGAAGGAGCCCTCTCAAGGAAACCAGCAGCTCGGATCTCCCAGGATCTCCCAGGAGGGATCCCTCCACCTCCATGCTCCCTATTCTGGGAGGCCCACCCTTGCCTGTGTGGGCCCCACTGTGACCCGCGTGCCAAACAGATGCCCACCCAGCACTAGCCATCGTTTTGTGCCAAGCTGTGTGGTGTATGCGCGCCAGGGCATATCCCAGCCCGCCCGGGTGACCGCCCCTTTGGGCCCGGGCACGTGCTGTGGCTTCTGTTCAGCCAAGGCCCTGCTGGCTCCTGTCCAGTGTCGTGAGCTCCACCTCCTCTGCTTTCTGATGCCCATCCTGTGACCATGACTGTGACTGTGACCCCGGGGAGGAAGCCCCCGATCAGGGGTGGAGGGGTCTGGGGGACTGTGCTTCGACATTCCACCCCCGTGGCTCCTTGTGACTCCGTGTCCTGGACCTGGTGGGGCGTTCTCTACCGTGCGCTCCCGTGTTCGTGACTGTCCCCTGCGGGCCATAGGGTTGGTTCCACCCCCGTGGCTGGCCCGGGAGGGGCTTCCCTGCAGCGAGTGGACGTCCAGAGGCCGATCCGGGCCGCTCAGGAAGGAAGACCGTGGCCGGAGGGCGGCATCTCGCCAGGAGCCCCAGGAGGAGGGGCCCCACGGCCCCCCGGCCTCGGGGGGCCCTCAGCAGTTCCTCTCCGTGTTGTGTCCCCTTCGCTCGGTGGTTCCAGTACTTGTTTCTCTTCAATAAAGTTTTTTCTGTGTTGCAGCTGAGACTCCCCCCTGTGGGTAATCAGGGCTGGGGGCCCTGGGGTGGGGTGGGGTGGGGTGAGGGCCCCAGTGGCCGAGCGAGTGTTGGGGCGTGTGCGGGCAGGGTCTGTGAGGCCTGTGTGTCCCCTGGGCTGCACGGAGCCGGGTGAGGGGGTGGTGGTGGGTGTTGACAGGGGCTGGCTGTGCCCCCAGGGCTCTTGGGAGCCCCCAGGACTCAGTGAGGTCATAAGTTGGAGGCAGGATCACTGACAGCAGCCAGAACCACTCGCCTGGGCTGAAACTCTAGCATAATTATTTTTACAGTTCCTCAATTTCTCATGCTTATGTTGCTTCTAGTCCATAAAGCTAGGCCTTTCACGGACTCCAGATGGGAAAGAAAAATGGGGTGTGGCAGAGCGGCATAGTCAGCCTTTGGGGGGTCTGGGCAAGGGGGCACAGGACGTGTGCGCCTGCGCGAGTGTGAGCCGGTCATCAGTGACGACGCATGTACGCATGTGCAGTTTGGCAAGCGCGAACGTCGTGACTGCGCCGGCGCACGCCGCCATTTCCTACAGCTGAGAGTTAGGGTCTCAGGTCCCGCCGGGGAAAGCGACCCTTCACAAAGCGAAATGGCCGCCCGGGGCCAGATCCGCCTCGGCCGCGCTTCCCCTGCGGCGATGCCGGCTCCGACCTCCAGGTGGCGCCGGAGGATCACAAATGGACGCGGCGGCGCCCTGGCCCTCGCCCTGGGCCCCAGGGTGCTCGCTGCTCCTCCCGCGCGTGCGGTGGAGCGCGGTGGCCCGACTGGCCGTGGAGCGGCCGCGTGGGGCCCGTCGCCTGCCGCCCAGGCACCCGCCGAGGCGGGAGGGAGTGTGCGGCCCACAAGGAGCCCCAGGGGTCTTCTGCGGCCCCGGCTCATTTCACAGGGGTCCTGGCGTCCGCTGGTCTCTGGGAGGCTGGACACGGGTCTTCAGAGATGCCCGGGGTCGGGGGCCACGCTTGTCCCTCAGGCTGACCCGCCTGGGCGGGGAGCTCGGCGGGGACGGGCTTCCTTCTCTAGAGATCATGGAGCCTCTCCTTGTGTAGAGGTAGAAACTAAGGACAAGAGCAGGGAGGAGATTGCTCTGGTTAGATGGCAGAGCCAGGCTTCTTAAGGCTGGGACCTGTGCTACTTTTATTATACTCCACCGCTCCCAGTTGGCATTTGGCTTCTGCTGCCAATGGTTGGGGAGCCTTATGCCTGTGTTGATCTGGCAGTCAGTCCACAGGTGAAGGCTGATGCTGGGTGAATCTCAAAATGTCTGCCAAACTGTACAATATGGTATCCCATCTCCTGTCTCCCATATGTTCTAATGAGACACCCCAAACAGTTAGTATGTTTGAAAATCTGACATTCCTGTTCCTGACAGGACAGGCCCTTGATATCCTTTATATAAAACTCAACTATTCCACTGGGAGTGACATCACTGTTGTGACTCTACTGCTATCTTCATGTCCACTGTGTTTTCCTGGCCTGCCTATACTGAGTCAAACAGTTTCTGTTCTGGCATCGGTGCCAAGCAGCTGAGAGAGGCCAGTGTCATCTGCTTTTTCACAGTCTTTCTGATTGCAGCCTTACTTGATTTTTATTCCTTCTAGCAAAACCCCTCTCTGATTTAAGGCCAGGCAGGGCACTTCAAGGTTTAACCTCCGAGTACTAAGAGCCTCCTTTTCCTGGAGCAGTGGCAGTGCAGGAAGGAGTGCCTGTTCCAGCCTTCGTGCCCCCTAGAAACTGGCCTTTCCTTTCCAGCTAGCCTTCCCTTTCCCCGTTGTGTCCCACACGTGCCCGAGCTGGCACGAAAGCCTGAGTGTTCCCATCTCTGCCATAGGAGGAGATCCAAACCATACAAGTCCCTGCCCTGATGTTAAAACTGTCCCCCCGCCCCACCCCACTAACCACAATGAAAACCTCGTCCACTTTTCTTTCCATGTTCCCTGTAGTCAGGCCTTCCCTGCTGTCTCCAGAACCCTCAATTATGTAAGCAATGAAACTTTTCTTGCCCTCTTGGCATATATATGGTGTCATCGGTCTCAACATCTGAACCAGTTTCTGGGTGGGGAAATCTCTCTGCCTTTGCAGGTGACCTTAATATTGGAGAAATGCAAGTAGAAGCTTACGAAACTGCACCCCAGCCTCACAACCTGGAGAGTATGTTAAGAACAATTCCACGGGAGGCTTGAGAGAGATTAGAGCCACTCTTAAAGATTCCAAGACGTAGCCAGTTCTGTCCTGTCGAAATTGGATGGGTTCCTTTGCCCCCACTTTCTGGGCATCTAGCTGATGGGAGCTGGTCTTCCTGTGTTTTCATCTCAGGGTTGCTGTTGGTAGAGACCAGGCTTTGCTTGGACCAGGATGAATCCAGATATTGGAAAGGATAGTGCCATGTTTGCCAGTGTGTTGATGTCGGCCTGATCTTCCCTTGGTTTGGTTGAGGGAGGGGGAGGGAGAGGAAGACGGGGAGGGGGAGGGATCTCCTCATCCTCCATAACTGTAAGAAATAAATTCCTTTTCTTAATAAACTTTCCAGTTTCAGATGTTCTGTTATAAGCAACAGAAAATGAGTGAAGAAGCATTTCACAATCCCACAAACAAAAATCTTTGTTTACAATCTGTCCCAGTACCGTGTAACCCTTCTGCTGTCTTTCATAACTGTTGTCTGTCATAACATAGGCCAAAGAGAGTCTAGCATGTAGAACATCACTTGATCCGGCACCATCATTCTGATTGGACAGGGCAGGCGACAGCCAGAGGGTAAAAGATCATCCCCACAGGGATTCCAAGATCTGCAGTATCCATGGAGATTTTAGGGGCCCATTAGTCAGAGGCATGCCGGGATGTCCCTCCGGAGTAAAAGACAAATCGCTGCCTCTTGACTCCTCCACTGCAAAGAAGAAAGTAGCGTACCTGCCAGGCCTCTTTGATTCTGGGGAGAAAACATCCGACCCACAGGAAAGCTGCTCTGGTCCCTTTGTCGGACAACACAGAAGGCTGAGAGCTTCGAGAGGGGGTCAGGAGTGGGAGAGGGATCTGCAGCAGGGGAGGCTGTGTGCAAGCAGCTCTTGGACCCTCTTATCCGACAGCCCCTGTGGTGTCAGAGGTGTCGGTGGTGGAAAAGGAAGCAGCGTAGGGTTTAAGGCCGGCCCCCATGGGAAAACTACAACCCGGGCCCCCGGGGATCGGGAGCAGAGCCATGCCATCCTCATCAGAGAATTCTACACCTTTCCAGAAACAACTTCTGCTGTGCTTTTGGGCCCTTGTAGAGACGATGCTTGACCATGGACACCGAGTAACTGTGCATCTGGAACTCCTCCTTCTGAGCTTTGACCCAGCAGCAGTCCATTGTAGGATGCCAGTGGCACCTCTGGATTACAGCCTGGTCAGGGAAAGAGGTGTGAGAGAGCTCCATGAGTGGTAGCCAAGCCCCCCGTGCTACCCATAACATCACACCAGTGTCCCTCCCTCAGCTCACACCATGGCTATGTGATATCATATAGCTAATGAAGGAGTGGGAAAAGGCCCAACGTGGCCCACAGATGGCTTGGGTTGGTATTGGAGTATGAACCCACCTCGGGATGTCCCTGAAAGACAGCGGGAGAGAAGATCTTCCCAATGGGCGGAGCTTTGAAGGATACACCTTGGCATCCACTTTGTATGGAAGAAGAGTGGCCAAGGGTGGGAATATGCACAGGTTTCTGAGCAGTAGCCAATGGCCTAGTCAAAGGCTTAAAAGGAAAGGTTCCAAAAAAAAAGCTGGAGACAAGGAGGTCTGGGGTAGAAGCATATGGATACACATATGGGAGTGAGCATGAAGGGAGAATTTCATATCCCAGATTGATGCCTACTAGAAAGCACCCACATGTAACGAGGAAATGAACAGTCATGTAGGTAGAGTTACTCAGCAAGTTGACACCATGCACCCTTCATCATCAGCCAGTCCAGAACTGACACGACGGGCACGTGGGCATAGTGGCTGCAGTGTGAGAGATGAAGATTGCTTCTGGGCCCAGCAGTGTGGCATCCTACTTGCCAGCAACAAAGACCAATGCTGAGACCCCAGTATGGCACCATTGCTTCATGGTGGGTCCGTTTTCTCATGGAAGGACCATCAGTTCTTTCTTACAGAGATAGAAACCTACTCTGAGTATGGGTTTTCCTTTCTTTCTGGCGGTTTCAGCCAGCCTCACTCTCCAGGGGTTTCCAGAGGATGTGATTCGCAAGCCTGGAATCCCACACAAGAGTGTGTCCTCCCAGGGTTACGCTTCAGGGTGAGGGGAGTTTATGAGCATGGGATCCCCTAGTGCCACACACTGACTGCCCAGAAGCTGCTGGCTTGATGGAGTGTTGAGATGGCTTGCTGAAGGTGCAGCTGCGGCCCAAGCTTGGCGGTGATACCCGGCAAGGATGAGGTGTCACCTTCCAGGATATCATATATGCACTGGACCAGAGACCTCCCTGTGGCACTGTGTCCTCAGTAGGAAGAATACACGGGTCTGGGACCCAAGGAGCGAAGGCCAGAGTGGCTTTACTTTCTATCTTTCCCAGCGATCTACTTAGGCCCACATTGTGCCTCCCATCTTCTCAACTCTGAGCTCTGCAGGGTGGAGGTTCTGGTCCCTAAAGAGAGTGCACCCTCACCAGATGATACAGCCAGGGGCCCATTGGAATGGGAGCAGGGAGGGATAGGTGCATGACCTAGATGGTGCTCTTGGGTGACTTTTGGTACTTGCTTTCTGAATGTGGCTGTGAGCGGCCAGTACAGTAACCCTGCCCTAAGAAGGGTATGGATACCAGGGACTCAGATCCCTCAGAAATGAAGGAAAGTCACCCAGGCTAGAGGGGTGCTCATTGAGGGGGAGGGAAGCCTAGAATGGATGGTGGAAGTTTACCCTTGGAAGGAGTGGCCTATGAACCAAGGAGGCCCATTCTCAAGCATCTGTGGAGTAGTGGAACTGCATGGCACGCAGGATGGCAGGATCCACTGCAGCATTTGAGCTGATACCAGGCTAGGCCTAGATGGTGCTTCCCATCAACAGCTTAGCACAACAAGGTACTAGGGTCATTTCTGCTCGGAATGGGACTCCTTTATGGGCCATCTTTGCATCAGAGCTCTCAGCTGGGTTGGCCAAGACCTCAAAGCTGCAGCACCACCTGATACTCTTTCTCCCGATCCTTCGTTCTTCCTCTCCTTCCATAGGTTCCAGACCTGCACTGTGGACTGAATGCTCTTCCTGCCTCCTTCTGTGTCCTTTCCCCTTTATCTTTTGCGATAAATCTTTTTACGAGTCTAATTCCACCTTAGATTCCTGGAAGACCCGCCCCTCTGATTTGGTGTTAGAGAGAACTCCTCCTCATCCTCCCTCCTGGGGAGGGAGGAGAAAAGCCAAGGCACTCTTTGCTCCCCCAAATTCCCTTTAAAACCATCTTTGACATGTTTAATCTTCTTTTAAATAGCCTTGATGAGATGGTGGTAGCTGAACTGGCTTTGTCATATTTTAGTGAATTCAGCAATGTAAGGGATTCGTTCAAAGGACTTGGAGGCTACAAGGAAGAGAGTAAGACCACAAGGGCACTGGGACAGGGTTACATGACAGAGAAAGTCCTCAGAGAAAGGAACTGTCCAGAGGCGTCACCCAGGGCTGAAGAAGGCAGAGTGAAGAAAGGGAGAGGAAGATCAAAGGGGGAGCTTACATGTCTGGGTGATGTCCTCAGTAGCACATTGGAGCATCTGGGTCGGAGGCCTCCCAAGTGTAGCAGTAGCTTGGGGTCTTAGAGCATCAAGATTCTAGCTTCTCAATGGCCAGCAGATGCAGGGTGAGTTTTCATGGTATGCACAGAGCAGGCAGGCTCTAAAGGACTAAAAATCTGGTCATTTAGGGTTATTTAAAACTAATTGGATGTGGAAAAATTTGGGCTTGGCACCAATGGGCTTTTCAGCTAGTCCGTCTCAGGCTGCAGTGAAGAAGTCAACGACTTAGGGACCGATTCAGAGGCCTTCGTTGGCTCACTTGTATAACAGACAATATGTAGTGTTTCCACGGGCTGTAGATCGTGCAGGACTTAGCACTTCCTGCCCTCAGCTTTGGGCTAAAATCCCATGAAAATGGTAACATTCCATTTGACATCCTGTTCAAGATAATGTTCAATAAATCCTTAACAGCAATGCTGTGCCAGTCAGGGGTAGAATACTCAGCAAAACCATTCACGGTTCCTGCCCTCACAGAGCTTCAGACTCACACAAACACAGACGTGGTCACTGTGCTAGTGCTTAGGACGGGTGGCTGATACAAGACAGGCGGGGTTACAGTGTTAGGGAACTAAGTTAGGCGGGAGTACGGTGCTGGATATGGCATCTGTGATGAAGGGGCACAGATGCTGAGATGTGAAGGCTGTGTAAGAGTTTGCCAGGCAGATAGTGGGGGTGGTGTGGGCTCAGGCCAAAAGACCAGAATGTGCAACGGGCCTCACCGCTGGAAAGGCTTGTGGCACAGAGGTAGCCTCTCCTACATCGACACACTCCCAGCCAGTCGCACCCCAGGCATTGCCATCTTCTCAAACTGTCTCACCTCAAGAAGCAGCTATTCAAATACCCTACTCTCTGACCACAAACTGCCCCCGTGATCCTTTATCAACCTCCCCAGGCCTCCAGACGCTGCACCCTCTGTTTCTCCAAACCTATCACCCCTCTCTGTTTTTTAAAAAATTTGTTCATTTATTATAAAGATGTGGGGTACAATTAAGGGTTAAGTATATAAACACCGATCATGCAGGTACCCTTGTTGATGAGGTATGCTCCTCCCTCCCCTAGCAGTTTCCCTCAACTGCCAGTCCCACCCCCCCGCCCCCTGCCCCGGACAGTTTCCTACTACTGCCAATTGCTTTCTAATAGCATTATAATTGTTCAAGGTCACCTTATGAGTGAGAACATATGGAACTCAGTTCTTTGGTTCTGTGATAAATCACTGGGTATGATAGACTCCAAATCCATTCAATTTTCTACAAAGTTCATATATTTGTCCTTCTTTATGGCTGCATAATGTTCCATTGTGTATATGTACCACATTTAAAAAATCCAGTCCAGCTTTGATGGGCAACACGGTTGGGTTCCATGTTTTAGTTATTGTGAATAGAGCTACAACAGATATATGTGTGCAGGTATCTTTTTTGTAGAATAATTTGAGTTCCTCTGGGTATATTCCCAATAGGGGAATTGCTGTCACCCCTCTCTGTTACCACCTTGTTTCTTTTTGTCTAAATAGCTTTACTCGGACATAATGCATGTGCACATATTCAAAGTGAACAGTGTGACAAATGCTAAGATATTACATAGCTCCCTTGTCCCCTCCTGCACATCAAGATAATGAGCGCAAACGTCACCACAAAGGAGTGAATACACCTATATCATTCCTTCTTCCATGCATCCTTCAGCCTTGCTAAAGTCCCTTAATAGCTCTAACAGGGTTTTTTTTTAAATTTTGGTAAATTATATCAGACTGTGTACACAGGAAGTGAATTCTTAACCTTGTGCCCTGCACCCGGAGCTGACAAATGCCCAAAGGGCAGAATGTCATTTCATCTTCCTACAGTTCTCTCCTCTCCTGCATGTTGACCCTTCAAGTCTTCATCATTCTAGTAGGTCTACAATGACTTGGAGCTAATTGTTTTGTCACGTTATAACCGGCTTTGCTTATTCCCTATAGCAGCATTTGTCTGCCAAAAGCCACGTTATCATACCCACAAGCAAAAGTCAGATCAATAAAATCGTGAACCCTCCAATGTTCTCAAATCCATCCACTTCTCCTCATCTCTCCCATCACCATCCCAGTCCAGATGAGGACCACACCCACAATGTCAGGGCAACAGCCTCTTTCATCAATCTCCTGGTACCCACGCCTGCCTACCGCTATGCCTTCATACAGCAGCGAGAATTCTTTTAAAAACACAGGTCAACTAACAGTACTTCCCCACTGAAAACCTCTCACTCGCTTCCCATTGTTTTCTTAGCATCAGACGAAAAACGTTATTAGCGACAGAAATGACGTCTGCCGGGTTGTGATAGTCAGTGTACTAGTCATCACTAGGCATCATTCAATTTGCACAGTGATGCAGATGACGGTTTCTATTCTTTCTCTCGTGCGTATAGACAAGTGAGCATACACGCGTACAGTTTAGTTTAACTGGTCAAGGACACAGTCAGACGTGGTAAAGCCAGAATTTCAAGCCGGTCCTCTTCAGCTCCAGAGCATGGTTTTGAAAACAGAAATCCTGAATGGAGAAGTAGCTTCTTTTCTGTGTTCTCATCTCTTGTTCTCTATTAGGGCTGTCCAGAGAAACAGAATCAATAGGAGAAACAGAGATATCTCCTATTTCAGCAGAGAGAGGGAGAGGGAAAGGGAGAGGGAGACGAAGGGGGAGGTGAGGGGGAAGGGGAGGAGGAGGGGGGGGGAGAAAGGGAGGAAGGGGGAGGGGAGGGGGGAAAGGGGAGAGGGGGGAGGGAGAAGGGGGGAGAGGAGGAGGGGGAGGGAGAAGGGGGGAGGGTAGGAAAGGGGGGGAGGGGGAGAGGGGAGGAAGGGGGGGAGGGAGAAAAAGGGGGAAGGGGGGGAGGGAGAAAGGGGGGAAGGGGAGGGGAGGGGAGGGAGAAAGGGGGGAAGGGGGAGGGGAGGGGAGGGAGAAAGGGAGGAAGGGGGAGGGGAGGAGGAGAGGGAGGGAGGGAGGGGAGAGAGCGAGAGCGAGAGAGTGAGAGAGTGAGAGAACGAGGGGGGCGCTGGCAGCTCAGAGTAGACAGACAGGCTGGAGGCCCAGGGGAGAGTGAATGCTGCCACTTGAGTCTCAAGGCTGGAGGCAGAATTTCTCTTTCAAAGGACTTCAGTCTTTTCTCTTAAGGTCTTCAATTGATGGGATGAGACCCATCGACATAATGGCAGAGGAAAACCTGCTTTCTTCAAAGTTCACTGATTTAAATGTCAGTGTCTAACAAATGCCTTCATAGCCACATCTAGCTAGATGTTTGACCAAGCAACTGGTAGCTATAGTCTATCCAAGCTGACACATAAAACTAACCATCATACTCCTTGGCTGTGCTTTCATGGTAAAGAATTCAACAGGGAGGTATATAGAAGAACTAGTGAAAGTCACCCTCCCACTCAGTGAGCATTCCTCAGAGAGCATCCATCTAGAACCCTGCCTATTCTTTTATCTCTCATACACGTAAATATATACACGTATGATTTGGTTTTCTTTGACTTAAATGGGATCATCTTGTAAGGATTGGTCAGTGTCTTGTTTTCCCTCTCGAATGGTAATTGATAGAGATCATTGTGTGTTAGTTAATATATTTTCATCTTTTTTTATTTGGACAAAAAAAATTAATTCAATGCTTACAAAATGATCTGATACGTTGAGTAAAAAGCAAAAGTTCCTTTTCATCCTTTCCTAAAGTCCAATGTCTTCCTCAGCAGCAAGTACTTTTCTCAATCTGGTGTGTGTCTATCTAAACCTCACATATGGAGTCGAAGACCGCACATGGGCTCTGTCTCCTTCGAGGGATTTTCTCTCTCTTTGCACACCTGCATAACATATCAAGAATGGCATGCCATGACAGCAAAAATCATGTCATGTGACACGATCCACGTTAATTAGAGAGAAGTTTGTTTGTCTTTCACGTATATCACCATGAAGCATGTAAGGGACCCAAGTTCATTTCTTTTTTTTTTTTTTTTGAGTTGGAGTCTCACTCTGTCGCCCAGACTGGAGTGCAGTGGCCGCTCCTGGCCACCACAGCTTCGACCTGCTGGACTCCGGTGATCCTTCCGCCTCAGCCTTCTGAGTAGCCAGAATTACAGGTGCACGCTACCACGCCCGACTAATTTTTTTGATTTATTGTAGAGATGAGGTCTCGCCTGCCCAGGTGGGTCTCCAACCCGCGGGCTCAGGCAATCCACTCACCTCAGGCTCCCAAAGGCGCGGGATTACAGGCTGAGCCACCGAGCCCAGCTCCAAGCTCATTTCTAAGGAGGACTTCAGCCACAGACAGCTGTAAGAACCCACCCTTTGCCTCCAAGCTAGATCCAGAGACTATCTGCTCTCAGGTTAGAGAGGCATAAAAAGGTCAAGAATAAGTTTTTAGCCAGAAAGCCAAGACTTTATCTCATTGTGTGAGCTTATTAGACAAGTATCTCCAGGAACTTTCCAAAAGAAGATATCACAGGAAGAGACAATGTGGAGAGGACTCTGTAATCTGGTGAGACCCATGCTGCCCTAGGGATAAGGTGGGCCTCGTGGGTTGGACCAGAGCAGGGCACGGATTGGGACCCATAGTGAGTCAAATAACAGCTCCCAAAGACAGCAGGTTCAAATCCCCGGAATCTGTAAATAGCACCTTATGTAGGAAAGAGTCTTTGCAGATGTGATTACATTTGAGGATCTTAGATGAGGACATTATCCTGGATCATCTTGGTGGGCCCTAAATCCAACCACAAGTGTCCTTATAAGAAAGAGGCAGAGAGAGATCACACACACACACACACACACACACACACACACACACGAAAATGATGTGAAGGAGCAAAGAGAGAGAAATAAAGACAGTGACCTTAAAACCAAGGAATGCAGGCAGCCACCAGAAGCTGGAGAGACAGACTGGCATGGATTCTCCCCGGAAGTCTCCAGAGAAAGTGGGCCCTGCTCAGTATCCTGCTTTGGGACCTCTGGCCTCCAGAACTGTGATAGATTACAGCTCTGTCGTTTTAAGTCACCCAGTTTGTGCTGCTTTGTTACAGCAGCCACAGGACACTTACACTGGACCAAATTCAATCCTTCAGGCGTCAGCCACATACATAAAGCTCCCCAGCCTCTTCGCCTAGAGCCTGCAGGTGGAAGCAAGGCTATTCTCACCTTAGGGGAATCTTCCTGTGACTGGAAAGAGAACCAGGAGGAAGCTGATGGCTTGGATCAACAAACCCCAAATGAATGATTTGTGAGCTAAACAAAAGGGGAACAACAGAGGAGACAGTTTACAGGGCCTTTGACCTCTTGGAGAGTACTCCAGGGAGAAGACTCGGTGAAGAGGTGGATGATCCAGGGAACCATATATAAATATATATATTTTGAGTTGGAGTCTCACTCTGTCGCCCAGACTGGAGTGCAGTGGCCGCTCCCGGCCACCGCAGCCTCGACCTGCTGGGCTCCGGCGATCCTTCCGCCTCAGCCTTCCGAGCAGCCATATTAAGGAAGTCTTAACTAGCGGCACTCTGGCTGAATCTTGGAGTTGGAATGCATCTGCTTTCACGATGGTGCACAAGAATCCAAGGGATAAATGGAGGCGGGGGCTGGCTGGAGACTAGGATGTCCTAGATCGCCTGGGCCTGCCTGTGGTTATGTATGGCTCAGGGGAATCAGGAAGGCATGCAGAGAAGTATTCACTGCTATTTGTACTTGGTTTAATGTCCTGTTTATCATCTTATAAATTTGAGAGCAGCCGGTTAACACTGTTGATAATAATAAAAGACAAAGGGCCAAGACTCCTTTGATTGCCTATTCTATGCATTTAACAAAGTAACTTTTCCCAAACCTTGGCCTTGGCCTTAGCCTCAACATTAGCTGAACACTTCCAAACATTTAATGAAAACTACCTGCCCAGCCTATGAGACTCTATTTAGTGTTTCAAACACCTTTAAAAGTAGGCCAGGGTGGTATCTTTGAGGTGCAGCACTGACCTCACAGGTGGGGGCAGGGGGCTGGACACCAGGGCCTGTGCCCACACCAGGACTTCTCACCAGCAGGGGTGACTCTCACAACAGCCAGGCATCTGGATTGCAAGGTGAGGGGGCTCAGAGATGTCGGGGATGCCGCTGTGCCTTTTCCAGTCCCCGCCCTGGCCCCCAAGCCTGGGCATCTCAGCAAGTGCTCTCCCTGCAGGGTGATGAGAGACAGAAGGGTATCCCCTCTGAGTCATGCCAGGAGTGTGTGTGCACGGTACACACACCATCCAGCCATGGCCAGATCACGGCTGGCTCCGAGGCCCCAACCAGAGTTCAAGTGGATCTGCTGAAACAGCAGGGTGTGTGTGGAGTAGGATCCCCCAAGGGAGCACTCCACACTGGAAGGGAAGACGGTGGCCTCCTCTTTCATCTATATTCTCTTTTGGGAAATTCTGTCAGTGTTCTTTTCTTCTTGGTGTTCACTTCTTGGTCTTTTTGCGCTTTCTGCAAGAGTTCCTCAACGTTAACTCTCAGATCTCTGATTCAGTAGACTGTCATCAGCCCTCCTATTGAATTTTTTTAATTTTGGGTAACAGTTTTAAAATTCTGGTTGAACATGGTGGTCTATAATACCAACACTTTGGGAAACCGAGGTGGGAGGATCGCTTGAACCTAGGAGTTCGAGACCAGCCTGGGTAGCATAGCCAGAACTTTTCTCTACAAAAGTAAAAATAAGAAACTTTTAAATGAATAAATAAATACATAAAATAAAAATTTCAAGAATTCCCACTGTGCACTTTTAAAATCAGCCCCTAGTATTCTCCAGGTTTATATAACTAGACCTAGCTCTATTCTGATTTTAGTGTTTAACCAAGCTACCACTCCCCAAAAGCCCTCTACTCTGAACACGGGCCTTACTGTCAACTTAGAGGAAACTCCCTGTTATGACTTTGCACCCTATGCAGGGATAGCCACTGCTGAGGACTGGCAGCCAATGGTCCTGGTGCATTTCAGAGTTTAGCTCTTTGACTACTTCATCTAGGACCTAGAAACTTCCTGTGGCTGGTTCCCTACTGGCTTCAGGGGCCCAAGTACCTCTGGTCATTGACCAAAGTGACTCAACACAGATCTTACACTTCTCATGAAAATTAACTAAGATGGGTCATAGATTTAAATGTAGAATGCAAAACTACAAAACTTCTAAAAGATAACATAGAAGACCTAGGTATAGTGATGACTTTTGACAACACCAAAGGTGCAATCCATGAAAGAAACAATTGAAAGTTGGACATGATTCAAATTAAAAACTTATGTTTTGTGAAAGACACTCATTAGAGAATGAGAACACAAGCCACAGACTAGGAGGAAACACTTTCAAGAGACACACTGGATAAAGGACTGTTATTCAACGTATATAAAACACTCTTAAAGCTCAACAATTAGAAAACAAACTACCTGATTAAAAAATGAGCAGAAGGCCTGACCAGACACCTTAGGAAAGATTATGCATGGTTAGTAAATAAGCACATGAAAAGACGCTCCACATCATATAGCATCTGGGAAGCATAAATTTAAAAGATGAGCTACCAGCAAATACCTACTAGGATGACCAAAATCCAAAACACCGACAACACCAAATGCTGATGTGGATGCAGAGCAGCAGGAACTTTCATTCATTGCTGGTGAGAATGCAAAATGGTGCAGCAGCTTTCGAAGACAGTTTGGCAGTTTTTACTTTTTGACCATACAATTCAACAACTAAAATCCTTGGTATTTACCGAAATGAAAACTTATGTTCATGCAAAAACCTGCACACTGATTTTTATAGCAACTTTATTCATAATTGCCAAAACTTGGAAGCAACCACGTTGTCCTTCAGTAGATAAACAATTAATACACTGTGGTACATCCAGACGATAGAATATTATTCAGCACTAAAAAGAAATGAGCTGTCAAGCTACGAAAAGACCCGGAGTTATCTTAAATGGATGTTCCTAAGGGAAAGAAGCCAGTCTGAGAAGGCTACAGACTGTATGATTCTAACTCTATGATATTCTGGGAAAGGGAACTCTATGAAGACATCGCAAAAATCAGTAGTTGCCAAGGGTTGGGGGAAGGAGACACGAATAGGAGGAATAGAGAGGATTTGTAGGGCAGTGCCTTGCGTGACACCACAGTGGGGGATGCATGTCACTATATATTAATCAGAACCCCTAGAGTGTACATCACCAAGAGCGAGGCCTAGTGTAAACTATGAACTTTGGGTGACAGTTTTGTGTCCATAAGGTTCATCAGCTGTAACAAGTGTACCACTTTGGTGCAGGGTGTCAGTATTTGGGAGGTTGTCTGTGTGGGAATGGGTAGAGGGGAACATGGCAGCTCTATTTTCTGCCCTATTTTCCTGTGACTGTAAAACTGCTCCACTAATAAAGTACATTAATTTAAAAATGCAAAACGATGACTATATGACTTTTTAACATTGGTCTAGAGATTTTTATAATTCTGGAGTCAGTTGACTGCTCCCAGAACTTAACTTTGACTAACTAAAATTCATTTTAGCTCTTATGTTTCACAGTCCTGCTAAATAATTAAGGTGCTGTAATTATATTTTTGTCCTGTAGAGAAAAGATAACACCACAGTGCCATAGTTTTATTATCTCATGAGGCACACTTCAGTTTTGAATCTAACTTGACAATTTATCTCAACATTTCTTTCCCCCAGAACTATGAGTTCTTCAAATCTTTTCAAACCAGCTGTTTACTCTACTCCTCCCTCATTAATAAGTTAAAGAAAACTCTGACACATAATTACTACCTGTTTGTATGGGAATTTTATGATTTTAACCAATGGACAATTGTGACTTACCCCACCCTAAAACACAGAACGGTCTTTCTTCTTGGGACCCCAGCCATTAGTTGATCAGGGACAGTGTAGAAGTCTTTACCCAGAGCACAGCAAGGCAATGAAAAGGCAGCAGATAGTGCCCGACTGTTACTGAAATCCAACCTGGAGAGAAGATTCGTCTTTCATCACAGGAATCACTCCTTTGCTCTCTTCTGGCCCTCGAGCGTCCTAATTAAGAAGTACTAAGGCCATATAGTTCAGTTTCAGTATCAGAGACCCTCTAGCATTTTACCCTAAGAAGATTAGCAGTTTAATCTTTGTATTCATTTTTCTAGGGCTGCTGTACCAAAGTGCGACACTCGGTAGCCATAGCAACAGGAATGAACCGTCTCCCAGTTCTGGAGGCTGGAAGTCTGAGACTGAGCTGTCAGCAGGGTGGGGTCCCTCTGAGGGGTGTGAGGGAGATCACTTCTCTTTCTCAGCTTGTGGTACTTTGCTGACGATGTTTGGCATCCTTGGGCGTAGAAACATCACCCTAATCTCTGCCTTGACTTTTACCTGTTCTCCTTGAATATATGTGTTTGAGTTTCCCATTTTCTTTCTTTATTTATCTATTTATTTGTCTATTTATTTATTCATTATTTATTTATTTTTAATTTATTTTAGAGACAGGATCTTGCTCTGTGGCCCAAGCTGGAGTGCAGGGTCACAGCTCACTGCAGCCTTGAATTCCTCAAATTTGAGTAATTAGTCATGCTCAATTGATCCTCCGGCCTCAGTCTACAGGTGTGCATTACCACACCTTGCTTTTTTTTTTTTTTGTAGAGACAGAGTCTACCTATGTTGCTTATGCTAGTCTCAAACTCCTGGTCTCAAGAGATCTTCCTGCTTTGGCCTCCCAAAGTGCTGTGATTACAGGTTTGAGCCACCATACCCAGCCCAAATTTCTCCTTTTTATGAGGACACCAATAGTATTGGCCCACCCTACTCCAGTATGACTTCATGTCAATTAAACTAACTATATATGCACAACCCTATTTGCAAATAAGGTAACATTATGAGGTGCTGGAGATTAGAAATCCACCATATGCATTTTGGACAACAATCCAATCCATAACAGTCTTAAATTAAGGGAAGCAATTTCTAAATTAAGGGAAGTAATTTCTGCCCATCTATGTATTCTCACACATAAAAGTTTCTTAAAGTTTTAATTAAAATTTTCATTGATTCAGGAGTGGTGGTTCAGAGGAGCTATTGCTATTTGAGCTCCTATAAAAATTAGGGCATTTTTGGCTGCAAGTACCAAAATGTGACTCAATACCAGCCATACGAGCAAGCCATCCTGAGTGCCCAGCCCTGTTGAGCCACCAAATCTCCAAATGTCCCCAGCTCACATGTCCCTGCAGCCACTTGAGCAATTCCAAGAGTGAACTGCCCAGCTAAACTCTCCCAATTTCTCACTCACAGCATTGCGAGCTGAATAAAATGGTTGTTTTAAGCCAGTATGTTTTGGGTAATTGGTCATGCAGGAATAGTAATTTAATGGGAAGAAATACCCAGACTCGATAAATAACTCCTATGAAAGAATAAAAAAAGAAAAAGATTACAATTGAAAATTGAGGGGAAAAAATAGGAATTTCCAGCAAGAGGAATAAAAAACACGTCCCTCTAAGGTATTAAATCTCATTCATAATCATAGCAATTCTACATAAAAGCACAATAATAATTGACATCCCTCAGAGTTACTCACAATTAAGTTACATAATATGAAATGCTGGTGACAATATGGAGTTTAATGGAGGTATAAATTGGTATGGCAGCCTAGAAGACAATTGAACGATATCTCTTTTTTGTTTTGTTTTGGGGAAGTGGCTGCTGGTGGCTGTGTGTCACTGCACTCCAGCCTGGGCGAACATTATCTCTTAAAACTGAGGACAGTCTCTGGCTACTGCTAAATGCATAGCCTAGAAGAACTCTCCTGGGAAATTTTGAAAAGCATTGTTTGTGATACTAAAGCAGGCACAGCCTACGTATCTGTCAATGGGAAAACTCACAAGTAACTTTTGGTGCACACACACAATGGACTACTAGACAGAAGTGAAAATAGACAGGCCAAATGTGTGTGTATTGAAAGGGTGATTTTCACAAACATGGTGACAGTTAAGAAAATGGAGGAATGCGGAGAATATGATGCCACTTACATTGTTTAGAACAGGTGAACGCAACAATACCAAATGTTAAAGGACGAATTCATTTATAGCAAAAGCACAAAGAAATGCAAATGCTGGCCGGGTGTTCTGGCTCACGCCTGTAATCCCAGCACTTTGGGAATTCAAGACAGGGGGATTGCTTGAGCCAAGAGTTGGAGACCAGCCTTGGCAACATAACGAGACCTTGTCTCTATAAAAAAAATTGGACGTGGTGGTGTGCACCTGTAGTCCCAGCTTCTCAGGGAGCTGAGGAAGGAGGATCACCTGAACCCAGGAGGTCGAGGCTACGATGATCCGTGATCGTGCCACTGCACTCCAGCTTGGGCAACAAAGTGAAGCCCTGACTCAAAAAAAACAAAATAAAGAAATGCAAGTGCAAAATGGTGCTTCCCTTTCTGGGGAGAAGACGGGAGAGTGCTGGGTAGGAGTGCCCAGGGCATTTCAGCTTACTGGCAGTAGTGCAGGATTTGTCAGCTGCACTTTCTAGAGAACTTTATTTGTATGTTAGATACAAAAACACTGCCAGTGCTATAGGAGTAAATATATTTTTTGTTAAATATTTTAAGTACGTTTTATGTTCAATATTGCAGAGCATATAAAGTATTTAATTGCTAGAAACTCTTGTGAAAAATTCCCAAGCCTGTCTCAAACTCAGCATATTAGTGTCTCCAGAGGTGGGGCTCTGGAATGTGCCCCTGAGTGACCCTGACATGCCCCAGACCGCCTTTCTAGGAGCACAAAACATTGCTTTGGAAACTGGCAACTGGAGAGACGAGATGGTGAATTCCTGAGCCAGGGGCTGTGAATGAACAGAAACGTGGGAAATAAACTCTAATAGGGATCAAGCAACCAGGGAAGAGATCTTCCCGATTTTACTCAAAGCATGGTGGTCATCAATTTAGGATCCAGTGTCAACTCCACCTGCAGTAAGGTGTGTGTCCTTGAACATGTCTCTTAACCTCTCGAAGCCTCACAAGTCAAGTCAGGATAATGCCTCAGGGTCGTGGCAAGGAATAAATGAATAACTCTTAGGAAACTGTCTTAGGAATCTGGTCAGATCAGGAAAACATCCGTATGGGGTCATTTCTTCTTGGACCCTGACAACTAGCAGGCCAACAGACAGAATGCTGGCCACCACAGGGTGGGGTGGAAAGTCAATGGTCAGTTTTGTGTTTCTCAGACCTGGCTGGTGGGTGAACCCTGCCAGAGCATCGACCATGAGCCCCTCCCTGTATGTCTGGAGGGGGACTGGAGTCCTCCCATTAGGGTGAGTATGCAGCTGGGGTCTGGGCAGGAGTCAGTGGAAGCCCTGGGTCTTTTGCCACTCTCTCTCTCTTCCGGCTGCCACCCTGGAACCCAACTGATGCAGCAGGACCCAGGGTCTATGGCTGCCAGGGAAGGGCAAACCCGAGGGGTTGGGCTCCAAATCCCAAAAGCAGTTTCTTACAAATCTAAACTTGCAGCTGCACCGCAGAAAAGCCCCGGGGAAAACTGAATGCTGGGTCATCCTCCTTGGGATGGTCACTGGCAGCTGGTAGCCAATCTCGTTGACCCAAGGTGTACCCATGGTGGCTGAGACTCCTGGGCATCTGGAGGGGCAGCGTCCAGACGATGAACCCTCTGTGGAGTGGTATCCAGCAGCCACGTGAGTGCCTGGGGCATCTATTCCATGAAATGGCACCTACGCTAGGTACTCCTGGCCTGGCCTAATCAGCCACCCATTTCCAGGTGGGGAGGGGCAGTGGGAGAGCACAGAAGACGCCCGGAGCCCCTGGCTTTAGGCAGAAAGCATCGCCGCCCGTGGACACCTCAGCCTGCTCTCTGGTGGGCACCCTGGAGTGCAGACCCCTCGCCCTGAGGGTGCACGTCCTGGAATGGCGACCAACAGCGCTGGGGCTGGGACCGGTGGGCACAGACTCTGAGACCCCAGGGGGCCCCACCTGTGCTTGTGGACCAAGGACGGGGGTGGCGGGGGAGAGGAGCCAGTGACGTCACCCGCGGTCTCGGGGCGCCCTGGCAGCAGCGACGGCCTTGCCGCGTGACTCGCGCGCGCCAATGGCCCGACGGTCTCCGGGGCGACGCGAGGGTCCTCGCTCCCCGCCACTGCGCCCCCGCCCCGCGTCCGCACTGCAGAGAGCGGTGGCGAGCAGGCGCCGGCGCGTGGCCCACGTGTCGCGCCACCAAAGCTAGAGACCGCTGCGCAGACAGCCCGAGCGCGGGAACCGGGGGATCCCACCCCGCCGCCGCCGTCCCGCCGGGACCGGGACCGGGACCCGGACCGGGAGGATTCCGCCCCGGGAGAAGGTACCCGAGCGGGAGGGGGCGCTGGGTCCCGGGAACCTCCGCCACCGCGCGCCCCCAACCCCACCCCAGCAGGAGTGCGGCAGCCCGCGGGGCAGGGGGCGGGGTGGGGAGGGGCTGCGGCCCCCAGGAACGACGGGGCAGATCCTGGCTGCAGGGGCGCCACCAGGGGAGGGGGAGCGACCGGGGGAAGGGCGTGGGAGGTGGGCATTAACCCTGCTATCGCCCCGTTCGCATTCACAGGCTGTGCAGCCCAGGGCCTTCTGCGATCACCCCGGGAGCTGGCCCAGATATACCTGCGTCACGCCCATCACTCCTCCCTAAGTTAGTATCCGCAGAGATTCGGGGCCATGCCGTTGGTCCTGTTGCAGAACTGGTGCAGAGGGGAGCATCTGGACATCCAGAGATGCATCCTCGTCCTGGGGATCCCCGAGGACTGTGGCGATGATGAGGTTGGGGAGACCCTTCAGGAGGCCCTCAGGGACCTGGGCAGATACAGGCTTATTGGCAGGATGTTCAGGAGGGAGGAGAACGCCCAGGCGTTTCTACTGGAGCTCGAACAAGATGTGGACTATGCTTTGGTTCCCAAGGAAATAGCAGGAATGGGGGGCCCCTGGGAAGTGGTCGTAAAGCCTCGTAACTCAGATGGTGAATTTCTAAGTAGACTGAACCGCTTCTTAGAGGAGGAGAGGCGGTCGGTGTCAAACATGAACAGAGTCCTTGGGTCAGACATAAATTGTTCAGTTCAGAAAGTGGCTATATCACCAGATTTCTGGCCCTGGGCCCACACCCTGGGGTCAGCCATGCAGCCTCTGCTAGAACAAATGCTGTACCGAGAATTGAGAGTGTTTTCTGGGAACACCATCTCTATCCCAGGCGCACTGTCCTTTGACGCCTGGTTCGAGCACACCACTGAGATGCTACAGACGTGGCAGGTGCCCGAGGGGGAGAAGCGGAGGCGGCTGATGGAGTGCCTGCGGGGCCCTGCTCTGCAGGTTATCAGTGGGCTCCGTGCCAACAATGCAGCCATAACTGTAGATGAGTGCCTGGCAGCCCTGCAGCAGGTGTTTGGACCTGTGAACAGCCGGAAAATTGCCCAGGTCAAGTTATGGAAGGCCTATCAGGAGGTAGGAGAGAAAGTCTCTAGCTTTGTGTTACGCTTGGAGCCCCTGCTCCAAAAAGCTGTGGAAAAAAATGCAGTGTCACGCAGGAATGTGAATCAGACTCGCCTGCAACACGTCTTAAGTGGGGCCGCCCTTCCTGAGAAACTTCGAGAGAAGCTGAGAATGATGAAGCAGCGAAGGAATCCCCCTGGTTTCCTGGCCCTGGTGAAGCTTCTGCGGGAGGAGGAGGAGTGGGAGGACACCGTAGGTCCAGGGAGGGAGATCCTGGAAGTGAGCGCCAGGCCAGCTATCAGGGTCTGTGGGCTTGGGGCCATGCCTATCCCTGTCTCTGGCAACGGTTTTGAGGCGAGGCCTTTCCAGGGTTCCCGGCGCCGGAGGGGCAGAGGCCAACAGCGAAGGGGGGGCATGCCCAGAGCTGGCTCTCAAGGTTCAAGAAAACGGAGATACCACACCTTCTGCTATGGCTGTGGAGAGGATGGCCATATCAGGGTGCAATGTATCAACCCTGTCAACCTGCCCTTGGTAAAGCAGAAGAGAGAGGCTGCCAAAGAGTCGGGAAACGGGAACTGGGCTTGGGACAAGAGCCATCCCAAGTCCAAGGGCCAATAGGCTCAGGAGAACAAGGCATCACTTCGTACCACAGGCCGAGGAGACACACGAGATATTGGAATGGGGGGGAAGGGAAGCCCAGACCAACAGCTGGGGATTTGAGTGGGGCGGAGGGACAGGGCAGCCAGGCTGAGGCTGTGCCCTCTTACTCTCTGCCTGCTGGAAGGGAGGCCACCAGCCAAGGCCAAACCGCACATGGGTCAGTGGGGGCCAGGCCCAGGGCCCCGAGGGGCCGTGGGAGACACAAGCGTGGAGCCATCACACCAGCCCCTTGGGGTCCCCACACCTCAGATTGGGACCTCAACCGAGCAGGGGCTGCAGGTGTTTCAGCTGGGGGCTCTGGCCTGGGCATCAGCCCAATCGTTGGGCCACCCCCTGATACCCACCCTCTGGGCTTTGAGCTAAGCTTGCCCATTGGCCTGCAGGCCACTTGGAGCCTGGAGGAGCCTGACCCGGGGCTGCCCCTGCCCAGGGGAGCCAGGGCTGGCCAGGAAGAGCAGGCAGAGAGGGGAGGACCCACAGGATCCAACCCGTCTTCTGGATAATCTACACTGCCCCAGGAAGGCATCGCCCTCGAAACTCTGTACAAGCGAGGGCAGGAGACCCCAAAACCCTGGGAGCCCAGCGCCAGCCAGAAGCAGTTTCCACCCCCTGTGGTATGACAGGACTGAGCAGACAAGAAGACCAAAGACTGAAGAGAAGACGCCCAGCGTGAATGTACTGGAAAGCATTTGTTCCAAAGGAAGAGTAAGAGGAGGAGGAGGGAGAAGAGGAGGAGGAGGGAGGACTTGGCAGGGGGTTGCTTTCTTCTGCTTGTGTCTGTGCAGGGTCTCCAGAGACTGGAAAGAACAGGCAAGGAGAACCTGGGACTGGCATGGCCGATACAACTCAGCAGCTGCTGACATCAAGGCCAGTCCCAAACCCTGGCAGCTTGGGTGGCCAGCCTGGAGGCACCCTGAGCAGCCAGCTGTGGCCTGTGTGCTCTGAAGACCTCTGTCTCTTGCACCAGGTTGGGAGATTTTAAGGGGGAGAGACCCTGTCAAGGGAGCCAGCTGCCTGAGTCTCCCAAGAAGGGTCCCCCCAGTCCCCGTGCTCCCTGTTCCCTGAGGCCCACCCTTGTCTGCGTAGGCCCTGCTGTGACCCACGGGCCAAGCAGATGCTCACCCACCCACTTACTGATAGCCGTTGTTCCTGTGCCAAGCCGTGTGGTGTGCACCCACCCAGGGCATGTCCCAGCCCCCTCTGGGCCTGGGCACGTGCCGTGAGCTCCCACCCAGCCAAGGTCCTGCTCGCTCCTGTCGTGTCGTGAGCTCCGCCTCTGCTTTCTTGGTTGAGATTGAGACCAGTGGCCGCTTGTTCTTGTGGAGATGTGTGTATTCTTCTCTGAGCAGCCCCTCCCCTGAGGCCCTCAGCGCAGTCCCAGGAAGCCGCGGGAAGGATGCTCGAGGGCGTGGCCATGACCGTGACCACAGGGACGGAGGGAGCTGCAGGAGGCTCCGCAGGGACTGTGCTTCAACATTCCACCCCTGTTGTTCCTTGTGATTCGGTATCTTCGACCTGGTGGGGTGTTATGTACTGTGAATTCCAGTGTGCCGTGACTGCCCCCTGTGGGCCATAGGGCTTGTCCCACCCCCGTGGCTGGTCCTGGGGTGGGGGCTTCCCTGCAGTGAGTGGACATTGTCAGAGTCCACCATCTCGCCCAGAGGCTGATCCGGGCCCCTCAGAAAGGAAGAACGTGGCAGGAGGGTGGCATCTCGTCAGGAGCCCCAGGAGGAGGGAGCCCGGGCCCCATGGCCTCTGACGGCCCTCGGCAGTTCCTGTGTGTTGTGCTTTCTTCTCTCAGTGGTTCCAGTACTTATTTCTCTTCAATAAATTTTATTCTGTGTTGCAGCTGAGACTCGCTTCCACTGTGGGCAATGGAGGGCGGGGCGGCTGAGGGTGGGGTGGAGTGGGGTAGGGTGAGAGGTCACAGTGGGGTGTGTGCTTGAAAGTCTGTGGGTCGCCTGGGCTGCACGGAGCCAAACAGCGGGATGGTGGTAGGCATAGGCAGTGGCTGGTTGTGTCCCCAGGGCCCTCGGATAGCCCCCAAGACTCAGTGGGCCCGAAATTGAATACAGAATAAAGGACAACATGCAGGACCCCAGGCCTCAGGGTCCCTGGCAGCACTGCTGGGGGCTCAGGCGAGTTTGTGAGATTGTGTGTTATAGCACGTGTGAGTGTCTGTGAGACATGAATATGCGTGCACGTGTGTTAGTGATTGTGTGTGACAATGTGAATGTGTGAGAATGTTATGCATATGAATTTGTGCGCGTGCCATTATGCCAGTGAATGTGCGTGAATATGTGAGTCTCCCAGGAAGGGTCCCCCCCCGTCCCCGTGCTCCCTGTTCCCTGAGGCCCACTCTTGTCTGTTGGGGCCAAGCAGACGCCCACCCACTGATAGCCATTGTTCCTGTGCTAAGCCGTGTGGTGTATACCCACCCAGGGCATGTTGCAGCTCCCTCTGGGCCTGGGCACGTGCTGTGAGCTCCCTCATGTGTGAGGAGCTGTGTGAATGCGTGCAAATTAATGGGTATTTTTGAGTGTGAGTGTACCTTCATTTCTGAGCGTGAGCAAATGTGTGTTGGTGTTTCAGTATATGCGTATTAGTGCGTAGAAGTGGATATGTGTATATGAATGTATGTTTGTACGGATGTAGGAGTGAGATGATGTGTGAATGTGTGTGTGTCAGTGAATGTGTATATGGGTGAATATGTGTGTTGGAGAGCATGTGAGTGTCTGAGTTTGTGAGTCAACACATAGGATGCATGAGTGCTTGTGTGGGTATGTGTGTTAGTGGGTATGATAGAACGTGTGAGAGGCTGTGAACATTTGCGTGTGAATACATGTATGTGATGTTGAGTGGGATTTTTATTTCTTTAAGAAATCGCACAAGGGAGTGGAAAAGAAGCCAGAGCCAGGCCGAAGTTGCTTCTCCACAAAACAGCACCAAGACTTTGATGGCTCCGGGCTGCTGAGCCCTCCAGCTGGGCCTACTGCCCATCACCCATTTCTGTCCCCTGGCTCATTCTCACTTTCAAGGTTCCTAACATCATGTGATCCTGCTACTGCTGTGTGATGAACGCTGATGTGAATGTCCTTAGTGGACAGTTGCTTTCCTTCCTCCTGATAAGAGTGAAATGGCTGGCCCATGGGGTACTGGTATAATCATAAGAAACTTCACACAGATTCCCAAAGCTATTGATAATTTATGTTTCCATCAGCAGTGCCCATTTCTCAGGGTCTTTCTTTCTTTCTATTTTTTTTTTTTTGAGTTGGAGTCTCACTCTGTTGCCCAGGTTGGAGTGCAGGGGCACACTCACGGCCACTGCAGCCTCGACTTGCTGGGCTCTGGCGATCCTTCCACCTCAGCCTTCCAATTAGTTGGAACCACAGGCGCACGCCACTATGTCCAGCTAATTTTTTGATCTACTGTAGAGATGAGGTCTCGCCAAGTTGCCCAGGCTGGTCTTGAACCCCTGGGCTCAGGCATTCCTCTCACCTCTGCCTCCCCAAATGCTGGGATTACGGGCATGAGCCACCACACCCAGCCAAGACCCTATCTCTTTTTTAAAAAAATCCCCTGAGGACCCCCCCAGGACTGCAACGTGGACAACAGGAGCCTCCAACCTCCTCACCTCTCATAGGGTGACTGATGCCCTGCCTCCCTCCCAGGAGCCCAGCTCCTGCCCCCTGCCCTCCTTGCTTCCTACCCTCTGACCTCAGGGCCCATCTTGAGGCCTCGTGCCCCTCTGCTTTGTCCATGCTGCCTCTTCCCAGGCTTTTCACAAGGCACGCTCCTCCAGGTGTTTCACGTCTCGGTTGAACAGTTCACCAGGTTGCCCAGGCTGGTCTCGAAACCCTGAAGTCAGGCAATCCTCTCACCTCAGCCTCCCAAAGTGCTGGGATTACAGGCTTGAGCCACCGTGCCTCACTTCTCAGGGTCTTTCAAAAAAATCTGGTATTGCCAGCTATGAATTTTCAGTCATTTTTTCAGGTGACTTGTGGTGGTATCTCACTATGGCATTAATGTGCATTTCTGTGATAACTTATGATAACATTGAGCACGTTTTTGTATGCTTATTAGCTATTCCTTAGTGGAGTACCTGTTCAAGTCTTTTGCTCAGTTTTTAACTGGAGTCTGTTTTTATAATTGAGTTGTACAAGTTGTTAAAATACTCTGGATACAAGTCCTTTGCCAGATGCAAGTGCTGGGAATATTTTCTACCAGTTGTATTTTGGCTATGGAAGTTCCTAATGGTGGCTGCTCATAAGCAGGTGGGCTTGATTATAATCGAGTTCGTTGCATCATTCATTTTCTTTTATAGTAATCACTTTCTGGATCCTGCCTAAGATGTCTTTGCTTTGTCCACATTTGCAAACTGATTCTATGGTTTCTTCCAGAACCTCTGTAGTTTTAGCTTTGGCCTTTAGGTCTTAGAATGTACCTAAATGAATTTTGTATCTTGGATGAAGTGTGGGATGACGATGCATTTGAACGACTTTCTTTTTGGTCCCATCAGGTTGCTCACACCTGTAATTCCAGCACTTTGGGAGACCCAGGCAGGAAGATTGTTTGAAGTCAGGAGTTTGAGACCAGCCTGAGTAACATAGCAAAACCCTGTGTCTACAAAAAAAAAAAGTAGCTTGGCATGGTGGTGCAAGCCTGTAGTCCCAGGTACTCGAGAGGTTGAGGTGGGAAATTTGCTTAAGCCCAGGAGTTTGATGCTGCAGTGAGTTATGAACATGCCAATGCACCCATGCCTTGGTGAAGGAGTGAGACTGTCGAAAGAAAGAAAGTAAGAAAAAAAGAAATAAAGAGAGACAGAGGGAGGGAGAGAGGGAGGGAGGAAGGGGGAGAAAGACTTTCTTTTTGACACTGATTTTATGTGGAGTATTGGTCAAAAAATATTTGCCTTTGTACCTGTGGGCCTATACAGGACTTCCATACTTTTCAGTTCCAGAGTTTCTATTTGGTTCTTCATTATAATTGTTATTTTTCTGTTGAGATTCTTCTTTGTTAATTTCTTCATTATATTCATGTTTCTCTTTCAATTCTGGAACAGTGCATTCATTTCTTTTTTATATATTTTAAAGAGGTGGGGTACAATTCAAGATTAAGTGGACATCGTACAGCTAAAGTTTGGGCTTCCCTTTGGTCCCCACTTTGCCTGGTTTGAGATCAGGTACCCTTATTGATGTTATGTGCTCCACTCCCCACCCTGGCAGTGTCCTGCTACTGCCAATCCCTTTCTTATAGTATTATGGTAAATGTTCAGGGTCTGCTTATGAGTGAGAACATATGGTGCTCAGTTCTTAGTTTATGTGATAAATCACTGAGTATTATTGACTCTAAATCCATCCTAGTTGTTGTGAAGTCCATGTTTGTCCTTCTTTATGACTGCATCATATTCCATTGTGTAAATACACAACACTTTTTTTTATTGAGTCCAGTTTCAGTGGGTAATATGGTTAGCTCCATGTTTTTGTTCTTGTGAATAGTGCCAGTGCATTCATTTCTAATAGCTGTCTTTAAGTTTGCATCTGCTAATTCCATTGCCTTTGCCATTTCAGGGCCCATTGAAACATTTTCTCATTGGTATAGGTTTTTCTCCTTCTCATGTCTAGAAACTTTTGTGTAGAGGTCAGGCATTTCGACTGTTAGGCTGTTAAATATCTTGGTCACGTGTTTCCATTCATTCTGTGTTGTTTTGTTCCAACAGGCAGTTTTTTGGCTTACAGACCAGGCTGAGCCTTTCAATGCCTGCTTTTAAGCTTTATGAATGTGTATCTGGTAGGGCTGCCTGAGCCTTCCTCCTATGGTGTGGCCTTTCTGGGATATGTACTGAATGTACAGAGTCTTTGGTGTGGTTTCTCTATTATGGCTGGTGGGAAATGCAGTATCTCTGAATGCTGTGTGATTGGTAATTTCCAGCTCACAACTCCTTGTAAGGTGTTTTTTACTCAGCCTTGTGGTGTCTCTATCTGATCATGCGGAGTTTATTATGCAACCAAAGACTCAGTGAGGACTTTGTGAAATGTTCTAGAGCTCATTCTATGTTCAGTTTCTTTCTCTTCAGTACATGGACTGCAAGTTCTGGAAGCCTCATCAGCTCCCAACCCAATAAC
Organism: Cephalopachus bancanus; assembly: GCA_027257055.1. Classification (NCBI taxonomy): domain Eukaryota; kingdom Metazoa; phylum Chordata; class Mammalia; order Primates; family Tarsiidae; genus Cephalopachus; species Cephalopachus bancanus. The sequence goes on from JAPVLO010000870.1 coordinate 255,840, forward strand.
TCAGAATGCTACATGCTGCTGTTTGGATTCCCCTACTCACATTGCCAGACTGGAAAGTGTCTCCAAGCCAGTATCTGGGCTGATTTTTGGCTTCCCTTCTCTCACAACTCACAGTTCTTGCAAACTGCCCACAATCAAGGCACTCACTCTGTAGTGAACAGGGTTGAAAGGTCAGTAGATATGAGGGGACTGGAGGGAAGGCTATTGGTGGTTGGGTTCCAGGATGATGGACGGAGAGGACAGGAGAGCACAGGAGATTCACAGGGAGGTGGATGGGTTCATGAAAGGCCTCTGGTCCCCATGCTAAGGACTTTGGTGTTCTGCCCCAGATGTGCAGCAGGCCACCTGGGTCTTCAGGGAATGACCACTACCTTAGAGATGCGTGAAGGAGAGGAAACACCTGCTCAAGTCTGAACTAGAAAGATCAGCGAGGAAGCAGTGGTAGGGATAGCCTGAAGGGGACACTTGTGTCATGGCACAGGTAGTCACAGGGCTTCATGTAGTGAGTGAATTCTGGGACCACTGAGTACCCTCATCTGCTGAGGTTGGAGAGACATCAGAGCCAACAGGCAAGCAGATTTCTGTTAGACAGGGGCTTTTTGCAGATCTGAGCCAAACTTTCCCCTGGAAAACTACAGATTTTGCCTGGCCATCAACAAGTCCCTAGAGGCGCTCTTGCCAGCTGGCATGATACTTCTGCCCACCTTTCTCACAGCTCCAGGCATAAGATTACTCTAGCCACAAGAGGTAGGGCCTGGGATCTGCTTGGAAGCCATGTGCCGCTGGATAACTTCTCCCCTCTGAGCTGACCCCTTAAAAACATTTACTTTTGTCGGGCTTAGTGACTCAGCCTGTAATCCCGCGCCTTTGGGAGACTGAGGTGAGTGGATTGCCTAAGCCCGCGGGTTCGAGACCCGCCTGGGCAACTTGACGAGACCTCATCTCTACAATAAATCAAAAAATCAGCCGGGCGTGGTAGCTCATGCCTGTAATTCGGCTACTCGGAAGGCTGAGGCAGAAGGATCGCCGGAGCCCAGCAGGTCGAGGCTGCGGTGGCCGGGAGTGGCCACTGCACTCCAGTCTGGGCGACTCAGTGAGACTCCAACTAAAAAAACAAAACAAAACAAAACAAAAACAAACAAACAAAAAAACCCATTTACTTCTACCAAGGAGTGTGGCATTGCCACAAGCAGGCCCTGGTTCAGTCTGTATGAACCCCAACAGATCACCCCACTGCAGGTCTCAGCCCACAAGCAGACATATGACTTGCTATTGGCTATCATTGCTGATCACAAGTGTCCTAGTAGTTTGCTCAGACCCTCTTGGGTACAGGGAACATTCCTTATGGAATTCCCCAGAACTTTGGTCACTGCCTGGTGCCCACACACTAATGGTTGCAGAAAATCATAGGCTAGTTTTACCTGTGGCTAACTAGACCCATGCAGTAACTGCCTTCCACAGAGCCACTCACAAGGACACAGAAGGGCCTCACCTTAGAACCCAACTGGGAATGAGGAAGCAGAGCAGCACTCTGGGTGCTCCTTGGTAAGCAGGGTCCCAGCAATTACTCAGAAGGGGTGGCAGAACCCTGAAGAGTCTTCAGAGCCAGGGCTGGCTGAGAAAGTCAGGCTATTTCATAGGACAGGATCTGAATCATAGGGGAAACCAGCGTTCCCAGGTCTGGGTGTCAGTAGGTTGGGTTTCCTAGGGGCGCTCTGAGGGAGACGTGGTTCCATTTCTTTCTCCCAGTTTCTGGAAGCATCAGACATTTCTTGGCTTGTGGTAGTATCACTCTCATGTTCACAGGGCAGTCTCCCTGTGTGCATGGCTCTTGGTGTGTCTAAACTATTCTTAAGGACACCCGTCATATTATATCTGGGGTGTACCCTACTCCAATGTGACCTCATCCAGATCTAACTACATCTGCAAATGACCCCATCTCTAAATGAGGCCACATCCCGAGGTACTGGGAGTGAGGACTTCACCATATGAATCCTGGGCATGGAGAGAGGAGGGCACAGTTCAACCCATAAAACTCAGGAAGCCCGCACCTCGGAGTGGCCCAGCAGAGGACAGGCGTGCAAGCCCCTGTGACCAGGGTGCAGCCAACAGAAGGCATCCATTCCAGAAGCTGTAGCCTTGCCCACAAACGCTAGCCAGCTCCAGAGTCACCTTCCGAAGCCCAAGGCCAAAGCAAGGAGACCCGGCAGGCTGGAGGGCAGAGCCAGCAAGAGCAGGGAGCTTTGCCAGGGTTCGAGATTCCTAGGACTCCGTAGGGAAGAGCCGGCCACACCCGGATGACACTGTGCAGGAAGGAGAGCAAGTGGATTTCTCAAGCTGGGAGACCCAGTGGCCCACACTTGGGGTGTGGAGTCCAGGAGGGAAGACAGCCTGGAGGAGAGGAGACACGGGTGCTACCGAGCTGGATGCAAGCTTGCTTTCAGGGGCAGCAGTGGGTGGAGCTTGCTGTGAAAGCCGTCTCAATCCCAGACGAAGGCAGAGAAGACAGGCCACTGATCAGGCCATGCCCAAGTCCCACGTTGGCACTGAGCCTACCACCCTTCCTCCAGAGGGATTTCAATGAGCTGAAGCACGTGCCAAGCAATGAGGTCTGCTGAGGACCAGCCAAGGACACGCTCATGTTTATTGAACTCAGTAGGCCCCAGGTCCAGGAAGCACAAGCTCCGTGTTGGCGTGTGGCTCAGCAGGGCTGCTGTGAGGGTGTAGTGGGCAGGCTGGGGACAGGGATAGGTGCGGGGGCGGACAGCCAGAAAGAGGCTAAGGACGTGCTGTGCCCAGGTAGGGTGGACAGCCAGGGAACAGCAGGATCACGGCAGGAGGGATGCTTGCCTGGTGGCCCAGGAACCTGTGAGGACTATGGGTGGGGCTCGGAGCCCGGGAATCTGAGAGCAACATGGGAGAGGTGGGTAGGAGAGGAGAACTGCAGGGCAGTCAGGACAGGCTGTGCTGGTGGAGAGCTGGTCTGAAGCCTCCATTGAGGACGTGCTGGGCCCGCCTGCAGAAAAGGCAGATGGGAGCCACAAGCTTCCCAGGGAAGAGATAGGAGGGGTCCCTGCACGTGCAGAGCTGGAACCCTTGGTCACGGTGGTGGGGAGCAGAGGAGCTCTTCCTGGGTTGTGAGCAGACAACGCCCTGACCCAAGCCATGGGGAGCCCCCAGCACTCACTTGAGGTTGCCTGGCTGGGAGGAAGCCAAGTAGGGAGAAACACTGAGCCCCATCACCCTCCTCCATGCCTATGTCCCTGCACTCAGCTAGGCCACTGTCCTCTGGACTTCACTCCTGATGGCGAGTAGCAAAGGAGGTGCCCTCTGGGAATCTGGATGGAAGTATCTCATGCCACCTCACACGGTGTTCATTCCTTCACGTGCCCAATGTCTGGTGGGCACACCCAGAGCCTCTGCGCAGGGCCCAAGGCTGGTCATCATGTGACTAAGTCACGCAGAACTAAGACTCTGGGGCTGAAGTCAGCAGGAGACTCTGGTACAATCCCTTTCGCCTTATTGCCAGGGAGTGCCCCTGCCCACAGGGCCGGGGAGGGAGCTGGGGAGTGGGAGGGAGGGGGAAGGAGAGGGCAGAGTGAAGATGAAGCTGGGACTCACAGAGAACACTGAGATGTGAGTGTGGCCATGGGCATGCATCCCCACGTCTGTTACCCCCCTTCTCAATCCCTCTTCCCATGACAGGCAAGAGGAAAGACACCTACTAGCACTGTCCCCATGTCGGAAATGGGCCATCCCCTCCCCCTAGTCCACACACAAGCGAGGAACCTGGGTGTCCCAGAGCCTTCCCTGCACCGTCTGCCTTTCTAGAGCCTGGACCTTCCCTTCCACGTGATGTTTCTGCCCCAGCCCCAGTAGGGCCTGGACCCCCCAGCAGTGCCCTCTCTGTTCCCAGCTCCCTTCCTGCTGCTTAGGTCTCCACACAGCAGGTCTAAGCCTCATCACTTGGTGGCTCCAGACCCATCAGGGCTCCCAATGTCCTTGGAGTAAGGCCCTGGTACCCTGGCTTACTAGAGATGGCCAAATATTGGATGCTGGCTGGAAGGAAGGCGCTGGAGATCACCTCTGGGTCAGACTCTGTTCCAGGCTCTTGGAGATCATGGTGCCACGGTTCGAATGTTTGTGTCCCCTCTGAAATTTGTGTTGAAAGTGAATCTCCAATGCAACAGTATTCAGGGGTCGAGCCCTGAGTAGACCACGAGGGCAGAGCCCACATTGGTGGGACAAGTCCCTTGTGAGAGGCCTGCAGAGAATAAGGGAGGCCCCCTTCTGGCCCTTCCATTCCTACGGCCACGTGAGGACACAGCAGTCATCCCCTCCGGAGTATGGTGCCACAAGGAGTATGGAGATGGTGCCACGAGGTACCACCTTGGAAGGAGAGACCAGGGCCCCATCAGAAACCCAATCTGCCTTGAATGCCTTGATCTGGGACTTCCTAGGCTCCAGAATGGTGAGAAATAAATCCCTGTCCTTCCTCAAGGACTCAGTCTCAGATATTTTGCTACAGTAGCACAAAAGGACCAGGGCATAAGGGCTGAGGCCCTTTTTCCTGGAGTGTCAACGTCCAGCTGGGGAGGGAGCCCCTGATATCCTAAAGCAAAGACTCCAACCAGCAGTGATCACACCCCCCCCTTAAATCAATGCTGCCGGAAAAAAACATAAATGGAGGGGACTTGATTTGTGTGACCAGGCAGAAAGAGCCTGTGGGAGGAGGGGGTTCAGCTGAGACTTGGAAGAGGGAGCGAGAGGAGGGGGATAAGGAAGAGGGAGTGGAGGAAGAGTAGAGAGAGGAGGGAGGAGGAAGAGCAGGGAGAAGGGAGGGGGAGGAAGGGGAGGGAGGTTCCGGGACTACAGGCAGGCATAGGGAGGAGGTCAGTCTGAAGAGAGAACACAGAAGCTGAGAAAGGAAAGGGTTCTAGGAAGGAAGTGGAGTCAACTGTGCTGAGACGGACGCAGTGGGGGGCAGACAAGTGACAAATGAAAGACAATGGCTGAGGTGTCACAGTCCAGCTCTGGCCATGGTGGGGGGGGCAGGGCCATCCTGCTGAGTCCTGGACCTGGAGTCAGCAGGTATGGAAGGATGGAAAGTGGGAAGGGACAGGGTTAGAAACAGGGCAAATCCCTGGACAGTCAGTGTTCAGGCCGGCTGGGCCCGTTGGGGATGCCAGGCTCACATATGTGCTCACGGCAGTGCTCTCTCTGAGGAAGGACTCCAGAAAAATCATGGTCAAAGCCAAGGACAAGGACATCGTGTGGGTTAAGCCATGGCAGGGCTGACGTCAAAGGCTCCACAGAAATCCTCACAGCAGACATTCAGGGCAGCAGCTTGCCAGTCCTGGCCCTTGACGGGAGAAGGTTGCACAAGAGGCTGGACCTCTGGGGCCCACTGGGGAAGCTGGTTTGTGACAAAAAGTATGTGTTTCTTTACCTACCTGGTGCTTACCATCCCAGAGGTAGTAAAGCCTGGGGAGCAAGACTGCATTACCCTCAATAAGAAGCCAAGAGGCAGCTTTCTTGGAGAAAACGACATGTCTCTGGGAACAGGGCCTTGCAGGGGGAATCAACGTGTCGAGGTAAGCCAGGTGCTTACCCGGGAGGAAAAGGAAATCAGAGGTTTGGGGAGGAAAAGTGACAGGGTTACAGCATTGTTTTGAGATAATTATCCTGTGCTACAAAGATCGGTCACAAGGATGGTGTCCATACAGGGTTGGACAGGTGGTTGCTGGGCAAATGTCCTCCTAGACACGTGTTTGGGGGAAGGTGGCGATGGCCTCCATGCACTGGATTTTGCAGAGGCTCTTGGGATGGTTTGTGTTATCAGGAGCTTGTGCACAGGAACTGTCCCTCAGCAGGTGTATGTGTCAGATTTGGGAGTGGTTGCCTGTTTCTTTTGACACAACTGACTGCATTTTGATTCTGACCCTTGTACCTACCATGTGGGCAAGTCAAAATCAAGCTACAAGTCCAGCTCCAACGTGGCCTGCTCCCGGGCACCGGCTGACTGTGGAAAGTGAGATTGCTTTTGACCTTGCTTGATGCCAGGAACTTTCTCCCAGAAGCAGGGAAAGGATGTGTCCCTGCGAAGAGGAGGCAAGGAGCAAAGGAGACTCACAGAAGGGGAACAAGCAGTGGCTGGTGAGCACGTGGGAGGATGCCAACCTCACTGCCTATCAGGAAAAGCAAGGCCTGCGGTGATGAGATGTTCCTTCCCGTGGGATGGGTAGATGGTCCCGGCTGGGCAAGAACCTAGGTAGGTCAGGCTGAGGGGCACACAGGACCATTCCCAAGCTGCTGCTGGGAGGGGCCACTTTGGGAAGCTCAGCAAAGGCAGCCGAGTAGTGCCACCTGGTGGTGGCAGTGATGGGCACAGCCTGAGTCCCAGCAGAGCCACTTCTTGGTGAACATCCTAGTGCAGGATCTTGGATGGCAGATAGGACTGGCACACGGGACAGCGGTGGTAGTGACGCTTGAAGCAGCCAAGCACAGGGAACAGCCTGAATGTCCACTCATAGGGTCGCGGACGGATGATTCAGGGCTGGCCTCTTTGGGGAAACCTTGGGCAGCAAAACTTGAGGAAAGGCAAGTCTCCAACAAGGACACCCGCAGAAGAGGTTCAGGGAACAGCACCCAGAGGTGGACCCCATGGAAACCCACTTGCCATCTGCCTGGTGGAGAGGTTGATCACATGGCCCCGGGCTCACCCGACAGGTCAGGTGAAGGGTGGTGGGCTCCAAGGCCACGAGCTTGGATTTGAGCCCAGGCAGCTCTGCTGCTGCAGCGTCCAGCTGGGGTAGCAGACGAAAGAGAAGGCCCCGTAGGAGACTGGCTCGGGCCAGACAGAGTTAAGGTCTCTGGGAGGCATCGAACATATGCTGCCCTCAGGGCCAGAACAGCAATGAGCCAGACCCACCGGGTTGTGCAGGCACAGGGGCCAGGGGACACACCCAGCAGTCCACTCCCAGAAGCCTGCCTGTCCACACACGCACTCAGGCAGAGACCCGACACCCCAGCGCCTTCCCCATCTGGGAAGAGGGGCAGGGACTTGCCCAAGGACACACGCTAAGATGCAGGTCCAAGGAGCTGGGCTCCAGGCAGCAGCAGCCCGATCTTAAGCTGTGGGACTGAAAAGGCCCAGGCAAAGCCGGATGCTAGCACACCTCCTGGGGCGGCCCCTGGCACCGGGGTAGAGGGGAGCGTGGGCCCATGGCGTACCCACAGCCAGCAAGACGGTCAGCGCCGGGAGACCGAGGACCCCCGAGGGGCGGCGTCTAGCAGCCCCCACAGGGGCAGCTGGGGCATCGAGGGCACGGCGCCGGCCACGCACCAGGCGCTCCTGGGCGGGCCTAGCCTCCGGACCGGTTCCAGGTGGGGGGAGGGAGCACGCCAAGGGGCCCCAGGGCCCCTGGCCCGGGCCAGAAGGCAGCACGGGTGGGCGCGCCTCGGCCTGCTCGCCCCTGCCCGACGGGCGCCCTGAAGGCACATCCCGCGGGCCACAGGACAGCGCGCGGTTGGGACCGGGAGCCGCGTGGGGCCGGCCAGAGACACGAGGGCAGGTGGGTGGGCCCGGGCTCCGGGACCCAGGGGGCGCCACCCGCGCCCGGGCCGACTGCGGGTGGGGCGGGAGGGGGCGGAGAGGAGCCGGTGACGTCACCCGCGGTCCCAGGACGCTCTGGGGGCGGCAAAGGCTGGGCCGCGTGACCCGCGGGCGCCAATGGCCCCGGGGGTCTCCAAGGCGACGCGAGGGTCCTCGCTCCCCGCCACGGCGCCCCCGCCCGGCGTCCGCACTGCAGAGAGCGGTGGCGAGCAGGCGCCGGCGCGTGGCCCACGTGCCGCGCCACCAAAGCCAGAGGCTGCTGCGCAGACAGCCCGAGCGCGGGAACCCGGGGAGCCCACCCCGCCGCCGCCGTCCGGTCGGGACCGGACCGGGAGGATCCTGCCCCGGGAGAAGGTACCCGAGCGGGAGGGGGCGCCGGGCCCCGGGAACCGCCGCCTCCGCGCGCCCGCGGCCCCGCCCCAGCGGGACTGCGGCAGCCCGCGGGGTGGGGGAGGGGAGGGGGGCTGCGGCCTCGGGGGCCCGCGGCGGGCGGGGGCGGCGGCCATCGGGTCCGCGGGGGCGCCGCCGGGGGAGAGGGGCGGCTGGGGGAAGGGCGCGGGGGAGGGCGGGCGTTAACCTCGCTGTCGCCCCGTTCGCATTCACAGGCCTTGCGGCCCTGGGCCGTGCGCCCGCGTCTAGGCTCCCGCCCCCGAGGCAGCCCCGGCCCCGTGCCAGCCGGGCCTGCGCCCGAACCCGCGTCCCGCCCCAGCGTCGGCCCTGCTGGCCGAAAGCGCCGGCATGGCGGTGACGATGCTGCAGGACTGGTGCCGCTGGATGGGCGTCAGCCCTCGCAGGGCCCTGCTCGTCCTGGGCGTCCCCGAGGACTGTGACGACGCAGAGTTCCAGGAGTCCCTGGAGGCTGCCCTGTGGCCTCTGGGCCACGTTACGGTGCTGGGCAAGGTGTTTCGAGAGGAGGATCGTGCCACCGCGGCCCTGGTGGGCCTCGACCGCGAGGTCGACTACGCCTTGGTCCCCAGGAGATCCCGGGCGCCGGGGGCCCCTGGCACGTGGCCTTCGTGCCCCGCTCTTCGGGCGAGGAGTTTCTGGGTCGCGTGTTCCACTTCCTGGAGCAGCACGGGCAGTCGGTGGAGGGCTTGGCCGGCGCCCTGGGCCTGGGGCTGCCCAGGATGTGCTGGCTGCGCTCGGTCAGCCGGGCGGTCCAGCCCTTGCTGGGGGCCCTGAGGTACCAGCGCCTGGGCGTGTTTTCCGGGAGGGACCCGCCGGGCCCGGGGAGGAGTGCTTCGAGGCCTGGCTGGACCACGCTGGCGACATGCTGCAGCTGTGGCAGGAGGTCTCGGAGAGGGAGCGCAGGCGGCGGCTGCTGGAGGGCCTGCGCGGGACCGCCCGGCAGCTGACCTACGGGCTCCTGGCGGAGAATCCCGCCAGGACCGCGCAGGACTGCCTGGCGGCCCTGACGCAGGTGTTCGGGGAGAGAGAGTCCCAGGCCACCATCCGCCTGAAGTGTGTGGTCGCTCGGCAGCAGACGGGCGAGCGGCTCTCGGCTTTCGTGCTGCGGCTGGAAGTCCTGCTGCAGAAAGCGGTGGAGATGGGCGCCCTGGCCAGAGCCTCGGCTGACCACCTGCGCCTGCGGCAGGTGCTCACCAGGGCCAGCCTCATCGAGCCTCTGGACGAGGCTCTGAGGAAGCTGAGAAGGGTGGGGAGGCCTCCGAGGTTCCTTGAGATGCTGGGGCTGGTTCGGGAGGCAGAGGCGTGGGAGGCCAGTGTAGCCAGGAACCTGAGAGCCCGGGCGCAGAGAGAGGCCGATGCCCGGGCACAGAGAGAGGCCGATGCCCGGGCCGATGCCCCAGCCGTGGCCAGAGCCCATGCCAAGGTAGAAGATGAGAAGGTGGAGAAGGAGGAGGAGGAAGAGGAGGTGGAGGCCGACTACGACCACGGAGAGAACCACCAGGATCCCGCCGTCCTAGATCAGGAAGGATCTGCCGAGGCCCCTGGGGGCCCCTGTCCTGCGGGCAGTGCTCCCAGGTTGAGCCCGGGAGGTCCTGTCTGGCGGCTAGAGGACCTTGCCCAATTAGGAGCCTATCAGCTTGACTACGAAGAAATAGAGGAGCTCAAGGCCCTCCAGGAGGAGTTTGAAGAGGAGGATGGGGCTGGGGAGGAGGGCCGTCCCGGGTCCTTCTCGGACCAGTAGGCCCCGAAGGCCCGGGGGCTCCCTCTCCTCCCAGGCAGCGGTGCCCTGGGATCAGGAGGGGGCCAGGCCAGGGCCACCACTTCACCCCCACAGGGAGGCAGGGCCCCAAACTCACCCCGGGCCTCCTGCCTCCCCCCGGGGTCCCTGGCCACCACCTCCGGCCCTTCCCCACCAACCAGGCGTCCCTTTTTGCCACCACATGGGGTGGCAGAGGCACCTCTGCCACAGCAGCACCATACCCTGTTCCGGCCCCAAACCGTACCACCTGGAGGCACCCCTGAGCGGCCAGTCTTGGCCTGGGTGCTCTGAGGACGTCTGCCCCTGCACCGGGCTTGGAGACGTTAGGGGGAGGCGCCCCGTCTTGGGAGCTCTCCATCTGCCTAGGTCTCCCTGAAGGGGTCCCCCTGCTCCCTGTGCTCCATATTCTGGCAGGTCTGCCCTTGCCTGCGTCGGCCCCACCGCGACCCGCGTGCCAAACAGATGCCCACCCACCGCTAGCCATCGTTTTGTGCCAAGCAGTGTGGTGTATGCGTGCCAGGGCATGTCCCGGCCCGCCCGGGTGACCGACCCTCTGGGCCCGGGCACGTGCTGTGAGCTTCTGTTCAGCCAAGGCCCTGCTGGCTCCTGTCCAGTGTCGTGAGCTCCACCTCCTCTGCTTTCTGATGCCCATCCTGTGACCATGACTGTGACTGGGACCCCAGGGAGGAAGCCCCCGACCAGGGTGGAGGGGTCTGGGGGACTGTGCTTCGACATTCCACCCCCGTGGCTCCTTGTGACTCCGTGTCCTGGACCTGGTGGGGCGTTCTCTACCGTGCGCTCCCGTGTTCGTGACTGTCCCCTGCGGGCCATAGGGTTGGTTCCACCCCCGTGGCTGGCCCGGGAGGGGCTTCCCTGCAGCGAGTGGACGTCCAGAGGCCGATCCGGGCCGCTCAGGAAGGAAGACCGTGGCCGGAGGGCGGCATCTCGCCAGGAGCCCCAGGAGGAGGGGCCCCACGGCCCCCCGGCCTCAGGTGGCCCTCAGCAGTTCCTCTCCGTGTTGTGTCCCCTTCGCTCAGTGGTTCAGTACTTGTTTCTCTTCAATAAAGTTTTTTCTGTGTTGCAGCTGAGACTCCCCCCTGTGGGTAATCAGGGCTGGGGGGGCTGGGGTGGGGTGGGGTGGGGTGAGGGCCCCAGTGGCCGAGCGAGTGTTGGGGCGTGTGCGGCAGGGTCTGTGAGGCCTGTGTGTCCCCTGGGCTGCACGGAGCCGGGTGAGGGGGTGGTGGTGGGCGTGGGCGGTGGCTGGTTGGGGCCCCAGGGCCCTCGGGACCCCTCAGTGGGTCAGAAGTTGGAGGCAGGATGAGTGACAGCAGCTAAGACCCTGGGCCCCAGGATCCCTGGCAGCACTGCAGGGGTTCAGGGCCTCCAGGAGGGACAGAGAGGCCACGTGTGCAATCCCAGGCTGGCCGCCAAGGTCAAGGGAGGGCCGGCGCAGGGGCTCAGACGTCACCAGGAGCTGCGTGCAGGACCTGGGGGAGGGCGGGGCTGCTGAGCGCCCACCCTCCCGGGTCAGGCCACCCCTGCCATCTCCGGAGGGATGTGTGGGGACAGGGCTGTGTGTGATGGCTGAGAAACAGATGGGTGCCAGGCGGGCGTCCACAGTGCCCATGCCTTGGTGAGGGGGGAGGGCAGGCAGGGAGCGCTCCCTCCACCCTGCGTCTGGTCCTGCTCCTTCCCAGCGGGCTGAGAGGGCTGCTCCTCCTGTGTCCTGGGAGCAGCCAGTGGGCCATGGGGGGGAGGCTGCCCGGGGCACGGTCCCTTTCCGTCCGGGGTCTCTGTAACCCACCGAGCCCTTGATCCCACCTGAGGAGGCCCCCGCCTGGGGCGCAGGGCACGGCTCATCCAGAGACCCCCTCCCTGAGCACTGTGACTGGAGGGGCAGTTTTGGGTGGGGCCATGGTCAGCCCTGGTGAGGAGCCTGGGACCTGCTTGAACCCTCCGGGCACTGATCCCGTCCCTACCGGCTGGGAAGCCCACCACAGATCGTGGGCAGCCCTCCATCACCGGAGTGTGTGGGAGACATGACCAAGACCAGCAGGTGGGCCCCTCGTGGGCCCCTCCCTGCTCATGTGGGAGGAAGGGACGCGGTCACCCCTTTCCGGGACAGGCCCGAGGACCTCACCTTTCTCACCCACCCCACAGTGGGCAATGGAGGGATGGAGTGGCTGGGGGAAGGCGGGGCGGGGTAGGGTGAGGCCCCCCATGGCTGGGCTAGCGTTGGGGTGTGTGCGGGCCAGGGCCTGTGACGGCATGTGTGTCTCCAGGGCTGCACGGAACTGGGTATGGGGGTGGGGTGGGCATGGGCAGTGACTTGTTGGGACCCCCAAGGCCCTCGGGACCCCTCAGTGGGTCAGAAGTTGGAGGCAGGATGAGTGACAGCAGCTAGGACCTAGGGCCTCAGGACCCCTGGCAGCACTGCAGGGGTTCAGGGCCTCCAGGAGGAACAGATAGGCCACGTGTGCAATCCCAGGTTGGTCGCCAAGGTCAGGGAAAGGTGCAGGAGGGCCCGGGCAGGGGCTCAGACACCGTCAGAAGCTACATGCAGGTGTGAGTGAATGTGTGTGAATGTGTGGGTGTGTTACTGAGTGTATGTGTGTCCCTCCATGAGTGCGTGCACAGGGCTGGACAAATGGTTGTATGTCCTGGAAGGGACCCAGTGAGAGATTTGGAGTAAAGTACCCAGAGCCCTGAGGCATTTCCCTGCGGCCTGGGGCAGGGAGATCTTGTTGGAGCCCATGGGCAGGCCCCGCAGCTGAGCCTCCTCTCCCCGGGCTTTCCCCTCTGTCCCCACCTAGCCCCGGGCGCATCCCACTTAGAGTTCCTACCACATGTTGCCGTAAGCTGCTCGGTCCACACCGAGTGCCTGAGGTAGGGGGAGGCCGGTGGTGTGTGCAGCCTGGGGACATCAAGGTACCACAAGGCAATGTATTGGGCTCCAAGGGGTGATCCGAGCCCACCCAAAGCAGGGCCTCCTGGGCTCACTGAAGGCTCCAGCAGCAGGTGGGGCAGCTCGAAAACAGCCCATTCCTGGTATGTGAGGACACGCAGAGAGGACTGAGAGAGGTGTCATCCCCAGGGCTGTCCCTGAAAAGAGTGGATTGAGTCTTAACGTCCTCAGGCCTGTCCTAGAGCAGAGAAAAGAGGCCCTGATCTCGGGTCTGTTCCTTAAGTAGAGAGGACTGAGAGAGGTCCTGTTCTCAGTTTTGTCCCCTGAGGCAAGAGGACTGAGAGATGTCCCATTCTCAGGTCTATCCTCTCAAAAGAGACAACTGAGAAACGTTCTGTTCTCAGGACTGGCCCTGAGCAGAGTGGACTGAGGTGTGATTCTCAGGCCTGTCTCTCAGCAGAGGACTGAGAAGTCCCATTCTCAGGTCTGTCTCCTGAGATGAAATGACAGCAAGGCCTCATCCTCATGCCAGTTTCGGAGAAGAGTGAACAAAGAGTGCTCTGGTCCTTATGTCTGTCCTCTAAGCAGAAACGGCTGGGGGAGGTCACATTCCCTGGTTTGTCCCTGAGAAGCTATGACCAAGAGAATTCCTGTCCTCAGTCTCTTGCTGAGAGGAGGGGACTGGGAGTGGTCCCATCCTCGGGTCTGTCCCATGAGTAAGGAGGGTTGATTGCCCTTTCCTCGGGTCTGTCTGTTGAGTAGTGAGTACTGAGAAGGTCTCCTCCTTAAAAATTCCCCTGAGTCAAGGGCACTGAGAGGGGTCCTGTCCTGAGGTCTGTCCCCTGAGCCAAGAGTGCTGACAAAGATCTTGTTTTCAGGCCTGTGCCACGATTTGAGTGGACTGACAGAACTCCCAGGTCTCAGGTCTCTCCCTGACCAGAGAGGACTGAGACAGGACTAAGACAAGTCCCGTCCTCAAGTCCATCCCCTAAGCATAGAGGAAGGACAGAGGTCCCTTCCCAGGTCTGTTCCTGAGGAGGAAGAGCTGAAAGTCCTGTCCTCAAGTTTGTCAGCTGATTAGAGAACATTCTGGATGTTTCCTAAAATTTTTTTCTGAGTAGAGGGAACTGAGAGCAGCCTGTCCCTTGAGCAAAGAGGACTGATTAGGGTCTGTCTGCAGGCCTGTCCCATGAGAAGATGGACCGAGAGAGGTTCCATCCTTTTTTTTTTTTTTTTGAGTTGGAGTCTCACTGTCGCCCAGATTGGAGCGCAGTGGCCGCTCCCGGCCACCACAGCCTCGACCTGCTGGGCTCCGGCGATCCTTCCGCCCCAGCCTTCCGAGTAGCCGGAATTACAGGCATGCGCTACCACGCCCGGCTGATTTTTTGACTTATTGTAGAGATGAGGTCTCGCTGCCCAGGCGGGTCTCGAACCCCCGAGCTCAGGCAATCCACTCACCTCAGCCTCCCAAAGGTGCGGGATTATAGGCTGAGCCACCAAGCCTGGCTAGAGGTCCCATCCTTAAAGCCCGTCCCTTGAACAGAGTGGACAGAGGGAGGCCTTGTCCTCAGATCTGTCCCCAGAGCAAAGAGGCCCAATCCTCAGGTCTGCCTACGGGAAAGAGTGGCATGAGAAAAAGCAATCCTCTGCTCAGTCCCCTGAGCCAAGAGTGTTGAGAGAGTTCTTACCCTCAGGTGTGCCCATGAGCAGAGAGGACTGAGAGAGGTCTTCTCCTCAGGCCTGTCCCCTGAACAGAGTGAACTGACAAAGATCTCCTCCTCTGGTCTGTCCCCTGACCAGGGAGGACAGAGAGCATCCTTCCTCAGTCTGTATCCAGTGCACTGACTGCTGGGAGGAAGTGCTGTCCTAGTTCTGTCCCCTGACCAGAGAGGACTGAAAGAGGGTCCGTCCTCAGGCTTCTCCCCTGAGCAGGACAGAGAGCGATTCTGTCCTCCGAACTGTCTAAAAGAAAGAGAAAGCAAAGAGTTCCTGTCCACAGGTCTGTCCTGTATCAGAGGACTGAAAAAGGTGTGGTCCCCAGATCTGTTCCAGAGTAGAAGGAGTGTGAGGATTTCCATCCTCAGGTCTGTGTCCTGAGCACTGTGGACTGAGCAAGGGTCCATCCTCAAGCCTGACACCTGAGCAGAGAGGCCTGACAAAGGACCCGTGGGCCACAATGTCCCTCTGCAGAGGACGCAGAGGTTCCGTCCTTAGATGTGTCCCCGAGCAGTGTGGACTGAGGTCCCATTCACAGCTCTATTCGATGTGCACATTGCACTGAGAGAGGTCCAGAAGTCAGTCTCTCCCTGAACATAGAGGATGGAGAGAGGTTCCGTCCGCAGTCCCGCCCTTTGAGCACCCAACACTTGAGCAGCCCTGGGGACACACATGCCGTCACAGGCCCTGGCCCGCACACACCCCAACGTTAGCTCAGCCACGGGGGGCCTCACCCTACCCCGCCCCGCCCTTCCCCCAGCCACTCCATCCCTCCATTGCCCACTGTGGGGTGGGTGAGAAAGGTGAGGTCCTCGGGCCTGTCCCGGAAAGGGGTGACCGCGTCCCTTCCTCCCACATGAGCAGGGAGGGGGCCACGAGGGGCCCACCGGCTGGTCTTGGTCATGTCTCCCACACACTCCGGTGATGGAGAGCTGCCCACGATCTGTGGTGGGCTTCCCAGCCGGTAGGGACGGGATCAGTGCCCGGAGGGTTCAAGCAGGTCCCAGGCTCCTCACCAGGGCTGACCATGGCCCCACCCAAAACTGCCCCTCCAGTCACAGTGCTCAGGGAGGGGGTCTCTGGATGAGCCGTGCCCTGCGCCCCAGGCGGGGTCCTCCTCAGGTGGGATCAAGGGCTCGGTGGGTTACAGAGACCCCGGACGGAAAGGGACCGTGCCCCGGGCAGCCTCTCCCCATGGCCCACTGGCTGCTCCCAGGACACAGGAGGAGCAGCCCTCTCAGCCCGCTGGGAAGGGAGCAGGACCAGACGCAGGGTGGAGGGAGCGCTCCCTGCCTGCCCTCCCCCCTCACCAAGGCATGGGCACTGTGGACGCCCGGCCTGGCACCCATCTGTTTCTCAGCCATCACACACGGCCCTGTCCCCACACATCCCTCCGGAGATGGCAGGGGTGGCCTGACCCGGGAGGGTGGGCGCTCAGCAGCCCCGCCCTCCCCCCAGGTCCTGCACGCAGCTCCTGGTGACGTCTGAGCCCCTGCGCCGGCCCTCCCTTGACCTTGGCGGCCAGCCTGGGATTGCACACGTGGCCTCTCTGTCCCTCCTGGAGGCCCTGAACCCCTGCAGTGCTGCCAGGGATCCTAGGCCCAGGGTCTTAGCTGCTGTCACTCATCCTGCCTCCAACTTCTGACCCACTGAGGGGTCCCGAGGGCCCTGGGGCCCCAACCAGCCACCGCCCACGCCCACCACCACCCCCTCACCCGGCTCCGTGCAGCCCAGGGGACACACAGGCCTCACAGACCCTGCCCGCACACGCCCCAACACTCGCTCGGCCACTGGGGCCCTCACCCCACCCCACCCCACCCCAGCCCCCCCAGCCCTGATTACCCACAGGGGGGAGTCTCAGCTGCAACACAGAAAAAACTTTATTGAAGAGAAACAAGTACTGGAACCACCGAGCGAAGGGGACACAACACGGAGAGGAACTGCTGAGGGCCACCCGAGGCCGGGGGGCCGTGGGGCCCCTCCTCCTGGGGCTCCTGGCGAGATGCCGCCCTCCGGCCACGGTCTTCCTTCCTGAGCGGCCCGGATCGGCCTCTGGACGTCCACTCGCTGCAGGGAAGCCCCTCCCGGGCCAGCCACGGGGGTGGGACCAACCCTATGGCCCGCAGGGGACAGTCACGAACACGGGAGCGCACGGTAGAGAACGCCCCACCAGGTCCAGGACACGGAGTCACAAGGAGCCACGGGGGTGGAATGTCGAAGCACAGTCCCCCAGACCCCTCCACCCCTGGTCGGGGGCTTCCTCCCTGGGGTCACAGTCACAGTCATGGTCACAGGATGGGCATCAGAAAGCAGAGGAGGTGGAGCTCACGACACTGGACAGGAGCCAGCAGGGCCTTGGCTGAACAGAAGCTCACAGCACGTGCCCGGGCCCAGAGGGTCGGTCACCCGGGCGGGCCGGGACATGCCCTGGCACGCATACACCACACGGCTTGGCACAAAACGATGGCTAGCGGTGGGTGGGCATCTGTTTGGCACGCAGGTCGCGGTGGGGCCGACGCAGGCAAGGGCGGGCCTGCCAGAATAGGGAGCACGGGGAGCGGAGGGGACCCCTCCGGGGAGACCTAGGCAGATGGAGAGCTCCCAAGACGGGGCGCCTCCCCCTAACGTCTCCAAGCCCGGTGCAGGGGCAGACGTCCTCAGAGCACCCAGGCCAAGACTGGCCGCTCAGGGGTGCCTCCAGGTGGTACGGTTTGGGGCCGGAACAGGGTACGGTGCTGCTGTGGCAGAGATGCCTCTGCCACCCCATGTGGTGGCAAAAAGGGACGCCTGGTTGGTGGGGAAGGGCCGAGGGTGGTGGCCAGGGACCCCGGGGGGAGGCAGGAGGCCCGGGGGTGAGCTTGGGCCCTGCCTCCCTGTGGGGGTGAAGTGGTGGCCCTGGCCTGGCCCCCTCCTGATCCCAGGGCACCGCTGCCTGGGAGGAGAGGGAGCCCCCGGGCCTTCAGGGCCTACTGGCCCGAGAAGGACCCGGGACGGCCGTCCTCCCCAGCCCCATCCTCCTCTTCAAACTCCTCCTGGAGGGCCTTGAGCTCCTCCATTTCGGCGTCATCAGCCTCCTGGTCTCCTGCTTGGGCAAGGTCCTCTGGCCCCCAGCCAGGACCTCCCGGGCTCAACCTGGGAGCACTGCCCGCAGGACACGGGCCCCCCGGGGCCTCGGCAGATCCTTCCTGATCTAGGACGGCGGGATCCTGGTGGTTCTCTCCGTGGTCGTAGTCGGCCTCCACCTCCTCTTCCTCCTCCTCCTTCTCCACCTTCTCATCCTCTGCTTTGGCGTGGGCTCTGGCCACGGCTGGGGCCTCGGCCCCAGCATCAGCCTCTCCCTGGGCCCGGGCTCTCAGGTTCCTGGCTACACTGGCCTCCCACGCCTCTGCCTCCCGAACCAGCCCCAGCATCTCCAAGAACCTCGGAGGCCTCCCCACCCTTCTCAGCTTCCTCAGAGCCTCGTCCAGAGGCTCGATGAGGCTGGCCCTGGTGAGCACCTGCCGCAGGCGCAGGTGGTCAGCCGAGGCTCTGGCCAGGGCGCCCATCTCCACCGCTTTCTGCAGCAGGACTTCCAGCCGCAGCACGAAAGCCGAGAGCCGCTCGCCCGTCTGCTGCCGAGCGACCACACACTTCAGGCGGATGGTGGCCTGGGACTCTCTCTCCCCGAACACCTGCGTCAGGGCCGCCAGGCAGTCCTGCGCGGTCCTGGCGGGATTCTCCGCCAGGAGCCCGTAGGTCAGCTGCCGGGCGGTCCCGCGCAGGCCCTCCAGCAGCCGCCGCCTGCGCTCCCTCTCCGAGACCTCCTGCCACAGCTGCAGCATGTCGCCAGCGTGGTCCAGCCAGGCCTCGAAGCACTCCTCCCCGGGCCCGGCGGGTCCCTCCCGGAAAACACGCCCAGGCGCTGGTACCTCAGGGCCCCCAGCAAGGGCTGGACCGCCCGGCTGACCGAGCGCAGCCAGCACATCCTGGGCAGCCCCAGGCCAGGGCGCCGGCCAAGCCCTCCACCGACTGCCCGTGCTGCTCCAGGAAGTGGAACACGCGACCCAGAAACTCCTCGCCCGAAGAGCGGGGCACGAAGGCCACGTGCCAGGGGCCCCCGGCGCCCGGGATCTCCCTGGGGACCAAGGCGTAGTCGACCTCGCGGTCGAGGCCCACCAGGGCCGCGGTGGCACGATCCTCCTCTCGAAACACCTTGCCCAGCACCGTAACGTGGCCCAGAGGCCACAGGGCAGCCTCCAGGGACTCCTGGAACTCTGCGTCGTCACAGTCCTCGGGGACGCCCAGGACGAGCAGGGCCCTGCGAGGGCTGACGCCCATCCAGCGGCACCAGTCCTGCAGCATCGTCACCGCCATGCCGGCGCTTTCGGCCAGGCAGGGCCGACGCTGGGGCGGGACGCGGGTTCGGGCGCAGGCCCGGCTGGCACGGGGCCGGGGCTGCCTCGGGGGCGGGAGCCTAGACGCGGGCGCACGGCCCAGGGCCGCAAGGCCTGTGAATGCGAACGGGCGACAGCGAGGTTAACGCCCGCCCTCCCCCGCGCCCTTCCCCCAGCCGCCCCTCTCCCCCGGCGGCGCCCCCGCGGACCGATGGCCGCCGCCCCGCCCGCCGCGGGCCCCCGAGGCCGCAGCCCCCCTCCCCTCCCCCACCCCGCGGGCTGCCGCAGTCCCGCTGGGGCGGGGCCGCGGGCGCGCGGAGGCGGCGGTTCCCGGGGCCCGGCGCCCCCTCCCGCTCGGGTACCTTCTCCCGGGGCAGGATCCTCCCGGTCCGGTCCCGACCGGACGGCGGCGGCGGGGTGGGCTCCCCGGGTTCCCGCGCTCGGGCTGTCTGCGCAGCAGCCTCTGGCTTTGGTGGCGCGGCACGTGGGCCACGCGCCGGCGCCTGCTCGCCACCGCTCTCTGCAGTGCGGACGCCGGGCGGGGGCGCCGTGGCGGGGAGCGAGGACCCTCGCGTCGCCTTGGAGACCGCCGGGCCATTGGCGCCCGCGGGTCACGCGGCCCAGCCTTTGCCGCCCCCAGAGCGTCCTGGGACCGCGGGTGACGTCACCGGCTCCTCTCCGCCCCCTCCCGCCCCACCCGCAGTCGGCCGGGCGCGGGTGGCGCCCCCTGGGTCCCGGAGCCCGGGCCCACCCACCTGCCCTCGTGTCTCTGGCCGGCCCCACGCGGCTCCGGTCCCAACCGCGCGCTGTCCTGTGGCCCGCGGGATGTGCCTTCAGGGCGCCCGTCGGGCAGGGGGCGAGCAGGCCGAGGCGCGCCCACCCGTGCTGCCTTCTGGCCCGGGCCAGGGGCCCTGGGGCCCCTTGGCGTGCTCCCTCCCCCCACCTGGAACCGGTCCGGAGGCTAGGCCCGCCCAGGAGCGCCTGGTGCGTGGCCGGCGCCGTGCCCTCGATGCCCCAGCTGCCCCTGTGGGGGCTGCTAGACGCCGCCCCTCGGGGGTCCTCGGTCTCCCGGCGCTGACCGTCTTGCTGGCTGTGGGTACGCCATGGGCCCACGCTCCCCTCTACCCCGGTGCCAGGGGCCGCCCCAGGAGGTGTGCTAGCATCCGGCTTTGCCTGGGCCTTTTCAGTCCCACAGCTTAAGATCGGGCTGCTGCTGCCTGGAGCCCAGCTCCTTGGACCTGCATCTTAGCGTGTGTCCTTGGGCAAGTCCCTGCCCCTCTTCCCAGATGGGGAAGGCGCTGGGGTGTCGGGTCTCTGCCTGAGTGCGTGTGTGGACAGGCAGGCTTCTGGGAGTGGACTGCTGGGTGTGTCCCCTGGCCCCTGTGCCTGCACAACCCGGTGGGTCTGGCTCATTGCTGTTCTGGCCCTGAGGGCAGCATATGTTCGATGCCTCCCAGAGACCTTAACTCTGTCTGGCCCGAGCCAGTCTCCTATAGGGCCTTCTCTTTCGTCTGCTGCCCCAGCTGGACGCTGCAGCAGCAGAGCTGCCTGGGCTCAAATCCAAGCTCCTGGCCTTGGAGCCCACCACCCTTCACCTGACCTGTCGGGTGAGCCCGGGGCCATGTGATCAACCTCTCCACCAGGCAGATGGCAAGTGGGTTTCCATGGGGTCCACCTCTGGGTGCTGTTCCCTGAACCCCTTCTGCGGGACTCTGGGACACTGCCATATTGCAGTGCTAAAGTTTTGTATTTGATTGGGAAGCAAATGTCCTCAGAAAGACTCACATAGGAAGTTTGAATCAGTTTGAAATATAGTATTCTCACATTGGCTCCAACCTTCCTGCCTATCAGCAGGACAATGACGAGGGGACTTGCTGTGCATCCCGACCTGTGATACTCCACAGGTTGAAAAGAGTAAGCTAGCGCCCCTTCTGACAACATGGATGCCTTCCTCGAACATTATGCTGAGTGACAGTTTCTAGACATGGAAGAGCGATACTGTATGATTCTTCTTCTGTGAAATTCAGAGCAAGATGGTTGATATTTGGTGTGGGAAATGGAGAAGGTTAAATTTTTTCTGGGATGTTATAAGGGAATGGGAAGGTGCTTGACTGAAATTTCCAGGAAGATCTAAGTCTTCTGTATCTTCCCATTGGCTGGGTTAGTCACCAGGTGCATGCAGTTGTCAAAATTTATTGAAATATGCCCTTGGAATAGAGGTGGCAGTAACATGAACCATATTATTTGAGCCTGTGTTCCAGACCACCTAGGTTCCACTGTGTTTACTTGGGGAAGCAACGCCCATGTCCTCATCTGTCATTGGAACCACCTGCCTGTGTCATGGAGTGGCCTGAAGAATCCCCTGTGAGGTGTATGTTGTGGAGTTTTGAAGACTAAGTTCTTGCCTTCATGTGAGGTGGCATTGTGTTCGATGCCACACAGCACCTGATGCATAGGTGGGCGCCACACCCTTATCTGGGCTCTACCTCTTGTACCATGCAGGCTGGGTAGTCAGAGTGAGAGCCCCAAGAAAGGAGGACATAGTGGAGTTGGGCTTCTGCAAGGCATCAGTAGTTTCTGCTTTCCTTTCAGGCTTGACTCTCTTCTCCCTGCTCTGCCTTCACAAAATCCAGTCATTTCTTAGGAGTGAAGCCCAGGTAAACAGGGCAGGCCTGTCTCTCCTAACCTGTCACATCAGTGCCTGGAGAGAGAGCATGTCGTGTCAGCAGCACATTTATCTGGATAATTGAGTTCATTATCTCTGGAGCAGCGCCCAGGCCAGTCCAATGGACCCTCAGTGAGCCCCAAAGCCTCTGCCTATTTGTCCCTGACTGTCCTGCGTGGTCTGTCTCTCTCCTGATTGACCTCTCATCTCTAAATGCAAGCACTTCCTTAGCCTCTAGGGAATCTGGCGTGAAGTAGACTTCTGTCCTTCTCTCTTGAGAAGGAAGGGAATTAGAGAGCTCTCAGAGCCTTTCCCAGACAAAATTATGAACTTCATTCATTCGTCCAACAACGAGTTAAACTGTACCCACTGCATTCTGGTCAGTATAGTATGTGCTGAACTACAACTGTGGGTCAGCACAAAGATAGACCCTGCTCTGCCCAAGAGGTTATCTAAGTGAGTAGTCTAAGGGTAGACTTCAGGCAGTAAGGAACAATCTCCCAACAAATGAGGAAGGATGAACTCTGATATTTACCATCCCCTAGTATCCTGGTGTTCATTCAGGTGACAGAAAAATCTATTTCTATGTATTTCTTTCAAGGAATGGATGCTACAGAGATGCAAAAAATCTGAAAATACTCATTAAATGCCTGTTCCAGATAAGGCACAGCACTAAAGTCTAGGGTTATCAGCAGCCACTACAGAGGAAAAGCCCAAAAAGCATAAGGACCGTAACTCTTGACTTTGTACATTTCTGTAAAGACTGACAAAACAATTCTCTTGTAAATCACAATTTTAGATTGTTGGAGCCAGGTTCTTGAAACAGAAAAGTTTCCCCACAATATGCCAATAGCACTTTTCACAGAAATAGAAAAAAAAACTGTACTAAAATATGTATGGAGCTACAAAAGACCCCAAATAGTCAAAACTATCTCGAGATTAAACAAACTTGGAGGCATCACACACAGTTCCCAAATTCAAATTGTGTTACAAAGCTATAGTAATCAAAACAGTATAATTCTGGCATATAATCAGACACATAGACCAATGGAACAGAACTGATAGCCCAGAAATAAACCCATGCATATATGGCCAACTAATTTTCAACAAGGCCACCAAGAATAGACAGTGGAAAAAGGTTACTCTCTTCAATAAGTGATACTGGAAAATGAAAAACCCACACGCATAAGAGTGAAATTGGACCTGTATCTTGTACCATTAACTCAAAATGGATTAAAGACTTAAACGTAAGACCTGAAATCATATAAATAGAAGAAAACATAGGGGTGGGGTGTGGTGGTTCATGCCTGTAACACCAGCACTTTGGGAGGCCAAAGCAGAAGGATGGCTTGAGCCCAGGAGTTCGAGGTCAGCCTGGGCAACATAGCAAGTCCTCATCTCTACAAAAAATAAAAATAAAAAAATTAGCCAGACTTGGTGGCATGTGCCTGTAGTCCCATCTACCCGGGAGGCTTAGGTGGAAGGATCACTTGAGCCCAGAAGGCCGAGGCTATGGTGATCCCTGATCACACCACTGCACTCCAGCCTGAGTGACAGAGTGATATCCCAACTCGGGGGGGGGGGGGAGAGAGAGACTGACAGACAGGAGAGAGAGAGGGAGTGAGGGAAAAGAAAAGACAGGGACAAAGCTCCTTGACATTAACTTTGCCAATAATTTTTTTGGATATCACCTTAAAAGCCCAGACAACCAAAAAAATAGACGAATGGGATTACATCAAACTAAAAAGCTTTTGCGTAGCAAAGGAAACAACAAAATGTAAAGGCTGCCTTCTGACTGTAAGAAAATATTTGTGAACCATATGTCTTATAAGGGATTAATGTCCAAAAGAATAAGGAGCTCATACAAGTCAATAGCAAAAACAAACAACAATAACCAAAATCAAACACTCCTCTCAGAAACTCAATGAACTCAATTAAAAAATGAGCAAAATACCTCAATAGGCATTTATCCAAAGAAGACATACAAATGCCCAACATGTATGTGAAAAGGGGTTTAACATCACTAGTCGTCAGGAAAATGTAAATTGAAACCCACAGTGAGATATCGCCTTGCACCTGGTAGGACAGTTATTATCAAAAAGCAACAGATAACAAGTGTTAAAAAGAGTGGAGAAAAGGGAATCCATCCGTGTACACTGTTGGTGGGAATGTAAACTTGTACAGCCATTGTGGAAAACGGTATGGAATTTCCTCAAAAACTTAAATAGAACTACCATATTTTTATGATCTGATTCAATTAATCGGCTGCTATCTCTCATGGTTAACCAAAGACAAGAGGCAGAAACTGGGAGAAACAGGAATGTTTAATTTCTGTAAACAGGTCACAGGAAGACGGGTCAGCATCATGACCAAAAAACTCAAAGCAACACAAACTTATTTCAGTATTTATAGCTAAGGCAGGCAATGTCTTATCTATTTTAATTATTGATTACCAGGGTCTACGTGCCCTGTGACCATTACTCAGAGTGCTTCTTTATCAGCATGTAGTCTCCTAAGCATCTATTGACATAAACCAATGTCCAGAGTACATCAATCTTGTTTCTCTTTTAAGTTACACATCTCTTTAAATGATCCCGGAATTATTCAGTTATGATTCATTATTCAGACACACATAAGACCCTACTAAGGATTACACAAGATATAAGTCTAAACTAGACACTAGAAGAAAGGGGTTTACATTTAAATAAGGATTTCAGGGAGTTTCAAATGAGTTCATCTCTTATCTCGCAAAGGTTTTTTCCCCTCAGAGATGTGTAACTCCCTTATTCCTCATACCAGCTGCTTTTTCCTTCTGTGTCAGCTCACTAGACAAAATTGACCTTCCAAACCATTCAGGCAAGGCCATGGTAGGAAAAGAGAAGGGGCGTTGAGGGCAGTGGGGGAGGGAGAGGAAAAATGTGCTTTTATTTTATTTTATTTTTTGAGTTGAAGTCTCATTCTGTTGCCCAGACTGGAGGGCAGTGGCCGTTCCTGGCCACCACAGCCTCAACCTGCTGGGCTCCGGCGATCCTTCCGCCTCAGCCTTGCAAGTAGCTGGAACTACAGGCGTTCGCTACCACACCTGGCTCATTTTTTAATTTATTGTAGAGATGAGGTCTCGCCAAGTTCCCCGGGCGGGTCTCGAACTCGCGGGCTCAGGCAATTCACTCACCTCGGCCTCCCAAAGCACAGGATTACAGGCTGAGCCACCGAGCCCGGCCGAAAAATGTGCTTTTAAATTCAAGTGGCTTCTACATTCAACCTGACTCAATTACAAAAGAAAGTTTCTTAATACAAATTTCTGAGTCTTTTCTAAATGACTGTTCTAATACAACCCACATGACCTTTTTTCAGCCTACAACAATATGACCTCCTAATCCCTCTGTTGGGTATATGCCCAAATGAATTTTATTTATTGTGACCTAAGACTCTACATTTAAAAAAAATTTCTACCAGTACAATTAGTTGTAATGCCTAGTTGCTCAAAATAACAAAGATAGTAAAAATGTTGATAAATATGAAACATGAAAGGTGAGATCTGGTTGGAAATGAATCCTTGAAGTGAGATGGATGGGATTTTTTTCAATGAATTAATATCTTCATGTACAAGTATGAGACAGGAGTCTGCTTTAGCTTTAATCCTACTTATCTTTTTTGCCTCAAGAAGTGAATGAAAGCAAAAGAAGATTTAATATAGTACGTCATTTAATTCTTCAAATTCCTCTCATGCTGTCTGCCAACAATTACAAAATTGGCCGGGCTCGGTGGCTCAGCCTGTAATCCTGCGCTTTGGGAGGCCGAGGTGAGTGGATTGCCAGAGCCCGCGGGTTCGAGACCCGCCTGGACAACTTGGCGAGACCTCATCTCTACAATAAATCAACAAAATCAGCTGAGTGTGGTAGCGCGTGCCTGTAATTCTGGCTACTCGGAAGGCTGAGGTGGAAGGATAGCCGGAGCCCGGCGGGTGGAGGCTGTGGTGGCCGGGAGCAGCCACTGCCCTCCAGTCTGGGCAACGGAGTGAGACTCCAACTCAGAAAAAAAAGAAGAAAAAACAAAACAAAACAAAAAACCCCAAACAATTACACAATTATCTCTCTTCAGAGATTAATTGTAAGGACCTATCAGCTGAAGACCCAGTTAGGTCCATTTGCAAAGAATTAGAGACCACCTAATGTACAAAAGAATTTGCCACCCAGTCACCACAGTCATTTGTTTAGTAATTTCTGAGAAATATACCAAAAAGATTTTGCAAAGACATGGCTATAGATTTTATGTCTTACTCTTCCACTTAGAGGTGTTTTGTTTCATCTGATTTACTCAGAAAAGGCTGGAATCTTGAATATTAATTTAAAGACACTTTTGACATTCATTAGTTTTTGATAAAATCTTCTTACCTTATACATGTCGTTAACATATTTTTGTCAAAACAATAAAGCTACAGATTTAGCTCGCTCAATATACACCATGAAAATTTCCTGTGAAAACAGTCATCATTGTCATATCACAGAACTGGATCAGCCTTCATTTCTGTCAGAAAAGTCTTGATTTTATTTTTCATATTACATAATTGAGTTAATATGCATTTTGAGGAATTTTTGAAAACCACTAAAACAATATCTCTTAATGTAGATATTACTGTACTAAAAATATTAATATCAAGATTAAAATACTGTAGACGTAATAGAATGAACTTATTCATTTTCCCATAATTTGCAAAACAAGGTAATAATGCTGTTTCTCATCACCTAGTTTATGATAAGGTATGTGATTTGGAACTTAAATTTTATTTTAAAGAAGATATTATAATAGAAAGCATGGGATGCATCAACTTTGCCTGTATTCAATTTTAGTGTGGGTCTTTGGGGGAATAAATGCTCAGGAATCAGGTAACCCTTAGAAACAAAGCCATTAATTTTATTAGACATTATGATCAAACTTTTTCCCATGTCATTAATTAAAAAGTATATACTGCTAAAAATTAATTGATCTGGTAGCTAGCCTTTTATATTTAAAAGAGGTAGAAAATGTAAAATACTTTATAAAATGAAATAAGGTCATTGCAATTGGAATAAATATTCATGATTTGATTTGGTAAAAGGTTTTAACTACCTTATTGCATGAAGTATATCTTACCTGAAAAAAGCCATGTTAACTTTTTTGCCTGTGGGTTTTAACCACTGTATACTGATTATTTGAAATTATCAAGAAATATTCTAGACAAGCTGAAAACAATGAGTATCCTAACCAAATTCACTTGTTTGTGCCTCTCCCTCCCCTCGCAACCCCCCCCCCCGGCTATTGGCATGTCCTAGCCACAAGCATAAAGTGTAACTGGAAAATAATCCATATGTGAAAAAAGACAAGGGTGTCTGCCTCAAGAGAAATAATTTTATAACATCGTGGAATAGCAGATGCCAAGTAATTCCCACTGCACCCAATCTCCAATAGATCTCAATTCATACTATTTCAACACAGGCCCAAATGGCAGTGTTTTAGATACATGCTTCACTCCCAGCAGAAATACAGTTTATGAAAGACAGGAAAAGGCAAGTTCTAAATACGTTGCCAGGGATTTGATTAATCACTGAAGGGGATTCCCCGAAACCGACAATCCCGGTTGTTCCTTTGTTTGCCAGACCCGCTGTCTTTTCAATCCTGGGACGATATGCTTCAGGACATCAGGGTGAATATGGGGTATGCTTTGCTCTGGAAGGCTGTGGGGATGGGGAACCCACATGAAGAAGATGCCACCAGATTTCAAGCCCATGGAGTCTCAGAAGGCCTGCTCTGAACGTGAAATTCTAGGAAATTGAAACTAGCCCACTTAATCCTTGGAATGAGTTTGTGTACACCAGAGACTCACGAACTTCATTTGTAAAGATCCGTGGCTTGGACTATGGTGGCAGCGATGGAAATGGAGAAAAGTAAATGAATTAGAAAGATACTTGAATTAGGGGTTGGCGACCTTTCTCAGTAGTCTCCCTGCCCTGGCGAGTCGCTCCCTCGACTTCGAAAGGCACAGACCCTGCCCTTGGAATTGGCCCAAGGGCAGGATCTGTGCCTGACTGTGTTCCCAGCGTTCCTGAGCGTAGCCAGTGCCTAGCCCACAAGAGACTCTCAAACCTGAGCTGTGGTGGGAGCTAACCTTCCCAATCCGCACTCGGTTCCCTACCGTCCACGGAAAACCCGCGTGCCTTTTTGGGGGAACGCCGGAGCTCACAAGGACCCCCTCCCCAGCACACCGCACGCGGCAGCAAGGCAGTTTGGCTGTGCGGAGCGTCGTCTATAGAAGCCCTCGCCCTCAAAGTCTCTGCCACCTCAACCTCGGAGGGGCGGGGGCCGCGTAGACCCGGCCTGTGTCTGGGCGGTGAACTACGACTCCCAGGATCCTTTGTTAGGCCTGGGGCATCCCCGTGTACCCTTAGGGCTCGCTGAAGCTAACAGTCCTTTCCAAGGGATGCAACAGGCTGAGCTGCTGCCCCAGGAGCGGGGCGAGGAGGAGGCTGCCCCGGAAACGCGGCCGCGGGTTCAGGAGGGGAGGCAAAGGCGGCGGCCTTGGACGTGGCCGCGGCACGGTGCGCACGCGCTATGCGGGCCCGCAGCCGGCGGGCTGCCTCCCAGAACAGCCGTCGACTAGTGCCCCGAGGTCAGCTTGCTGCCTGGCCGTCGGAGTCTGTACTGCCGGGTTGCCATAGTGACCGCCACGCCTTGGCGCGCGTGACAGCTGGAGGAGGAGATCGGCGCAGGCTGATTGAACTCCCGGCAGGCGTGGCCTGTGCCTACCGTCCCCATGGTGGCTCGCCTCCTTCCTAAAGGGCCCGACGCGGGAACCCCAGTGGACCGAGGGCTTGGTGTGGTGCCCACTTCTCAGGTGGGAAGGAAGGCACCCATGGAGGAGCCAACCCATATGGTGCTGCAGAGAGGTGAGCCCCTCAGGCTGCAGTGGGCAAGAAGGGAATCAGCCCTTTCTCCAGACCAATGGAAGGGAAACTGACGCCGGCCGGGTGGTGGTGGGGAGGTAGGCACTGCCACGCTGGAAGATTGGGGCGAAGAAAGCGTCCATTACCTTCGGGATGTCAGGCTGCCACGCGGTGGTGTACCAGGCAGTGTACCTCGGGGGCTGTGCTGTCCAATAGAAACATAATGCCAACCTCATGTGTGCTTTTAAAATCGTCTAGCAGTCTCATTTAGAAGTCAAAATAAAACAGGATAATTAATGTTGATGTGTTTTATTTGACCCAACATATGCAAGTGTTATCATTTCAGTGTGTGATCAGTATCAAAATATTGGCATTCTTTATTTGTACGAACTCATTGAAATTCGGTGTGTATTTGAGCTGTGCGGCATATCTCAACTCAGACTCACCCCTCTTCAGGGGCCCCATAACTACATGGGGCGCTGTGGCTGCCCTACTGGACAGCGTGGCCCCAGAGTATTTTCTTGGCTGCTCCTCCAATGGGGCTGGGTTTTGGCTTCCACTTAGCAAAGTATTCCCAGGTCTCCTGTCTCATTTTGAACTCCAGTGCCTGTGAGGTGGGTAAGACAGGTTCTATGCCATTTCACAGGTGAGGAGTAGCCAATCGGTGTGGACATTTTCAGCATAGGCATGTACTTGCTGTAGGGCAGGGCCAGGAGCTCTCATGGTTTCTTCTTTCTCTCCCAGCACTGCCTTCCCAGGGTTTTGCTGATCCCCAAAGGATGACCCAGAAGAAGAAGAGAAGGCTGGTGGGCTGCTGACAGCCTCTTCACAGGTGAGCTGGGATTCCTTTTTCCTTCAGAGAGGCTCCCTGAACTCTCAGGGAGTACACTGTCCTCCCTGCCCTGGAGGGTCAGCTTTTCCCCAAGAGCTTGGCCCTCAAACCCTTCACTCCCAAGACTGACCATCCGGAGAGGATGGACCCCGTGGGACACCCCTCTGCAGTTCTCTCCTTTCTACCCATCACTTGCTCCTTCGTTACACCTTTGAGACCTGCTCTGTGCCTCAGCGTTTGCTATTATGCCAAGTGTGAGATCCAGTCCTGGCCATCAAGGTATTTAGGGTCTTTTGAGGGAGAGGGTGCGGGATAAGTTATGAACATGCAATGGTGAAATAACAAGAAACTGCAACATTAACTGCCCCCGTTGGAAATTTCAGCAGAGAGTGATTGGAGAACAAAGGAGGGAGAAATGTAAGCTGCATGTGGAGACTTGGAAGTGACAGGCAGATGTTCCAGTCTAGGGGAGAGGATGAGCAAACGCTCGGGACAGAAATGAGCATGGACTTTTCAGGGACTAGTGAAGAGACAGACTAGGTTCGAAGGTGTGTTGGGACAAATGTTCATGTGCATGCATACAGTGAATCCAGATGGGGTCTACACTCTTCTTTAAAAAGTTTTATATTGTGGTAGCACACTCATCACCTAAGACACATGTTAACCATTTGAAGTGTACAATCCAGTAGCATAATCACACTCACAGTGTTTTGCAGCCATCACCACCTTCCATCCACATAACTTGTTCATCCTCCCAACAGAAACTGTCCTCATTAAACACCAACTCCATTAATCACCAACTCCCCACCCCCATCCCCTGGTACCCATCTTTCTACTATGTTTCTGTGGATCAGTCCACTCTAGGGAACCTCTATGAATGGAATTCCACACTATTTGTCATTTCGCATTTGACTTCTTTCACTGAGCACAATGTCTTCAAGGTTGATGTCAATACTCTTGGCCATCAGACTCACTGGACCTTGTAGTGTAGGCACTGGGAAGTCATAGATGAGGGTTGCTTCATCTCAAGTGGTAATTCATGGTAAGCCTATCAGGTGTGTGGAGGAGGGAAGATACACAGTGACCTGATGTTTTGTTTTTGCTTGGAAGGCCAGAAGAATGACAGTCCCCATACTACTCAAGTGAGAAACCATTAGTGGGCCTCAGGGAGTCCTCTAAGAATCCATTATTTGAAACACCGAAAGATTTCAAAGATCAAATTAGTTGAATCATGTCAATGTGTACAAGAAAAAGGGGGAAAAGTGCCCCGCCCTTTTCTGATCAGTTAGCTCAGGTAGTAGCTTATGGATTCCTGGACTGGTTCCTGTGGTCCAGCAATGGGGTACAGCCTGTTCAGGCCTGTGCAGAGACCCCCAAGGTGAGAGTTGGCTGTTCTTCGGCACCAGCTAGTTGTTTTCACTGCATGTAAGAAGAGCACGTAGAAGAGAGTTTAAGTCTTTGGCTGCCACGTTAGCCACAATGAAGGAAGCTGATAGTTCCAAATGTCTTAGACAGTTTTCAAATTAAGAAATTCAGATAAAATTTCAAAGTAACAAACTTTGAGAGAGACCCATCTTAAAGGAATCAACTCTTTCACAGGTGTTAGAATGAATGGGGTTCAGCTATGTTTTATGGACTAGACAGAGGAGACATTCTTGAGTTTTTATTATTCACATTATATAAAATCACATTTTTAATTGCATTTCGAATACAATGTGAACATTCGGCTGTATGTTGTGAACATGTTGGCCAGCACTGACTTCACAGCACCAGCCTTAGTCTTTTCTCTCTCAGGAACCAGTTTGTTCACCTTTACTTACCGGCTTTTGGGGGCACAGGGACCGAGAGCAACCTCTGTAGGGTACTGGTGAGGGACCCAAGAGACTAAAAAAAGCTATACTTACTATAAAAGAAGCGTTCACTGTATTTTATATATCCCTGCCTCATGTTTGCTATATTTTATGAATTCTTAGTATTTTAAATCCTACCTCAGACCCCGTAGAACTGGGCACATGTCGGGTGCCGGGTAGTAACTGATTGTATAGTTATACAATGTTTTAAGCAGTGTTTGTATTTAAAACTTTGTTAAGCTTTTGTTTGTCCCAATTGCCATGCTGGCTTCTTTTACTTCTGCAACTGCTGCTTGCAGTGTGTGAATGTTAAGCAATATGTCCCTCCCGGACATTCCTTTGCTTAGATTGCAGTAGACTCTGAGGCACTAGCCACTCACCTGGTAGGCTCTATGTTGGTTCAAGCCTCCGGCTCCCATGCCAAAGTTAATTTACACACAGTGACTATGTAAACCTAGCTTATCTGGCATTCCGTTCCGCCCGTTTGGCAGTTACTTGTCCATCACAAGTAACTAAGCCTGAGCCCGCACAAATCAAACTTAAATCAACCAATCAAAGTCTTTGAAACTGCGTCATATAGTTTTTATCCAATCCTGTATGCACAAGTTTGTAAAGCCACCCCACCCCTTCAGAATTATGTATAAAAGGTGCGTGTTAGCCTGGGTCGGGGCTCTCATTCTCAAGCCGCTGTGTTGGCTTCAGTTTGTGAGCCCAGACTCGAGCCTGAATAAAGACCCTCGTGTGTTTGCATCGGAGCTGGCTCTTTGTGGTCTCTCGGATTTAAATCTTGGGTTTGACACTGGGCTGGCCACACCCTGGCTTACTCATCTGCCCTGCTAGCCCCCTATAGAAACGTCTGGGATTCAAGAAGTGCAACCTCTGACCTAGTGAACTCCTCTGAAGCTTACAGAGGCTTTGGCACTTGAGGTGTGTTCTCAGGTAGCAGCCACACAGACAGTATTTCCAGACCCCAGATACAGACAGACTGCCTCGGAATTGGTTGACTTCCAGCTATTTGCCCGGATGCCTCGAGCCAGCCGTTTTGGTTCTTAACCCCTTTTTGTAGGTGGCAGACTTGGGTGTCTGTCTGGAGCCAAGCCAGTCGTTCACTGTAGCCTTTGTGACTCAGGCCATCTGCTTGCTGGAAGTCCCTTCTCTCTGCCTCTAAATTCCCCCGCTTACTCAAGGCTCTTCGTTCCCGTGATGATGTGTGTGGCCAATCCAGCACACTTTGTTCTTTTGCTTGAATACTTGTCCCAAAGGTTTTTAACCCAAAGCCTTGCTATTATTTGGTACATCACTGCTTGCTGTCTTTTTTTAATTATTACAAAATGTCATCACAACACTAACAACGTGTGAAAGAAAAAGAAATTGTTCGTAACCCCATGAACACTTTAGCATGACGGATTTCAACGTGTGTCTTTCCTTCTAGTCTTTATCCAAGTGTATCGATTTTTGTCATCGTCTCCTTTTTCATGTTTACATATTTTGAGGTTCTAAATGTCTTAAATCCCTGAGGAGACGGTGGAGGCATTTTTAGGGCCAGATGATAACTGCCTTTGAGCTTGAATGGTTTTAAGCATGAGTGCGAATCATTGGGGTCATAAAAGAGCATAATGTGTTCAGGGAACAGTGAAAAGGATGATTTTCCCAGAGCAGGAGGTCAATGGGGGCAGGAGTGAGCAGCAATGAGGCCAGACAGGGAGGTTGGGAAAGTCTAAAACGCCACTTGAAGGAATTTGAGCACCTGCAGAGGATTTCAAGTAGAAGCCTACTGTGCCTAGGTTTGTGCTTCAGAACGGCCACCCTGGTGGCAGTGTAAGCAGTGGAACAGTAGAGTGTGAATCTGGAGTGGCAGGAAGATTAATCATGAGGCAGTGATAGTAGTCCAGCAGAAAGCCAGCTGAACCCAGGGCAGTGGGGGTGGCTCCTAGCAAAGCAGTAGAAGTGAAAAGTCCTGAGCCCCTGCTTCAAGGACTGCCAGTGCCATGGGCCAAAGGTGTGAAGTGTCCTATCCAGTGCCATGCCCCTTTGGTGACCACCTCCCCATCAAGCCACTCTTATCCATGTGGCCTCACCACTCTCTGCTCCACCCTCCCCCTTCAGTGTTGCTCCATCATCTAGTCACTACCGTAAAGTCAGCTGCTTGACTGTTACTCAAGGCTTTCAGGCACAAGTTCCCAGTCATTCACCTGACAAATATTTCATGAGCAGATGGAGGGTTGGGGCTAGAGGCCACTGGTGTTGGGAGGACTCAGCATACACCCAGGGCTGGGGATGGGAGTACTCAGTATACACCTAGGGGCGAATCAAGCCAGTTTCTTGCCACTGACATTATTTCCCACTCTGCTATGCCCAGAACATCAGCTCATCAGAATCCGCCTTAACTCTTTTCTTCCTAATAAAATGACTTTCATCTCAGAAGCAGTGATGTGTCTACTGCTTTCTGTAGCTTCCACAGCATATAGCACCCATCCAGGCTCACACTACGTGCTCAGAGGGCAATGGACTTGGCACAGAGGGGCCCATGAATATCTTTGCACCACTTCCTGTTTATCTTCACCTCTTCCTACAATGCTGCCAACCTCAGCCCCCTCCGAGGAGGTTCGGGGTAAGTAGGAATGGCTTGGGTCTCTTGGGAGTCTGTGGTGTTCATGGCTGTGCCTTTAGACTTCTGCTAGGAGGAGGGAGCTGTATCTGGACCCTGCTCAGAGGGACATAGGCAAGGATAGGATGCTGGCAAAGTGCAGGTCTCCATCGCCCTGGGTGAGCATGGAATTCCCTTCCGCAAACCCTCTGAGTGGAGCTGGAGACTCAGCAGTCAGACTTCCATTTCCTTAACTGCGCAAACCACATTCTTTTTCTCCTTCCAGTCGAAAGTCCAGTGCCAAATGCAGTTGTTGACAAACTTACTTAAGCTGCTTCAGAGGCTTTTGCCCCTCTATCCTCTGATCTTCTAGGCCAAGGGTGCTCCTGTAAGCCTCCATCAGAGATGACCCAACATTCCCCTTCTGTCCAGGAGGGCAAAGCCGATTGTTACTCGCAGTGACAGTTTTCCATCCCTGTTGCCACGCCCACCTCTTCCTTCTTCCAACCCTTCTTGGAAGTCGCAAAATTTCCCGGGCCTGTGAGGAAGATGAATAGTAGTGAGATTGGGGGCTCCCTTTCACATCCATCCCTTTCACCCAAGTTACTCATGCGTAGTTCCTACTTCTTTGAGGCCTCCCTGACAGATGGAAGGTTTGCTCCATTGCAGCACTGAGCCTCTCAGCATTCACTCTTTGTGTTTTGGGTTGTCCTGCATCAGCATGCCAAGTCATGGAAACAACAACAGCAAACACATCATTTACAGCATTTACAATGTGCCAGGCATGCGGAGTTAGACGTGCTTTTTAACTATAATCCAGTTAATCTTCCAGAAAAGCCTTAGGTGGCAGATCTCACTATCTTCACTTTAGAGATGTGCAAACTGAGGCCTTGAGAGCGTAAGTTGTTTGTCCAAGTTCACACAGCAATTAAACAGCTGAGCCAGGAACCAAACCCGTGCAGCTTGGCTCTGGAGACTCACAGCTAGCCATCAGCCAGCATGCTTTCTCTCACCACTTCCCTCAGGTGTTCACAAGGTGTTCCACACTCTAGCCCATCCACTTCTGTGAACTGTCGGTGGCATCTGTTCTTCCCACAGTCTCAGTTGGGGAATGAAGATGGAGCGGCTTCCTGCGTTCGTTTGGCAGGACAGCTCATTTCATTGTGTGTGAACACACACTCCAGGGCGGGCATGTGGTTCTGTCTCCACATCTCTTGCCCTGCCTGTGTTCAAGGCTGAGCTCACCCCACTCATCCCAGGAACAGAGGGCTCGTCTGCTTCCCTGTTCAAGGCAGTGGGCTGTTTTGCAGTGGAACTGGAGTCTTCTGAGCAGTCCTAAGCCTAGGGCTGGAGAAAACTGAGGTTCCACCTCCTAATTTGAAAATATTGTCTCTCATTGGTGGGGTTGGTTCTAATCTCAAAAGCCTCATGTGTTCATTGTAGAAAAGTTGAGAGAAGCAAATAAAATCACCCGTTAGAGAAAAGTAGCTCACGTTTTGGTGTATTTCCTTCCAGATTTTTCCGTGCGCACATATAACTATATTTGTATGTATAGTTGTATATGAAATATATTTGTATGTATAGTTATATATTATAACTATAAAGATGAGATTATGTCATGTACATGTGTATAATTTTGTATGCTCATTTTTGCTTAATTTTATATCATAACTGTTTTCACATCATTACAAATTATTCAAAATCATGAGCTACAGTGACCGTGGAGTATTTCATCATCTAGGCATATAATTTATGTGATCATTTCCCCTTTGCCATACATTTTAAATTTCCCCTTTTTACAGTGCCTACTTAGATCTCTCTGTGGATTGTTTGTTTCCTCTACAATGAATCCCAGGACAGGAATTTTCAAGGTGCTTGAGCCATATTACAAAAAAGGTTTTCCAGTTTACATTCTTACATAAGTATATTAGAATATATATATATATATATGTATATATATATATATATATATACATATATATATATATATTTAGCCGGGCAGAATATATATATATATATATATATATATATATATATATAGCTGGGCATGGTAGCGTGTGCCTGTAGTTCCGGCTACTTGGATGGCTGAGGCGGAAGGATCACCGGAGCCCAGCTGGTCGATGCTGGGGTGGTCATGAGTGTGCCACTGCACTCCAGCCTGAGCAACGAAGTGAGACTCCAACTCAAAAAAATAAAGAACATATATATATATATATATATATATATATTATACAGAGGGTACCAAAAATGTACATACATTTTAAGAAAGGAACAAACTGTATTAAAATTGTAATACTCAATATATACTAATAACAAAAGATGAATACAAGTCACATTTGACTTCTGCAGTGACAAGAGATGCTCAAAGTGGTTACCATCAGCGCCCAGACACTTCTTATTACAGTGAACTAAAAGTCATACATAGATAACATCGCTTAAAATGTGTACACATTTTTTGGCACCCCTGGTATATATGCCCCACCATCCCCTACCAGCATGTGCTATTTTAAAAATATCTGCCAATTTGAAAAGAGGAAAATAATTTAAATTTAATTTGTTTCTAAAAAGTTGAGGAAAAACCTTATTTTCAGATGTTGATTGGCCATTTCTTGCTTGATTTTCAACCCCAGTGCCCCCTTTTAATAACACGGACCCTGGAGGACCATAAATCTTCAACCTGGCCATCGAGGCTCTTTCTTGATTGCCTCTCTAAGTCACGCAGTCTTACATTTTATTTGCAGTCTTGAGCTATCTTAGTCGGCTTGGGCTATTAGAACAAATTACCGTAGACTTGGGGGCTTAAACAACAAATGTTTTTTGCAGTTCTGGAGGCTGGGATCTCCAAGATTAAGAGGCTGACAGATCAGGTGTCTGGTGAGGGCCCACTATCTGTTTTGCAGATGGCTGCTGTCTTGCTGTGTTCTCATGTGACAGAAACACACAGAGAGATCTCTCTTCTATCTCTTCATGTAAAGGCACAAATCCTGTTAGTAAGGGCTCCACTATTCATTGCCTAATTACCTCCCAAAAGCCATGCCTCCTAATACTATCGCATTGGGGGGTAGCATTTAAACATATAAATGGGGGAGGCACAAACATTCCCTCCATAGCAGGAGCCCATCCTCAGATTCCTGCCCCCATAATTATTCTGTCTTCTGCTTCAGGTCAGGCCCGCTTTGCCTCCCATGAGATTCAGGACTTTGTGCTTGGGGTCCTGTTTCTTCTTCTGACTAATATAAAGTATGTTTCCTTAATTTGACAAATTCTGCAAATGTGTTCTCAGTGTATGACCCTATCCCAGAGAAGGTGCCAATTGGCCACCCCTGCGTTGTTCTCTTGCGCCTCTGCCAAGTTGGCCAGATGCAAGCTTTTTGACAATGCTCGGTATGCCTGGCATGCACCAGTCACATCCCACTATGCTCCTTGGAGCTCTGCCTACTTCCGGGCCTCTTTAAATGTTCCTTGGTCCCTTTCCCTTCACCAGCTGTGCCTGTCATACACCTGCTACTCCTTCAGTTTAGACACGCAGACCTTTTAGTGATTACCCTGTAGTATCTGAGTGTTGTCACCAATGGGGCAGCTTAGTATGTACAAAGCTGTGGACCTCAGAGCTATTAGTGAGGCATTTTCTAGCCTGGTGGGGGGAGTTCCTTATCCTTGCCAAAATATGGTGCAAAACTGAATTTTATTAAAGCAAACTAGATCTTTGTAGCACTGCAAATTGTAGGTTATTGTTCTAGTCCATTTTGGGCTGCTATAACAAAATACCTGAGACTAGGACATTTATAAGGAACAGGAATTTGTTTCTCATAGTTCTGGAGGGTGGGACATCAATGATTGGCACTGGCATCCTCATACAGTGAAGTTAGAAGGGCAAATGGAGATGAACACTGTGTCTACATGTGGTAGAAGAGTGGAAGAGAGCTAGCCTGCTTTTGCAAGCCCTTCTTATATGATGACATTAACCCATTATATAATTATAACTATATAATCATTAACCTCATACGAGCAGAACCCTCATGATCTAAATATCTCCCCAAAGGCCCCGCCTCCCAACACTGTTGCACTGGGGATTGTTTCTAACACATGAATTTTGGGGAACACATTCAGACCATAGCATGATGTCCTAGCTCACAATAGCTGTTTCCTTCTCACATACAAAAATACATCCATTCCATCCCAATATTCCCAAAAGTCTTAACTTGTGCCAACATCAACTCAAAAGTCCAAATTCAGAGTCTCATTTAAATCACATACAGATAAACCTCAAGGCGCAATTCATCCTGAGGCAAGTTCCCCTCCAGCTATGAGTCTATGAAATGCATGGGATAGCATTCCCATCGTAAAAGAGAGGAATTGAAAAAAAGAAAGGAACGCCAGTCCACATGGAAATTCAAAACTCAATAGCGCGATCAACAATAAACCTTAAGGCTTGAGGATAATCTTCTTTGACTCTGTGTCTCATCTTCCAGACACGCTGAAGTAGGGATTGGGTCCCCAAGGCCCCAGGCAGCCCTGCCCCCTGGATTTTCTGGACACAACCCACGCTTCAGCTCTCTTCTGTGAGCCCTCGGAAGGGAGGTGGGTAATGCCATGGCCCCTCTTCTCCAGGCAGGGACCAGCAGCAGGGCCATGGGGGTGGGGAGTCCAGATTGGCAGTGCTGGTGGGGGCTGTATGTCAGGTAAGACTCAGCCTCCCTCCCTGGGAATCCAGCTCCCCAGGAGAGGCTAAGGAGAAAGACTGAAGGGAAGGAGCCTGGTACAGTCTTGTAGTTGGGGAGAAGGGCCCATGGCATGTGGGGAAGGGCCAGGATGAGGCTTGCAAGAAGGTGGGGAGCCCACTGCAGGGCCAAGGCCAGTGGGGCCTGAGCTTGGCTCAGCAGACACCTATGGCTACCTTCCCCCAGAACAAACAGAGTCCTTCTCAGGGAAGACCAGGACCTTGGTGGGAGGGTGGGGGAGGCCTGGGAAGGGCTCCAGAGAGGTGACAGGGCCACTGCCCACAGGCACACTCCAGATCCAAGTGGCTTCTGCCAGGCTGTGACCTGCAGCCTCAGTCCTCTTGCCTACCACCACCGGCACGCAGTGTCGGCACCATTTGAGACAAGGAGTTCCTGTCCCTTAGGCTGCACTTGGTGTTCCACGGATGATGCTTCCTTAGCTCAGAGCCAGACACATCACCTGGTGACTTGTTGGGTGACAGTCCCCAGGACAGGCCTTCCCTGCCCCCTTGCCTGCATCCATGGCTGCCCCTGGTTAGCTCCCTCCTCTCCTAGGACTTCGGCTACCCAATGGATACTCACAGCCTCAGGCTGAGTCCCTCATCTCTCCAGGATTGCCCGAGGGACCTTGGGGTCTGAGTGGCTGTCCCCACGCCTAACTTGAGGGCACTTGATGTTCACTCACCCCTAAGGTGTATGTGGGGAGAAGGGGCCTTCCATTTCTCTGTAATTCAAGTAGAGAGGCTGGAATTCACACCACCCTAATTCGGAGGGCAGCATCCCACCTAGACTGTCCAACCCCACCTTGTCCTGGGCCAAGGCTTCCCTTTCATGTCACCATCACCCCTTCAGAGGTCCCAAGTGCCACTGCTCTGCTGGGGGACTCAGGGTTTCAGAGGCCATCAGGCATCTGAGACCATTCCGGCAGCCCTGCCACTTGTGGGAAAGGCCCCATCACCTGCTTCCCCAAGTGGACCTCGGTTTCTCCTCTGTGCTTCCTTCTTTATGCTCCTTCCTCCCCAGACCCCTGGGGTTCTGCTTCCTCCAGGCTCCTCGCTCTGCATGAAGAATGTAGGCCTTCCCCCTCTCTCCAGCCTTCCTGCCTTTGCTGAAGCCAGCAGCGAGGTGACTCAGAGTTAGCCATGGGGCTGGGATGGGGGCAAGACACTCCATTTGGAGGGGAGAAGACTTGGCCGGGGGGAGATACCCAGATTTCATTTCCAGATAAACCAGCCCCATCCCCCCACAGAGGCATGACATCCAGCATGTCCCACCCATGATGGATGCCACCTTCCCCTTCTTCCAGTGCCATTTCTGCAAAGAATCCTTTGGATCAGGGAGTCAGCAGTGATGCCATAGCCAGGCTTGTTCCAGTGGTCCTCGAAGTCTCTGGGGAACAGACAATGTCTCGAGGAACAAAAAAAACCGACACAATGACAAATTATGGTAACTGTTAAGACAAACAGATGAGAAGTAAGTGTTGTGGTGACACTCACTATGGACAGGGTGGTTTAAAAGGCCGCATTTGGAAGGCAAGAGAAGGAGAAGGGGCCCCAGTCTTAGCAAGGCCAGGAGAAAGCGAGCACCAGGACAGTGAACCAAGCATTCTATAGCTCCCTTTGCAAAGGTACAAGGGCCTCTTTTCATAGGCATTCACTTTTTCCCACTTCCAAATAGATATTTTTGTATATTTTTTCATCAAAGAGAAAGCACGAGGCCCTTAAACACGGATAGGAACCGATTGGAAATTCTGTGGTACTGGAGGGTAGAGGTAGCGTTCTAACTCACTGGAGGACTTCATGTGGGTGAACTGACTTTTTCATGGAGAACCTTCTAGTAACTAGTGTCTGCGAGCCTTTTGTCTTGAGCTAGCTTTTTCCACAAGAGAGCAATCCTTTCATCTTCTGCCTGGGAGCTATCCACCTCGTTGCCAGTGTTCTGGGAGCTCAGTGATGAGTGGAGCTGCGTGTGTCACTGTTCACCTGTCTAGACTTGCCCTTTCTTCTCCGACTTTAGTAAGTACTTCTCCCTGAGCCTTCGTCTGTGTTTCCTGCAATACTATACTGCTACACAACAACCAGCTCCAGACCTCTGTGGGTCACAGCAACACCCGTTTCTCGTGCACAGCCCTTGGGGTTGGTGTGGCTGGGTGGCTGCATGTGGAGATGGCTTCAGGTGTACCCCAGGTCTCCACATTCTGCGTTGCTGATGGAAGGAACAGTGGTTCCCTGAGTGGGGAAGTCCCCTGATGGTCCCGGGCAGGGGTAGAAGGGGACAGCAAACCATGGAAGACTCTAGCTGGACATGGTGTACCTTGTGGCCACTCACATTTTGTAAGTCACAGACCAGAGCCCAAAGGCAGTAGGGCATGGAAGTGTATTCCACCCACAGTAAATTAGGGCAAGGGCAGGGAAGGGAACAAGATCAAATAACCATGCCCACCACGTCTGCTGAGCAGTGGGATTGGAATGGAGACCTATTGGGTGGAAAGGTGTCAGCTGTCTGAAGAGGAAGAACATTCTTAATAGAGGGAATAGCACGTTAGACCTCGACATGTCCCTGGAACGAGAAAGTCTGTTGCTGAAGCAGAGTGAGTCCAGAGATTGGCACAAGGGGAGGTTGGATGGGCACTGGGCTTGTGGGACAAGATTTAGAGGCCATGGGACGGAGTCAGGACTTACCTCCAGGGTGATGGGAAGCCCCTGCCTGGCGTGTTTTCAGAGAGGGAATTGATAGGATCAGGTTTACTTTTTAAAGGATCTCTCTGGCTGCACTGAAGAAGAAAGGCAGAGGGCACACAGGAGACCACAGGAGGACCAGGAAGGAGACTGATGCAGCCAGCCATATAGGCTAGAGATAGCAGTGACTTGGACTCAGGGTGTGGCCGTGGAGATGGAGAAAAGTAGGTGCATTGGGAAGATAGCTTGAAGATGAATGGATGAAACTTGGTGAACAGAGTCAATCTGATGAGTGAGGGAGGGCGTGGGAGGAATTTACTTCCAGGCTCCAAATGTAATGCTGATTAGGAAGAAAGAGATCTCATGGGTCCTGGAGAGTCATTTCCAAATCGAGGAATCTTACTGGGACAAAGTTAGGTTCCCTGGGACAAAAGTGCCCCGATGACCCTTCCAGGAGCAATGAAAGAGTGGTAGATCAAGCAGAGAAGGTTCTCAGCCTGAAAGGTCTGCCCAGGTGGTACACGAGGAAAGTTCTGTCTGTGGAGCAGGCACTGTAGATATGCTGGGGAGCTATGATGTTCCCAAAGCTTCTGTGTCCATACCTTGGGCTCTATTGACAGGAGCAGGGAGAAATGTTCTAAGGGCAAGAGGTGTGTTTTTGTCCCACAAGCAATAACATGAAATATTACATGTGAAAGAGTTCAAGCTGTCCGAATGTATATGAAGTAAAATATATGTAAAATATGAACTCTGCTACCTGCGACTCAATGGCTCAGTCCTTGGAGACCTCCCCCAATGCCTGTTGTGACCTTTGCCCCAAATAAAATTCACATCACATAAAACCCAGGTTTTTAACATGTGAAATTCAGTGGGTTTTAGTCTATCCCCTAAAAGGATCTTATATTCCCTGCTCTTTGTTGTCTACTGGCCCAAGACGAGTTCACCCTCAGGGTGAATACAAATCTGAGAAAGTGCAGCAAGCACCCAAGAGGACCAGTGGAGTGTGGCCCTTTTGTCATTGCCATTGTGGACACTGAGTCACATTGAGGAGAGGAGGCAGTGTGTGGGATTGCAGGAGAGCTATGGTATGTTTTTACTCCACAGGAATCAGAACTGCTTGAATTCTTTTGCATGGAACATTTGATGTTATTACCTGTGGTATTACAGAAAGACCACAAAAGCAGTCACTA
The DNA here is from genome assembly GCA_027257055.1 of Cephalopachus bancanus. Taxonomy (NCBI): domain Eukaryota; kingdom Metazoa; phylum Chordata; class Mammalia; order Primates; family Tarsiidae; genus Cephalopachus; species Cephalopachus bancanus. The sequence goes on from JAPVLO010000870.1 coordinate 298,059, forward strand.
TAGTAACTGCAGGCAGCTTGGGCTAATTGAGAACCAGGAACATGGACATATTCCAGTCTTGGCTCTGCAGCCCCATCACTCTGGGGCATGAGGCAGATCCATTTCCTCCTTGGGCTTCAGTCTCCACATCTGTACAGTGGAGAGAAGTTGCTGTGTCCTGCCCACTCCAAAGGACTAGGACTCTGTCAGCTTAAGGCTGTCTTCATGTGTCTCATGTGCTGTCTCTTTCCCGATGTATTTTCGTCCCCTACACATTCCTAGAGGTTTAAATGGTTCTCGTGGAGTGGATGGAGGAGAGAAGTGGAGGAGGGGGGCAGGTGGAGGAGGGACAGAAAGATGGAGGAGGGAGAGAGACGGCGAGAGAGCAGAGAAAGTCTGTGCAGATGACTTGAGCAATTAGTGTATCTGCTTGTTTCTTATCGGGTATGTTTAATGTGCACACCACATGAGGTTCTGATGTACGTATACCTAGTAAAGGGGCACAGGCATGGCAGCTGTTGCTGCAGCAGGAATTGAGGACAAAAGAAGACCCTCTAGGGATGCAAAGACACGCATGTGCACTGGTGGGGGAGACTGAGTGAAAACAGAAGGTGACGTGTAGCAAAGGGAGGGGACAAGGGTACCAGCATGTGCCCACAAAAGGTGAGAGGAGATCGAAGATGGGACAGGGGTACATGTTGGCCTTAAGTAAGGGCCCAGGCAGTTCATCTGTTGTCACCAGGTCAGGGCAGAGAACAGGGACACAGACACAGGCAGCAGGTGGGCTTGCTGGTGGGAAGATCATGTGACCCTCAGCTGATCGTACCTGGGTCTCAGTTTGAGGAGAGTACACCTGGAGAAAGGGCCTGGGAGTGTGATTCCAGGGAAATGGCCATCAAGTATAAGGTAGGCGGTGCCAGAGAGAGGCGCCCCCAACATCCAGCTCTCCAAGTGCAGCTGGGAAGTAGGCTGACCAAGCCAGGGCACTCAGAGAGAGGGGCAAAGGAGCCAAGGGGGTCAGTAAGGGAGTGTTTATGGGGCTGGATGGGATGTGCGCACACGTGTGTGCACGCCAGGGTGGGAGATAGTAAAAAGGGGACTTGGATGAATGGATGAATTGATGGCCCCTTGGGGTTCAAGGATTGTTGGACTGGTGACGCCAGTGTTAGCAAGGTAAAAGACAGGAGGAAGTGGCTGGAGGATGGGGTGCTTGCAACTGAGAATTTGGGTGCAGCAATTATGGGTGGTAGTGAGGGCATGGCCTTGGAGTGTGTGACTGAGGTGTACTTCAGGGGGAGATGGTTACATTGAGATGGTCAGTGCACTGAGAGGCCAGATGGGGAATGGGAATCCGTGTGGATAATGAAATTGCCAAAAGTAACAACAGGCCTACAGGTGGGGAGGCAGATAGGCTACGACCTCCTGTGAACCGGATGGAGTGAAAGGGCAAGTGTTGGAAGGTGGTTACTACCTACAGAAGAAGCTGGTGAAAGAGTCTGAGGACGTGCTCGCAAGGAGTTGGGAGCTGCTTAGGGTACACAAGGATGGTGTTGGGGAGACAGCAGTGGCAGAGGGATGCTGATGACAAAGCAGCTCTTCAAGACCTCCAAGCTCAAGGTGGTGTGGGATCTGGGGGTGAGAAGTCTTTGCCTGCTAGGCGGCTTTTTCCGTAGCCTAACTTGCTATGTATCCACCAATGTGTCCTGAGGCATCCTATACTTTTCCAAACATGTATTGACCGCCTTCTGTGATATAGCTCCGTCAATGGTAACCATGTAATTTATTGTGCTAATCAGGATACTTTGGAGAGTGCTACAAAGCTAAGCCATGTGGGACTGCAGAGCAGCCAGAGGAAATCAGAACTGTCCCAGGCAAGCTGATGTGTACTGACCACCAAATGACTTCCTAAGTGACTTCTTATCAACAGTCCTGTGAGATCGATAGAATTACCCCTCATTTCCTGAGATACATCAAAAGACAGTACGATTTTAGGTATAGTTAGCACTGAGCATGAAAAAATGCTGAATCCTAGAGACAAACCATTCCACTAATGACATGAATGTGCTTACTTTTATTAGCAAAAAATATAATCGAGTCTCTCTGTTCTTCAAAACCCTTTCTACTTTGAAATAATAGATTTACATAACCATTGTAGACAGTATGGAAAGTTCCCAAATATGCTTCACTCAGCTTCCCTGAAGCCTATTCACTTTTAACTTTAAATAAATTATACTGTTCTAACCAGAACAAAAGACAGAGCAAATGTTCAAAATAGTAAGAGTACAATGTGTCGCCAAATGCCCAGACCCCCCAGGATGTTCTGTTCCTTCTACGGGTTCGACCCTTTCCATTCCCTGCTGGCTGCTTGGCAGCAGTCAAAACACCATACTTGTGTCACTGTGCTAGTTTAACACTGTGCTTATGCTTCTTTACTAGTTAGAGACTGCACTCATGCATCTTTGCTGCTAAATACTGTGCTCAAGCTTCTTAACTAAACACCATGCTCATGCCACTTTACCAATTAAACACTGTATTCACACTTTTACTAGTTAAATATCACACTCATGCTTCCTTACTAGTTAAATGCTGCACTCAGGCTTCTTTACTAGTTAAACACCACATGCACGCTTCTCTACTATTAAATACCATACTCACACTCCTTTATTAGCTAAATACCACACTCATGCCTCTTTCCTCGTTAAACACTTTGTCTACCTTCCTTGACTAGTTAAGTGGTCTCTGTAACTTTCTGGTCCTTCGCTATTACACCTCAGAGCAGCCAACCTTGGTGAGGCTGTTCTACTGTCTAGAGGAGTCCTGCTCAGAGAATTCCATAGGCTGGTGTCACTGCTCACGCTTTTGTTACCAGTCCGTGGCAAGATGAATGCAGAAACAGAGAGTAAGCATGTGGAAACTTCCATGGCAATCTGACATTGGGGTAGCGTCTTTATTGTATTTTACAGAAGTCCCCCAAAGAGTGGAAAGCAAAATCCTCAGTGGCTGGGGAGAGTAGAAGCCAGAAAGTCAGTTGACCAGGTCATCGTCCTGTGGTGAAAAATGAGCAGGCCTGACCTGAGGCCAGAGATTGGTGCTCGACTGGTGGGGACCAATAAAGAGGATCCATCACCACCGTCAGCACTGACCCCACGCCTAGCTCTGCCCTCACTCAAGCTCTGCTGTTGCACATGTGTAAACCATACATGTTTAGCATACACTGATACACACTCATTCACATTTTTTTCAGACACGTTCTTTCTCACACACACACTCACACGCTTGTATTCTTGCCCACACTTCCTCCCTCATCACACTCATACCTTGCACACAGTAATCCACTCTCACAGGCACATGTCCTCACACACCTGCCTCGCACACGCACACATCATACGTCCTCATCCCATCTTACACATTCTCTCACACATGTTCTCTCTCTTGTCCATGTACACTCACACTCTTACTTTCATACGTATGCTGCCACAGACATCCACTGCATACATTCACACACTCGCATGTTTGCCCTCACACATGTGCACTCACAAAAACGTACTTGTCTGCCCACGCTGCATGCTCATCACAAGTCAACAGGGGTCTCTGCTCCACAGAGTCATTCAGGGATCCGGGTGGATGAAGGCTCCAGTCCTCATAGCTGCATCCTTTGGAACACGTGGCCTCCTCAACTCAAGGAACAAAGCACACCAGCTCATAAGTGCTCCAGGCTAGAAGCAACACCCTTTATTCCAGTTATAGCCCACTGGCCAGAACTGAACACTTGCTCCCACTAACTGTATGGCATCAGGGACAGGAGGGACTAGGAAATGCAGGGGGCAAATAGGATATGTGGTAAGCATGGCTGTGTATACAAAACGGTCCTTTTACCAGAGGGCCTTGGACAACTTGTTTCATACATAGCTTGAAACGTCCTTGGGGGTTTGTTTTTTGGGATTTTTTTTTTTTTTTGAGTTGGAGTCTCACTCGGTCACCCAGACTGGAGTGCAGTGGCCGCTCCCGGCCACCACAGCTCGACCTGCTGGGCTCCGGCGATCCTTCCGCCTCAGCCTTCCGAGTAACCGGAATTACAGGCGCGCACTACCACGCCCGGCTGATTTTTTGATTTATTGTAGAGAGGAGGTCTTGCCACCCAGGCGGGTCTCGAACCTGAGGACTCAGGCAATCCACTCACCTCAGTCTCCCAAAGGCGCGGGATGATAGGCTGAGCCACCAAGTCCGGCTTTTTTTGGGACGTTTTATGGTTGTTCTTTTGTTTTGGGATTTTGTTCTTTATTTCCTTGCCAGTCATAGCTCATTTGAGACTTAAGTATCCCTGTATTTCTCTAGTTTCTTCTCACCATTTCATTTATTCATGCATTCACTCGCTTACTCATCCATTCAGATTTGGTGAACATCTACTATGGGGCAAAATCCTCTGTCTTGGTAGAGACAATATCCCAACAGAAGCAGTCGATACAATATACATGTGAGGCCTGGAGCAGGGTGAAGAAAAAGAAAGCAGCGTCGGCACATGGAGTGTCAGTCCTGGGGTTACAGTTTTCCATAGGCAGCCAGGGAAAGCCTCAGTAAGAAAGGGCTGTTTAGCCATGACCTGAAGAAGTTAAGAGAGCAAGTGATGACTCTTTCCCAGGGAGGAGAGTGTTTTGTGAGACTTGAAGATTTTTTTTCACTAGAAGAACCTGGGGTAGATGAAGGGCGGAACTCTTTGTGACTTACTGGCTCTGAAGAAGAGAAGGCTACCACACAGGGCTGGCCACACAGAGGGTTGCACCTGGGGAGATGGTATGCCCAGCAGAGGAGGGTGGCTAAGTTCTGTGGGCTCCCTGTGGATTTGCATAATTTTGGGGGCTCCAGCGCATAAGGGGTGTCCCTGGTTGCCTGGTTTCTGGCACTAGGATGATTAGGACAGGTATACAGTGGTTCAGAGTGTGAGAGCCTGAAAAGGGAAGTGGGAGAGAGATGATGTGAATTGCACCAGGGGGGCAGCCATGGAAGGGCTGAGAGCAATCAGATTCTGGAGATATTCTGACAGTCTACCAGCTGAAAGATTTGCTGACAAACTAGAAGGTGGGGTGTGAGATAGAGAGTCAAGGATGACTTCGAGGTTTGTGGTCTGAGCAAGTGGAAGGATGAAATTGAGGTGGGCAAATTGGAAGAGGAATAGGACTGGAGGACAGGAGAGAAGCTTGGTTTTGATCATGTGAAGTTTCAGATGTCTGTTAGACACCGTGGTGCAAAGGTCAAGCATGTGGCTGGGTACATGCACCTATTGCCTGGAGGTAGAATGGAGCTACGAAGCTGGGGAAAGTCCACGTGTAAGTATTGTGACTGTAAATCAATGAGGCAGTGCATGAACACCTGGAGAATGACAAGAGGTGTGGGCAGGTCTAAGGTCTGAGCCCTGGAGGTATGAGAAGAAGACAGCAATGAGACAGAGAAGGAGCTGTCAGAGAGGTGGAAGGAAGGAGTCACGTGGTACATATGTTAGTGCTGTGTCCCAAGGTGCACGCTCCTCTTTTCCACTGAGATATCCGTAGCCATAGAGACAGAATCTTACAGTGTCTGCTGTCCCGATCTTACTGATTTTTTAATTTTAAAAAATGTGTATTTTAGAGATGTGGGGTACAATTCAGAGTTAGGTATACAAATGGTCAATGAACAGGTAAAGTTTGGGCTTCGCTTTGGTCCTCACCAATCTTACAGTATTGACTGTCCTATTCCTCATGTGGCCGATTCTCTTTCAGAGTTGTTAGCTATGGGGTCACAAGCATTTTCCCAGAACATCTGTGTTCATTCAAGATGTATGAAGTGGAGAGGCACGGTGGCTCAGTCTGTCAGCCCAGCACTTTGGCAGAGGCGAGAGGATTGCCTGAGCCTGGGGTTCGAGACCAGCTTGGGCAACTTGGTGAGACCTCATCTCTACGATAAATCTCTCTCTCACACACATGTACACACACACACACACACACAAAACTAGCTGGGCGTGGTGGCGTGTATCTGTAGTTCCAGCTACTTGAAAGGCTGAGGCAGAAGGATCGCCTAAGTCCAGCAGGTCGAGGCTGTGGTAGCCGTGAGCATGCCACTGCACTCCACCTTGGGTGACAAGAGTGAGACTCCAACTCAAAAAAAAAAAAAGGATGTATGAAGCATCTTGACCTGCTAGATACTGTGGGGTCAGCAGTGTAGATCTAACATGGCTCCTGCCCTCTGGGATCATAGATTGCAAAGTGGGCAGTGACGAACCTGGTAAGAGAGTTACAAAAGGGTTTGGGAGTTCATAGGAGACAAAGATCTTCCCATGGGAGAGAGTAGAGGGTTGGACTAAGAAAGGTCTGTGGAGCTGGTGAGAGGAACAGGGGGAGCTAAGGATGCCTGATTGCATCTTTCCCACTATCACTAATTCAAAGTTCAGTTAGCCAACTTCTGATGTTCCCATCTCTCTCACCTCCCTTCAGTTGTTGTAATCAATTTCCAAATTCCTCATTCATCTCAACAATTTTACGTGAAATGCCTTCGCCCCCCCTTACTTTATGTATAATCAGCTTGATGAATCTCTTATAAAATACAGTTTAATAATAATTTCTGAAATAAGCTCTTTGTGTTTTGCCAAGATATCACACTCTAGTATTAGAAACTATGTTCCAGAATCTTCATCAGCAAAGTCACAGCATCTTCTGTTTTCCATGTGCTCCTTTTTTGGACAAAGTTCATTATCAGCTAGAATAAGAGGTGAAAATTTCACACCCGAGTTTTTCATTTTATATCTTGATAATAGGCAAGATTGATTGAGAGGGAATCTGGCCAAGAGGCCATGAGAGAATCCAAGCAAATGAAGATGTGCCTCCTCCCTGCACTGTCCTGTCTCCTAGGCTGACTGAATGCTGGGAGCATCTTCTGGTGTTCTCTATCACATCCAGCCCTTCTCTGAGGCCTTTCCCGTAGCGTTCTTTCCCAGCTGCCCTCTGGCCTAGCCATGCTATCCTTGGCACCTTGTGTCACCTGCTCGTGTGCCTGTCCACGTCTCCTGATTCTAAACCTCTTTCAAAACTGCAGAGCCAGCTCTACGAATTGTTGCCACCATGAACACCTTAGAGGCATTGTCATCCGTGGCTCTGGTCCAACGCCCACGTTTATATTTTCTTTTAGATTGGAGAACCAGAGAAGACACTAAGGGACCAACTTCCCAGCAGGATATTTCTGAAGAAGGCTCACAGGGAATGGTAATAGAAAGAATGACAGCAAACAGTCCCTGGGACCATGTTTCCTGAGCCTTGGGGATGTGAGGCCAGTTGGAGAGACACACTCAGAACAAATAGTGATATTGCACAAGACAAACTCCGGGGAGGGTACACCCTATGAAGGCGGTGCTTTTAGGGAAGTTTCAGGCTACAGTCAATCCTTGTTGCCCAGCAAGAATTTCCTACAGGAGAGGGGTCTTCTTACATGTGACACACAGGTAGAGAGCCTGACACTGAATTTCGACCTGATTACTCAGCAGGGCTTCTGTGCAGAAAAGAAACCATGACTGTGTAGTGACCAAGAGAAGTCCTTCCGTGACCACCCCATCTTCACTGTGCATCAGGGAATTCACACTGGAGAGAAAGCCTTATGATATAAGGCATGTGGGAAGGCTTTCAGCCAGAACTCCTCACTCACCAAGTGCAACACGTGTAACAAGGCCTTCAGCCAGAGCTCCTTGCTCATGGACCACCAGAGAACCCACACCAGGGAGAAGCCCTGTGCATGTGGTGAGTGTGGCAAGGCCTTTGCCAAGAGCACACACCTGACCCAGCACGCACGCATCCACACCAGGGAAAAGGTGTACACCTGCCATGAGTGCAGCAAGATCTTCCACTGCAGCACGCACCTCACCCAGCACCATAGGTTCCACGCCTGGGAGAGGTCCCACGAGTGCTACGAGTGTGGAAAAGCTTTCAGAGACACCTCGTCCCTCACATGGCACCTGTTGATCCACATGGGAGAGAAGCCCTATAAACGTTTGGACTGTAGAAAAGGCTTCAGCGGCCTTTCAGGACTGGTTCAGCATAAGAGGATCCACACTGGAGAGGAGCCCTACGCATGCCACGAGTGTGGGGAGGCCTTCATCCAGAGCTCTTCCCTGATCAAACATCTGTGTTTCCACATGGGTGAGAAGGCTTTCAAGTGCAGCGAGTGTGGCAAGGCCTTCAGCCAGGGCTCCTCTCTGGTTCTCCACCAGGCAGCACACACTGGAGAGAAACCCTTCCGATGCTGTGAGTGTAGAAAAACCTTCGGCCTGGGTGTGTACCTGACCGAGCACCTGTGTATCCACACGGGCGAGAAGCTGTACGCATGCCACACGTGTGAGAAGGTGTTCACCTGGAGCTCATCCCTCATTGACCACCAGCGGATCCACACGAGCAAGAAGCCCTGTGTGTGCTGTGAGTGCGGCCAGGCCTTCTGCTGCAGCACGCACCTCACCCAGCACTGCAGGATCCACACCGGAGAGTCCTGCGAGTGCGGAAGGTCTTCGCAGACACCTTGTCCCTTTCTAGACACCCCTTTGTTCACATTGAAGAGAAGCCCTAGAGATGTGACGAATGCGGAAAGGCCTTCAGTGGTCCCTCAGGGCTCATTTAGCTTCAAAGAACACACACAGGGGAGAAGTTCTATGAATGCACACAATGTGGCAAAGCCTTTAGCAGAAGTGCGCACCGCATTGAACATCAGGGAATTCACACTGGAGAGAAACCCCACAAATGTAAGGAATGCGGGAAGCCTTCAACCAGAGCTCACACCTTACAAAACACCTGAGGATGCACAGTGGCGAGAAGTCTTACAAGTGTAAGGAATGCGGGAAAGCCTTCAGCCGGAACGCTTCCCTTGTGTAGCATCAGAAGATGCACACTGGAGAATAAGCTTGTGAGTGTCATTAATCCTTCACAGAGCCCTGGGCCTGGCTCAGAATCAGAGTACTCACTCTGGAGACATCTGAGAGTGAACAGGTGCTCGGTGAGGACGTCAGTTGTGGGGTTTGTGGCCCATGAACCTTCCACATCCCTTCTTATTCTGTTTGCCTGGGGTTGTATTGGGTACTAAGTGGGTGAGACACCCTTGCAAATGCATCTCTCTCCCTGGTAAGTTTGAGGCAATTAATGGTTAACTCTTGCTAAGGCTTTCAAATCAAAGATGAATTGTTTGAACCTTTATATAAAACATAGTTGAACTCAAGTGCAATGGCATATGCCTGTAGTCTCAGTACTTTGTGAGGCTGAAGTGGGAGGATCGCTTGAGGCCAGGAGTTTGAGTCCAGCCTAGGCAACGTAGTGAGAAACAATCTTTACAAAAAATACAAAACAACAACAACAACAACAACAACAACTCATAGCTGGGATTTTTCAGAGCACGATGATCTTACATGTTGTTATGTGTTTGTGCTTCTGAGGCCTTAGAAAAGGCCCAGACGATGTAAGAGGAACAGGACCCCTTCCCCTTGAGGGAAGGGACACTTGACAGGTGGGACAGCTGGAGTGATATTGACAGTGGGTAGAATTGCACAGTGTGAAAAACAGCAGTAGGTAACAGTGGGATCACACACACATACACACACACACACACACACACACGGAGAGGGGAGAACATGTGGGGGGTGTTATTTGGGGTCATCTGGTCTAAGGCCTTTCAAAGGCTTTGAAGTTATACACTGTTTATATGTACTTTCTGGTACATGGAGTCTTTGTTACATGGTAAGGTTTCAAGTCAGTTAATATTAGGGTAACAAAGTAGAGGCTGAGTGTTGTAATACAGTTCATTGCCCCTTATCTAACTGATAGTCAAATAGGTGTAATGACTTTCTCCCGTATTCCGATTTATTTTTATCCAATTTACTACAAAGAAGTTCAATTCCATGTGTACTTTTGGAAAATTTGCATTTTGAATAATTTCTTCTGTGAATCACATAAGTCAGGTCCTCTTTTATTCGATGCCCAAGGCAGTCAATTTTGTTCACAGCCTGATTTCAATCTAACACCGTCAACTGTGCTTCTTATAGTGACTCCTATTTTTATTCTGAGATCGTGCTTCCTTTTGATCTGCTGCTAGATTTCAGTAGCCAGAATCCACGAATTATACCTGAAGGAGTTTACCAAGGAAGTCCATGGGCTGGGATGGAGGTGGGAGCCAGGAAAAGAAGGGGCTGATACCAGACTTCAAGAACTTGCAAAAAGTGACTTTGACATTGAGAATGCCTACACAGTAACGACCAGGAGGAAGGACAACAAGGCCATCCTCTACCTTCGGACCCATCAAGTTTGGTAATGGGTAACACAGTACTTCTCACCCCACTGTGTCTGGAAGGACCTGGAGAGGCTTAATACCAATATAGATTCTCAGGCTTGCTTCCCTACTACTAAGCCAGAATTGCTAGGCCTGGGCTCACCCATGGATATGTACTTTAACAAAGGTCCTAGGGTGATTCTGTTGCACAACCAGCACCGAGAAAGCCATGTCATACGACACATGCTATGGCAACTTCCTGCACGGCTTCAGAAATCCTTAAGGTAGGAGATAATGTGGGCCATGATCTCTCTTTTGCTTCTGAGGCCATTTCCCAGTCAATTTCCCTTCTGTTTGGTTGTATTCAGCTCTTACCCCATTTCTGTGAAGAAAAATAAGGCATGGGAAACACAGATGAACATCTCTGTGCTTCTTAGACTAGAAGCCTCGTAGTTCCCTTCTGCCATTCAGGGGAAAGTATTTTCTTCATTTTCTGCTTTTCTCTAGACATGATAAACGTCCCCAATGTCTGTTCTCTACCTTTCCTCAGAGAACCTCCATTTTTAAATATTCACCCTTTTCCGTAAGGCCATTGGTTTTCAGGGAATTCTGGGATCACCTCTAGCCCCAGAATGTAGGTTCCCATTCTTCTCACCAAGGATTGGCTTAGGCCTGGGATGTGAGACATGGCAGGAGGTATTGGAGGAAGGGTTCCTGTTCCTCCTGTTTTGCCTGGATATTGTCACATCTATATGTTACAAAGGACTACAGCAGCCATCTTGTCATCCTAAAGGAAGCTAGTCAAGGACAAAGACGGCTCATTGAGGGCTACAAAACAGGAGGACAGAGGAATGCCACTAATGCCCTTGGGAGGACCACTGCATTAACGCTAGCAGAGCTCCTGCACAGGGACCTCTGGTGTTGTGTACTATCAGACCTGCCACATTGCTGGGACCACCAGGAGGTGGGCTTTCTGTTACTTGCAGCTGAAAGCAAAAGCATGCCAACCTCTTTTCTGACCCCTCCCCATCTCATCTCCAGCTGGCACCACAGCTTTTTCAGCTCGACCCGAGAGTCCGTGATCAGACCGATAGCATTTATGGCAGTAGGAGGAGCCACCCAGGTGGGAAAGCCTCTGTGGGTGCTGGGGTCAGATAAGGAAGGGAACACCCAACTCCTGGACTTGCTGTGACCACCCTGGAAACATCAACCACTTCCTCCAAATTCACTGTATGCTCTAACTGGGTAGAGGAGCCCTAGATCAAAGAGATACATAGATATTTGGGGATGAGAGATGGGTAACCTGTGCTCCTCACATGAAGCCCCAAATCTGTTACTCCCCTTTCTTTGCAGAGGTCCAGTGGAAAAGGATGATGGTTTGTCCCTGTGAGCACTTACACCAAGCTTGTGAACCTCCTGCCTGCTCCTGCGTCTGGTCGGGGAGAGGAAAGGGAGTCTGCTCAGCCTGGTTCTCAGCCCAGTCCTAGGAATCAAAGTAGACCCAGCTGTCCTTTTGTGAGGTGCGTCTCTCTGCAGGGCACCAAGCATACGGAATGTTTTCTCATGGACTCCTCCTAACCACTCTGCCTCAGAAGGACCCGTCATTCCCATTTTTTGTAGATGAGGAAACCAAGGCTCAGAGGGGTGTTATACGTTGCCAAGGTCACATGGCTAATAAGGGGTGGAGTCTGGATCCAAACTCAGGCAGGAAGGAACCCAGTCTCTGGACTCCTGCCTTGTTCCTGGGGACATGGTCCCTACCTTATCCTTGTCAGCTCCAATGACAGACCCTGCCTCAGTGCCCCATGAGTCCTCCCAGTCCTTGCTGGCACTGGAAGCCCATCACTCGCTCTCAGGCCTCCAGACCACCACCTGTTCCTATCAGCTGGACTGTCCAGTCACCAGCTGTGTCAGCTTCCTAGGGCTGCTGTAGGAAATCACCACAAGCTTAGTGGCTTAAATAACATGCATTAATTCTCTGACACTTCTAGAGGCCAGAGTCTGGCATGGGTCACACTTGGCTGAAGTCAAACCGTAAATAGAGTTGGGTTCCTTCTGGAGGCTCCAGGGGAGAATTTACTGTCTTGCTTTTCTGGCTTCTAGTCTATCTGCCTTCCTTGGCTCCTGGCCCTCTCTTTAACCTTCTAAATAAGCAGGTTAGTAAATCCCATTCTCTCTGACCTCTGCTTCCTTCTTATAAGGACCCTTGTGATTACATTGGGCTCACTTGGATAATCCAAGAAAATACCTCCATCTCATGGTCTTTAATTACAGCTGAAAACTCCCTTTTACCACGTGAGGCAACATATTTACAGGTTCTGGGGATTGGGGCATGGGCATCTTAACAGGGGATATTATTTTGCCTTCCACTCCAGTGTGCCTTGCCAGTAACTACACACCTAGCTTGCTTAGACCATCACTGTCCTCTGCTGCTGACCTTCCTCCCTCTCTCCCTCGTTGATATGAGCTCTGACATGGTAGATAGGACTTGCTCAGATCAGTGTTCAGACACTACATGTTAGAATGAGCAGCCCACCCTGTCACTTCTCATACACACACACAGGGAAGGGACACACAGGCTCTCAAGAAATGGTTCACAGTAATGTCTTCATCCATTTGGACTGCTATAACAAATGTAACATAGGCTGAATGGCTTAAACAACCAACACTTGCCCCTTGTAGTTCTGGAGACTGTGAAATCCAAGGTCAAGGTGCTGGCAGATCTGGCATCTGGTGAGTGCTGGCTTTGTGGTTAGCAGATGGATGTCTTCTCCTTGTATCCTTAATGGTAGACTACAGAGAAAAAGGAGGCAAGCACTCTGGTATCTCTTCTTATAAGGGCACTAATCCCATATAAGGGCTTCACCCTCATGGCCTAATTACATCCTAAAGGCTGTACCTGCTAATACCATCACATTGGGAGGAAAGTATCAACATGAGAATTTGGGGGACATGCAAACATTCAGAGCACAGCCAGCAGTGATAGAACTTACACCGAATGGCATCTCACATCCCCTCCCACCCCCCACTGTCATAGTACAGGATCTTGGCTTCATGCTCTCAAGACTGCCTGGGATAGTGAGTGGGTTCAGTATATTTTCCCTATGTGGAGATGGCGCGGGGGTGTAAGCTTCTAAATCAGATAACAGGAAAATTGTCTTACCAAATTCTCCAGACCTGGCAGAAGTTCTGTGTGGCAGGAAAGACATCACATGTTTCTTCCTATTCTCAGAACTCTGATAGTGCTTGAGGGTGTGGGGGTGGGGGTGGGGAGCCTCACTTTTACTCTGGTGCTCTTTCATCTGTCCTCTGACCTATTATAACTTTCACTTTGAGGTTAATTGCTTGCACCTAGTCAGAAACCGGTGGTTTCCATAGCCCCTTCCCTCAAGGACCATCTGTCCATGCCCAGTTCTGTGAGAAACCTGGCCTGTTTCATACCCTTCCAGATTTCCTAAAAACCCAACTCCAAAGCCCAGTTTAAAGGGTTGGTTCCAGACAGTGAGGAATTAGGAGGTTATAGAGGCAAACCTGGAGGCTCAGGGGCAATTGGAAGGGAGATTTATGACCTTAACCTTCTTCTCTTCAAGTAGATCCAAGAGCTTGCAAAGAGCTGCTGTTCCCAGGACCTGGAGCTGGATCACAAGCTTTTATGTCTCTCGATACTTCTTTACAAAAGGAAAGTTCAGAGACTTGCCTGAGGCCCTGTGGCTGGCCATTAACAGAGCTAAGGCTAGAACCTGAATGCATACCTGTGCATTCCCTCCATCACAGCAGGCCTAGAAGCAATAGCTCCATGGGCTCCCAGGACTTCTAGAATCCTAGACAGCGGAGCCCGGGCAATGGAAACCTTATAGCCCAATGATTCTGCTCATGTTCCTGTCTGATTGTATGTGTGGGGCAACCAAATGAAATAAACTCAGACACTACTCTGAAAGCTTCTGTTTCCTGCAAATCTCGCCCCCAGAAATGACCAGGGTAACCCTGGCAAAAGCGGGGAAAATTGGGAGGGAACTTGGCAGTCCTGAAAATATTGAGACGAGGGACAAGCCAGACAAATGCTACAGACTACTGCCAACTGACCTCTTAGTCCCCTAAGAGGGGGTGAGTTATGAGCAGATAAAATGAGCCTGCCATGGAGAGAAAATAAAAAGCACATGATGGCTGAGTGATCTGCTCACATCAAACCCCTAGGCACAGAATAGAAATGACGCCTCTGGAGTTCCAACTTACAGACCCCCAACGAGGTCACTTTATTTCTCTGATTACAATTTCACCTGTCTCCTCTCCAGGAAGATGTCTCTTCAAGGAAAGCAGGGAACTGATCTTATATACATAGTATAGTGGTTCTCAAACATTTTGGTCTCATGACTCCTTTCCTGTCTTAACTATTGATGAAGGACTGTTTGGTTTATTACATCCAACAATATTTACTGTGCTCCAAATGGATACAGAAACTATTTTAAACATTGATTCATCCAATGAAAAATAGCCTCATTATATGTGAGCATAAATAACATTATAAAAATAATGAAATATTAAAAATTAGAAAAATTAGTGAGTCTAGTGGCATTATTTTACATTTTTGCAAATATCTTTAATATCTGGTTTCTTGGAAGACAGCTAGATTCTCCCTTCTGCTTGTGCACTTCATCTGTTGGGATGTGTTGTTTTGATGGAAATACAAGGACAATTGGGTCTTACACAGATATGTCATTGGAAAAGGGAGAAGTATTTTTAATAGTCTTTAAATTTTAAAAAAACTAAATCTAAAGACAATTTAAAGAACTGAAAATTTTCAGGCCAATATTTTGGAAGAACACCTACATCTAAACAATTAAATCTAGTATTGGGGCCAGCTTTCTCCTAGAGATGTGCATTAATTCTAGGATAAGTGGTTGAGAGTCTTTTTTATATGTCTTGGAAGACTTGCTGGTGTAGGGCTGAAAAAACTGTAACTGAGGACACAACCAAGGGAAAATCTGCCCTGGCTTTTCTTGAGACCTCAGACAGGTATGACCCCCCCCCATATTTGTGTTGTGGCCTGAAGGCCTCTTCCATCCTTGCCAAGGGAGTGGCGAACTCGTCTCCTTTCATAAGAGAACTGTGGACACTCTTCCTTGGAACTATACAAAATGCAACAGGGGGTGATTCTTTAAAGTTGGATGTAATTGCGGCATCTGAAATGTTTTGCACTTTTTGTACTTTGTTACATTAAAATCCATCATTCTATTTTGTACTATGAGTGGCTCATTTATCCATGCATGATTTTGTAAAATCATACATTGATCATTTGGAAAATAATGATTCATTGAGTGTGGCAGACATCACACAGGTGATTTCCAGTGAGTTACATCCTTGTATAATTTTTCTCCCCTTGAGTGCAGGCAAAACCTGTGCTTGCTTCTAAATAATAGCATAAGACAAAGGTGAAGGGATTTTGCGGATGCAATAAAAGTTTCTAATCAATTGACTTCATCAGAAGGTTGACTATCTTGGGTGGGCCTGACATAATCAGGCCTCTCCTCCCCTCCCCCAACTCTGCCTTTGAAGGAACAAGTTGCTGTGGAGGTTACAGCAGCAAGAACTTATATTCTGCCAGTAACTTCGGGGAGCTTGTGAGACCCAGAGCAGAGGACTCAGCTATACTAACTACTGATCCACAAAATCTGGGATATCATAGTGTGTGTTGTTTTATGGTTACAAAATTTGTGGCAATTTGTTATGAAACAATAGGAAACCGATACACTGAATTATGCAGATCTTCCAAATGTTTCCACATTTATTATACAAATAACAAATCATACTTATTAATATCACTACTGAGCTCAGAAAAAACTTTATTGAGAGCATTTCAAGCACACAGTAGGGAATGTTTTTTTTCAAAATTTAAATTTTCACTTTAAAACTGGAATTTTGTTATTGACAACAAATGCTGTCAGTTGTTTTTCTTGAAGCAATAGGCTCACTTTAGTGATTTTTTTTTCAAGAAAATGTCTGGAAAATAAACGTCTGAATAGCCAAAGTTTGCCAATCAGTATTCTAAGAAAAAACAAACAAGACAGCAGCATTACATGAAAAAAAGCTAGCTCATTTGACAACTTAATCACAAAAGTGCTTGCCTTGAGAGAATGATCATACTTGGTTTGCAATACTTTTTACTTTGTTCTGCATGGTGTTAAAAGGTGAACTCAAGGGTCAAGATTTAAGAGAACTAATAATGTTTGCTGCTTCACCAAGAACTTCTGAGATAAAACAAGTTTGGGTTTGTTTTTCTTTCTTGCTACAGTGATACCCAGTGTCATTTGGGGCCAGTCCCTGCACTCCTGCTAAGGTGCCAGAGTTTTTAAGAGTTTTAAGGTGCTGCTGCTTTTTCACCATTAGTGTAAAATAGCAGGTGAGGTGAACACTACCTTAGGATAGTTATGAAAATAGCTTTGACCTTGTGAAATGCTTGGAAGGTCTTAGGAACCCCTTTTGAGAGTCTTTGTTATGGTGCAGCGTTTCCTGAGGACACAGCGGGAGAACAGAAAAGGAGATGCGTCACCTATAGAGAACATGGGGTGGTTTTTTACAGGGCAGGGCTGCTCAACTGCGTTGCTCAGTGTGTGTGAGCTGGGCTCCCTGGCAGCTGCATTCCTCCCCTTCTAGCTTCCCGTGTCAGCAGTTCTTACATTATTAGGACAGGTTTCCGTCAACTGGGACCACAGTCTTGGTTTGGGTGGCCCAGTTTGGGAACAGTGATGTCCAACCTGCTGTGTCTGGTGTCCCTGTTTAGGGTCCCTTTCCTCTTCTCAGATCCACTCAAGACACTATCTGGGTCCTTATCCCTTCTTGCTGGAATTATAACAATAGTAGGTGACAGTGTACAGAAGTGAGTGAGTCAATGCCCAGAGTGTGGCTGATGACTTTTAGGGCTCTAAGATTTGAGAGGGAGAAGGAACACAGGAGAACCCTTTTCCCAGAAAGTACAGTGATGGGATTTTCTGGCCAATTGGAGGGGCTGGAAGAAGTCATGGGCGGAGACTGCAATGCAAAGGAATGCACAACCTAAGGTGACCTTCCCCAGGCAGGGCCTGGACCCCAGGGCTCAGCCATCCACGCTTAGGAACTGGTGAGTGAGACAAGCATCTGTTTGTCTCTGAGTCATTGACACCAACCCAGTACAGGACCAGCCCTGGGCAGCTGCTTCAGATGTGTGTGGGGTCTCTCTGACTTGTATCCCTTCCTTCTGGTCCTGCTTTCTAAAATTTTTTATTTTAAATATGTGGGGTACAATTCAGGGTTAGGTATATAAATGTCCATTATGCAGGTACCCTTGTTGATGAGGTGTGCTCCCTGAGCCCTGGCAGATTCCCGCTACTGCCAAACCCCTCCCCTCTTCCCTGGTAGTTTCCCACTACTGTCAATCCCTTTCTTAGAGTATTACAATAGTTGTCCAAGGTCTGCTTATGAGTGAGAATGTGTGATACTCGGTTCTTTATTTCTGTGATAGATCACTCAACATTATAGCCTCTAAGTTCATCCAGATTGCTGTGAAGTTCATAATTTTGCCCTGTGTAATAGTCCATTGTGTATATGTACCACATTTTTTAATCCAGTCCTCTTTCGATGGGCAGCACGGTTGGTTCCATGTTTTTGCTATTGTGAATAATGCTGCAATAAACATGCGTGTGCAGGTATCTTTTTCATAGAGTGATTTGAGTTCCTCCAGGTATATTCCCAGTAGGAGGATTTCAGGGTAATTTTTAGGTCTTTTAGGAATCGCCACACTGTTTTCCACAGGGGTTGTACAAGTTTACACTCCCACCAACAGTGTAGAAGTGTTCCCTTTTCCCTGCATCCTCTCCAGCAACTGTTGGTTTTTGTTATTGACAATGGTCATCCTGACTGGAGTTAGGTGGTATCTCGGTGTGGTTTTAATTTGCATTTCTTTGATAACTAGTGAGGCTGAGAATTGTTTCATGTATCTGTTGTCTGCTCATATGTCTTCTTCTGAGAAGTGTGTATTCATATCTTTTGCCCCCTTTGTAATGGAATAGGATAGAGATTACAGAAGAAAAACTTCAATTTCTCAACCAACTCATCTTTGACAAAGCCTCTGGTCCTGTCTTTTTTTTTAGTTGATTTTATTTATTTGTTTATTATAAAGATGTGGGGTACAATTCGGAGTTAGGTATACAAACGTTGATTATGCAGGTTCCCTTGTTGATGAGGTGTACCCTTCCCTCTCCTGGCAGTTTCCCCCAAATGCCAATCCCATCCCCCCTGTCCTGGCAGTTTCCCAGTACTGCTAATCCCTTTCTTATAGTATTATGATAATTGTCCAAGGTCCACTTATGAGTGAGAACATATGGTACTCTTCGTTTCTATAATAGATCACTGACTATGATTGACTCCAGATCCATTCAAGTCTTAATGAACTTTTTAAACTTCAAATCCGAGCATGTCTCACCTTAAAACTCTTCCAGGACTCTTGCTTCCCCTTCCTGTCAAGGCCTAAATCCCGTTCCGCTTCACATCATGGTCTCCAGAGCCCTGCCTCAGGGTCCAGATTTACCTTCTCTTAGCTTCTTGTGCTTTCTCTAATGAGACTTGGCCCAGTTTGTAAGTAGACACCTATGTGATTATTGGATCAATGTGTATGTTTTCCATTCCTGAGACACGTAGCCTTGCAGAGGGATTTGAGTTCAGCATCATTCACCAGTGCCAAGTAGGCATTCGATAAATATTCGTTGAAATGGATAATTCTGAAATCTTCATCTCCAACACTGACATTTGAATTACACACCTATACTTTATTTCTATCTCCAGAGAATGAGCCAAACCTGGTCACGACCCTGTCACTTCACATCCTGAGGTTGGGAGAAATGTAAAACTCACCGCTCTCAGTTGATTGGGTGACCTCTAACCAAATATCTTTTATTCATAACCTAGGTCAATAGACACATCGATAATGCTAGCTAACCATCACTATTGAAGTGAAGAAATGACTCCGTGTCAGTTCTCTGGGTCCTGCCCTCACCCCACTCTCCATTACCAGAAGGAAGAGGTTGAACAGCAAGGACTTCTTTTCCTGCCCATTCTTCAAGTGTCTGGCACAGTCTAAGAATGGTAAAGACACACTTACTCTCCTTCAGTATCTAGCCCCCCACATTTGTAGACCAAACATGCTGCATGCACTTTGTTCACACTTTCTGGGGGCTGCTTGCTTCTCCCTAAACAGCCACGCCACTGGGACCTTCCCCTTCCCATCAGCAGTGAAGCAGGGGACTTTGCATTTCTGGTTTTGGCAGGAAGAGATCCCTGGCTGGACACAAGGCTGTCCCAATCCAATCTTGTCATATTTTTGGAAGCCCTCTCCAAGAAAAGCATGGTAAAGTAGACCAGAGATGCCTCCAAGATGCTGCAGTGGGAACAGGAGGGTCAGTTAGAGAAAGATCAAGAGAGGCAGGAGGAATAAGGGACAAAGAAGGGACTCTTAAAGGAGTTGAATAGGGCCTGAAGGCAGCACATGGAAAACTTGGATAGGAAGGAGGCCTCATGACAGTGACCTAGCAAAAGGGAGACCAAATTAAATATCAGGTGACTTCTGGGAGAAAATCTTCATCAAAGCAGAGTAGGAAATGAAAATAGAATATTTAGGACTAAGCCAACGTCAGGAGCCACAGTGGAGAGCAACCAGCCACAGAAAGAATTCAGGGGAGCTATCAGGGCTGGTGAAGCTGGAATTATGGCAAAGTGAACATGGTTGTGTGGCATTATTTCAACGAGGAATAAGAAGTTAGTGTTGATAAGAATGTGCTTTGTAGTTCCTGGTATCCTCTAACTGTCTTTTATTAACTTGTCACTTGACTCAGTCATCATAAATTGTTACTGCCAAAAAGAGATACGAATTTGGATTTGAGAAGAATGGATATTCAGCTTTCTGCATTCAACAAGGTTTCCTCAGCTTCCTGATTTCAACTAGTTATTCTGGAGATGTGGACTACCATCTAAACTACTAATTTTATGGTTACCACTAGATATCTCTTATGCTGATTCATTATTCTAACAAGAGACAAGAATTTAGAGTTGAACAAATGTGCTTTCATTTGCTATCATCAAATGGTTATTCTAGCTATTTATATTGTCACACATTTACTATTTAGGTAACATGAATTCTATATAGTGTTTCAATAAGAAAGAATTTAAAGTTGAGAAAAACATAATTTTCACCTTCCAGTCTTTATTTCTTCTAATTCTATCTAGTAATTTCTATTTAGCTAGTTACCTGGGAATACACAGCTATGTAAAAGTAACTAATTATTCAAGACAATTTTTTTTTTGTTTGAGAGGAATATGTTTTCAATTTCTGACTTCTATTTGTTATTCAAGTAATCTTTAGGTAACTACTTGCCTAGGTATCACAATTTATTTGTAGTACTAATTCACTATTCCAGCAATAACTAAGAATTTAGTGTTGAGAATAAAGTGATTTTTAGAATCCTGCTTTCTTTCTTTCTTTCTTTCTTTTTTGGAGTTGGAGTCTTACTCTGTCACCCAGACTGGAGTGCAGTGGCCACTCCCGGACACCGCAGCCTCGACCTGCTGGGCTCCAGCGATCTGCCTTGGCCTTCCGAGTAGCCGGAATTACAGGCATGCACTACCATGCCCGGCTGATTTTTTGATTTATCGTAGAGATGAGGTCTCACCGAGTTGCCCAGGCAGGTCTCGAACCCGTGGGCTCAGGCATAGAATTCTGCTTTCAATTAGTTAATTTAATTTTCTATAGTCATTTCTAGTTAATTGGTCTTCTCAATTTCAACAGGTACATAAGATACTAACACATTATCAAACAAGACATGAGAATTTATACTTTAGAAGAATCTTATACTTCAGCTCTTGGACTTCATTTAGATATTCTAATTGTCTCTAGGTTTGTTTACTTAAATACTTACCTAGATCCCACAAGATACAAGTGAGACCCCCCCCCAAAACTCAGGGATTTATTTATAAAAATTGTGTATTTATTCTACATGTTTCAACTTTAGTCACATTCAAAGTACTCTCCGTTTGATGTAATACACTGGTCAAGGCACTTTTTCCACTGCTCAAAACAGTTTTTGAGCTCATCAGTTTTGAGGCCTTTTAGTGCTTCTGCCATTTTTTGTTTCATCTCTTCCACATCCGCAAAACATTTCCCTTTGAGAACTTTTTTCATCCGGGTAAACAAAGAAACTAACAAAAAAAGACTGGGTGAATAGGGAGGGTGGGGCACATGGGACATGCTGATTTTGGTTAAAAACTGATGAACCCTCAGCGCAGTGTGGGCAGGTGCATTGCCATGGTGGAAGATCCAGTCACCTGTTTGCCACAACTCGAGACATTTCTTCCAAAAATCGTGATGCAACATTCTCAAAACCTCCAGATAAAAATGTTCGTTGACCATTTAATCTGGAGGAACAAATGCCAAGTGTGCTATAAGGGGTCCACCTGCCAAAAGATAATTCTGGCTGTTTTGGGGATCCTCCTCATATGTGGAGAATTAATTCATGATTCCAACAAGAAATAAGGATTTAGATTTGTTTTTTCTATTTTTTATCGTCTTATATATATTCTAATTATTTTGAGTCATTTCTGGTTAACTAATTTCCTAAATCCCACAACTTATCTTTAGAACCAAATCAATAATCCAACAATACACACAAAATCAGAGTTGAGAAGAACATGATTTTCAGCTTCTTAGTTTCAAAAAGTTATTTTGGTTATATTCATCCTCTCTGTTTAAATATTACTTATGTAAAGTCAGTTTTCTATAAGTGTAACTCAATAATCTAAAAAGAAGTAGGTAGTTAGGGTTTAAAGAACAGCAAGTTCCCTGCATAAGAACCTTCAAGTTACAAACTTTAACAACGCACACCTGCATTTTTAAATATATTATTTCTGTCCACCAGGTGTCAGTATAGCCTGCTAAACGCATACATTACTATATAGCTGATTGTTAGTTGGGTACCTAAGCTAACTTTGTTGGACTTAAAACAAATTGGACTTAGAAACACTCTCCCTGAAATAACTTGTTCATATGTTGGGAACTTCCTTTATTGCATTGTTCCACTTCTGAATTTAACAAGATTTTTTCTTAGTATGTTTAGTAAAAGAGTTACCATGACCACTAATTATCTATAGTATTTGGCTTTATTTCAACAACAACAACAACAAACTAGGTGCTAGACTCGAGAAGAATGTGTTTTCCACTACCTGGCTTCAACTAGTAATCTCCAGTTGTCTCTGCTTAATTACATACCTGGGTACCAGTGTTTTCTATACCATTAACATGTAATTACAAAAGAAATAAGAATTGAGATGTGAGTAAAATGATTTTTCCATATCCAAACTGTTTTTCTAGATATTTTTGTTAAAGTAAATACCACTATATTTCTATAGAGCTAACACAATATTTCAGTAAGAAAAGAGATATTTGATGTCACAGAATGTGTATTTCAGCTACCTGAAAGGTTTTTTCCCTCTGGGTAAGTAGTTACATAGGTGCTATGAGTTTTCTCTATCACTAGAGCCTCATGCAACAATAAATGAGAAGTCAGAGGTCAAAAATATGTGTTTCCAATTCCTGGCACAAAGTATCTACTCATGCCTAGTTAATGCAATTAAATTGTTTTCTTGTAATTAATAGTTATCTATAGTACTAACACATTTTTATACACTCAATTAGATTAGATGTAACACATTGTCCGTCCTAATAACAGACAAGAATTTAGAGTCAAGAAAATGGTCTTTTGACTTCCTAACTCCAACCTGTTTCCTAGTTATTTCTAATTATCACTGCTAAAATGGTTACTTAAGTACCACTAGTTATCTATAATTTTAAAAAAAACCATTATTTGAAAAAGATTCAGATTTTAGAAAAATGGATTCAAATTCCTGACTAAATCTTTTCTGGTTATTTCCATATTTCTGTAGGTAATGAGTTATCTATATACCACTAGTTACCTGTATAACTAATGTCTTAATGTCAACAAGCAATAAGAAGGTGTGTTTTCCATTTACTAGCATCCACTATTTACTTCTCCCTAGCTAACTCTATATAAATTGCTATCCAAGAAACAATACTACCTATGATACTAATTATTCCTAAATAAAATAAAATTTGTGAGGGTTATTAACGATATCCTTGAATCAAATATTTATTCTAGTGGTCAATTCTTAAATCTACTTAAATATTTTCCTATATACCACTACTCATCTATAGATATAACTTATTATTCCAAAATGAAATTTGAACAATTAGGGTTATGAAAAACGTAATTTTCTGTTTCCTGGTTTCACCTAATAATTCTTGTTCTATGGAGGTATCTTAATTTAAATATTTTCTAGGTAAATCTAGTTACCTATGGTACTAGCTCAGTGTATCTAAAGGATATAAGAATTTAGAGTATAAAAGAATATGATTTTCTTTGTGTGTTCACCCATGTTTCCTAGTAATCACTTGTTATGGCCACTCAAGTAGTTACTTAGGTACCACTAAATATCTGTAGCATTCTCACATTATTCGGGCAATGGAGAAGAATTAGTGTCAAGAAGAATGGGCTTTCCAGTCCATAAAGTCTTGTTATTTCTAGTTATCTCCAGGTAACTAGTCACCTGGATAATAATAGGTATCTCCTGGACTAATTGTTCCAGTCAGAAATATGAATTTTTAGTTGAAAGGATAGTCATTCAAATTCCTTGGATTCAATCCATTTTCTTCAGCATATAGTCTTCAACTAGTCATTATGGATAATTCCAGTTATTTCTAAGGTGCTAATTATTAGTGACCACTAGATATTTGTGAAAATAATTATTCCAATAAGCACAAAGAACTTTGAGAAAGATCCCCCCGCTCTTTGGCATCAAATAGTTATTCTAGATATCTGTAATTGTCTCTTGTTACCTATTAATCTAAGTAACACTAATGATCAATAGCATTCAGTTCTCATTACAACAAGAAATGATCATTTTGAATTGAGAAGGACATAATATTTAGCCTCTAGGCTTCAAGTAATCATTTTAGATGCTTCTATTGTTGCTCCTTAACTAGTTTCCTTGGAACATTTTTTTTAAAATACAGGACTAACTCATTAATTCAGCAAGAAAAAAGAACTTATATTTGTGAGAAATCTTTTCCAAGGCTTGATTTCCCATTGTTATTCTATTGATCGCTAGAGTACTACTTACTTACGTACCTCTACTTACATATAGTCTTAATTCATTATTGCATCAATAAATGAGAGTTAAATGTTGATTTTAAAATATGATTTTTAGATTCTTGGCTTCTGTTAGCTATTCTAGTCATCATTAGTTATCCCTTCTTAACTACTTTCCTATGTAATCCCAGCTATTTATAGTACTGGCCCACTATCCAACAAGAAATAAGACTTTACAGATGAGACAAATCAAATATTTCATCATTTAGAATTCACTTATTTATTCTAATTATCTATGGATATGTTTAGTTACCTGCTTACCTAGGTTCCACACAATATATAACAAATAAGTATCTTGCACAAAGAAATGATGTTTGAGGTCTTGAATATCCTGATACCCTAATTTGACCACTACATATTTATGTATCAAAATATCACATGTACCCCGTAAATATGTACAACTATTATATATCAATGAAAATACAAATTTTGATTTGGGAAGACTGTGTGTTTTCCACTTACTATTTTCACATATTTATTCTAGTTATTTCTGGTCTTCTCTGGTTAACTGATATCATAGATACAAACACTTTTCTGTAGTATCAATTCAAGAATACAACAAGAAATAAAGACTTATAGTTGAGAAAACCATGATATTCAGTTTCCTGTCTTCTATTGAGTATTGTAGTTATATTAATTTTTTAATCTTTAAATTGTAACTGGGGAACTCCAGGTGTCTATTGTATTAACAAAGCACTCCAAAATTATATAGAAGCTTAGTTTTGAGAAGAATGTTTCTTCAATGCCTGGCTTTAACCACTTTTTAAAAATTCTGTCTAGTCATGTAGGAACCAGCCCTAGGAATGGTATTAGCCAAGTAATATTATTTCAAACAGAAATTAGAAGCAAGTTTTAACAAGTATGCATTACTCTTTATTTGTATCCAGGTATCTTTAGTAATATCTAGCCAACCAGTTATCTGGACACCAGTGTTTATCTCTAATGTTCATACATTATTGTAACAGGAGGTAAGACTTTAGATTTGAACGTTCAACCTCCTGGTGTGAATATGTTTGCCCAGATCTTCCTAGGATTATTTACCTAGGTATCACTAGATATCCCGAGTACTTAAGCTTTAATTTTTTATTGAAATAAGTTAGGTTTGAAAATAATTGTGGAATTTAGCTTCCTGCCTAAAAATACGTTCTGATTCTCTTCAGTTTACTAGTTACTTAGGAACTACCAGGTAGTTAATAACTATTTCCTCATCTTGACAGGAAATAATGTTAAATTTCAGAAGTATGTGTTTCATTCTGGTTATCTCCAATTTTCTCTGGTTAACTAGTTACCTATGTATAGACTTTATATATATATATATATATATATATATATACATATATATATATATATCTCCTTATATACATAAGATATAAGTTACAATTCATATATACATGTGCATAGTGTGTGTGTGTAGAGAGAGCACGTTTCCTCTGACTTTTTTGCTTCAACTACTTTCTGCTACTTTTTCTAGTTGAAAATTGTTTTTCAAGTTCCTGTATCTCTAGTTAACCCTAGTTAAATTGTTAACTAGGTTCTAATAGTTATCTGTAGTACTAGCTCATTATTGCTACACAAAACAATTCAGAATTGAGAAGAAAGTTCTTCCATACCCTGGCATCAAATATTTATTCTAGCTATGTCTTCATTTTAGTTAAAAAGTTACATAGGTTGGGAGGCTGAGATGAGTGAATTGCCTGAGCCCGTGGGTTCGAGACCCGCCTGGGCAACTTGGCGAGATCTCATCTCTACAATAATAATAATAAAAAAATCAGCCGGGCGTGGTAGTGCGCACCTGTAGTTCCGGCTACTCGGAAGGCTGAGGCGGAAGGATCGCCGCAGCCCAGCAGGTCGAGGCTGCGGTGGCCAGGAGTGGCCACTGCACTCCAGTCTGGGTGACAGAGTGAGACTTCAACTCAAAAAAAAAAAAGTCACATAGGCTTTACTATTCATCTATAACACTGACCCATTATTGCAGCAAGACATTAATATTTTGAATTCAAGACATGATCTTCACGTTTTTGACTTCAGTTAGTTATTGCTTTTTAATACCTGGACACATCTATTTAAAACTTACCTCACTAAATCTAGTTATCTATATTACCAACTCAATATTCCCAAAAGAA
The DNA here is from genome assembly GCA_027257055.1 of Cephalopachus bancanus. NCBI lineage: Eukaryota > Metazoa > Chordata > Mammalia > Primates > Tarsiidae > Cephalopachus > Cephalopachus bancanus. The sequence continues at coordinate 324,667 of JAPVLO010000870.1, forward strand.
ATAGAGATTTGGAATTCAAAATAATGTACCTGTTAATTTTTTTTATTCACCTGAGATGCCCTATATAAATCTGAATATCTATAGAACTAACTCAATGTTCCTAAAATATATAAGCATTTAGAGTTTAATTTGTAGTTCAAAGAATGTGTTTTCAATTTTCTGGGTTCAACAAATTTTCCTAGTAATCACTTAGGCCTACTACACTCCTTACTTAGGTTCCAATAAATATCTACAAGACTCATACAGTATTTAAAAAATGAATAAGAAGTTAGTGCTGAGAAGTATAAGTTTTCTAGTTTCTGGCTTCATCTAGTTATTTAGAGTTAACTAGTCGCCTGGAAGACAGTAGCTACCTTTGCACTAATATTAGCAACCCGAGATAAGAATTTTGAGTTGAGAAGAATGGTTAGTCAACTTCTTGAATTCCATCAGCTTTCTTCAGCTTTCTGGATATCTCTAGGGCATTAACTTCATAAGTACCACTTGATTTCTGTGGTCCTACAAATTATGTAGAATATAAATTCATTATTCCAGCAAGAAATCAGAATTTTGAGTTGGAAAGAACGTATTTTCCACCACCTGTCTTCACATATTTAATTCTAGTTGGTTCTATTCATCTCTAATTAGTTTCTTAGGTAACACTCTTTATGTGTATTAGTAAGTGAATATTAATGCAATAAAAATTTAAAGCACAAAAATGAGATTTTCAGCTTCCTGAGTTTATCTAGTAATTCTAATTATTATTATTATTATTAATTTTATTTATTTATTTTTTGAGTTGGAGTCTCACTCTGTCGCCCAGACTGGAGTGCAGTGGCTGCTCCCAGCCACCGCAGCCTCGACCTGCTGGGCTCTGGCCATCCTTCCACCTCAGCCTTCCGAGTAGCTGGAACTACAGGTGTGCACTACCACGCCCGGCTAGTTTTTTGATTTATTGTAGAGATGAGGTCTCGCCAAGTTGCCCAGGTGGGTCTCGAACCCGCGGGCTCAGGCAATCCACTCACCTCAGCCTCCCAAGGTGCGTGATTACAGGCTGAACCACCGAGACTGGCTTCTAATTATTATTATGTGTCTCTATATAAATATTACTTGGTTAATTCAAATTAACTTTGGTACTAACTCAATATTATGAAAAGAAATGAGAACAGATGAGAAGAATGTACTTTTCCATTGCATTTAACCAGTTTTTCAAGTTATGCAAAGTGAACTATTACTTAGGTAACAATAATTATTTAACATTCATATCCTATTTCTATAAGAAATAAGATGTATTTTATAAAAATGTGTTCCCTATGAATGGTTTTAACATTTATCTGTAGTTATCTCTAGACAACTAGTTACATGGGAACAAGCATATATCTATAGTACTAACACATGGTTTTCAAGTTCCTGGATTCAACCTGATTTCCTTGATATCAGTTGTCATCTCTAGTAAACTAGTCACCCAAATGCCATAATTATTTATAGCATTAATACATTAAGAAATAAGAAATAGGAATTTATACCCGAAAAGCCCTCAACAGTTCAACATTCTTACATCACCTATTAATTTAAATTGTGTATAGTTATGTTTATTTAATTAGTTGCTGGTTCCACAAGGATATTAACTCATTATTCAATTATGAATTCAGACTTTAGTGTTCATAAGAATGCTTTTTTATCCCTTCTTTCTTCAACGATTGATTATAATTTTTTTCTAATCACAGGAGAATCAACACAGAGCTTCTTAAAGAGGCCGGGTTCGCCCACCAGCAGATCCCACATTCGAGTAGTGTCTTCTTGGCCCTCTGAAGAGTTCAGAGGTCGGGCCTCTGGTGTCACATAAGAACTTGGATGGAGTTAGAGACCATCGTACGACGTGAACCATCACAGAAACACAGAGCTGAAAATCGCATGCGCTCACTGATCAGTGGGCCCCGAACACTAGTCACGTTAGCACCAGGGTGGGCTCTGCAGTCCCCGGGCACTGTCGGAGGAGGGAGGGAGGGAGGGAGGGGGAAAGGTGGGGGACACGTGACGACACCAAGGGTACCCGGTCCACTACCAGGGGGGGCGAGGGCCAGTTAGAAGCCCAAACCTCACCTGCCTGCAGCCTACTTATGCAGCTAACCCTCACTTGCTCCCCACAACGCTACAGGAAATAAAGCCACAAAAAGCACACTATTCATTGGCATGTTGAAGGCCGTGAACATCGTGCAGTTAAGAAACAACTTTAAGAACTAGGTCATTCCTGGGGCAACCCCTTCAGGTCCCCTCCCACTGTGGGAGCTCTTCTGTCCTCTCAATAAATCCCGCTTTCTCAAAGAAACCCTCAAGAGAGCAGGGAGACAGCCCGCAGAATGGGAAAAATATTTGCCAACCGTATATCTGACAAAGGCCTAACATCTAGGACCTACAGGAACGCAAATGCGCCGAAAGGAAAAAAAACAAACAGCCCCTTTAAAAAGTGGGCACAAGACATGAGCAGACAGTTCTCAAAAGAAGACATAGGGGCAGCCAACAGACACAGGACAAAGTGCTCAGCCTCACTCATCGTCAGAGAAATGCAAATCCAAACCACACGGAGATACCACCTCACCTCATGAGAATGGCCATCGTGAATAAAACAAAACCCAGCAGATGCTGGCGAGGATGTGGAGAAAAAGGAACACTTCTACACTGCTGGTGGGAATGCAGACTAGCACAACTTCTTTGGAAGACGGTGTGGTGATTTCTGAAAGCACTAGGAATTGACCTTCCATATGACCCAGCAATACCCCTATTGGGAATATACCCGGTGGAACTCAAATCATTCCACGAAAAAGATGCCTGCCCACGTATGTCTGCGGCAGCTCTAGTCACAATAGCAAAAGCATGGAAGCAACCGTGTCGCCCATCGAAGCTGGACTGCATAAAGAAAAGGTGGTACATATACACAATGGAATATTATGCAGTCATCAAGAAGGACAGATATATGGACTTTGCAGCAACTTGGATGGATTTGGAGTCGATCGTACTCAGTGATCTCTCACAGAAACCAAGAACTGAGCTCCATGTGTTCTCACTCATAAGGTGACCTCGAACAATTGCAATGCTATAAGAAAGCGATTGGCAGTAGTGGGAAAATGTCAGGGGAAGGGGGGTGGGACTGGCAGTGGAGGGAAACTGCTAGGGGAGGGAGGGGCATACCTCGTCAACAAGGGTGCCTGCGTGATAAACGTCTGTATGCCTCACCCTGAATTGTACCCCACATCTTGATAATAAGTAAATGAGTTAAATAAAAGCATCCCGCTTTGTAAAAAAAAAGGTCATCTCTAGTCCCCCTTTCTCCTAAGCCCTCTCAAAAGTTCGTCAATCCTCTGCCAAGGCAGTCCCATATCTCCACGTCATTTCTTGTAGGACGGTGTTGTCCGAACGCAAAGGTGCCACCCAGCAGGATATGAGCCAGCCCGAGCATGGAGCCCGAGTCGGAGCCCTGTGCCCCATGACAAGACGGTTCCCCTTTCATTGAGTCATATTCTGTCCCGTCTTGTTGGTTTTGCATCCTCCGAACTGATGCCCAACATGCTGTCCCAGGACACACCAGAGCATGACAGGTCCCGCAGCTCTCCTGAACCTACGGCGGTGCCCACCCAGGCCAAAGCTGTTTCCCTCCTGTGCTGTGACCTTACTCAGACACTCTGCCGTCCTCACGAGTCCGACGGCCACGAAGGTCAGCAGAATGGACAGTGGCTGAGACAGGCGACATCTCCTGAGTAGCTTCCTGAGCTGAGGTCACTGCAGGGTCTCCAGGCACAGGGAGGCTCCTCCCCAGTTAGCCAGGGCTGGGGGTTGCTCACGCCAGGGGGAGGGTTCGGGGGGTACTAGGTATGCAGGGTTCGCATGCCCCACCTTGGCAGGTCCCCGGGTCTCCCTCTCTCCCTGCCTGCTCCCCACGTGGGCGTGGAGACCCGGGGGTGCTGTGCGTGCCCGCTCTGGGCGACTCTGCCAACCCACGATCGGGATCAGGGCCAGAGGCTCAGCGGTTGGCTCCTCCCTGGACAAGAGCAGGTCTCCTCGGTCCAGCGTGTCAGGGGAGGTGACTGGCTGGGCTTCCCCATCACACATGCGCACCTGTGGGAGACCCGGCTGGGGGCGGTCAGAGAGGGGCCCTGGCGAGCGCCCACGCGGGATGGGAGCTCAGGGGCACACAGATCCAACCCGCACGCCCCCAACGCCTGTCAGGGACCCCGATTCAAAGAGGAGGGGACAAGATGCTTGTCCGAGGCAAGGCTGCGACTGTGTGACAGATGCCCCCGGTGTCAGTGACATCCGAGAGAGACCAGTCCCCTTTGCTTTATCCCAAACCCACAGACACCTGCCACCTCACACAGGGGGGGAACCTGGAGCTCTGGCTTTAAACACAAGCAGCCAGCCGTGACACTGAGGAACGTTCCTCACTGACGGGATGACGTCGGGCATCCTTGTCACCTCGGAGGTGGGACTGTCACCCAGGCCACAGGATTTCCATCTCTTTCTGTGGCACCTGAGGTTGATCTTTAGGGCAGGACCCTTAACCACACCTCACCTGCTCTCCTGACCTTTCATGCCTTGAACGAATGAATGAAGTAACAAAGACAATATTATTAGGACCTGAGCTCGCTACGGCTCTCGGGGAACACTGAAGACGGTGATGTCTTGGACTCGGAGAGTCAGTAACGTGTGTGTCTCGGAGTGGGAGGGCCGCACGGAGCACGGAGGGGTCTGGTTCAGAATCCTCCCCGGGACCGCGAGGATGTTACATGGAGGGCCCACGCAGCGTGCCCTGGAAGTCTCGCTCTCGCGCAGTCAGAGCTCAGACAGGGCTCCTTCGGGCCCGCCACCGAGACGACCCGGAAAACTCCCTTCTAACATTAACATGCAAGGCCAAGCACGAAAGGGAATCCTGATTTGGAAAGAGAAGGAAATCCATCAGGAGCCCTAAAAATGACGACGGCAACATCACCACTTCCAAACTACATTTCTTTGGAAGTGGGTTTCTGTATGTTCCCAGGCACGCTCCCTGTGGAGCTGTTACGCTTGCAAGTACGACGGAGCAGAAGTTCCCGGTGAGAGACGATGGCTTTATTGTGAATGCAGACAGCTACTTTGCAAACTGAGCTCAAGCACGCGGCCACGTGAACACGGTCTCCTGAGAGCAGCTGACTTTCTCTACAAACTAAACGTGCACTCAGGTTTGTGGTCAGGCTTTACTGTTTATTTTTGCCCCAAGTCTGAAGCCTCATCCAGCTTTTCTAATGACATTTAAGCTCAAGCCCCCTGTGCTTCCAGTGAACTCGCCGTCCACAGGCTGCACGACTGACCTTTTAGTGGCGCCTGTGGACCTCGATTGCAACGAGGGTCCCATTCAGCCGAACAGAGGCTGTTTCCAGAACCCACATCCAAACTCCCGGGGCTGGGGTGTCTCTTGCTCTGGCGGCCTGCCTGGGCTGGCTTGCCTGTTGGCTTTTCTGCGGTCGGACCCTTGGAGGATGCGCCGACCAGCGAGTCAAAGATAAAGCTTGGCTGGTTTGACACAAAGGACGATGCCTCAGGGGACAGGGGCCCAGCACAAGGTGCCCGCTGTCCTGCCGCCTATACCAAAGGCGACGGGTCCCCGGGCAGCCGGGCAGGCCTTCTGGGTGTGGCGCAGCCAGCCAGGGCCCGCGCTGACTCCAGCTGGCCTCCGCGGAAAGGCGGGCGGCCGCAGCGGAGAAGCCGCTCGCCGTCAGGGTCGCGAAGGCGGCCTGCAGCCAGTCTCGGGAGCTGGCTCGGCGTTCGACGGAAAGCGCCTCCTGCCCAGGGAATTTCAGGGGGACAGTCGGCGGTCTTGCCCAAGGCCGCCAAGGCGTTCACTGCACGCAGAGAGTTCACTCAGCCACACGGGGACGGCGGCCACGGGCCGCGGGAGCTTTATGTCTGGCTTTCGGCTTGCTTTTTGGAGACGTCTCAGAAGGCGGAGGTCAACCTACGACAAGACGCCAGCTCTGCCGTTGGATTCAGCTCTCGGGGCTCTGGCTCAGAAAAGAAACAGGCACAGCAGGGAAAATCCAGGCGCTCGCTGTGGAAAAGGAGCCCGTGAGCTGGTATCAGCGAACCTCCAAGAGGGTGAAGACTTCAGCTGATGCTTCTGTAAAGACACACCTCGGGTTCGCACAGGGACTTGCTTAACAGCAGCGACCGGTGGCTTTTCAGGTGGAAACCGAAGCTGTTTCCACGCCACAGAGAGCGGATTGTGCCTTTCACGCCAGCAGGTTCTCTCCTGATTTCCCACAGGCAGGCTCTCTCGCGATTTCACGCGTGGGACTTCATACGGGCGGGTTCTCCTAACGATTTCATGAGGGCAGGCGCATCTCACTGTGTTTCGCAGGCGGGCGCCCGCATTGTTTCACACCGGTGGGCTCTCTCAGGAGGGCACACAGGCGGGCTTTCCCCGTTTTGCGTGGAGGCGGGCTTTCCCCATTTGGCGTGGAGGCGGGCTTTCCCCATTTTGCGTGGAGGCGGGTTTTCCCCGTTTTGCGTGGAGGCGGGTTTTCCCCATTTGGCGTGGAGGCGGGCTTTCCCCGTTTTGCGTGGAGGCGGGCTTTCCCCGTTTTGCGTGGAGGCGGGTTTTCCCCGTTGGGCGTGGAGGCGGGCTTTCCCCGTTTTGCGTGGAGGCGGGTTTTCCCCGTTTTGCGTGGAGGCGGGTTTTCCCTATTTTGCGTGGAGGCGGGCTTTCCCCGTTGGGCGTGGAGGCGGGTTTTCCCCGTTTTGCGTGGAGGCGGGCTTTCCCCGTTTTGCGTGGAGGCGGGCTTTCCCCATTTGGCGTGGAGGCGGGTTTCCCCGTTTTGCGTGGAGGCGGGCTTTCCCCGTTTTGCGTGGAGGCGGGCTTTCCCCGTTTGCATGGAGGCGGGCTTTCCCCGTTTTGCGTGGAGGCGGGCTTTCCCCATTGGGCGTGGAGGCGGGCTTTCCCCGTTTTGCGTGGAGGCGGGCTTTCCCCGTTTTGCGTGGAGGCGGGCTTTCCCCGTTTTGCGTGGAGGTGGGCTTTCCCCATTGGGCGTGGAGGCGGGCTTTCCCCGTTTTGCGTGGAGGCGGGTTTTCCCCGTTTTGCGTGGAGGCGGGCTTTCCCCATTTGGCGTGGAGGCGGGCTTTCCCCGTTTGGCGTGGAGGCGGGCTTTCCCCGTTTGGCGTGGAGGCGGGTTTTCCCCGTTTTGCGTGGAGGCGGGCTTTCCCCGTTTGGCGTGGAGGCGGGCTTTCCCCGTTTTGCGTGGAGGCGGGTTTTCCCCGTTTTGCGTGGAGGCGGGCTTTCCCCGTTGGGCGTGGAGGCGGGCTTTCCCCGTTTTGCGTGGAGGCGGGTTTTCTCCGGACGCCGGGAGGGCGGGGCGCCTCGCCGCGGCGGGGCGTGGGAGGCGGCCTAGAAGGCTTGGTGGAGGGCCAGCGCCCTCCGCCGGGCCCTCCGGAGGATGTTCCTGTCGAAGAGCTCCTTCTCGCGGAGGTGCACGGGCGGCCCCCGCAGGTACTTCGCCTCCGCCGCCTGGTAGTCCAGCCCGTCGAGCGTGGCGAGGGAGTAGATGATGGCTTCCGGCAGCAGGACTTCCAGGAGGAAGCTGACCTGGTCGCGCCCGGCCGGAGACAGCCGCGCGTGGTCCGCCTGGGCGCAGATGGCCTGGAGGTGCTTGACCACGACGTCCTGCTGGTCCTCGTCCTCCAGGTAGGTCTCGACGCAGAGCGAGGGCCTGCGGGCCTTCAGGAACGCCGCCAGCCAGGCGGACGGCTTGCGGCCGCGCACGACGTCCAGCAGGTGGCCGTCGGCGCCCTTGGCCCGCACGATGAAGTCCACCAGCCGCTGGTTGGCCCGGGCCCAGGCGGCCTTCATGCGGTCGGGCAGGACCTTCTTGCGGGGCCGCTTCCCGCGCGGGGCCGGCGCCGGCTCGTCGTCCGAGTCCTCCAGGTCGGAGTAGTCCACCCGGGGAAGGCCACGTCCAGCTCGCCCTCCTCGACGGGCCTCCTCAGCGGGTAGCTGGCGTCCGAGGCGTAGTAGTCCAGGAAGGAGCCCGCGAAGGCGCGCCGGCCCAGGCGCTCGCGGTAGTGGGCCACGAGCGCCAGGCACCAGTGCACGCCCTGCCGGAAGGCGCCGGCGGCGCGCCGCAGCAGCCGCTCCTTCTCCGGGCAGTCCAGGGGCTTCAGCCTGCGCAGCGGCGCGCGGATGCCGCGCCGGCCGCGCGGCAGGTGGGCCTGCAGCAGCAGCACGCGGGCGGCCCGCTCGCTCTGGCTGACGCTCTGGACCACGGCCGGCCAGAACGGGAGGTCCTGGAACTTGAACCAGACCACCGCGCCGCGCCCGAGGGGGCGCGCCTCCGGCGGGAGAGCCGGGCCGGCGGGGCCCGCGGCCTTCCTCGCCGGGGCGGGCCCGGGAGGGCCGCGCCCCTCGCGCCCCGGCTCCGCGCCGGCGGCGGGCCGCTTCCTTTTCTGGGCGGCCAGCCGGAGCGAATACCGCCGCCGCGGGGTCGGGGCCCGCGAGGCCGCGGCCTCGCCTCCGGGGCCGGGCTTGGCGGCCCCGTGGCCAGGGGCCTCGAGGCTCCCCGGGGAGGGAGCGCCTTCCGAGGACGCGGCCGGGGCCTCCGGGCGGGGGTCCTGCGCCTCTGGGTCTGCAGCTCCGCCCGCGGCGGGGGTGAAGCTGGGGGATCCCGGCGGAGGCCCCTGCTCAGCGGGAGCCCAAGCCCCCTCCTCCGTCCCCTCCTCCTCCGTCCCCTCCTCCTCCGTCCCCCCTCCTCCTCCTCTCCTCCTCCTCCTCCGTCTCCTCCTCCTCCTCCTCCTCCTCCTCCTCTCCTCCTCCTCCTCCTCCGTCTCCTCCTCCTCCGTCCCCTCCTCCTCCTCCGTCTCCTCCTCCTCCCCCTCCCCCTCCTCCCCCTCCTCCTTCCCCTGCAAGCGTGCGGGCGACAAGGACGGGACCGGCCAGGCTTCGTCCCTGCCCTCCTGCTCCCGGCCATCCTCGGAAAGAGCCGGGGCGCTCGGGCGCACGCCGGGGCTGGCTGGGGCCGCTGCCTGCCAGTCCCCGGGGGCGGGAGCCGTGGCCGCACGCGCCTGTGGACTGTCGCCCTCTGGGGCGGGCCTGCTCTGTGGACGGACCGACGCTGGCCCCGGCTTCCCCCTCTGCCTCCGCGAGGCCCCTCCGCCTCGCCCGCCCTTTTCCCCAGGGCCCGACCCGGCGAGCGCGCGGGGCTCCGGGGCCCGCGCGACCGGCTTTCCTCTCCGGCGCGGGTGTCCTCCCGCACTCAGCGCGTCCAGGACCTCCAGGAGGGCGCGTCTGTAGGCCTCCTCCTCTCCGGGGGGGCCGGCGGCCCTGGAGGCTACCACCGAGGACGCGAGGGCTTCCACGTCCGCCTTCGTCACGGCTCTCACGTCCGCGCCCTCGGCTGGGAGGGTCTCGCCTGCCGCGAGGAGCTGCACTTGCAGAGCGGGCGCCTGTCGCCGCTCACGCTCGGGGGCGGTCCCGGGTCGGGGCAGCACCCTCGCGGGCCACAGGCGGCCTTTCCAGCGGCACAGGACGTACTCGGCGTCCATCGCGACTTGCGCCGTGCGGGGCTCCGCGGCTGCGGGAGGCCGGCGGCCGCGCACTCTGCCGCTGCGGGTCTCTCCTCGGCAGCCCGCCTGGCCGTGCCGGCTCTGCCTGGGGCCGGCGAAGGCCTCGCCGCCGGCGGGGCCGCTTCCTCCACCGGGACCGCCCCGAGCTCGAGTACCGGCGGAGACTGGACTGTGGAAGAGGAAAAGAAGCAGCGTGTCAGCCACGCACTCCCCGTGTGACCGCAGGGGCACCCTGCTCCAGGGGACGGACGCTCAGTCGGTCCGGGCCACATCCGAGGGGTGTCTCAGACAGAGGGCTCGGTAAGGGGCGGGGCTGGGGGAAACTCGAGGTGCCACGAGGGTCGGCGGGCGCTCCCACCCCAAGGTCCTCGTGGGCACAACTGCACAGGGAGGAGCACGGGCTTGCCGGCGTGGGTGTCGGGCCCTGGGGCCCTACGTGTCCTACCGGACATTCTGTGCCTGCCGGGCTCCGTGGGCTTCCCCCTGGGACACCGCTTCGTGTTTTCTTTCTGGGGTGCTAGTGCCGCCCTGTGCGCCCCAGGAAGCCGGAGGCCGTGCCCTCCGCGCAGACGCTGGGTGTGCACGCAGCGTCACGTGCAAGAGCATCCACTGACCACGCAGGGGTGCGCGGAGCTCGTCCTGCTGACGACTGGCCGCCGCCCTCATGAGGACACCGTGGGCACTTGCTATGTCGCTCTTGAGCCTGCGTCTCCCATCCCCCAGTCGGCGATTCTTATCGCGAAACCCGGCGTCTGTACAGCCAGGCGCAACGAAAACTGCACCCCAGGATGTCAACACCCGAGTGCCCGCGGGGGAGTGTTTGGTACAGCGAGTGTCTCCCTCAGTGCCACGTGGAGGGGATGGCAGCAGGTCCAGGTCTGCGCCCCGGACCTCTTGATGCCCATTCTCTGGCTGCGGGCGAGCAGACCCTTTACCTCGCTCCGAGCCCCCGAAGTGCACTGTGCTGCCGGGACCAGATGGCGCCCAATGGAGACTCCCAGGACCTGGGCCCCGCTGACGTCCACCTGGGAAATCCAAAGACACAGACAAGTCAGCCAGCGAGGGGGGGGCCGAGTGGTCACGCTCCCTCCCCCAAGTCTCCAAGGCCACCGAACTGAGAGAGTTGTCTCATCTGCAACGCACACATCATACTTATTTTCTTCCTCCTTTGGCATCCCAGAATATTGCCACATCACTCTACTTGACGTATGCCAGTCTGTTCTCATTTCAGAGCCACGGGCATGCTGCTCCCTGGACAGCATCTGCCTCGGACCCGTGCCTTCAGTGTCAGCGGTCTTGGTGTGTGCCCGTGGGTGTGCGTTTGAGTGAAGCCCAGTGGGGCTTTTATGCGCACTGTGTTTCTCTGATTCTCAGAGCGCATTAAGTGGGCCTGTGGGAGCGTGACATGCGTGGGAAGCTACGGCAGGGGGACAGCCCATTGCTGATGCTCCCCCCGACACGATGCCGTGTGTGTGCTTCCGACGCATCACTGTGTGTCCGTGTGCGCACCCGGGCACCGGCCGTGTGCAAGTCGGGTTCCCCAGAGAAGAGCACGTCTGCCCCCGCTGTCTGGGAGCGCCTGCTCTCCTGCCTCTCTTTTGTGAGTCTCTTGACATCAGGGTTGCCCTGACGGCTCCAAGCCGGGTTCCGTGGCACGTCTGACCCGACAGAAACGTGCGCTGCACAAGCTGTGATCGTTTTCTCCACCGGTCTCTTCCCACCCCGAGTCCTCTGTTGCTATGCTCTTGTTTTCTCTCTCTGCGGCCCCACCTGTATTGCAGCTCGTTTGCATGTTTTGGCTCCCACGAAGGCACGAGACGTGACTCGGCCACTTCAGTCTGCCCTGGGTGACCCTGCCAGCTTGTCTCAGAAAACAGGAGTGGTTGGGCACCGTGAGTGCAGAAGAAAGGACACTGCTCAGCCACCTCCCAAAACACACACACACACACACACACACACACACACACACACTCACACACTCACACTGTTGTGAGAACACAAGACAGCAGGTGTGGTGCGTCCAACCCATGCTCAGTGCCTCTCCACATTCCTCTAAATGTTTCAGCTTCCAGAATGCGTGTTATTTTCCGCTCCATGTAGCTCCTTATTCTAAACATATACACGGGAGCATCTCAAAGCACATTTACAATTACCAAATGGGAAATGTGTGAAGCATCAGCAATCCAGTCGCCCGCTGGGAATGCTCACTGCAGACAGATGAGTCCGCGCACTCCTGAAGTTTTATGATACTGATGCGTGTGTATTTCTATCAGACACGTCAGCGGCTTAACCTTGTACAGGCGACTTGAATCGTCTCCAGGATTCACATGTGGCACCATCTTTGGGAGTGCGAAACCCTTGGAGGGACTACTTGCAACCGACAACCCAAATACCAATTCCAGCGATGCTTTTGATGACAAAGACCAGGCCTCCTTAAGCGAGGCCATCAGAAGGGAAGGGCGCTAAGCAAAGTCCCCAATGTCCCTCTCACCCCATGCTTTGGCCCATCACCCAGTGACCTTCCGTCAAGGGCTGCATCTACTCTTGCAGATGCTTTTCTCTTCAGATTTTGCACTTGTGAAAACACAACTGTGTCCTCTCCCTCTAGAGAGGCAGGAACGGTGGTGGGTTGCTAGGTGGGCGGATGGATGGACGGATGGACAGACAGAAGACAGACGGATACACAGAAGTAGAGACATACAGAGACAGATACATCGGTTGATGAGGACTGATTGCTAGAGGTGGATTTATAGAGGGGTAGATACATAGATTGACAGAGACAGATGAAGGTGAATGGATAAAAAGTGATGGACAAAGACCGATAATATATCAAAGTGAGAGGGTTGATAGATGCACAGGACAAAGCGGATAGAGAGAGAGACGACGGATATATATATATAGAGAGACGACGGATATATATAGAGAGAGAGACGACGGATCTAGAGAGAGAGAGACAGACACCGAGCTATCGACACAGAAATACAGTAGTAGAGACGACAGAAAGTTGGTAGCTACACAGAATGATAAGCAAGCTGATGATGGGTCAGTGGATACAGACAAAGATAGAGGTCAAGAAAGAGGTCATGGATGGGCAATAAACGAGACAGATACAGACAGATCGACCCACATCTCCAGGCATACCTACATGTGCCTGTGAATCCACCTTTGCTCGCCAGGACCGACGTGATCCTCCAAGAACACTGCCAACAGCAAACCCAGTTTTTAAAGTCAACCCCAATTCTCTGGGTGTGCAGGGGTGAAGACGTACCCAACATTTTTTTCCCAAAAGAAAATCAAGCACTGCCTGTCGGGTGAGAATACACAGAGGAAAACAAGAGGAAAGTCCTGTAAGTCGTGACTCCACAGTGCTTGGCACCATCGTCAAGTTTCGATCACCAAGGAATAGCCTTTTCTGAAGAGTTGTTTCTCTTTTGGGGTCTAACTTTGGTCCATTCCATTTGTGCTTTAGTCGAGGGGTGCAGATGCCAGGCAACCGTGAGGTTTCATTTCTCAATCGACAGCTGGGGCTTTGGGGGGAACTCTTTGGAAGCTCCCTGTTGATTCCTTCCCAGGTGAGGGCTTTATTTCCTCCTTGGGAAGAAACGAGAGAACCCAGTCCTCAGCATGTCGCCTCAAAGCGGGGCTCCCTTCTTGATACGACCCCCCCACACTCCGTTCTGCAGAGGCCAGAGTTCTCCCTCGCCTCGGCGCCCCCCTGTGCCACTGGAGGTTTGCGGTGGCTTCTGTTCCGCTGTCGAGGGTGTGATTCTAAACGCTCCGCGAGACGTGTGTTTCCGTGCCGGCAAGAGTTGGCAGTCCCCGCTGGAATGTTAAAGGCAGTTTCTAAAGTGGCTTCTCTAGAGAAAATGCATCCCTGCCTGTCGCGGCACTTTCCTTGCCAGAGGAATCAGCACGGGCGTTCCTGCAGACTGCTTTGGAAGGCTGTGAGGTTGCCAAGAGTGTGTAGGGCCCTCGTAGCACAACCCGGTGACGACTCACGTGCTCGCCTTTCCCTTACTGTGTGCCCTGGGGTCATGGGTTGACAGAGGCCGTGCCACGTGGGGAGCGGGGTCGCTGTGGACATGACGTGTAGGCGGCGAGCCTCACACACTAAAGACTCATGAACTGCCCTCAGTTCTCACAGACATAAGACATCAGCCTTGTTTGTCACTTGCCGTTTGGGGAGCCCTGCCCCCATACCATGTGGGGAGCTCTGGCCCCGAGTATCAGCGCACACGCTCAAATGACCACAGCTCTGCCTCCCTCGTTTCCTCACACAAGCACAAAGTCGCCGCAGCTCCCTGGGGCGGCACGCGCCCTCAAGAGCCACCCGCTACCCAGAGAGGGCGACTTCGGAGTGCGGGACCATGGGACCGTACACGGTTGTCGCTTCTCACCGGGGCCCGATGCTAAGACTGCAGGAGACATTCTCGGCTTGAACGGCCACCCCTCACGCCCGGTTGGGGTGTTTCTCGCGCCCAGAGGCCACCTTTCCTCCCGGGGTGCTGTCACCCTCCGATCCCCATTCCCTGCCACAGGGGAGCCCTCCAGTAGCCCCAAGCCACTCACAAAGCCACGTGCGGCATTGGGGTGCACTGCAAGGGCTGCCCCTCGTTCCTGCTTTCCCAAGGTTCTCAGAAACGTCAAGTGACAGCAGACAGATTCATAGGAAAAAAGGCCTCGGCACGAATGAACGGGCACCGGCCCCTTCGGGGTTTTCTCCCATGAATCCGCTTCGGTCGGCTGCCTTTCCGGCAAAGCTTCAGAGGACAGACGGGAAGCTTCCCTTGGCCCGTCCACCTTCGGTCTCTGTGTCGTCTCTGACGTCCGGGGAGCGAAGGAGGGGGGGAAGGGACCCGTGGGACCCGAGACCCCTCGAAATGAGGACGGGGAGCAGGTGAGCTCCTGCTAGGATGTCGTCGGGACCCGGGAGGTGCCCCCCACCCCTCAGGAGAGAGTTGGCCACCGATGCTGCTGCCGGTGCTGGCCCTTCTGCGGGGCCGTGATGAGGGGGGTGCTTCTGGGGCAGCCCGCGTTGTGGGCCGTCTCCCTCTATGGCAGTCACGTGTCCCTCGTGTGTGGAGGGCGCTGCTGGGGGACTGTGAGAAGGGCAGGAGCAGTGGGGAAAGCACAGCCTGTTCTCCTCCTCCCGGCCCCACCCCGTTAAGACCTAACCTGGCAGACCCCCCCCCGGGAGCCAGGTGGCGGTGGGGACGTGGGGCTGCAGGGTCGCGGGCTCGTGGTCATGGGGCAGCACCTCGGATGCCAGTCAAGAGAGGCGCCTCTGCTGTGCTTCCAGCCTGCTTCCTCCCACAGCTGGGGCTGCGAGACGGAACGCGACAGCACATCCTGCTGGGTCAAGCTGTTCCTCGGAAACATGGAGACCGAGCGAGCTCTGTGGGCGGCACGCACGCTCCCAAACACGCCGCAGCGGGGCTCAGAACCTCTGGGGTGGAGCTGGTCTCATGCCTCCAGAGTGAGGAAGGGGCCCTTGCTGATGTCAGCTTACTGGCCTAGCTTCGTCAGAGGCATGATTACAGAAAACGTGTCTTTCAGAGAAGATGCGCCTCACGGCACAGGCCAGCCACCCGGGAGCAGTCAGTATGACCTCTGCGTGGCGCAAAATGACAGCAGACACTCCAGTCCTACTCACGCTGTCTCATCGCCTCCTCATTTCGGATCCCTCTCTCCTAGGCCCCACGCAGAACTTTCTACAATGAGGAGGTGTCCAGTAAGTAGAGACGCAGTGTGAGGGCCGACCCCACCTTCGCCCAAGGTCAGAAGCGCTTGGGTCTCTGCGGAAGGGAGCTCGGGCGACACTGCCCTCACACGACAGGTGTCACCTCAGCACGGGGAGCGGGGCTGGGGGTGACACACCACCCGATCTCCTGGGTCCCCCGTCCTCGGGCGCTGCCAGCCTCTCGAATAAGCAGGGAGAATCCGAGCGCTTCATCTCCAGCAAACGCCACGCGCTCCGGCACACACTCACGCTCACGCACAGACACCATCACGCTGACAGCAGACACCTACTGGTGTTGATGCTTCTACAGTACTCCCTCTCTCCGGTCTGTGAGGATCCTTGTGAAATGTGTCTGCGGCCAGGGAGGCACGGCTTACCCCGGTTGTCGTGGCAACCAGAATGTCATCAAAACGTTTTCCTTGACGCTCCCTTTCTATGGAAACCAGGAAGTACTCATGCATCCTCGGGGACACGGCACCCTTCTCGACCTCACTCAGTGGCACCCTGCCCAGGCCAGCGAGTGAATGACTGGAGTGTCAGGGACGCGACCGGCCTTCGCCTGGAATAGGCGCTGGGGCCGGGAGACCGTTCACAAAGCGGGGGAGGGAGGAAGGAAGGGGAGAGGCTGGCGGTTCTATTCGCCCTCGAGACCCACACGCTCGGGACCCGGGTCGCGCAAAGGGCCGGGAACGTGTGTGCTCACTTACAAGTGACCCGCAGGGGAGAAAGCACCTGAGCACGGAGCACCCGCACGTCGGAGGAAGGCAGAGAGGTCACTCAGGTGGTGACAGGGCCAAAGGGCCCTGGGCCTACACTGGGACCGCGGTGTATTGCCAGGGCCGGTGGCACACAGGGTCCCTGTGAGGAAACACCCTCCTCACGGTGCCCGTGAACCAGGCCGTCAGGGAGGCAGGGACGGGCGGCCCTCGCCTCTTGGCGACCTGTGCTCAGCGGGTCCTGGTGAAACCACATGCCGACGCTTGAGATGCCCCGAGGTCGGGCCCTTACCCCCAGGGCACGGCGCACCCCTCCTCCCTCACAGCCCATCCTCCAGGCCGGAAAACCGGAGCTGTGCTCGGGGCACCTCTCTCCTGCTCGGGAGGCCGAAGCGACCACGAGGCGGTGGTCAGTCCTAGGCAGGGACGGGAGGACACAGGCCCTCGGGGAGAGGAGGACACAGTTCTGAGCTCCGGGGCTCTCCCGTTTCTGTGGTGTGGACACTCCCAGCACGGCTGGGCTCCAGACCCTGACACCAGGTGCCCGAGTGCCGGGCTGGCAAGGATGCCCAGAATCCGCAGTCTCGCGAGGAGGTTCCAGACGGCCCGGCACGGTGCTGGATCCGAGAGGCAAGAGCAAGGCCTGGCTGTTCCCTCCGGTCCACACACCATCCCCGGGGGAAGGCGGAGCCGCGCGCGATTTCCTCGTGCACACCCAGAGAGTGAGGGGCGAGCAGGTGCTTCATGCGCAGCAAGTTCAGAGGGATCTCACGGCTGACCACATCTCGCCGGCCTTCTTTCCCAGGGAAGGCCGTCGGGGCGGTGGGGTGGGGGAAGACCGGGAGCATTCAAGCTGATCTCTTCAAGTTAGAAAGACTTGGCAAGATTGTCCGCTCCGCCACTCCCCAGCTGAGTGGCCTTCCTGCCGTGCCCTAATGTCTCTGTTCCCCAGTCTCCACTTGGATCAAAGGAGTGTGAATGTCTCTCCTGCTGAAGGGTCGGTGAAGCATCACCAAGGGAACTGATCTCCAGCTGCTCCCGAACAGTCACTGCAGGAACCCCGGGGGAGGGGTCCCGAGACCTCGCGGGGGCTCAGCGGTGCCTCTCTTTCCCAGCTCATCATCTGTGAATCACGGCCGCGTCACCCGCGTCGGTGGACACATCGCACGGCGGCAGGTCGAAGGAGGAAGTGGGTGGGAAGACCCGCTCCTTCCCATCCCGGCCGAGGGGAAGAGATCTGTGGGGACGTACGACGATGCGACGATTTTCCATATTGTTTCCTTTGCGAGCATGGCATTACTTTTCATGCGTCATATTCATCTTCAGGACGAGTGGGCTTAAGACCACTTGCAAATGAAAAAAACGGAAAATCCATTGCTTCGGGCTTTTTGAAAACACTTGGGCAGTTTACTCCATTGGCCCAACAACTGTTATGTTTTTAACAGGACATAGTGCTTCTTGAAGTGAAATGCGGAGCACAGAACATGACCCATTTCGAGCACAGCCCACTGGGTGGCATTCAGGAAACTTCGCTGTGTCGGGCCGCCGTCTCCTCGACCTACTTTGGCCACATTTACCACAGTCCCCAAGGAAGCCCAGGACCCCCAAGCAGTCACTTCTCCTTCCCCCTCCCCTCAGCCCCTGGCAGCCACGAGTCCACTTTCTCATCAGATTCAATGGGAAGAGTCGGGTTTCCAAGTGCTCTTAATCCCTAGCATTTGCCTGTTCTGGACGTTTCATAAACATGCAGTCACACGGGACGCGACCTGTTGTGTCTGGCTGGTTGCCGTGAAGCGATGTCAGGTCCGTCTGTGTGGCAGCACGTGTGGAAACTTCGTTTGGGTGGCTGCGCGCCCCCCCAGGGCGTGGCTACGGCACGTGCTGTTTACCTGCTCAGCCCTTGGTGGTCGCCTGGGCCGCTTCCCTTTGGCTGAGGCGGGTGGTGCTGCTATGGATGTTCAGAGCCGTGTATCTGCTGGACTGCCTGGCTGAGGTCGTTCTGCCCTCACCCTAGGAGCGCAGTTCTTGTGCCCTGTGTTAGTTACTTGTAACCTATTGAGGAACTACCAGGCTTTTCTCACAGCGGGGATGCCACTGCAAATTCCCACCAGCAGCGGATGAGGCTTGCAATTCCTCCCCAATTCTAACTGCAGTTTCCACCTTCCCTTTTAACATAAACATCGGGGGCGGGGCGTTAACTGGTATTACTGTGGCTTTGCTCGCGTGTCCCTCATGACTCAGCATGTGGAGCGTATGTCCGATGCCCCTGTGCCCTTGCAGATGCTGGGGGCATCTTTTGCTTATCGCATGGGTCGTCTTTTCCTTCCTCACCCATCTGCTAGACTCCTACTCACACCTCGGGATCCATCACCAGGATTTCATCCACCGAGAAATCCTTACGACAGACTCTTACGTGGAGTTCTTTGCGACTCTGAGTGAGGAAACAAAGCATGTCGTATTTAAACGGTCCAACTGCCTTGACGAAATCCTACACCGCCGTCTCCTGAAAGAGCGAGGAAGGATTTTCTCACCAGCCTGGGCAACTAGAGGAAGTAACTGGCAACGAGGTATGTGGAGGGTGTCAGTAGTGTGCAGTTCCAAGAACGAGCACCGAGACAAGTCGGGAAATCTTGGCGTTCCTATAGCACACAGATGTCTACGGGTTTCCTCTTGGAGCACATGGCGAAGGCTCCAGCTATTTTGAGAGTCCTGGATTACATGCTCTTTTCCTTCCTTCCTTCCTTCCTTCTTCCCTTCCCCCTCCCTCCCTCCCTCCCTCCCTCCCTCCCTCCCTCCCTCCTTCCGTCCTTCCTTCCTTCCTTCCTTTCCTTGCTTCCTTCCTTCCTTCCCGTTGGAGTCTCACTTCATCGCCCAGGCTGGAGTGCAGTGGCACGCTCACGGCCACCCCAGCATTGACCTGCTGGGCTCAGCCGATCCTTCCGTCTCAGCCTTCCAAGTAGTCAGAAGTACAGGCGCGTGCTACCATGCCCCGCCAAGCTTTTGATATATAGTAGAGACAGGGTCTCATGAAGTTGCCCAGGCTGGTCTCCAACCCCTGGGCTCAGGCCATGCTCTCGCCTCGGCCTCCCAAAGTCCTGGGAGTACAGGCTTGAGCCGCCACGCCCGGCCTGCTCGCTCTTTTCAGTAGTGAAATGCCACGGTGATGGAGATCAATCTTCGGAAATGGCTAACACGCATCCTGAAGTGAAATCGCAGATGCTTTTCATCAAAGGCTGTGGTCGGAAACCCCTTCCATGATGTCATGCCATAACGAGCGGCTTTCAGCACCAGAAGGGACCTGTGAGTCCTTGCCCGCCAGCCTCTCTCCGCACGTTGCTGTGCTTCCCCGAACCAGTGAAGTGCTGAGAGTCAAAAGGAAGAGAATTCCACGGAGACAGCACCGAGTGGGCTTTCCTTCCCCCTCGTCCTTGTACTGGGCAGCGGGAAAGCCTGTGAATGCAACCCTGAAGCCTTTGTTTGCCAACGGGAGATGAAAAGAAGCGAAATGTACGACCAAGACAGAAGAGACATTGCAATGCTGGTAGCAGACAAAGGCGGGCACAGAGGTTAAATTAGGGACTTTTAGGAGATGCAGGGAGAATCTAAATCGACCCAAGTCGATATCTACACCGTTGTCTCCATCTCCCGCTGTATATCCATCTATCCATCTGTCTGTCTATCCGTCTGTCTCTCGATCTATCACCTATCGGCTATCTCTCTATCGAAAGAAAAGGGTGAAAGGAAATGATGCCTTAAATTTGAAATGGCATATTATGTGTGAGAAGTGGAATTAGGGACGAATTTCATTCCCTCCATAAATTATATTGTTATAACATTTCACCATGTAGACTTAGTGAATACTTATTTGTATAACTAGAATAAAGGCTCGAAAGCAGAACCCAAGGGACCACAGAGCGCCCCAGGCCATATTATGCGATTTATTTTCTTTTTACTTATCTGTACACATGGCTGGAGTATGTGTAAAATTTTGACACATGTATCCAGTGTATAGCGACGGAGTCAGGGTGCTGAGGGTGTCCGTCACCCGGGTACAATGCACGTGTGCTAAGTACACGCACCCCGGTCTTCCACCCGTCCCCGAATTTGCTCTCCCTCTCTTCCGGTCTGTTTGAACCCTTGGACTCACTTCCCCTCGTCGGCTCCCTCCTCCTCACTCCTCCTCCCCAGTCTCTGCTCTCTCTCTGTCCTCGCTCTGTGCCTCCAGGCAGTCTGATCTTCTTGAGCCCCCACAGACAAGTGAGAACGTGAGGTATCTGTCTTTTTGTACCTGGCTGATTTCACTGAAGACAGTGACCTCCGGTTCCATCCGTGTTGCTGCAGGTGACATCGTTTCACTCTTCTTGGTGGCGGAATAGTATGTTATCGCGTATATGTCTATATCCAGGTATAGCCATGCCATCTTTTCTTTATCCACTTATCTGCGGCTGGATCCTCGGGGAGATTCTATATCTCTGCTATGGTGCATAGTGCTGCCGTAAACATGGAGGCACAAGCATTTCTTTGATATGTTAATTTCTTGTCCTCTGGGTAGACACCCAGCAGTGGGACTGCTGCATCCAACGACAGTTCTGTCTTTAGTTGTTTGACACATCTCCATACTGTTTTCCACAGTGGCTGTCCTAATCCCACCAGCAGTCTATAAGAGTTTCCTCTGCTCCACATCCTGGCCAACATCTGTGTTTGTTTTTCTTTTTGCTAGTAGCCACTCTGATTTGGGTAATATTTCGTTACAGTTTTGCTTTGCATTTCTCTGATGATGAGTGAAACTGGACCCCTAGTTTTATAAGATTCTACTCAATCCTGGTCTCTAACCAGGCAAAGTGGGAACCAAAGGGAGGCCCAAACTTTACCTGTATGGTGGGCACTTGTATGCCTGATCCCGAATTGTACCCCGTACCTTTAAAATTAAAAAAAAATCCACTCAAAATAAATTAAAGACATCAAGGTAAGAGCCAAAAGTATAAAAACCACTGGTGAAAACCCTCATGGACATTGGCCTAAGCAAAGGATTCATGACAAAGACATCGAAAGCACAGGCAATAAAAACAAAAATGCACAAGTGGGACAACATTAAGCTAATAAGCTCTGGACGGCCAGAAGAGCAGCCGAGAGAGTGAAGAGACAATCTGCTGAATGGGAGAACATATCTGCAAGCTGTTCGCTGGGCCGGTATCCAGAATCCACAAAGAACCCAAACAGCTCAACAGGGAAAAGACGAAATAATCCCTTTTCAAAGTGGGCAACGGATCTGAATAGACACTTCTCAAAAGAAGACTTGCCAATGGCCAACAGAGACATGAAAAAATGCTCAACATCACGAATCACCAGAGAGCTGCAAAGCGCAAGCCCCGTTATATTATGGGTGGCAAGTAGAAGCTTCTGTGGTCACCAGCCCCACGCAGGCTGACTTCAGACATTCACGGAAGGCCCTCGGCACTGCTGCTGGAAGTCAGACACTTGGTGTCCTGCTCGATACGGGGGAGTCATCCCACACCTGTGTTTTCACCGCCTCGGATGACAACGGAAAGGTGGCCATTTGATTTACCCTCAAAAGTTTCTTACAGACAAGTTCTCCTTTGGCGCTAGAAAAGTCACAGAGTGATAGAATTCTCGATTTATTCACGGAGCAGATGCTCCATTCGCACCCTTTGTTCTTGCTTCCTCTCCTGTTTCTCACATCGCTAACAGATCCCCACCTCCTTGCTCTGTGCTAGCAGAAATAAGACAAGGTGTCGAACGGCCGCCAGATGGAGGTGTTGAGCTGCCATTGTTGAAGACGGCCAGGCAGCGCCTGGCAAAGAGTGGGCTGAGATTCCAGTGTGAGTGGGTGGGAGAACAACCCCGAGAACTTCTTTCAAGTGAAGATTCCACGTCCCCACCCACAGAGCTAATACCGAGGGCCTGGACAGGGAGAAGAAACCCGGATTTTAACACCGTTTCCCCCCACCCCCCCAACTTCCCTGGGATCCCGAGACAGGCTGGCCCAGGGAACATACTTTGAGAAATTCTGATGTCAAGGGTCATTGTAGCCATGGACATATATGAAAACGTTTAGAGTAAGAGTACAGGTCTGGGAGAGCACTGAGCAAAACCAAACCCCGAGAAATTCCATCTCGCGAGGGCCCTCAGGAGGAAGTAGACGTGGCGAAGGTACAGAGAAGACGCCAGAGCGAAAAGAGAATGACAGGAAGATGTGTAGTTGTGGACACCAGAGGAAGACAGAGGGAGGAAGAAAAGGAGAGCCGTCGACAGCGTCGGTGGCTGCTGAGAGTCAAGGGAGATGAGACCTCGAGAACGTCCGTTAGATGGAGTCGCAGGGAGGCCACCCGTGGCCTTTGAGGGAGACGCCTTTCGGGCGAGACGCCTTTCGGGCGAGACGTGGGGGCCAAAGTTGGCGAATCCTGGGTTGAAGGGCATGTGTGAGGTGAGGGAACTGAGGCAACAAGCGTAGGTGGTGCTTTTCTTTTCAACGTCTTTTGAATTTTTATTTGTTTTAGGGACGTGGGTACAATTCAGGACTAGGCACACGAGTGGCCCTCGTACAGGCCAAGTTTGGACCTCCCTTGGGTCTTCCCTCGGCCTGGTTGGAGATCAGGCACCCTGAGTGACGTTATGCGCCCCCTCCCCTCCCCTGGCAGTTTCCAGCCTCTGCCAAGCCCTTGCTTGTAGTATGATGGCAGGTGTTCAGGGTCCGCTAATGAGTGAGAACAGGTGGCGCTCAGTTCTTTGTTTCTGTGATAAATCGCGGAGTACGACAGACTCTAAATCCATCCAAGTAAGCATGGGTGATTCTCTGTAGAGCTTTGACCCTAAGCAGGAGAGGGTGGTGGGCGTGACACTGGTTGAGAACGAGGCCTGGGGATTTCCACGGTGAAGGAGGTTCAAGTATGCGCACAGGTGAATGAGAAGGATGGAAAGAAGAGGAGACGCGGAGGGGAGAAGAAGGAGCCAGAGAATGGACGAAGTGATGTATGTCGGCAACGTAGACGCAACAGTCTTCTGGAGGAAGAGGAGGTCGTCTAGGACTTGCATGGTTCGAGAGGAGTTCGTGCCCAGCTGCAACGTGCCAAGGGTCAGGCTGACCCTCTTTTTCAGGGATTCATGTAGCTGCTGACTTCAACTTGCAGGCGATGCCCAGGGACCTTTCTGCAAATCCCAGGGCCCTAAGGAATTATGCTAAGTCCACTCGGCCTGTGCTCCAGAAATGGAGCAACGAGGCCCGGATGGCCGCACATCCGCTCACACTGCACTCTGTTCTGATTGGTTTCGGCCCGCTGTTGAGCCCAGCGGCGCAGAAAAGGAAGGTTCCTTTCAAAATAGTACTGCTTCCTCACAATGCCTGGGGTCCCCTGAGAGCCCTGATGCACATGTGCAAGGAGCCGAATGCTGTTTTCATCCCTGCTAGCACAACATTCATTGTACAGCCCACGGATCAAGGAGTAATTTTAACTTCCAAGTCCTAGCATTTAGGATCAAACACCTTTGGCAAGGCGGTAGCTACCATAGACAGTGCATCTTCCGATGGATCCGGGCAAGGCAAGTGGAAAACCCTCTGGAAATGATTCACCGTTTTGGTGCCGTGAAGAATATCGTGATCCAGGGTAAGAGGTCACACTACCAACATTCACAGGCGTGTGGACGAAGCTGACTCTATCCCTCATGGATGACCTGGAGGCATTCAAGGCTCCGGCGGGGCCAGTGACTGCAGATGACAAAGGCAAGAGAACTAGAATTCAAAGCAGAGCCCAGGGAAACCCCTTTGGGTCCCCTCCCACTGGGGAGCTTTTCTGTCCTCTCAATAAATCCCGCTTTCTCACTTAAAATAAGTGGAGCCTGAAGCTGTGACAGAATTGCCGCAACCTCACGATACACTCAAACAGTGACCGCTTATGGACGGGCAGAGATTCCTGAGAGGGAATGTACTCCTGGTGACGATGTCGTGACCCCTGTTGAAATGGCATCATAAACCTGAGCCTGTTACACAGACTTCGCTGATGAAGCAGAGGCAGGGTTAGAGGGGACTGACTCCAGTTTTGAAAGACGTGCCACGGGGGGCAAAAGCATCATGAAACAGCTCCGCATGCTACAGAGAGACCATTCGTGGAAGAACCCTTTCCTAAAACGTCGCCGTCGTACTTGAAGAAACTGCCACAGCCATGTCAGCCTTCCGCAGCCACCACCCTGCTCGACTTCAGCCTTCTCCACCGAGGCCAGACCCTCCCTCCCCCAGCTCGAGGGCGATGACTCGCTGGTGTCGCAGAGGATCGCTAGCATTTGTTATCTACCAAGTATTCCTCTTTTGGCTTTAAGTGAAAATGAACTTATCGAAAGGATATCGGAAAACACAGAGAATGACCAGGAAGACTGCCAATCCGGGCTTGGAAAAAAGACAGGAAGGCAGGCGATCAGCCAGGCCAGGAGTACAACCACTATTCCAACACCAGATCAGTCTAAGACCTAAGAACTGGAAACGAGGAAATAAAATTGTCTTCATTTACAGATGTGATTATTAAAAACATCAACGGGAACCTTATAAAAATAAAAGAAGTATGAAAGGACAAGGAGGTAAAAATGAACATTCAGAAAACAATACAGTCATCTTCACCTATACAAACAATAACCAGCCAGAAGGCAGAATGTGGAAGGAGGCCTCACTTACAGCAGCAATCAAAGCAGATGAAATCTCTAGGACTGGATTAAAATAGCCAACATCCTCAAGATGCCAATTCTTTCTAAATTAATGGGTAAATTGAACGAGACCCTATAAAGATATTAACCGACTTTGTTGCTAGACCTATGCTAGGTCAAAATTGTGTCTAAAAACTTCAAAAAGCAAGAAGAGCCAGGGAACTTTGAAAAGGAAAAGCAATGAGGCAGGACCAGTGCCATTAGGTCTGAAAACATATGGCAATTCCTCAGTGATTTGGCATATAGAGAGAGAAACCAAGAAAACAAAATGCAAAGTCCAGAAATAGACCCAACGTATACAAGAACTTAGCACATCACAAATACAACATCTCATATCGGTGAGATAAATGTCAACAGTTTGCACAAGGAGGAAGCCACTTGGAACATGATGAAGTTGGATCTACACTTCACACACTACATTTAAAGGCGTGAATTTAAAAAACAAATCCAGAAAAATCCCAGAAGCTAAAATGGATACATTATTTTACGACTTTTCTACCAAGTATTTTTAAATTCAGGCCAGTACATTGTTGTGTTTAGCCACAAAGCTCTCGCAGACTCAATAGCCTTCAGTGTAGTCGCACGGTGCATCGTAGCATGTATGTCCTGGGAAAACAGAAAATCCGCTGTACTCACTTTTCTGGGATGTTCTGGAAGCGCTCCCGCAATCCCTCTCAGGTGTGCCTCTACACAATAACAAAGAAGGCGTTTTACACACATCGACGAGGCTTATTTACAGTGCGCTATGCAGATCAATGGACAAAACTATACGATTCGTATGATCTCTTGGGAAAGCACAGATTGCTGGCGTGGAGGCCAGGCGGGCCGCAGAGGTTAAAAGAGCATTTCTGCGGGGACACAGCCCGACGACGTGCATGGCCGACGTGACCCCACCGGGCCCAGACCGCCGGGACGGGCTCCAAGCCTTGAGGAGGTCCACACGGCGGCATCACACATCCAGTGGGTCGGAGCCCAGAAACTGAAGGAACACATGGAGCAGAAGCGCAGGGGGCGGGGCCTACCTGGACGAGAGGCGCAGGGGGCGGGGCCTACCTGGACGAGGGGCGCAGGGGAGGGTGGGTCCGACCTGAACTAGGAGCGCAGGGGGCAGGTCCTCCCTGGACTGGGGCCCAGGGAGTGGGTCCTACCTGGATGAAGGGTGCAGAGGGCGGGTCCTACCTGGATGAGGGGTGCAGGGGGCGGGTCCTACCTGGACGAGGGGCACAGGGGGTGAGTCCTACCTGGACGAGGAGTGCGGGGGACAGCTCCTACTTGGACGAGGGGCACAGGGGTGGGTCCCCCCGGACAAGGGCACAGGGGGCGAGTCCGGCCCGGACAAGGGCGCAGGGGGACGGGTCCTACCTGGACGAGGGGCGCAGGGGGTGGGTCTTTCCTGGACCAGGGGCGCAGGGGGCGGGGCCTCCCTG
The DNA here is from genome assembly GCA_027257055.1 of Cephalopachus bancanus. Taxonomy (NCBI): domain Eukaryota; kingdom Metazoa; phylum Chordata; class Mammalia; order Primates; family Tarsiidae; genus Cephalopachus; species Cephalopachus bancanus. The sequence goes on from JAPVLO010000870.1 coordinate 350,820, forward strand.
GACGAGGGGCGCAGGGGGCGAGGCCTCCCTGGACGAGGAGCCCCTCTTGTGGTGCTCGGACCCGCAGGACCCTGGGCAAACACGCTCCGGACGCGGAGCGCCCAACGGTCCATCAGCCACCTGTCAACGGTCCATCATCCCCGCGGGACTCCAGGGGGGCGGGGCTCCGCACGCCCCGCCTGGCGCATGCGTGCTGTTCCGGCCAATCAGCGAGGAGCGCCCGAGAGCCAGGCGTGTCGGCCGCTCTTGCCCTTCGAGGAGCGTCGTGCTCCCGAGGTCAGAGGTCGTGGATCGCGGAGGTCCCGTGAGGCGGCGCGGGGGCAGGCGGGGGAGGAGGGGGAGAAAGACGAGGAGGAGGAGGAGGGGGAGAAAGACGAGGAGGAGGAGGAGGGGGGGAGGAGGAGAAAGAGGAGGAGGAGGAAGCGACGGCGGCATCCCTGACGCGCCCTTCCCCCAGGACGTGTCCGTGACCCCTCCCCACACTGAGACACCCCCTGCTCCTGGGTCCGGTACCCGGCCCGTCTCTAAGAAAAGCCCCTCCCGCCCGCGGGCTCCGTCCCGCCCACCTGAAACGCACCCCTAACGCCTCCCCACCCCAGCCTCCCTCCCCAGGGTGCAGTGTGGAAGAGGTGGGTCCCCGGCAGGGCCCGGGCCTCACTGGCCTTTCCAGCCGGAACCCAGAAATCGGGATCAGGCCCACCCGGGTCTGGGTCTCCGCTTCCGCGGCGGGGAGAGCTGGGGCCCAGCCAGGCTTCCCCAGTGGCTTTGAAGCACAGAGGTCGGTGGGCTCCTGGCCCCGGTGAGGGGGTGGTCCCTCCCGTTCGCGTGGCTGTCGAGTCCTTGCAGGCACCCTCTTGTCGAAGCAGCTGGGTGTAGCCCTTGCAGACTCTGGGGTTCCTTGCGTCCCACTCTTTAATTGTACTTTACTTCATCTGGTATTTTGTTTACTTTCTTTGTCTGGCTTTAGGGTCTCCCGCTGCTGCCCAGGCCGGACGGATCGCAGGGGCGCAATCACAGCTCACTGCAGTCTTGAGCTCCTGGGCGCGAGTGATCCTCCTGCTTCAGCCTCCCGAGTGGCTAACCACCACACCCAGCTAATTTTTTGATTTTTTCATCTTTTGGTTGTTGGATAGAGACAGGGTCTTGCTATGTTTTCCAGGCTGGTCTCAAACTCAGGCTCAAACAAGTCTCCTGCCTTGGCCTCCCAAGCTGCTGGGGTTACAGGCACGAGCCACTGTGCCCAGCCTATCTTTGTATGATGTGAGTCTCCCTTCAGATCCGACCCGCTCAGAGTGAGGGCATTTGGGTAAGCCGGGGTTTGCCTCCTGGGCCCCCGTGAATGCCCCCCACCGGGCTTTGACCTCCGGGAAAGGCAGGCACCAGGCTCTGATTGCAAACGCTGAGCGTTCTGGGCTGTCCTCTCCTGAGAATTGTGCGAAAGAGACAAAAGTGCGAGAGGGGTGTGCAGGGATTTGCGGCCAGAAACCAGATTTTCAGACCATGACTGTCAGAACCCCCAAACCAAGCATGTTCAGGGTTACCGGGGTACTTTTTAGAAAAGGCGTCGCAAATAAGGTTCACTCACTCATGGCATCTTAATTTCGTGGCAAGGTAGATGTGGCCTCAAGAAGCTGGTGTGTGCGCGCGCGCGTGCGTGCGTGTGTGTGTGTGTGTGTGTGTTGACTCAGAGTTTCACTCTGTCCTCCTGGCTGGCATGCAGTGGCACAGTGATGGCTCACCATGGCCTTGACCTGCTGGGCTCGGGCTAGCCTCCCGTCTCCTCCTCCCTAGTAGCTGGGACTACAGGCATGTGCTGTCACGTCTGGTTACTTTTTTTCATTTTTTTTGTAGCTAGGAGGTCTGGTTGTGTTGCTCAGGCTGGTCTCAAACTCCTGACATCAAGCAATCCTCCCACCTCGGCCTCCCAAAGTGCTGGGATGACAGTCATGAACCACCACACCCGATCTGGTTTGTGTTAAAAGACAAAATTAAACACACTGAGTTTAAGGACTAAATTGGCTGTTATTTAAGATTCTGGAGCCTGGTGACTCCTGCTGTAAATTAAGAATATAATGTACATTTTTATTCATTTATCTGATATTTATATTACATATACTTATGTACATATATAAATATTGTATCAATGACAATTAACACAGGTATAACATCTGGTTTGGTCTGGTCTGTCTGACCTCATTGCAGTAGCTCTGGCCAAAATCATGGGGTCCCATAAACTTTAACATACTAAATTAGGTGTGCATGGTGGCTCACACCTTTCATCCCAGCACTTTGGGAGGTCGAGGCAGGAGGATCACTTGAGGCCAGGAGTTTGAGGCCAGCCCGGGCAACATAGCCAGATCTCGTCTCTACAAAAATAAAAAGAATTATTTGGGCGTGGTGGTGCATGCCAGTAGTCCTGGCTACTCACGAGGCTGAGGTGGAAGCGTTGCTTGAGCCCAGGTGAGCCATGACTCACCTGTGAGTTGAGGCTGTGGTGTGCCATGACTGTACCACTGCCCTCCCACCTGGGCAACAGAGCAAAGGGTCTCACCCCACTGCCCTCCCACCTGGGCAACAGAGCAAAGGGTCTCACCCCTCCAAAAATAAATACATATATAAATATATTCAATAAAGTAAAACATTGAAAAAAATTAGTGGCCAGGTATGGTGGCTCACACCTGTCATCCCAGCACCCTGGGAGGTCAGGCAAGAGAGTTGCTTGAAAACACACCAGCCGGGCAACATAGCCACACCCTGTCTCTCCCAAAGAAGAGGAAGGAGGAAGCAGGAAGGAGGAGAAGAGGAACAAGAGGAGGAGGCAATGGTGGAGGCGGTGTTCCTAACACCCCTTAGTCCCCACACCTGACCGTCCTGTATGGGGAAGGTGGGTTCGTGTCACTTGGAGATGGTGGGAAGGATGTTGTGTCACCCCAGGGCTGGTCCTTTCAACCAGTGTGGGGTCACCTGGGGACAAGTGGGCAGTCCCCGTACCTGACTGGCTGGGGCAGGGACAGATGGGTTCAAGTCCCATGGAGTCGGCAGGAAACACACTTCGTCCTCCCCAGGGTGGGTCCTCCCAACCAGCTGGGGTCACTTGGAGAAGAGGGGCAGGGCTGAGCTTTGGCACTTTGGCACCGAGGGGCAGGACCAAGGGTAGCAATCTGGCATAGGACACTGGAAGCCAGTAATGGGGGGGCGTGTGAGCTCTGCAACCAGCCCTGAGGATGGGAAAGACCGGGAGGGAGGGGACAGGTAGAGCGAGATGGGACGCTGGCTCTGTCTGCCTCATCCTTTGCTGCTCTAAGAAGAGAGGTGGGGATGGCCAGTCCCTTCTTCTGGAGCCCAGGGAACCTTTCCCGGTGCTATCATTTAGTACCTCCCGTTTCTTTAGTGTGCCTTTGTATTCCCAAGGTTCAGGAGTGGTCTTCAGCATCCCAGGACAGCTAGCCATGGCACCCAAGAGAGAGAAGAGCGTCCAGGGGGTTGTCCAAGCCCCCGTGAAGGCTCAGGTTAAGTCCGACTTTGACATGGAGTATGAAGGTAAGAAGGGGTGGTCCGAGGGGTCCTGAAGCCTGTGCTGGCCTGTGAGGACAGTCTGTCTGGTCTTTTTGCACATGGAGCACGTGGGTGGCTCAACACCCTATGCCCTGAAACAGGCCCATGGGGTTTAGGTTTCTTGTTTGGTGCTCACTACCCCAGGGCAGATTTCTAGAAGCTCTTACGGCTGCTCTTTTGGACAGGTGTACTCCTGACTTTCAAGGGGTGTGATCTGCAGCGTGTGGTGTCCTCTGACTTCAGCCCTGGGAGGCTTGAAAAATGCCTCCAGGAGACAGGCATGGAGTGGCACAGAAGTGGTTCCTTGCTTACATCTGCTTTCACGCTCCAGTTGGCAAAGAGCCTAAACAACTCCCCACCTATGACATTCCTCCACGACACATTTCCTAAACACCATCCTTCCTTTAAAGATGTGTGTCTCCCAATCTTCCAAGTCCTCAAAGGTAAACAATTTCAACCGAGAGAAAATAAATAAATAAATAGAAACTCGAGTCTCTTTGTTTTCACTGCAGCAGGCGATCCAGGAAGTGATCGCCTCAGGGAAAGCAGTCCCGATGCAGAAACAGCTTTGGAAGACGCATGGAGATGTGCTCACTGTCATTCTGCCCACCTGATAGGGCAGCTTAAGAAAGTCAACTTTAGCTCAGGGGACAACTCTTCCATGTCACACATTTCCCATAAGACATTTCTTCCAATGTACAGATGCTAATTTTCTTCCCACGGATGATAAAGGTAGTGTCCTTTCTTCACAGGAATGAATTTCAGCATCCGTTTTGTGGGCACATCTGCAGGCACGTTTTAGGAGGCATTTGTAGAGAATATTGTTTCCACCCATATAGCTTTTATATCTGGAAGTGTTCAGCGGCCTGCGTGGCTGTTGTTCAATGCCTTGTTCTCATGGATAGGATGTCCTGAAGTACTTAGTGTGATTCAGCTCGGTAGATTTCATTTCTTTCCTCGTGTCATTGTTGATGTGAAGAGAATGGTGCTAACAATGGGGTGATGAGAGTGATGCTGTTTTTCGATGCACTGTGGAATATTCTTTTTTTTATATAATCAGTATTTTTTATTATGATATTGTGGAGTACACTTAAGGGTTAAGTATACAAATATGCTTTGTTCAGGCACCCTTGTTGATAAGGGGTGTCTCCCCGTCCCCAGACAGATATTGACTACCATTAATCCCATCTCCCTTCCCCTGCCATAGTTTCCCACCACTGTGGTCATTTTCTTATGTGCTGTGGTGTATTCTAAGAAAATGATAAAGTGTCATCTAATCCACACAGTGTTCCTTAGTCAGTCATGTATTCTGATTTTTCTCTCACTTTAGTTATTTCATAACACTTTACCATTTTTTGGAGGGAGGACAGTGCAGATTCAAGCCTTTAAAATAGTTGCTCATCGTTATAATGGCCTTAATACCCTCTGAGTGAGATGGGTGATCAGAACCAAAAATGTAAAAGTTTTAAATTGATAGGTCAGATGTCAGTGACCGTGACTTGTTTTTATTTCGATAGCTCTAGAGGATACCTACCGATAGTTTTGGGTTATATGAATGCATTGTAGAGTGGTAAAGAAGTCTGGCCTTTATGTGTGGCCGTCATCTCCACTAGTGCACGTGGTGCCTGACAGGGGACTTTTCATCCCTTCCCCCTGTCTGCCCTCCCCTTCTGAGTCTCCAGTGTCCTTTGTACTAGTCTCCACGCCTTTGCACACCCTTACTGTAGCTCCCACTTAGACGCGAGACCGTGCAGTGTTTGGTATTCCACTCCTGCGTGACTTCACTTAGGAGGATTCGGTCTCCAGTTCCATCCATGTTGCTACAAAGAACAGTATTCAACCTTTGTTATGACTGAATGGCATGTCATGGGGTGTATGTGTGTGTGTGTGTGTGTGTGTGTGTATAAAATACCAAATTTCATTATCCACTGATCAGTTGATGGGTACTTAAGTTGGTTCCACGTTTTTGCAGTTGTGAATTGTGCTGTGATACACATACGAGTGCAGGTGTCTTTTTTGTATAACGACTGCTGCTCCTTTGGGTAGATACCAAGTAATGGGATTGCCGGGTCGAGTGGTAGATCTACTTTTAGTTCCTCGAGAAATCTCCATGCCTATTTCCACAGCGGTTGTACTAATTTACACTCCCACCAACAGTGTCTAAGCATTTCCTTCCGACTGCATCCATGCCAACTTCGGTTGTTTTTTGATTTTTGAATAATGGCCATTCGGACTGGTGTCAGATGGTATCTCATTGTGGTTTGAGTTTGCACCCCCCTGATAATTAGTGCTGTTGATCATTTTTTCATGTATAAAAGGACAAACTCTTCCCAGCATCAGACTCGAGTTTTGACTTCTTTCTATGGATAATTCCTACAAACAAGTAAAGTTTGAAAGCTTTGCTTTCTTTGGTGGTGGCGATATACTTGATTTGTCTTAGATATTGATTACTTTAGATGGAAACTGGATTTATAAAATATTTGTAAATAACGCAGCTCCTTCATGGTCATGGGAAAGTAAGTATTAATGGTCGATCCGTGACTAAATAGACCATATGGTTAGCAAAGCATTATTTGAAATACTAAACTTTAAAAAATCTTGCAAAATGCAAACTTTTGCAGTTTTTAAATTTTACAGAATGCTGCATACTTGGTGAAAAGTATATATGAAAGATTCCACAAAATTCTCCAGAGAGTATTCTTGAATATTTTTTCTATTCTCTTGAACTACTCATGGTCTTTGCCTTCCCGTCAAATTAACTGAAGAACCTCTCTGCCCAAATTAAAAAGATACTTTGCTTATTTTTTCTGTCACTAATCTTTGTGCTTTTTGGGCACTTTGATAATGGAATAACTTTGTGTGTTTTGTAAAAGGCATTGCAACCATAGTTCATCTGAATATGTCCTTGAATTGGAGGATATTTTATACCGCTATTAGAAATTATTCTTTTTTTTTTTTTTTTTTGAGTTCGAGTCTCACTCTGTCGCCCAGACTTGAGTGCAGTGGCCGCTCCCGGCCACCGCAGCCTCGACCCGCTGGGCTCTGGCGATCCTTCCGCCTCAGCCTTCCGAGTAGCTGGAATTACAGGCTTGCGCTACCACGCCTGGCTGATTTTTTGGTTTATTGTAGAGATGAGGTCTCGCCGCCCAGGCGTGTCTCGAACCCATGGGCTCAGGCAATCCACTCACCTCAGCCTCCCAAAGGCACGGGATTACAGGCTGAGCCACCGAGCCCGGCTCTAGAAATTATTCTTTATAAAAGTTTTCTCACAAATTGAAGGCTCTTCTTAAGACTCTTTTAGAGACTCTGGAAAACAGAACACTTTGCCCCTTAGCCTTCATTTTTTTATATCTTAACTTTAAATGATGGTATGCCAGAACATCTTTTCGTATTGAGGTACTTGTCACTGTAAGCTTTCACAAAGAAGAAAGAAGTCATTGCCGTTGATTTTTGAAGTGGTGTCCAAGTATTCATGCATCATGTCTTTCCGATACTGCCGAGTCCGCGTTACCCTTGCGGACTTGAATATGTGAGAACAAAAGAATTTTGAACAAATGTTTTAATACTTATGTGTTGTCAAAATAGGAGTTGTTAGGGACATTTGTCATGAAAGCGGAACGAGTTTCATAAAGAACGTTGATGCTGTCAAAACTATTCAGCAGAACCCAGAGCATGGCCGGGAAACCCAACAAGAGAAGAGGTGAGGCTTTTGGTATTTTGGAGCCAGACCCTTTGTCTCATTTCTTATTCGTCATGCATACAGACTCCTTGGGAAAAATACTCTGATCTTCCGTTTGCTGGAAGCTCAATGTCAACATCATTGTAGCTTGGTATTTCTCTAGGGAAATAATTTTTCTACTGCTGTGTCCTCACATCATGATTGAAGTGAGAGGTGTTTCCTCGAGATCAATGAAGACGGCCCATTTTGCCCTTACCAATTGCAGTGCAGTGTACTTAACATAAAGAAATTGTTCTTCATTCCATAAAGGTGCTTGCTGAATTCCAGTTAAATGTCTAAACTATTAGTTTTGTTATAGTTTATTGTTTTCAACTACATAGATGGTTAATCTCATATTGGAAATAATTTGTAAGATTTACTGAATTAGCCTCACTGTTTTTGGTACAAAGTTTGCATTGTGTCAAAGTGAGGGTAAATGAAATATCCCCGTTTGGAAATCCTGGATGATAAATTGGTATAATAACCTCCTGGAATCTGTTTGTGATATCACAACCCATGTGTAATTCAGAAAGAGGAAATAGAAAAAAAATCACACTTGTGGATAAAATGTATTTCTTCTGCAGAATGTATAATACATCTTCCTTAGTTGTTAAGCGCTAAGGCATCTGGGCTAGCGTTCCTCTTAGCTAAATAGGGACAGATGTTCTTGGAATGAGACTTACCGATGCTCTTTATTTTCCAATTTCCCGTGAGTAGATTTCAGGTGATATTATCACCTTCTCCCTTAGAGTCTAAAGCATGACCCATCAGTCTTTTTTAGTGTGTTCTACTCTTTCTCGTGGATAAAAAGCATCACAGTGTTCATTATTGTGTTTTACAGCCAACAGCTTTATGATGAATCTTCTCAGCAGTGTCGGACTTTGATGAGCCGGATTGAGCTGTGCCGAAGGTCAAGGAACAAAAAGGAAAGCCGGTGGTTGGTATCAAGCTTGGTTTGGTCATGAGACTACTGTCACCAAGTCTACCGGCAGTAGAGCTTCTGGCCACTTAGACCCGGGAGCAAGCCACGTTCCCGTTCCTGTCTGTGTCTGTGACTTGGTCCCAACCACTGTCCACGTGAGCAGGACAGGCACACAGCACACTCACAAGAGCCCTTGGTTTTGCAGCTGTCTAACTCCTAGCAGTTCCACGTGACACCCATTGGCCAAAGGCAGCAGAGGGCTGTGTTGTTTTCTCTAAAGAAGTCCGGGGGGCGTTTGGCTCTGGGCACAACTGGTTGGAGATGGGGAAAGTTTGCTCAGGCAGTGTCATCTGTGCCCTGGCGTCAGGTCCTAGTAGGCTCTCTCCGCGGGGTAGCAAGATAGTGTCTTGAAATCCTAGGGTCACTGCCATTGCAGGAATCTTTGTGACCAGAAACACGTCTCTCAAGATCTCTGACCGGAAAGACCCCTGGAGGACTCGCACTTGCCTGGTGTGGCTGATGTGCTCGTTCCTGAGCCTGTTATGGTCATCAGGGCTCCGTTAGTCTTAGTGGACTGCCCTGCGTGACATGTGTGGAAGCGGTCTCTACCCATGTCACGCACAACTACATTCCCTGCACTTCTTTTTCATTCTTCCCCGGACGGTAGCATCGCCACACATTTCATATCCCAGAACAAAGGGGTTGTTACGTAAAGAAATTATGGGGGTCTGTTGATAGCCTCGTTTTAGACATGGCAATTTCCGGAGAAGAACGCCTTTTAAAGAAGAGAGCGCCAGCTCTGTTGTATGCTAGTCAGAGGCCGAGTGAGCGGATTCGGCACGTGGAGGTAGCCGGTGTCCTTAGTAAGAACGGGTTGGTGGAACGGTGGGTACAAAAGACTGATGTGAAGGAAAGGAGAGAAGGAGGAAGAAGGAACTGGGGTGGTTCCCTGAGGAGGAAAGGAGTCGCTAGAAGTTCTGATGTTTTTGCTTTTTGGAGATGGAGAAGCACCAGCCTGTGGTCTGCCGGTGGGGAAAACGTGCATGGAAAACTCAAGCGTGGTGGGAAGAGGGAGGCAGCCTGCTGACTAGCGCTCTGGGAGGGGATGGGCCCTGCCCGACAGATGAGGAAGCTGACCTTGAGAGGGAAAGGTAGCTGCCCGGTGTGGTGGCTCACGCCTGCAATCCCACCATTTGGGAGGCAAAGGCAAGATGATTGCCTGAGCGTGGGGGTTCAAGACCAGCCCCAGCAACGTGGCGAGACTTCATCTCTGCGATAAATCATAAAATCAGCTGGGTGTGGTAGCACTCACCTGTAGTTCCAGCTTCTTGGAAGGCTCAGGGGGAAGGAAGAATTGCCTGAGCCCGGCAGGATGAAGCTGCGGTGGCCGTGAGTGTGTCTCTGCACTCCGGGCTGGGCCAGAGAGTGAGACTGTGACTCAAAAAAAAAAAAAAAAAAGAGGACGACGAGAGAAGAAGGAAAGAGAGTTGATGCATTAAATAGAAGGGTACCCCAGCCTAGATGGCCAAGGTGGGTGGAAGCTGTGTGATGGGAGCACGGACGTCCTCTCTGAATTACTTCTGTCTCTCGTGAGATACTCAGGACATCACTTAGAGACGGGGATGGGCGGAGCCAGACGAGGAGGCGGGGGAGCCCTGTGGCTGGATTGTGGCCGAGCAGCCGGAGAGTGGGATTTCCTGGCTGGGTTGAGCCCGTTATGTTGGCCGATGGAGAAGGGGCCGGTCCTGTACGGAAGGATGGAGGTCTGGTGACTGGCTGTGGAATCGAAGTTGGGCCTGAGGAGAGTGAGGGCGTGGGCGTGGGGCGTTGCGCCGTGGAAAGTGCTCCATTCGCTGGATGTCAGCGGCTGTGACCTGCCCGTGCAGGGAGGGAGGGCTGGGTGCCGGGAAAAGCGGAGACTCAGCCTAGTGCTGTGGTCAAGGGCCTCGCTGTTCGGGGCCCGACTCTGGCCCTGCCAGCCGCTAGCTGTGAAGCCGTGAGCAAAGTGTGCATCTCTGAGCCTCGACTTCCTTTACTGTATAAGGGGCCAAGTAGAATACCTACCTCAAAGGGTTGTGCTGAGCACTCGGTGACTTTTTACACCCTGTGGTGTTTACAGTGGTTCAGAACAGAACCGGACACGTGGCTCCTCTACAGGACTTTCCTATCCCTGATGGTGGGAAGATGCTGCAGTTACCGGGTATGTCAAAATCTAGGGTGCGTCCAAGTATTCGAGTGGCCGATGTTGGGGATATGTCAAGATCTTCAGGGGAGGAACAGCAAGACCAGCAGTGTTGGAACGATTACAGCTGTGGGTTTGGAAAGCATCAAGGACCAAAACATATGTGTAGAATGTTATTACGAAAGAACCTTTATCTTCCAAGAATGGGTCGTATGATGATTGCATAGTTTTTGTATATTATGAGGAACCCAAAGTACATAAACTTGATTGTCATCTTTGTTAAGAGAGAGAATATTTTAAAATGCTTGAATTAACACAGAGTTGCATTTCCCTAAGTTTTGAATTTTATTCACATTGTTGTTACAACTTTTTCTTTGTTTATTTGTAGAGCATACCAGAGCAGGAAGAAAAGGTTTTTCAACAATTTAGAACTGTTCAGTGCCAGAGAATGAAAGTATGTCAAGAGTAACATGAGGACTTCTTAAAGGTCGGTTGTCCACCACTTATTCCCATAAAACATAGTGTGTATATCAAGGAAAAGACTGTTTTTCTTTTCAGCATTATGTTTAAAATATGTTGGTTGTACTTTGAAGAGTCTTCAACATTTTCCATTTTGATATCATCGGTCTGGCTTTAACGTAGCTTTAGGATTCATGAATGGCTGTGGCTGTTATTCTAAACAGGAAATGATAAATTGGCAATTTTCCCCGGAAATCTACATATCCTGGAGAACCTTCGTACTTTATTCACAGCTTAACCATGACCGTTTGCTCCAAAATCGGTATTTTTTAGTGGAGTAGTGACAGGTGAAAACAGAAAGGGTCCACATCATTTCTAGACGTCTTTGGATTGTTTCTCAAAGAGCAAGTACCGAACGAGTGTTTCTCTCACCTCAGATTTATTGATTTATTTCCCACATATTTCATGGCATATCTGCTATCAGTAGTGTGGAAGTGCCTACACACTACTTCCTGTGCCAACTTAGACTCCTAAGACAGGGCCGAGGTGCGAAACAGTGCAGAAGCCAGCAGAGGGTTGACAGTTTGGGGCTGAGAAGGATCTCCTGCCACAGTCGCACCTTTGCAGGGCGTCCTCAGCGACACTGACCTCTTCTTCATGCAGGTATATACTTATTTAGGATTTGATGGCATGCTGTGCACAAAACTCCTTTTAACTTAATTGGGGTGTTTTAAAACCATCTTGTTCAAATTCATATTAAAATTGCACTCTTCGAAACTAATTGAGATGGTCTGGAAAGCTAGCTTAAAATCGGTCACTTAAAAAAATCTTTTGGTATAGGACGTGCTATGTCTTATTTATATCTTATCTCCGTTCTCCCTGCCTTTTTCGCAGGTCTGCAATACTGTCTTCCTGCCACATAGCCCTTCCCTCTTCCCAACCTGTCAGTGGATTCCCCGTCTGAATCCCTGGGTATTTCGAGACCCTCCACTGACACGACCGCCTTTAGAGCTTCCTTTGCTCTCTTCTGTCTCTCCTCCCACCCCTCCGGTTGATGGCCTTCTCCACAGTAACCCACAAGTACACCCCTGCTTTGCTGGTGCTCTTCCCCCACAATACTTTCAGCTGCTTTTTGATGGCCTATGGAGATCGAATTATCTGCCCACTGAGTAGGCATTGATCGCCATCTTCCACTGCAGAGTCCCCGTAAGTTGCCTTTCTATCCCAATTATAAAATCGTGTGTGACTTCTATGGACATGTTTCCTCAGGTCACGGGCATATGGAAGCGGTCATATGTTCATCTTTTCATCTCTCCATAGCACTCGGCACATCCAGTTCTGTGCAGTATGCACCGCTTCACCATGTGTTGGATGAGGAGTAAAGATTTTTGTCACACATTGGGTGTTTCATAATCTGAAAAGCTCATGCTACAGACCATTTTATTCCCTCGATGGAAGTCACATCACATGGGATGATAAATGGTGTGATACCCGGTGTCTTGGAGGCTTGTTAATGGATTTCAAAATGATGATTGATGTGGAACTTCCAGTCTTTTATTTTTTTGGCTGTATCTTGACTTTAGCAGCTCATTATCCATTGTTTTGAGCAAACTAATATTGTTTTGCCTCCTGTTATAATGATATTTTACTTAAATCACCCATTCTGTGTTTCTGAAGTAAGTATTTTGATCCTTGGGTAGTACTTAGGATATTTTTGCTGGAATAAACTGCCCATAATCTGAATTTGAAGCTTCACTTCTTTTGAAATGTAGATGCATACAGTCACATTGTGGTGAAATGTGGGGGCTTATGAGTGAATCTGGCTCTTGTTTTAGAAATTACAAGACCTCGACAGGAAACATGTAGCTCTCACTGGTGAATTGAGAAAAAAAAGGCTGTGCTGGAAAGAACATTTATGGAGGAAACTGTAAGCAATGCACACTTCACATTGGAAACGGGGGATTGATTCAAGCAGAAAAATGTTTTACTTGCTGAATTTTGTACAAAAGTGACCTGACTATCCAGCAGATGGTGTCCCTTTCTCTTCTCATGTGACAGCAGCACCAAGGGGAGGCCTGTGTGGGAAAGTACCCGCTATTCCAGCTTTCTGATGACACTTCGAAGAAGGAAGTCAGCCCTCAGTGAATCTATACAGCAACACAACCAGCTACATGACACCAATGGGGCTTGAAAGTTCTAGTTGCAATGGCCACATCTTCTTTGTTCACGTGCCGTATCCCCCTAAATACCAGATCACCTTGTTGTTAAAACTCAAAGAAAACCTACAGTTATGTGAGAAGCCGCCTTTCAGAGTTGTAGATTCATAGAGTTATAAACCAATGTTGATGACATAAGATTTGAGAGGAAATATATTCTACGAACTCACAAAACTTAAAGCCATATAAGTGTGTGCCCCAGAATGAATTAAGCAGATGAAAGTCATTAAGTCTACTGAACCAGATATAGAAGTATCAGTTTGAGACACGGTTTTGTGAATATGTCTTTTTCACACACACTTACACACACACACACACGCACACACACACAAATCAAAATGTCATCCGGTTGATCTTGGTCCACTATTAAATGACAGCTTCCATAGCATTTACTGACAGCATTTCATAGATACATATATACACTTAATTACTTCTGGTTTAAGTATGTCGCACCTTTCTGGAGAGATAAATTACCCGCACAGCTTTTGTCAGATTGAATAGTCAGTTAATGTGTCCAAAGTCGATTGTTTATTCCTCTAAGTATGAGAGCAATTGATTCCTGTACCTTGTATTTTTAATGTGATTTTATTAGGTATACTAACACATGAAAACTTCCCTTGGAAATGTTTTACTGATAAACATGAAATGGTTTCAAATTTGGTTGGAATAAGTCAGTTTAATGCATTGTTTTGCTGCCTCGCTGAAATTGCCTTCATGCCGTTCAAATGAAAGACACCCCCATTCGGAGAAGGGGGGGCTTCCTCCTGTATTTCTGCGTGTTTCCAGTTTTAGTTCTGCTCCCTTTAACTGATACATCCCTTCATTTTACAGGTTTCTGATTTTTTCAGAAACAGTGCCTTTGCATTGAATTTTTCCAAATGATACATACACAAGGCGAAGTGAGTCCTTCAACATAATGAATATTTGACACTCAGTGTCAGTTTACTTCCTAATATTTGCATTTCGGTAAAAAGGTGTTCCCCTTTATCTAAAGTGTGTGTGTTGGCCTACATGTCTTTTGTGCCATTTCCGGCTTCTGTGAAGAACCTCATTTGAGTAGTTGTGTCCATAGGTACAGAGGTGAAATAAGCACTTCCGAGTGTTCTCCATACGCTTAATGCTCAGGACTGTCTCCTTATCTCTGTTTCCTTTTAAGGAATATACACTCTTGCTTTTCTGTTCAGCATTTCTCTTACCTGCTTAAGACAGATGCAGTCCGTGTTCACTAGTCTGTGCATCTTATGATAATTTTCCTATGTGGCATATGAGCTGACTCCATCGGCGGGAGTCTGCTCTGTCAATAAAACCGTAACCCAAATCACAGTCTGTCGTCTTCTGTGGAGCACAGACAGCTAGCCATCATTTATCCTGTGACGACACTGCAGAGGAAAACCCTCTCACTGAGGGAGGATTTTCCAGCTTTGTGTCTGAGGACCAAGTATTTTACTTATAGCACGACTCGGCAAGTGAAGGAATTTCTTAGCACCCCCTGTGTGAGACTGTGGCACAGACACACTCAGACATTGAGGTGTAAAGGCAAGGAGGATTTGCAAACACATTTGTTGCTGACTTGTTGAGCTCTTTACTGCCAGAAGCATCACTGGTCCTGTGTGGGGTGCAGGTGACAGGACACCGGGGCCCTATGGGACACAGCAGATAGTACCATGTTGTAACATGTCATCCCTCACACAGCACCGAGGGGCCTTGAGGAAGAATAGGTTACAATGCATGGCCTGAAGGAGTATTCAGATCGGAGCTGTGCTCTCCAGGCCTTCCCAGAGCCGAGGGTTACACAGGGGTGACACAGTGCACAGACGTTTGACTCTGATTTGATGTGCATGTACATGTTTCACACTAGTGACTGGCCGACGAATATCAGCGAGATATATTCTAAACAAATGTTGCTATGTCGATGGCAGTCAACACTTGGAGTGCCAGGTGAATATTTGTGGTGCAGATATCTAAAGAAAGCTTATCCAACCACACCGCAAAATGCCTGAGTCCCTGCTCAGGAGGACCTTAATTCTGATGTCCGTGCACACCCCCCTTCCTTTGTTGTGTACATACCCACTTTGTCACATTCAGAGTACCAATGTTATGTGATGTCAAACTGGCCCAGGCAGTGTGCTGCATCATTTCCAAGTGAATGCTTCTCATCCACGACGCACTGAAATCTGTGAGGTAGCAAGGCTTTCCAGTTGAGAGCCCTGCTTTTATGTATCTGTTCCTCAGACCGATTTGTTCTCGTTTTTCTGTGAAACATAGAGTGAGGATATTATCTGTGTCACAGGATTGTCCCAAGGGTCAGGGTGGAAGAAATGGAAGGTGTGAGCTTCCTGTCTCCCTAGTCTTCTTCCTCACTTCTGTTAAGTTAACTACTGTTAAGTGAACTAGGCTAGAGAGCAACCGAAGCCCACATCATTGTGAGGCCGATATTAGCATACAGACGGAGAGGAAAAGAACTCTGGAATAGCATCGTTGAACTGCCAATAAATGTAATCACTGAGGTGACAAGACTGGTATTCTACTTTGTGTGCTTCTGTAGGCTTTGAATAATTTTGACACAAACTTGGATTACTCTTGTAATTAGGAAAAACATTTGTTTAATCCAAACCATCTGACTTAAGGCATACTCAGGTCAATGCTACTGAAGAAGAAACGTAAGATTTCCTATAAATCTACTGCTCTACTGGGGACAAGGGCCATGTCCATTGGAGAGGTTAATATATGAAACAGAATTAGCTGTCTTTCGATGACTATTGAAGACAGGTGACAAATACATGGGGCTAATTATACTGTTCTTGCCACTGTTGTGCATGTTTGACAAGGTTCAAAAAACCACTCCTGTCATATGCTACAACATGGATGAACCCGAGAACATTGTACTAAATGAACCAAATCAGTGCCAGAGGGGAAAATGCTGTACACTTCTGCTTTTATAAGTAATCTAAAATAGTCACACTCATAGGAGCAGAAGGTAGAAATGGTGAGAGCCAGAGACTGAGGGGAAGGACAGATGGGGAATTAATCTGCAATGGGTGGAGATTTTCAGTCACACCAGATGAACAATGCTTAGAGACGTGTTCTAGAACAGCGGTCCCCAACCTTTTTGGCATCAGGGACTGGTTTCGTGGAAGACAATTTTTTCTCAGATGGGCAGGAGGGGGGCGATGGTTTCAGGATCTTTCCAGTGCTTAACATTTATTGCTCACTTTATTTCTATTATTGCATGGTAAAATGTAATGAAACAGTTATGCAACTCACCATTTAAAAAGAGATGTAGAAGGAAGTGGTACCTGAAATAATGGGTGGCCACAGGTGAAGTTAAATAAGTGTCAGATTCTGACTTCAAACCTGCCACCAGACGCAGCTGTACAACTGAAGTACATCAGGTCACGTGCCACTCACCGATAGGGTTTTGATATGAGTCTGTAAGCAATTGGTTTATCAGGGTCTCTGTGCAGGCAAACCTCACTATAATGTTAATCTGTATTTGCAGCTGCTCCCCAGTGCTAGCATCACCGCCTCAGCTCCACCTCAGATCATCAGGCATTAGAGTCTCATAAGGAGCACGAAACCTAGATCCCTCATGCGTACACTTCACAGTAGGGTTCACACTCCTCTGAGAATCTAATGCTGCCGCTGATCTGACAGAATGTGGAGCTCAGGTGGTCATCTGAGCAACGGAGAGTGGCTGTAAGTACAGATAAAGCTTTGCTTGCTGGCCCTATGCTCACTTCCTGCTGTGCAACCCCGTTCCCCACAGGTAATAGACCAGTACCAGTCCATGTTCCAGGGGCTGGGGACCCCTGCTCTGGGCACATAGTTAGTTAACAATCTTGTATGGCACACTGACAATTGTTGATGAGGGCACATGTCATGTTATGTGCGTTTTAGTACAGAAAAACAAGCAGACAAAAACACTCCTTATGTTTTTTATTCCGTATGCTGTAAACCTTTGACAAGTTCTTGGTGATTCCCTGCTGTTTTTGCACCCCCCCATATGCTGGGGAATGTGTGGGTGTTGGAGTCAAACAAAATCGTGCTCAAATACTAGGTGATCTGGAAGAGATTACTTACCTGGCTTGTCCTGGTGTCGTCTTTTGTAAAGGTAATTTAAGATAACCCCATCTATCTTGCAGAATTGTTGTAATGATTCGATGTACCCGTTGACCAATAATGACAGATATTATTATCCTTTAATTAGTTCCTAGCTAGTTCCAAGACCATGTTAGGTACCCAATAAATACTTGCTGAATAAATCAGTTACTTCAGTATGAGTGAATTTCCAGTCAATTCACACACTCTTCTCTAGTTTTTTGCCACTGTCATGCTAAAATTTTGCATTTTATCCTAAGGTAGATGACATTCAAATTGATCTATCCATGTAGTAATATAGCTTTTTCTTGACTACACTTTCCAGTGGAAGTTCCTCTTCCATTCCTCAACTCTGTTCCTCTTCTGTCTGTGTGTACTTTCCCCCACTTCCCTGGTCCTGGGCCTGCCTACCCTTCCCAAAAGTCCTCCACCTGGCTAATCACCATCACCACTCCTTTCCACCAATGTAATTCCTTCCTTTCTTTCAGGAATCGGTTGAAGGGCTCATGGTCTTCATTAAAACCTCCCTGTACTCACTGAAGCTACAGTGACTTTGCCCTCACTTATGATTTCTTCAGAGCTCATGTAAACTTAAACCAATGCAAATTCCCACTTGGTCATAGGGTATACAGCAGAGTCCCAGAAATAAGTCTTGAAACGAGGCACGCTGTGGACCCTAAAGCAGGAGACGTATCCTACGTGTCTTTTGCATCCTTCACCGGTGTGCCACAGTGTTGCTCCCACAGCATGGGGTAGCAGTCCTAAAGAGGGCGGAGTTTGGAATTTGACATTTGCAGGCTTGAGTTTTAACCCTGGCTCTGTAACCTATTGGACCATTGGAAAGTGATCACAACTCTCTGCCTCATTTGTACAACCAAAGTCACGCCCACTTGGGAGGGGGACCGTGAGAAAAAAATGACCTCATGCACGTGAAGCATTGGCCACGCTGCCTGCGACTCGCCCGTGTCCAACAGGCTGTCGCTGCAGTTATCCTAGAGTTCATTTCCTCTTCCTTTAGATTCTAGGGGTACATGTACAGGCTTTGTTGTGTGAGTCTATTGAGTGATGGTGAGGTGTGGGCATCTAATGAGCCCACCCCCAGATGCCGAGCCTGGCCCGGGTGAGTAGTTTTTCAACCCTATTCCCTTCCCTCCCTCTCTCTTCTGGCCGTCCCCAGTGTCTGTTGTCCCCATCCTTGTGCCCGTGTGTGCCCAGTTCTGGCACTCACTTGGGAGAGAGCACATGTGACATTCGGTTTTCTGTTTCTATAATTCGCTCAGCACAACAGCCTTCAGGTGCTTCCCCATTGCCCCAAATGTCACGATTTCTTTCCTTTGTGACTGTGTGGTATTCTATGGTGTGCATGGTCCACGTTTTCTTTACCCAGGCCACTGTTGATGGGCACCTAGGTTGCTTCCGTGTCTTTGCTATTGTGAATAGTGCTGCGATAAGCATAGGAGTGCGGTGTCTTGGGTAGGGCCACTGATGCTCCTTTGGCTGTATGCCCAGATATATCCCTTTACATGGCTGGGTTGAACGGTCAATCGATTTCTAGTTCTTTGAGAGATCTCCAAACTTTTTTCCACAGGGTTGAACTAGCCTATGTTCCCAACATCGCCATGTGAGTATGCCCTCTCCACAGCCTCGCCAACCCTGATTGTTTTTGACTTTTCAATAATAACCATTCTGACGCGTGTGAGATAGTATCACATTGTGATTATGATTTGCCTTCCTCTGATGATAGGTGACGCTGAGCATTTTCTAATATGTTTGTTGACCACTTGTATGTCTTCCTCTGAGGAGTATCTGCTCATGTCCTTTGTCCACTTTTTAATGGAGTTATTTTATTTTCCTGTCAATTTGTTGCGTTCCTTACAGATTCTGGATATTTGGCGTTTGTCAGGTGCGTAGTTTGCACATACTTTCTCCCATTCTGTGGGCTGCCTTTTTATTCTGTTGATGGCTTCTTTTGCTGTGCAGAAGCATTTTGACTCGATAAGGTCCCACTTGTCAAATTTTTGCTGCCTTTGTGAGGACTTGGTCATGAATCCATCGCCTAGGCCAATGTCCACCAGAGGGTTACCTAGGTTTTCTTCTACGGCTCTTAGAGTTGGAGGTCTTATGTTTCAGTCTTTAATCCATTTTGGGTTAATATTTGTATATGGTGACCGATGGAGGCCCAGCTTCATTGTTCTACATATAGTTAGCTGGTTTTCCTAGCACCATTTGTTGAATTACGGTGTCCTTCCCCCAGTGTTTGTATTTGTTGGCTTTGTCAAAGGTGAGTTGGTTGTAGGTCAGCAGTTTTCTTTCTGGTTTCTCTATTCTGTGCCGTTGGTCTATGTGTCTGTTTTTGTACCAGTGCCATGCTGCCTTGATTCCTACAGCTTTGTACTGTCTGAAGTCTGGCAGTGTGGTGTCTCCAGAGCTGTTCTTTGCTGAGAATTACTTTGGCTATTTGGGCTCTTTTTTGCTTCCATATGTGTTGAAGTATTGTCTTTTGTAGGTCAAAGAAAAATGATGCTGGTAGTTTGATAGGAATTGCGTTGAATCTGAAATTTGCTTTGGGCAGTATGGACATCTTGATGATATTGATTCTTCCATTTCATGAGCCTGGAATATTTTTCTATTCATGCCATTTATTTCTTCTGCAGTGTTTTGTAGTTTTCATTGTAGAGGTCTTTCACCTCTTTGTTTAGATGTATTCTGCAGTATTTTATAGTTTTGTGTGTGAGGCTATTGTGAATGGGGTTCTGCTTTGATGCGGTTCTCAGCCTATTTGTTTTTGTTGTATAGAAATGTTATTGATTTTCCCCCAAAGTTTTAAAACAAAGTTTATCAGCGAAAGAAGAGAGGAAACAAAAGGCAGGAGAATGTTTCATACCAGAATGGCCTGGCATGGGCAAGACTCGAAAAAGACTGTTTAGAAATGCTCTTGATTTTTGAGCACTGATTTTGTATCCCAAGATTTTCCTGAAGTCATTTATCAGTGTTAGGAATTTTTTGGTGATGTATTTTGCGTTTTCTAGGTATGGAATCATATCGTCTGGGAAGAGAGATAATTTAACTTTCTTTTATCCTATTTGGTTGCATTTTGTTTCTTTTTCTTGCCTGACTGCTCTTGCTAGGACTTTCAGGACTGTATTGGTTAGGAGTAGTGAGAGTGGACATCCTTGTCTTTTTCTGGTTCTTAGGGGGAATGCTTCCAGCTTCTGCCCGTTCATTATGTTGTTGGCTGTGGGCTTGTCATAGGTGGCACTTAGTATTTTAAGGAACGATACTTGGGTGCCCAGATGTTTGAGGGTTTTTATCACGAAGGGAAGTTAGATGATCTCAAATGCTTTTGCTGTGTCTATTGAGACAGTCAAGTGGTTTTTGGGTTTACTTCTGTTTATGTGGTAGATTACTCTTACTAATTTGTGTATGTTGACCCAACCTCACATAAAAGCCCCCTGTTCATGATGAATGATCCTTGTCATGTATTGATGAGGGTTTTGCGTCTATGTTCATCAGGAATATAGGCCTGTAGGTTTCTTTATTTTTGTGTTTGTGCCATTTTTTGGTATTAGGATAATATTGGCTTTGTAGATTGAGTTAGAGAGGAGTCCTTCCTTCTCAATCACTTGGAATACTTTCAGTAGGATGGTGCCAGCCAGATCTTTCTTGAACATCAGTTAGAATTCATCTGTGAATCTACCTGGTCTGGGGCTTTTATTAGCCAGTCATTTTTT
The DNA here is from genome assembly GCA_027257055.1 of Cephalopachus bancanus. Classification (NCBI taxonomy): domain Eukaryota; kingdom Metazoa; phylum Chordata; class Mammalia; order Primates; family Tarsiidae; genus Cephalopachus; species Cephalopachus bancanus. Next base: position 371,701 of record JAPVLO010000870.1, read on the forward strand.
AAATTGCAGAATCAGTTTCTTGGTCTGTTATTGATTTGTTCAGGGTTTCAATGTCTTCCTGTTTAAATCTTGGAGGTTGTGTGATCTAGGAATTTATCTATTTTCTCTAGATTTTCTAGCTTACATGCATACAGATGCTCATAACAACCTCTGATAATCTGTTGTATTTCTCCAGGATTGCTTCTAATGGGGCCTTTTCATTTCTGATTGTGTTAATTCAGATTTTTTCTCTCTCCCTTTAAAAACAAAATGTGAGCCGGGCTCGGTGGCTCAGCCTGTAATCCCGCACCTTGGGAGACTGTGGTAAGTGGATTGCCTGAGCCTGCAGGTTCGAGACTCGCCTGGGCAACTTGGCGAGACCTCATCTCTACAATAAACCAAAAAATCAGCCGGGTGTGGTAGCGCGCACCTGTAGTTCCAGCTACTCGGAAGGCTGAGGCGGAAGGATCGCTGGAGCCCAGCAGGTCGAGGCTGTGGTGGCCGGGAGCGGCCACTGCCCTCCAGCCTGGGCGACAGAGTGAGACTCAAACTCAAAACAAAAAACAAAAAACAAAAAACCCCCAAAACAAACAAACGAAAAAAAACACCAAAATGTGGCCGGTTGGGGGGGCGTCTGTCAATCTTGTTTATTCTTTTAAATACCAAGCTTTTTGACTCATTGATCCTTCGTATGCTTTTTTTTTAAGTTCCAGTTTTGTTTATGAGGTCTGACAATGAAGTTCCCGAACTCATCTTAGACAGTGTGCTACGTACTTCATTGCTGAATATCACTCCAGTCACCTTTGAAGTACTCCCCTTAGGAAGCTGTGCACCACCCCCAGCACCTAGTCCACCCATCAAAGCAATTTTGGAACTCCCTATCTGGAATGGCCATCAGAGCTGTCATTGTATTACCCTTGATGTCCTGAATGTCATCAAAATGCCTTCCTTCCAATATTTCCCTTATTTTGAGGAAAAGAAATAAGTCACTGGGGGCCTGGTCAGGTGAGTGGGGAGTGTGTTCCAACACAGTGATTAGTTTACTGGCTAAAAATTCCCTCACAGTCAGTGCTGTGTGAGCTGGTTCATTGTTATGATCCAAGAGCTCCTTTGGGACCATTTTTGCACACAACTTTTTCATGCTTTAGCATTTTTAATTAAGATTTTCCCATTTCTCTATTGATGTTTATTTGGTCTGCTATGCTTCTCACAGTCAGCAGATGATTCTGACACCCAATGTGAGGGATTTTTGCAATGTTTTTGTCATTGCTGCTCGTTACTGGCCATCCTGACCTCTCTTCATCAGGAAAATGTTTAATGCATTTGTACACTGCCGCTTTCTTCATGGCATTATCTGCATAAACTTTGACTGTGTCCCTGATTTCATTTCCACTCTTGCCAAGTTTGACAAGAAATTTAGTGGTTTTTTTGTTGCTCTATTCAAAATTTGATATTCTCACAATGGCACACAAAACCTGCAACAAAAATAATCAACACACCACTCAGAAAGACTTGCCACGTGTCTACAGGAACATAGCTGTGAGATACTGATAGACCAAAGTTATGAAACCCCACTGAGTTGTTTGTCCCCTGCACACTATGGCAATTTCGCACACTTAATTGTCAGATCTCATAGTTCTGCTCTGATTTTGGTTCTTTTCTTCTGCTAGCTTCGAGCTTTGTTTTGCTTTTATTTTTGATTTTCAACCCCCATGGATGCAACGCCAGACTGTTTGAGATCTCTATTTTCTTCATATGGGTGTAGAAAACTATAAACGTCCCTCTTAGTACTGTTATCATGATATGCCCAGAGGTTTTGATATGTTGTGTCTTTATTTTCACTTGTTTCTAAGAATCTTCCTGTTTATGCTTTGATTTCAGTGTTTACCTGAAAATTATTCAGGAGCACGTTCTCTTTGCATGCATTTCTGTGTTTTTGAGGGTTCCTCTGGGTGTTGACGTCCATTTTTGTCCCAGTGGCATCCAAGAAGATGCCTGATACAATCTCAGCTTTTTGGAATTTATTCAGGCTTGATATGACCAAGTATGTGGTTTATGTTAGAGTATGTTCCATGTGCAGATGAGAAGTATATATATTTCAGGGCTGGTGAGGGGAGTTTCAATTAAGTCTAATTGGTCAGATGTGAAATTTAAGTCCGAGGTTCCTTTGGAAGGTTTCTGTCTCTCGGATCTCTCTAAAGCTGGTAGCAACATGTTGAAATCTCCCGATGTTATTGTGTGGCTGTCTATGTCCTCTCTTTGGTTAAAGTAGCAATCATTTTTATAAATCTGGGCACTAGTATGTTGGATGCATGTACATTCGATATAGATATTTTTGTTGTTGAATTGAGTCCTTTATCACTATGTAGTGCCCTTCGTTGCCCTTTTTTACTTTTCTTGTTTTAAAGTCTATTTTATCTTTTGTAAGCATAGCAGTTCCTGCTTTTTGTCCCCCCATTTGTGGGGAAGATCTTTCTCCATCTCTTTACCACGAGCCTATGAGGTGGGTTTCCTGAAGACAGCAGAAGGATGACTCATGTTGTTTGTTTTTAAATCCAGTTTGCCACTCTGTGCTTCAAAAAGTGGCACATTCAGGCTGTCCGTGTTCAAGGTAGTTATTGCTATAGAGGGTTTGCTCCTGTTCTATTGTGTTGCCAGTGTTGTGGTTGATTTGCCTGCTCTGTAAACTATCGCCCAGCCTGTCCGGCACCACCAAGCTGATCAGGTTGGTGTGGGGTGGCATTTTCCCACTCAGGCAGGGAACTTCCTCTCACTCTGGTGTGGGTGGCAGAGGCCATGCCTGACTGGAAGTCCCAGAATTTCTCTTTCCTGCCTGCTCGTGGACAGGGCCAAAGCAGCAACATTGCCGGAGGGGCCCAGCGTGTTCGGCTCCTCCAACGTAATCAGGTAGGTGTCGGGGTGCACCTTCCTGCCTCCACAGGGACCTTCCTCTTGCTCCCTCCGGCATGGGCAGGAGGGTTCCTGACTGGCTGTGAGTCACAGAGGCACTCTGTGTCCTGGCCCCCTCCCTGCTCCATAGAAGGGGCTGAGATGATGGCAGGGGTTGTGTAGGCCTGGCCGCCCCCTCTTCTGACCAGTGTCCTCCTAGAGTCAAGCCCGAGATGCCCCCCTTGGCCGAGTCCTGGGCGGGTTCCATGAGCAGGCCACCTCTGAAGTAGAAATAACACTTCCAATAGGAGTCCACAAAGGGAGGGATGTGCCCATGTGGTACAGCGTGCAGCTGCAGCGTCTGTTCTGGTGGTGGTGGGTGGGGGTCCCTCTGCGAGAGTAGGGGGTGGCAGCCCCTGGTACCAGATATCACAGGAAACAAGAGCCCGTGGGCTCCGTGTGGATCCAAGTGCTGGTTCTGTACAGATTCGGGGAATTCCTTGTGCTCAGCCAGGGAATGGGAGATGGAATAGCATGTCTCCCCAGTTTGTAAGTCTACAGAGGCCCACGGGAGGTGTGTGACACCCCTGGAAACTCTCTCAGTCACTCCCCCTTCCTCTTATAAGAATTCCTCTCTGGGTTATGCACCAAGTTCGGATCTGAAGGCGGCTGGGGTTGGACCGCTTTGCTCTCTCTGGTGGCAGATGTCCTTCTGTGGAGTCCCAGTAGACTTCCAGGCAGTTTCCTGAAGAATCAATATGTACCCAACACTTCAGTTCCTCTCTGTGAGCCGAGGTACTCACTGGCTGCCTCCTGCTGGCCACCTTGACCCTCTCAGTCCAGAATTTAGAGTCCCTGTCAAAATGGTCTGAGGCCTTATTTCTAATCAGCTTCCATCCTTTTGAGGCTTTCATTTTCTTCAATTCCAGATTGTATATATATTTTGAGAGCTACTCCTCGTCTATGCAGCATTGATGTGGGCTGCAAGGAATCAGCAGGTGAGGAAGCCACAGCTGCAGGTGAGCAAAGGTTGGAATGTTCCAAGGAGTCAGGAGAAGAGCAGGTTCCGTGGGCCAAGGGAGTAGAGATGGGCATTCTTGCCATGTGTGCTGTCTTCTGGGGTCTAATCTCAGAAGCATGTGCACACACACACACACACACACACACACACACACACACACACACACATCTAATGCCTACCTCCTGAACAAGGAGTTTCCGTAATTTCTCACCGATTGTCTGCCACAGCTGAGAGTCCTATGATGAAGTTTGTGGCAATGGTTGTCACCGGAGATCTTTCCTTTTGGGATGCAGGGAGGTTTGCCTTCAAAGGTCATACAGCTTCGATATCCATTACTTTATTAGAAACGTCAGTTGCTGCATCATCAGAAAACTGCCGCTGCATTATGAAAATCAACTGCTGCCTGTGGTTCTGTGCTATTTGGTGCCCCTCCTCTTCCCATTCAGCTGTTTATGTGAAGCCTGGGCTTGTGGGGAAGATGGAGATGGAGAGGTAGAATTTAAGTCTTATCAACGAATTCTTTTTGTATGTAAGGTGTCCAGTAACGACTTAATGAAGGGGTAGCATTTATGGATGTTTGAAATGTCGTCAGTTAGTTACGTTAAGAATACGTCCCTGATTTCAGACTCATCCCCTTATGATGGATAACGAAGGTCAACAAATTGTGAAAACGTCCTTACCTGTGTAATTTCACAAGCACAGGAGCTTTCCAGAGCTGCATGTGCCTGAGACACCCATCTGCCCATCAGCACAAGAAAACATGAAGCCCCAACGCAAAAGCCGAAATCAGCGAATCAGGATGGGGCCCCAGGCAAATAGCAACTGAAGCTCTGACTGCCATCAAGGGTGAAAGAGGGTTTAGGAAACATCAAGAAGGTTTTCAAAAAGTAATGAAATAATTGTCGTGTATCATTTGGAAATACGGGTTTAATGGAAATATTATGACATTAAAATAAGATACACATAATGAAATGAATTCTTCTCAAAATTTTTTGTATCGTGTGCATTTGGGGTGCGCAACATAGTTTGATACACATGAGCATAGTGAAAGGATTCCCACAACAAATTAGCAAACGCAAATTTTCCTTTCCATACTGACCTTTTTAGGTGGAAAGATCACCTAAAAGCTACTCTCTTGGAAGTGTTCAGTATACAAGGCAAGGTTATTGCCTAGAGTCCTCTGGCCCGAGGTTTCATCTCTAGACTGGCACCTAAATGCAAATATGCATCCTTCGACCTGCTTCCTTCCCACACTCTCCCCACCCCTGCTAGCCCCTCTCTACTCTCTGTTTCTGTTTATTCCATCTTTTCGTTTTTTCAAAGATTCCACCTAGAAGTGAGATCATACAGTAATTTCCTTTCTGTGTCTGGCTTATTTCATTTAACATAAAGTTTTCCAGGTTCAAACATGTTGTGACAACTTACAAGAGTGCCTTTTTACAAAAATATTAAATTGGTAAATAAAATAGAAACACATATTTTTGTGTACAAGATGATGTTTTGAAACGCGTATAAATTGTAGAATGGCTAAATCAAGCGCATTAACATATGTATTCCCTCTCATGCTTATGTGTGGTGAGAACACTTTACACTCTTAGCAATTCTCAAGAATACAATACATTGTTCTTAACTCTAGCCACCCTGTTGTCCAATAGATGTCTTGAACTGATTCCCTCTATCTAACTGGGATTTTGGCTGACATCTCCCCAGTTGCTCTCTGTCCGCCCTGGTAACCACTATCCTACTCTCTGCTTCTATGAGTCCAACTTTTGTCAATTCCACATGTAAGTGAGATCACGATGTATTAATCTTCTGTATCTGGCTTTTTATCACTTAACATAATGTCAGGTTCATGAACAGTGGGTTTTCCTGCTTTTTTTGAGGCATATTTTAAGGTATTTCATAGTGTATGTATACCACTTTTTCCTTATCTGTTCATTCATTGATGGGCCTTTAAGTCACTTCCATATCTTGACTATTGTGAGTAACACGGGAGTGCAGGAAAAAAATCAGTATATTGAAGATTCAGTACATTGAAGTTATAATCTACTGATCTTTACTTTGTTTTGTTCTGAGGAACCTACATACTGTTTTCCAAACGGCTGTACTAATTGACATTCCTCCAACATTGTGCGAACGATCCTCATTCTTCACATCCTCTTTTTGACAATAACCGTTCTAACGGGTGTCAGGTACGATCTAATTGTGGTTTTAGTATGCACTTCCCCGATGATTAGTGATGCTGGGCATATTTTCCACCTACCTATTGGCCATTACTAGGTGCTTTATTGAGGAACGTCTGCTCGGGTCCTTGGCCCATTTTTAAGAATTGGGTTATGTAATTTTGTGCTATGCAGTAGTTGGCGTGTCTTAGTTTGGCTGTTAACCTTTTATGAGACATATGTTTTGCTAATATGTTCTTCCATTCCTTAGGCTGTCCCTTCACTCTGTTGATTTTTTCTTGGACTATGCAAGAAAAAATGGGCGGGCGTCTCCTGAGCCGGGACCCAAGCCACGTGCGTGGGGTCATTTCTTTCTGGGTCACCCCGGATAGAATGTAAAGGCCTTAATCCCACCAGTCTACTTGCACTTTTCTTGCTTGCAATTTTGGGATCATTTCCAAACAGTCATTGCCCAGACCAAAGTTAAGGTGCTATTTCTCTGTGTTTTCTTTGGTAGTATTACAGCATCCGGTCCTGTGCTTATGTCATTCATCCACTTTGAGTTGATTTTTGTGTATGCTATAGGGTAAGGGTCTCGGTTCTTTCTTCTGCATGTCAATATCCACTTTTCCTAATCCAATTTATTGAAGAAACCGTCTTTTCCCCTTGTGTGTTCTTGGCTACTTTGGGGAAAATTATTTCAATGTATATGTACAGATTTATTTCTGGGGTCTCTACTCTGTTTCACTGGCCTGTGCTTCTGTTTTTATGCCAGTACCATGATGTTTTGGTTACTGGAGCTTTGTAGTATACAGCTGACTCTTGATCGGCATGGCTTTGAACTTCATGGGTCTAGTGATCAGTAGATTTTTTTTCAATAAATAAAGTTGGCTCTCGATGTTGGCGGGCTCCACATCTGCATGCAAACACGGAGGACAAATATAGTATCCATGGGATGTGAAACTTGCATATCCAGAGCGCCATTTTGTATCTGTGTGTTTTAAAGGGTCAACTGTGGGGCTTGGGTATGCGTGAAGTTTAGTATCAGTGAGGGTCCTGGACCCAATTCCCTGCAGATACCAAGGGACGACTGTATTATGAAGCCAAGTAGCATGATGCCTGCAGCTTTGTTCTCTCCCCACAAGATTGCTGTGGGCTATCTGTGGTCTTTTGTGTCACCATATGAATTTTATGATTTTTCTTTGTATAAATTTATGGGGTGTGAGGGAAATTTTGTTGCATGAATACATTGCCTACAGGGAAAGCCAGGGCTTTTAGGGCATCCGCCACCCAAATAACGTCCATTGCACCCATTATGTGATTTCTTATCATCCACCCCCTCCTGCCTCTCCACTCTTCCGAGTCTCCATGGTCTATCTTTCTTGACTCTATGCATGTATATATATACATGTTATGTACGTAAGACCGTGAGGTATTTGTGTCTGTGTGTCTGAGGTGTTTCACTCAAAATCGCAGCCCCCAAATTGCACATTGTGTCTTTGGTCATGCTTCACATGACCGTATAGCGTTACCCTTTTCCTCTGATTATACCCCGGACCCTTCGTGTGGATGATGTCCTGGGGCTTCACAGCAGAAACAGACACGATGATTCTGCAGGATTCACTTCTGTTTGACACTCAGAGGCAAGCACACATGCCAGAGTACACTGGCCTTCTGTCAAGGGGGAGTCCTCTCACTCGGGTTCCCGACTGCTGCTCTTTTCTCTGGGCTATGAGACAGCCCCTAGCTTGTGAACCTGAACAGGAGCCCGATGACACGAAGTCGTGAACATATTAACACGAAGGTGCTTGGAAATGTGCAGTCACAAAGCACACTAAGGTGTGTCCTCAAAGCAAGGACGCAGTGAACTTACGTGGCAAAAGCACATCTAAAAGCCCATGAACCTGCAAAAGGGAGAGGGATGAGGCTGAGGTGTCAAGGCTAGAAAGTCGGAAAACCCACAGTGTGGCCAGTGTGACTCCACAGTCTTTCAACCTGCTGCTGTGCAAAAAAGCCTGGAATTTTGTAGGGGAAGGGACTGTCAACGACCAGGCCATCAAGTCTGTCCCTCAGAGAAGTGTCTTATTTGGTTGAGGTTATTTCTAAGGAGATACAAGTCCCGGAGTAGAGCCCATACTTGAGCGGAGGCACGTCCGAAACCGTGGTGCAGACCGATTCGGGGAGAAGGGCTGACCCACAGAGCCGCAGCAAGTGTTAACCTTTAGCAACCGGAGCCAGGTTGACACAGGAGCCTCCTGGCCCTGCCCTGTGGCGAGCAGGTCCCCTGGCCCAGGAGGGGTGAGGTCCCGGTCCTCGTCTTGCCTTTAGCCACGCCCCAGTTCGCGGCACCGGGGGCAGACGCTCAGAGGTCAAGGGCCTCTAGGGGGCGTGACCCCGCGGCCCCGCCTGGCGCATGCGCGCGCTGTGGGCCAATCCGCAAAGAGCCCGCGAAAGCCGGGCCGCTCGCTCCGTTCATTCTGGGCTCGCCGAGGAGTGTCGCGCTCCGCCGTCAGAGGTCGCCGAGCGCCGAGGCCCCGGGAGGCGGCTTCCAGGCTTCTCAGGTGAGGCGCCGGCGGGTGGGCAGGGGCGTCAGAGGGGCAGGCGCCCTTAAGGGGACGAGGGTGTGGGGGCAGGGCGGCCGGGGTGACCTAGGAAGGAAAGACCCCGCGTGGCTTGGGTCCCGGCTCAGGAGACGCCCGCCATGGAGGGCTGGCCAGGGCGGGTGTTGGGGGGCGGTCAGGACGGGTCCCAGTCCCGAAGGGATCATGGCGGGCTCTGCGGGTGCGGGGGGGGACTTCTGTCCTTCCTGCCCGCAGCCTGTCAGGACCCACGGGTTGAGTGTCCTTCTGGGTGTCCTCCACAGCCGGTGGACGATCCCAGGCCCTGGCTGTCCAGGGCAGGGTGGATGGGTTAATGACCCATGGGATTGGCAGGAAAGACACGGAGTCACCCCAGGGTGCGTCCTCTGACCAGCACGGGGTCATCTGTGGACTCAATGGTCAGTCCCCACCCCTGGCTGTCCAGGACAGGGGCAGATGGGTTAATGACCCATGGGATTGGCAGGAAAGACACTGTGTCACCCCAGGGTGGGTCCTCTGACCAGCACGGGGTCTCCTGGGGACAAGTGGGCAGTCCCCACCCCTGCCTGTCCGGGAGAGGAGCAGATGCGTTTATGACCCATGGAGTTGGCGGAACAGACACTGTCACCCCAAGATGCGTCCTCTCACCAACACGGCATCACCTAGGCCAAGTGGGCAGTCCCCACCCCTGACTGTCCAGGGCAGGGGCAGATGGGTTCATCACGCATGGGATTGGCAGGAAAGACACGGTGTCACCCCAGGGTGCGTCCTCTGACCAGCACGGGGTCACCTGTGGACTCAGTGATCAGTCCCCACCCCTGGCTGTCCAGGACAGGGGCAGATGGGTTCAGGGAGATGGAGGGAAAGACACTGTGTCACCACAGGGTGGGTTCTCTGAGCAGCACGGTGTCACCTGGGGGCAAGTGGGTAGTCCCCACCCCTGACTGTCCAGGAAAGGGGAAGATGGGTTCATGTCCCAAGGAATTGGCGGGAAAGACACTGTGTCACCCCAGGATGGGTCCTCTGACCAGCTTGAGGTTAAGAACACGTGAAACACAGCATGTTCACAGGGGTAACGATGTCGTATGGATAGCTCCAGGAAAGTATTTTTAAAGTGACCTTGAATGGATTTCTTTCTGTATATACACTCAAGCATGTCTACCCGTGGGCATCCCCTCCTGTCACGGTCTACAGTTAAAATAATCCTTCACTCGATTGTTTAAAAAATTAATTTTCTTATTGTGCATTAAATGATTTCTATCTTTTTGATGATCTCATGGGACAGAATGCTCTTTTGTATTTAACGTAATGAGGTGTGACAGTACTCCATGTGTACAAGTTTTCGGAATCGGAGGATATTTTGTGAATGTAGAAACTGAAGTCTTGGTTTGTCACCCTTCATGCACATTTCCAACATAGACACTGTGTTGATTCTTAGCCCCCTTTTATACCCTGTAAATTCAATGTGATTTTTAGATAGACCCATTGGAATTGGCACACTAAAACATTAAGACCTGACACTTTTCACCAAAAAGAAGTAGGCGTATCTTCCGTTTTGAGACAACACTCGTATGATCAGTGTAGGTGTCTTTCTAATATTGCTGAACCATCATTTCCGTATGCATCTGCATCTACAGGAGCAAAATAATGTTCTACATGAACCTTTAACGAATTTTCACTTTCTGTATTGCTTACATGAATCAGGCTCTTCTTGCAGAGAGAAAATGAACACCGATGCGACCACGGAGGCCACTAAGGACAACACTGAGCAAACTCCACATGCACTACAGGAGGACAGGTCTGCTTGTTGGCTGTTTTGAACTCTGCAATTTGTGTCATTTCTTAGTATTTATCGGTGCCAGTCGCTTCAGGCAAACAGTATCCTGTATTGATCGGAGTCTCCACTGAATACTGTATTTTATTTGAATATTCTCCAAGCAGATAAGTTTTTATATTTCTTTAGCCCCGTTTTTCCAGATTTGAGAGCTCTTACTCAGGAACCCATGAAGATGACACATTTTCACCCTTCAAATCTCAAGAGAGTGTTCCTGTAAAAGTAACTTGTTTGCATTTCTAGAGAAATGCTAGCAGAATATAAGACAAAAGTCTGGGTGAGTGGGGATGATACCCTCATTGAATCGACTTCTCAGGACCTCCGTGGTATTGACAGGACATGGCACGGAAACTGCTGTCAGAAACTGCTGTCAGATACAGGGAATGTTTCCGGAAAATGTGCAGTGCACTACATCCTCCTTTGTTTTGGGGAGGTAAAGGATGTCGGGGAGCATTCCTAGAAGTCAGTTAGGAAGAACTGTTCCAAGGGTGAGAGTCAATCAGTTCACCTTCTTCAGATGAGACGATTTCAGTTTCTAATGTTGTGGTATAAATTATGCCAAGTCCATCTCCTTTTGAAACTGTTCAGGTTTTCAGTGTTTAAGTAATGTGACCATGTTCCACATTATGCGTTACAGGATGCAACTTCTGTACAAAAATTCTGAAAGGCTTCAGACTTTGCTGCAAGACTTGGTAAGAGACACGCAGAAGGCTGAGGGACAACAAGAAAAATCAGCTGTAGGCATGGGCTTCGCTTTAGACTTAGTCAGTTGTATCTGACCGAGACGCAGGTAACATGGGTTCATGCAGACAAGTCGGCGAGAAGGGGGGAGTACCCGAGCCCGGAGGGTCAAGGTGGGCGGAAGCTGTGTGACGAGAGCCTGGACGTCCTCTCTGGATTGCTTCTGACTCTGGCGAGATAGTCCGGTCATGAGTGAGAGAGAGGGAGGGGAGGAGGAAGAGAAGGCAGGGAAGTGTATCCTGAGAGCGGGTCAGAGGCTGGACCAGGGGAATGCAATCGCTAAGCAGTGTGAGGCGTCCAACTTGGACGCGTGTCAGAGCCATCATGAGTTTTAGGTGAGCCCCGTTGCTGGATTGTGGTAGAGCAGCTGGAGAGTGGGATTCCCGAGGTTGGGTTGAGCCCATTATGTTGCCGGAGGGAGAAGCGGGGAGGCCCTGTGTGCGTGGATGGAGGTCTGGTGACTGGCTGTGGAGTTGAAGATGGGCCTGGGAAGTTGAGGGCCTGGGGCGTACGGTGGATGAAAGTGCTCCGTTTATTGGGTGTCAGGGACCTCTTGGCAACTGGGCTATCATCGTGAAGTAGTGAGCCAGGCCAGGAGGGGGGTCAGGTGCTGGGAAAAGTGGAGACTCAGCATGATGCAGCGCTCAAGGGCCTCACCGTGTGGGCCCCAACTCTGGTCCTGCCAGCCACTAGCTATGAATCCACGAGCAAAGTATTCACCTCTGTGCCTCAGCTTCCTTTCCTGTGAAGGGGAACCTGTCGCCTACATACCTCTAGCTGGGTGCAGTGTCACATACCTTTTGTCCCAGCCTCTCCAGAGGCTGAGGCAGGAGCTTCGCTTCAGCCCAGGAGTCCTGAGACTACCTGGGCACATGACAAGAACCCATCAGAAAAGCAGAATGAACCCCCAACAATCCAAAAGACCATCTACCTCAGAGTCGTTTTGGGGATGAGGGAGTTCCTGCATGATCAGGTTACTTAAATGTTCACAAAGGCACTGGACATGTGGTTCTGCACCATTGCTATTCCAAATGTGACGGAGACATTGCAGTTATGGGGAATGGTGAAATCCAGGGAGGACCCTGGGAGTGAGCCACAAGAGAGGAGAGCCCAACGTCACTGTTGGGGATTCGGTCAAGGATCAGCACGGCCAGCATTACTGGGAGATTCAGCTATGCATATGCTGAGTTGAGCAAGCATTAATTCATGCTGAAACCATCGGCAAGGGAGGTTATTCTGGCTTAGTTGCTGTTAGATGGGATCATTTTATAGACCTTACCTATTTGTGATAAGCGATTATTGCAAGGGTCATCTATGGTTTTTAGACCAAGAATGAAGGCATATTTTTTGAATCTTTGTAAGAGGAAACTTCCCGACTCAATGAGCAACTGAAAGGATGAATAACTTGTTTTCGTATGACAGTGGTGAGCCTGGTTATTGAAAATTGATGTAAAACTGTTAACCAGAAGATGTTCACCAGTATTGATTTCAAGACTCTTCCTTGACAGTGAATGTAGAGTTAATGTTTTTGCAATATTCAAATTTACCAGATTTTAGTCACAATTTTGCTTTATATTTCCAGGCTATGGTTCAAAAGGAAGTGAAGAGTTTCCTGCAAGATATAACTGCAGTGATGGAGAAACAGCGACAAATTCACACATTATGTGAAGAATTCGAACAGGTCTGTTGTGTTGGGTGACAAAATACATTCTTCAAAACTATGATGCTCGCAGCTTGGTTCTTTCCAAGTTCATGGGAAAAACATTCTGGTGATATCTTTTCAATTAGGAATCATTTTCAATTGGAATTTGTCACTCCAGATTTAATGTAATGGGTAAATATGTTTTTATTCTTGGGCTTCATAAATAGTTTAGTGGGGATGATTTAAGATAGGAAAGATGAGTTGGAAATTTTTCCTAGAGGTGTACGTTTTGTACCTAAGATTGTTCCTTTGTTACCACATGAATGAAGATGTGTATGTTCAACAACCAGCCTTTAAGAGGTCGGCAATAGAGATGTCATGCAAACAAAGCTTCTAAATCCTTTCTAGATGTCTCTTCCTTGTCTTCCACAGTTTCCGTTACATAGGAAAGAGCAAGTGGAACTCTATGGTATCTCTTTGATTTCTAATGTGCTGTATAAGGGTTTAATGACATACTGGCTTTCAAAATTGTTAGTCATTAGTAATGGTTTTATAGGCCAATTTTAATCATAGTGGATGGCAGCCCAGGTGTGTAACAGACTAGAAAAGCCAGTGGCGTGTGAACACTTTAGGAGTTGAAAATGACCTTCTGTCCCACTTGCGTATAAGCTATTTGCTGTCAGTGACAATGATCTCTTTTTCATACACATCCCTCCTTTTAAGAGTCAGGGGACTCCTTTTGGGGGAGGTATTCTTTTTATTAATCGTGTTTAGTACATGTTCAAAGTTCCCTTCTAAACGGACTGAGATGGCTTAAATATGTTGAGAAAAGTGTTTGAGAGGAAGACTCTTAAAAGAACTTGAAATTATCCCCATGCCAAACCGTGATGTAAATACAGCTTGCAAGCAGAGACCATGCTCCTGTCATGTTTCCTAGAAACCTAGAAACCTCAGCTTCCTTTCCTGTGAAGTGGTGTGGAGATTTGCATGAAATCCCTTTTTTTCTGAATGTCATCGCTAAATGTGACTGCTTAGAGGAGGAAGCGTGGCTTGATCTTTGAGTCCTCCAAGCCCTTTCTCCTTCCCCTCCAGTGAGCTGTCACCAGGCCCTGGAGTTTGCACCTCTGCAGTGGTATTTGCGTGGTTTTCTTCCCATTGCCGCTGCTGCTGCCCTGGTTCAGGACCTCAGTCTTCCTTGCTTGTTCCATGGAACTCTTCTCTCCACTCTCCCCACTTCTCCGATCCGTCCTTCTAGGTCTGTCATATTCTCTTCCTGCCACACAGCCCTTCCCTCTTCTCAACCTGTCAGTGGATGCCCCATCTGAATTCCTAGATATTCAGAGACCCTCCCCTGACACGACCACTTTTAGAGCTTCCTTTGCTCCATTCCTTCCACCCCACCTCCTGGATCATGGCCTTCCGGCCAGTAACTCACCAGAACTTCCATCCTTTGCCCGTGCTCTTCCCTGAGAATACTGTTGATGACTTTTTCTTTACGCACTGAAATCTAGTTTTTTTTGACACCTGAGTGGCCATTGGTCTCCATTTTCATGAACATACATGAATGAGTTGCCCTTCCGTGCCAATTAAAATGTTGCTATTGTGTCTGTGCACTGGTTCGTGTCACAGGATTATGGAAGAGATCATATATTTATTTTTCAATGCCTCCAAGCTCTTTCAGTAGTAAGAAGTACTTTAGTGTTTGCTGAAGACGTAGGATAGATTCTAAATATCCCAAAAGATGAAGAACATAATTGAATGTTTCTTCACCCCTGAAGAGTTCACGTACAAGGGCATTTCCTTCCATCTGAAAGTTCTATTCCCGAGACTGTTCTTGATAATAAATGGGTCATTTCTTGCTGAAGAGTCGCTGTATTTCACGAGATAGGACTGCCAGTCTTTTTCTGCGTTTGTTCCATCTTGAACTTTGCTGTTCACCATGCCATTTGTTTGAGCAAAGTCTATGACTGCTGTCCCTGCCATAATCGGATTTCTCTCCAATGTGGCGTGGAAAACTTTTAGTGGGTAGTTGAAGCTCCATGTATGAAATGTGATTTTAAATTAGGAATCGATCATCAGCATCTTTTTTGTATGCCAAAGGGAGTGCCTTTTGACATTTGATGCCCCATGGTTCAAACATGGCATGACATGTGGTGGTCTGTAGCTGAACTAGACTCTTTCATTTAGTGTTTCCAGGAGTTGGAGGAGAATCAGCAGAGTCTGCCTCGTGGTGCACAAAGGGAACTTTAAAAGGCAGGGGCCATGATGCAAGAAAACATTCTGTTGGAGACCGTAAGTGTGCATACTTTATATCAGAAACTAAAGATTGAGGTATGCACTGGACTATTTTATCTGTAGAAATGTGTTATAACAATGACCTCTGTTTCCTTTTTTGAGACAGCATTGGCAAGAGTTGGCATGTATTCAAATGTTTCTTGACTCTGTTACTCTGAAGAAAGAACTCAAACTGGAATTCAAAGATAGAAGCCTAACATGAGCTACACTAAAACACATGACAACGTTCAAAACAATTCTAGTCTAAAGCAGTACACGTTGCTTCTCTTTGGTTTGTTTGTTAAATGCAAGACCTTGTTTCCGGGAACGACAGAATGAGCCCCAAGCAGTTATATGTGTAGCAGCCGTTTCACAGATATTCTCTGTCCGTTAAGTTATGACAATAAAGGTTATTTTATTTGAGGTTGGCCCTAGTGGTTTTGTATGATTTTCAAATTGTGAAAGCACAGGCATGGGAGGTGACATTTTTCTTCGGGGAGATGTGCAAGAGGACAAAACCCATGTCATCCACACACCCTTTTGTATTTGCACCTTAGGTTACTGAGCCAATCCAATAAAAGTATGACTTTGAGAGAAAATTGGCCCGATAGCCTTACCAGAGTTGTTCAAATGACTTACATTTGTCTTCTTGAAAGATCTTTAAGACTTCTGAGCAGGATGAAGAAGTGTCCGGCCTGAGCCATGGGTTAGTGAATAGGTCATTTCCACTGTGGTATCCAAATCCCATTCCTTTGGTTTTGGTCCACTATTAAGGCCCCCACCCCTTAGCATTCAATGAAAGTATTTTAGTAACATATTTGTGTACATAATCACTTACGGTGAGCAGTATCTCCCATCTTTCTATAGGCAAATTATCTAGAATGCTTTGTTTGCAAGTTACATAATCAGTGAGGCTGTGGAGGTTTAAAATACATGCATGTAAAGCTTACATCATGAATCCTCATAGGTTTCCTTTTGCAACATGCATTTATTACTTGTGACCACACACAAAACTTTCATTTCGAAACTATGTATATAATACATATGGAATTCTTTCGGAAGATATCTGGAATAAGTTTGTAAAATCAATTGTTTTGCCGAGTTCCTGAAGTTGCTTTCATGAATCATTCAGAACAAAAGGACTGACTTCATGTCATTTTTCCATGTGCTTGTCCTTTTACTTGGCCCACATATTGCCCCCTGGCCGCTCTGGCCTTCGCAGCCTCGACCTGCCGGGCTCTGGCGATCCTTCCGCCTCAGGCTTCCGAGTAGCTGAAACTACAGGCGCGCGCTACCACGCTGGCTAATTTTTTGATTTATTGTAGAGATGAGGTCTCGCCAAGTTGCCCAGGCAGGTCTCGAACTCGCAGGCTCAGGCAATCCACTCACCTCAGCCTCCCAAAGCACGGGATTACAGGCTGAGCCACCGAGCCCGGCTACCCTCTTCTCTTTTTTAAGGTTTTCCAAAACAAATCTGTACAGATTCTCTTTTCCACCTGCAGTAGCCTATCCAGCAATAAGTGGGTCCTCCACCACGATCCAGCGTTTGACCTTGTGGGGAGACTCCATGTCGTAGAGTTTGCATTTTGTAAGGAATTTTCCTTCTAAGCCATTGCGTGTGTTGATAGAAGCGTGTAAGCACCACTTCAAGGGCTAAGAAGATTCTGATTTATAAGTTTTGTCTGTAGTGACATAGACAAAATAAGTGCGTCAAAGGTCCTGGTGTGAATTAGAATATTCCTGCTGAGCTATCTGAATAATTTGATCCTCCAGTGGTGAGAAGAGAGTCAGTACATGATTTGCTTAGTGATGGAGCGGGTGACATTCCTGCCATCCTCTTTGTACCTTAAACGAGTCAATGTGGACTTGAAGTGCCTTTGGGTGATACTCTTGAGGGAAGAGAGGTTTTGCCCTCAAAAAATTATTAGGGGTGCATCTGTGTATAGACATATATGTATACACGCACATATACACATGCACACACACACACACATACCTACACACATATAGACATAGGCACATTCATACACATATGCATGGCCTTATATAGGCACATGTACATATATGAGTATATGTGTATATGTATGTATATATATGCATACAGATTTGTACGTGCATGTGTGTCTGTTAACATAGATGACTTTATTCTTCATCACAGTTTTCGGCTGACAACAAATAGATCAGAAGAAGACATTTTGTCATTTATACCCTGATCTGCCCCTCCCCCAGCCTTCCCTAGCGTCAGTCTGGCTCCAGAGTGACACCTATTTGTAATCTGTGAACTTACATTCACACCTCCTTATCACCCAAATGACAGACGACATCAGGGTTCACTGATTATCATTTTCTTTGAGTTGGAGTCTCACTCCAGCGGTATGCTCCCAGCCACCCCAGCATTGACCTGCTGGGCTCAGATGATCCTTCTGTCTCAGCCTCCCAAATACCCGAAACTACAGGCACCTGCTACCACACCCAGCTAATTTTTTGGTTTATTGTAGAGACGAGGTCTTGTGAAGTTGCCCCGGCTGGTCTTGAACCCGTGGGCTCAGGATATCCTCTCACCTCAACCTCCCAAAATGCTGGGATTACAGGTTTGAGCCACCTTGCTTGGCTGATCATCAATTTTTAGGAACTAAAA
Source organism: Cephalopachus bancanus (assembly GCA_027257055.1). NCBI lineage: Eukaryota > Metazoa > Chordata > Mammalia > Primates > Tarsiidae > Cephalopachus > Cephalopachus bancanus. The sequence continues at coordinate 389,460 of JAPVLO010000870.1, forward strand.
TTCTTACCTGTCACCTGTGCTACAGCCACTTTTTTATTTTGTATAAAGAGAATACGTACTGCGTGCTTTTTTGTGATTATAAAGTCTTAACTCAAAACATCAGAAACCAGTCATCCTTAAATGTAAAGATTCATTTTATACTAAGAAATAAATGTCAAAATATGTATGTTGGTTTCTAATTTGGAAAATTTGGTTTTTTTCCACTTTTTTTTTTTTGTTAGAGTTTCACTCTGTCGCCCAGACTGGAGTGCAGTGGCCGCTCCCGGCCACTGCAGCCTTGACCTGCTGGGCTCCGGCCATCCTTCCGCCTCAGCCTTCCAAGTAGCTGAAACTACAGGCGTGCGTTACCACGCCCGGCTAATTTTTTGATTTATTGTAGAGATGAGGTCTCGCCAAGTTGCCCAGGCAGGTCTCGAACCCGCAGGCTCAGGCAATCCACTCATCTCAGCCTCTCAAAGCATGAGATTACAAGCTGAGCCACCGAGCCCGGCTACCCTCTTCTCTTTTTTAAGGTTTTCCAAAACAAATCTGTACAGATTCTCTTTTCCACCTGCAGTAGCTTATCCAGCAATAAGTGAGTCCTCCACCACGATCCAGCGTTTGACCTTGTGGGGAGACTCCATGTCGTAGAGTTTGCATTTTGTAAGGAATTTTCCTTCTAAGCCATTGCATGTATTGATAGAGAAGTGTAAGCACCACTTCAGTGTCTAAGAAGATTCTGATTTATAAGTTTTGTCTGTAGTGACATAGACAAAATAAGTACGTCAAAGGTCCTGGTGTGAATTAGAATATTCCTGCTGAGCTATCTGAATAATTTGATCCTCCAGTGGTGAGAAGAGAGTCAGTACACGATTTGCTTAGTGATGGAGCGGGTGACATTCCTGCCATCCTCTTTGTACCTTAAACGAGTCAATGTGGACTTGAAGTGCCTTTGGGTGATACTCTTGAGGGAAGAGAGGTTTTGCCCTCAAAAAATTATTAGGGGTGCATCTGTGTATAGACATATATGTATACACACACATATACACATATGCACACACACACACATACCTACACACATATAGACATAGGCACATTCATACACATATGCATGGCCTTATATAGGCACATGTACATATATGAGTATATATGTATATGTATGTATATATATGCATACAGGTTTGTACGTGCATGTGTGTCTGTTAACATAGATGACTTTATTCTTTTCTTTTAGACTTTAATATCTAATTTTATTAATTTCTGATTCAATTTTAATTTCTAATTTTGATATGTAGTTCAAAAGAGCAACCAAAAGAGAACCACTTGAAATTGATGGAAAAAACTTCCGCAACTTTATAATAACCAATAGCATTCTTTTTTTTTTTTGAGCCCAAATCTCACTCTGTCACCCAGGCTGGAGTGCAGTGGCACACTCACGGCCACCACAGCCTTGACCTGCTGAGCTCAGGTGATCCTTTCACCTCAGCCTTCCAAGTAGCTGGAACTACAGGCACCACCAAGCTCAGCTAATTTTATTTATTTATTTATTTATTTATTTTTTTGAGTTGGAGTCTCACTCTGTCACCCAGACTGGAGTGCAGTGGCCGTTCCCGGTCACCGCAGCCTCGCCTGCTGGGCTCCGGCGATCCTTCCGCCTCAGCCTTCCCAGTAGCCGGAATTACAGGCATGTGCCATCACGCCCGGCTGATTTTTGATTTATTGTAGAGATGAGGTCTCGCCAAGTTGCCCAGGCGGGTCTCGAACCCGTGGGCTCAGGCAATCCACTCACCTCAGCCTCCCAAAGTGCTGGGATTACAGGCTGAGCCACCGAGCCCGGCCTTGACTTATTGTAGAGACAAGGTCTCGCAATGCTTAGGGTGGTCTTGAACCATGGCCTCAGGCAATCCTCTCACCTCCACTTCCCAAAGTGCTGGGATTACAGGCGTGAGCCACCACACCCGGCCACCAATAGCATTCTTTACATACAAGTCAATTCTTAAAGCCCTCAAACTTCAGAACACAAAAATAAATTTTCATTTATGGATCTCTTCCTCTGAGTTCCAAAAGCAGTTATTCTAGAATATGTATTCAACACACACAATTTCACTGAGTCAAATAAGAAACAACTGCCAAATGCAAATATCAATTCAAAGCAGAGATTGTACATATACTGATTTCATATTTCCCTTCTGCTTTTCTAGATAAAAGCAGGAAACTATAAATATTCTCACTACAAAATTCTGACCAAGCATGTTGGCCTTTTCAAGTAATTCAGAAAAGGTAGATCATCAAGAGAAACTCCTGAGACACAGTAGTCTTCAGTGCGCTTATACGAGCCTCTGACTCTAAGCCTTCTCTAGTTCACCCTGAAGATGCTATTCCTGTCTGTGCCTCAATTTCCTTTACCAGATAAGCTACAAACGTCCCACTGCCAACCAAACTTGTTCCTTCCACTTATGTCAGAACATTTTTCACACTCTTTAACGAAGTAACCTCCCCTCCCAGGAGAAGCTAATTCAAATGCACTCGTTAGCCTCTTTGGTTACAAGGGCAGCAGAGTGTGTAGAAGGTGTTAGTGCTTATATAAAATCCATCTCTTTTGGAAATTGTGTCCACACTGATGGCAGCCAACTCTCAGTGGGGCCACTTTCTGTAAAGCAGGTCACTTAGAAGGTCACTGAATATGATTCCTCCGGTCCCCTCCAGGAGAGGCTAGGTCTCCAAGGGGCACACAAAGGACAAGAACATGTCCAGCTGGCTCTTCACAATCACTTCATCTGGATGCAGCTTGTGGGGCAGATAATGGGCCAGGGCCATCTCCCAGGCATCGGCGAGATACACTCCAATCCCTGAGAACATCCTCCGAAGGATAATGTCCGGTTGAAAGTTGTGCCAGTCGCTGTTGAAAAGGCTCACCTCTGGCCCCAGCTCTTGGGCGTCGGCCGTCCGGATGACCACCACGGTCTTAGGGCTTCGATCCAGGAGCTGGACCACAGCTCGCCGGATGTTCCTGAGCCGCCGGATGTACACTTCCAAGGGAAAGGTGCTGAAGTGAGACCATATGGCTATGGCAACCACTGTGTTCTTCCCTCCCACAATGCCATTCAGCTCATTCGCCACATAGCGGAGCTCATTGCTAAAGACAGTTGTGAAGCGGATGGGTGGACCGTGGCAGCGGTGTTTAAGCAGGATATTGTGCTTCTGGTCCACTGCAAGGAAGGGACCCACATTCTTGGGACTACCCAAGTTAAATTCCACTAAATGTGGAACAAATGTAGGAAGGTATTCAAACCATTGCCTGGTTGTTGAGTCACCAAATAAATACACCACTTTTCTTTGTAAGCATTCTGTGATGTTGTCAGGGTCGTTAAATTGACGCATCTTAAACTTTCTGGGCCTCCACTGGTCTTTATAATAATATCTAGAAGGAAAAGTTTTTGATCCTTGGGATAATTTGAAGTTGTTCATTTCTCTTATTCTCATGGGAATCACAGTTACCCAATCAGGTCCACTGGCGTTGATTGGCATTTTGATATTGACACCACTCTGGAAGAAAGCACTCTCTGAGGCAGTTAGGAGACCCTTCAAGTATCCACCTTTGAAATGGTTAATTCTGCTGCTGCAAGGGAGCTTCTTTGGTTTGAAGCAGAACCAGGGCTCTCCAGTGTACAGGTCTGTAAAGTTACACAGGGACAGACTCCCAGGAAGACACACATTGCACTCAGTAGTTTCAGAAGTTCTTCCTGAACAGAAGAGACTCTTGAAATAGACCCTGTCTGGTTTCTCTTCTTGTAAGTGCTGAAGAACTATGATCCCCTCACTGGGGCGAACCAGCGATATAGACACTTTAACTTTGCCTGGCCAGAGCAAAGTAAAAAAAACCTTATAAAATCCATTCTGGCAGTCCACTCCTCTGCCCACAGCCCCTGCCTGCAGCCTGGGGGAGTGAATTCTGACCTGCAGGTAGTCTCTGCCATACTTCTTGGGTTTTCTTTGAAAATCCTGAACACGAACCAGCACCTCCAGTTGGCTTCCCACCTTGAAGAAGGCTGTGGAGTTCAAGATGACAAAATAGTTGGAAGAAGGGTTGGTGCTCTTCACAAAGGGGACTGGGCCCACATCCGGAACCTGCCGTTGCAAGGCAGCCAGCAAGGAGTCTTCCTCCATGCGCTCCCGGCTGGACAGCGTCTGGTGCTCATAGCCACAGCAGGGATTCCGGCTAATATCTGTCACCTGGGAGGACACAAACTGTCCACTGAATGAGGCTGAATCAGTCTCATGGTCCAAGTACTCTACCTGAGTAACATCGATGACCAGCACCACCACCATCAACACTGCAAGCAGACAGCAGAAAAGCCGCAGTTTGAAGAAACTGGTCCGCATTGTCTGGCTGTGTCTTGATCACCCATGGCCGACACCATGCTACCTTCACTCCTCAAAACTCCATGTCTTTGTTTTTCTGAGCTGCAGATGAGCTTTCAGTTTAATATGCTTCCATCCTGCTAGTAGCCTTAAGAGTTCTTTATGTAGAGGAGAGACTGTAGTTGATTTAAGAAGCACATTTTCCTTCAAAGAACTCCCCCAGGTCGCGCCCGCCCGCCTTTCGCTCTCCGGTGGCCGGGGACCCTGACGCACCCCGGGCCGTCACCCCGGCGCCAGGCCGGTCACCCCCTGCTTCCTCCGTGACTTTATTCTTCATCACAGTTTTCGGCTGACAACAAATAGATCAGAAGAAGACATTTTGTCATTTATGCCCTGACCTGCCCCTCCCCCAGCCTTCCCTAGCATCATTCTTGCTCCAGGGTGACACCTATTTGTAATCTGTGAACTTACATTCACACCTCCTTATCACCTGAATGACATAGATGACCTCAGGGTTCACTGATTATCCTTTTTCTTTTTTGAGTTGGAGTCTCACTCCAGCGGTATGCTCCCGGCCACCCCAGCATTGACCTGCTGGGCTCAGACGATCCTTCTGCCTCAGCCTTCCAAATACCCGAAACCACAGGCATCTGTGAAAGAAGTTTGGCACCAGTAACGACTCCACGCCCGGTCTGAACCAAGAGATTTATTAAAGGGGCAGTTACACGAAGGGACTGTAACCGAGGAAGGGCAAGAGAGAGAGGGAGAAAGAGAGACCGAGAGAGAAAGAGAGAAAGAGAGAGTAAGAGAGAGAGAGAGAGAGAGAGAGAGAGAGAGGGCAAGAGAGAGTGTGAGAAAAAGCAAGAGAGGAGAGAGCGAGTGAGAGAGGGGGAGAGAGGGTGAGAGAGAGTGAAAGAGAAAGAGTAAGAGAGGAGAGAGAGAGACAGAGAGAGAGAGAGACAGAGAGAGAGAGAAAGTAAATAAGAGAGTGGTGGGGACAGAGAGAGAAAGCAAGAGAGAGAGAGAGAGAGCTATGCAGGGAGAAGGGTATATTTATGAACCTTGTAGGGGCTGGCCAGTGCCGTGCCTGAGTCTTATTGGAGGAGTCTATGAGGTAGCATTTCTATAGGGAGAGGTTGTTTGAGCACAGGTTTAAGTTTCGCGCGGGCGGGAAAAGCCGCTTAGGGCCTTTGTTGTCTTTGGGAGGCAGCGCCATCCTGGGGACGCCCTTCTGACTGTTCTCTGTGTCTTTCGACCTGCTACCACACCCAGCTAATTTTTTGGTTTATTGTAGAGACGAGGTCTTGCAAAGTTGCCCGGGCTGGTCTTGAACCCGTGGGCTCAGGAAATCCTCTCACCTCAACCTCCCAAAATGCTGGGATTACAGGTTTGAGCCACCTTGCTTGGCTGATCATCAATTTTTAGGAACTAAAATTCTTACCTGTCACCTGTGCTACAGCCACTTTTTTATTTTGTATAAAGAGAATACGTACTGCGTGCTTTTTTGTGATTATAAAGTCTTAACTCAAAACATCAGAAACCAGTCATCCTTAAATGCAAAGATTCATTTTATTCCAAGAAATAAATGTCAAGACATGTCTGTTGGTTTCTAATTTGGAAAATTTGGTTTTTTTCCACTTTTTTTGTTTGTTTTTTGAGTTGGAGTTTCACTCTGTCGCCCAGACTGGAGTGCAGTGGCCGCTCCCGGCCACCGCAGCCTGGACCTGCTGGGCTCCGGCAATCCTTCCGCCTCAGCCTTCCGAGTAGCCGGAATTACAGGCATGCGCTACCACTCCCGGCTGATTTTTTGATTTATTGTAGAGATGAGGCCTCGCTGCCCAGGCGGGTCTCGAACCCGCGGGCTCAGGCAATCCACTCACCTCAGCCTCCCAAAGGCGCGGGATTACAGGCTGAGCCACCGAGCCCAGCCTTTTCCACTCTTTTTAAATGTTTTCAAAACTTTTATTTGGAGATAGCTTTGTACTTATAGAATAGTTGCAAAAAGCAAAAAAGCATAAAAAATACCTCCATACCAAAAGCCTAGGTTTACCTAATGTTACCATTCTACCTCATATGCTTTATCTTATTTTTTAAGAGATGTGGGGTACAATTCAGAATTAGGTATACAAGTGGTCATTGTACAGGTAAAGTTTGGGCCTCCCTTTGTTCCCCACTTTGCTGGTTTGAGAGTCTTCCTGGTGGTGAACAAAGGGAACTTTATTTATGTATTTGAGTTGAAGTCTCACTCTGTTGCCCAGACTGGAGTGCCGTGTCTGCTCCCGGCCACCGCAGCCTTGACCCGCTGGGCTCCGGCGATCCTTCCGCCTCAGTCTTCCAAGTAGCTGGAACTACAGGCGTGCGCTACCACGCCCAGCTAATTTTTGGTTTATTGTAGAGATGAGGTCTCGCCAAGTTGCCCAGGCGGGTCTCGAACCCGTGGGCTCAGGCAATCCACTCACCTCATCCTGCCAAGGCGTGGGATTACAGGCTGAGCCACCGAGCCCAGCTACAAAGGGAACTTTAAAAGGCAGGGGCCGTGATGCAAGAAAACATTCTGTTGGAGACCATAGGTCGTGCATACTTTTTCCTTGGAGCAGACCTGTGGTGGTGGTGACATTCTCTCCATGGGTGCATGTGATTCAGGAGCACAGCAACTTGCACCTTGACAAGTGTATCCTTCTCTTTATGAGGCTTGTAGCCTCTATTGTCTTGTTACTCCGTTGGACAAGGTCAACAGGGCAGACATTTCCTTGCCTTTTCCACAGACATGGGCCCTGAGGCAGAGACATGAACCGACTTGGCCAACTTCTCACAGCCAGTGAGCAGTGGGACTTTGGGCTCAAACTCCACGTGCGCATCAGGATCATGGCCATCCTTGCTAGACCACAGCAGTGACATGGTGCCACCTCCATGAGGGGCCGGTGCTTGGTATCACACCTCTCTCCCGAAGGGACTCTGCTAAGCTAAGCACGGCCACTTCCAACCCTCTTCACGCGGTGGGTCAGGGAGCGGAGCGATGCCAGCGCTACTCCGCCTAAGCTGCTTTTTACTCCCCAGGAGTCACCCTTCTGGTAATGACATCTTCAAACACACCTCTGTCTTGGGCCAGGTCTTCCCACCTGGAGGTAAGGAATTGTCTTTGGCTCTGCTGGACAGTGTCCAGGCATCTGGGGTCATGAGAGGGAGACGAGAATGAAGAGCCCAACTCTCCCCCATTCACAGTTCCTAGAACTGCCAAGCGTTGTATAAAGTTGCAAAAAGTATCTTAGAACATAAAATCCATCTAGTTCAGGGGTACACAGTCTTGGCAGTACATTTAGAATCACCTGGAGAGCTTTGTAAAAAAATGCCAGTGCTGGGTCCTCCCCATGCCCAGGGACTCAGTTTCGATTGTGCTGGAATAGGACCTAAGCACTGAATGCTTTTAACCACTTCCACGTGAGTCTGATCTGTAGCCAGGGTTTGGAGCCTATGGTTTGTCCATCTCTCACTTAAAAAGGAGCAAGCCCAGACCTAGAGGTTAAGCATAATTGAGGTACACAGAACCTCAATTAACCTCTAAGTGAATTGTCCTTTATTAGCCACCTACTACTGCATTAACGTCCCTCTCAAGTCTATTAGCTTAACATGATACATATGCGTGACCTCTCAGATGTGTCTATGGGTAAGGAACCTCGCTGCCAGCTCGTTCTGGCTCGCGGTCCCGTGAAGTTGCAGTCAAGGAAGGTGTGGGCCATGGCTTCAGTCGTCTGATGGTCGGATGGGCCTGTGGAGGCCCCTTCCGGGAGGTTCATGCACACACCGGAAGTTAGTTCTGGCCCTGGGCAGGAGGCCTCAGTTCTTCATCACATGGGCCTGCCCCCAGGGCTGCTTGCGCCCTCATGACACGGCAGCTGGCTTTTCTTGGAGTGAGTGGTACAGTGCGAGTGGCATTGTCACTGCCACCGTGCCTTCAGGACCCAGTCTTGGAAATCACTCACCTCACTTCTACCAGAATCTGTTGACCAGCATGAGTCACGACAGCCAGCCCCAACGGAGGAAGAGGGATCCGGCTCCACCTTTTAAGGGGAAGAGCAGCCAAGACTGTGTGGGCTTCTATTAACCACCCACGGCCAAAGTCACGTCGCTCCATTCAGTGCTCGAGCTGCAAGTCTCTCGATGGCTAGTCCAGGGCCACAGAATTAACTGACGGATGCTAAGCAGGGAAACTCCCCTCAACATGTTTAAGATCCCATCCATTCCCTCCTTCCTACGCTTGGCCTGGCTCCTCACCTCCAGGGAAGGACCCTTCGCCCGCTGGGATGCGACCGGCCCATCCCTTGGGCGATCCACTCCGTCCCGCCACCCCTTTTCACCTACCAGCGTCCTCCGAAGGGTCGGATGACCTTGCCCGCGGAAGTACGCGAGCTCCCTGTGTGATCGACCATAACCGCAGCAGCTCCTCATAGAATGACCCTCAAAGGCTTGTTGCAGCTGATGACAAGTCGTTAGTATTTACAGAAGCGCAGGTGGAATTTAGTGCGACCTCAGTTTCATAAAGGCCATTTAAGCTCGTAAATGTGGGGGACACGCTGGCTCCCTGGCTGGGGATTTTAAGGAGAGACTGAGGTCTGCATCGTCATTCAACTTACCATGTTCAAAAACGAGAAGATGGAAGAAAAGCGAGGAAGTAGGAAGGGGGGTAGGAAAGAGGGTCCAAGAGGGCCTGGGACCAACAGAGGGAGAAATGAAGAGCTCTGCAGGTGCCATTCGGACAGTGGCATCCGGCTTCCTATGCACGTCCCTGCCTTCCAGAGGCTGGGATCTGCGAAGGGTGCCAGCTCAGGGGGCCTGGCGGAGACACAGGAGCGATGAGGGTGCCAGCCTAGAGGTGCCATTCACATGCTCTGGGAGAAGGCTGGGGAAATCTCAGTCAACTTACGGTGTACGGTTGCTTGTTGAAACAGAAAAGCCCCGTGGCTTCGCTCTTCACACTGCCCTGCAGGCACAGCTTCACAACAAGTTGGAGCAGGTGTCCAGCCTGGCCACAGAATCCGAGGGCCATGAGCCCAGGGCCCTCCTCGGGCGCTATCTAACCGTGACTCAGGGTGCCGGACATTCCGCCATTGACGAGCCCGCTGTTTGCGGCTGGGAGGCCTGCGGAGGCTGCAAGGTCCCCAGATGGAACAGTCTCCAGCTTCCTGATTAATGCATGGACTGTGGGGGTGAGACCCAAGGGTGGCAGAGACAAGAGGCGTGCGGAAGGAAGCGGAGAGACCACACCATAGACGCTTCTCAAATTCTGAGAGCGGACTTTGGTCTGATTGCCCTTGATATTGGTTGCTCTCAATTCCCATCTGAAGAGAGGGGCCCTTGCAGGTGTGGGCCCTGACCTCTCCCACGGCCTTTGAGTCAGAGCCGCTGGAAGCTGCTGGGGTCATCCGCCACGACCCTCGAGCGGGCGAGCCCTCCTCAGTCTGCCCCTCCAAGTCTACACGTGAGGAAACCAGGGCCAGCTAGCTGGTCGGCCTGAAAACCTGGCAGTAGCCAGGTCACTCAGCCCAGGGTGCTTCCTCACCCGTGGCAGATCTGGTGCGCCAGATTTTCTGTGGCTGGCTTCCTCCTTCATCCAGAAGCGGTGCCTGCCTCTGAGGCAATTCGGGAGAAGGGTGTGAGAGGTCAGCTCACAAGGCAGCTGCACCCTCAGAGACGGAAGACCCCTGGGCCACAGTGCGTCCAGAGGCTTTGCACTGAGGGTCTGTGGGCACGTCCATCCCACAGACATCTCTCTTCTTAGACCCACCCAGGGTTTGCCAAACTTTGCCAGCGTTTGAAAGCAAGGCGATGTCTCCCACACACACACACGTGCACACACACACCACACCCGTGCTGGATTTTGGCTTCTGACCACAGCAGGCTGGAGGGGAGCCCTGCAGTTCCCCAGATGACCCCGCCCTCGCAGGACAGGTTTGAGTTTTTGCAGCTTCTCTCATTTTGCAAACGGGAAGCTGAGTCTGGGAAGGAAGACGTGCTCTTCCAAGGAGGTGCCCGGGGCAGGGTTCTACTGGCGCCCATTTCTCAAGGTCCGGCCCGAAAGTCCTGGCTCTCCAGGGCAGCCCCGGTCCTCGGGTCCACACAGCGGCCATGTGCACATCCCAGGTATCCCCCTGTGGGTCAGATACTTCTGTAGCCAAAGGGGACGCCCTGTCAGGCCAGGCCCAAGGAGGCGAGGGCTGGCGCAACGTGCGGGCGTGGGGAGGACATTCACGGTGTCATTGTGCTTCCTGCGAGACGGGCGCCTGGGCAGGCTTAGGAGGGCCTCATGGGATCTCTCCGGGCTGCTGTCCGTAAACGCAGGCCCAGGCCGACACAGTCGGTCCTCCCGGGCAGCCTCCATCGAGTGTCCCCGCAACAGGCAGAGAGGAGGTGGGCGCTGGTTTCCCAACCTCAAGTCGCCCCTTAGGTCCTGAGGAACTTCTCAAGTTCACCAACTGTCTTCATCTTTCATGGAGATTTTTACTTCTATTTCTTCCCTAAAGGCCCAATTTTCACTTCGATTGTTATTATCGTTTCTTCTTTGACGTGTGTGTATGAGGGTGAGTCTGTTCTCTGCCAGTTAATACACGTGACTGAAATAAAGGAACTTCCTTGCTCAATTAAATAAATCACAAGCATATTTGACACCAGCCTCTGTGTGCTGCTTGATTTCTGGTCTGTCCAAGTGCTGTCAGGAATATGGGCCCCGTCCCCAAATTGCTTCTCTTCGTCTTCACTGTTTCTCCTCTCTCCGCTTCTCTCTCTCTCTCTCACACACACATACACACACACACACACACACACACACACACACACACACACACACCGCAAACTAGTAAGCTTCACTGCACTGCTCAGACTTCAGTTGCAGACACCCCCTGCTTCTCACCATCTTCTGTCAAGGTCTGTGCTTTGGGGGCCATTGTGGGGGTGTGCAGAGCCCAAGGCTGGAGCAGAGAGAATAAGGCAGAAGCAGGCAAAGTTCTGCAGTTTCCTCAGAGGGGCACAGTTAAGAAGGCCAGAGCCGGGATTGGCAGCCAGCTGGGCCTGCTCCAGAGCCCTCCAACCGTCAGACTGGCAGGAGGGAAAACGTGGGCCTGCCACATAGGCGCTCACCAGCCGTGGAAGGACAGGCTTCGGTGGACAGCTCAGCAGGCAGCATGTGACCAGTGTCTCCGTTAGGCTCTCAGGTCCGTGGAGGAGGTCACTGGAAGGGCCTGCTGGCCAGAGAGGCTTTTCGCGGCACACACCATCTTCCCGCACCAGACCACAAGGCGGGCTGAGGCTGGGAGACAGGACCTAGGGACTCTTTGTCTCCACACATGGTGTGATAGTCACACCCAGCCCCGGGGCCAGGAAAGAGATCGGCTTTGTGGAGAGAAGGATCTTGCTGGGAAACTCTGTCAGGTGAGGCGTGATCATGTGAGGAAGAGCCTTTTCTGAAGGGCACTGAAGAGATAACCCTGGCTATTCCCTTTCTAAAGGGCGAGTGTCAGAGCTCTCTTGTCGTGGCTAGAGAAGAGGCAGAGATCCCTTTTATCTTCAAAACTCAGAGTAGAAGATTGATCCGGTGTGGTTATCGGGCAGGATGGCGTTGCTCCTCCCTAAGTTGGCTTCCATGGACCCTGGGTCTTCTACGGTGACATCTCTAGGACTCTCAGGAGACTTCCAGCCTCCTTTCACTCTCCTCACTACCCTAAGCCCCATTTGGAGCTGCCCAACTGTGAGCATTTACACACACAGAACTTTCCAGGAAGCAGTAGGCTTCACGTGTCATCTCGCTGACCTCCATGACGCCAGGGAGCTGAACTCCCAGCCAGGGCACCGAGGTGTTCTGCTCGATGCCCTTCCACACTCAGTGTCTGCCCTCGGTGCAGTCAATTTTGCCGTTGGTCTGCAAGGTGGGTGGGATTCGGAGGCAGAGACTGCTGCCAGGGGTCTCCAGGGCCTTAGCCCCCCACAGCAAAGCCAGGGCGTGGAGCTCTCCGTCCCGTGAGTAGCCAGTTCACTGCTTTGTCGAGGGCTGATTGTGGACCAGGCCAGCCCTCAACCATGGCTTCCTCATCTCTCAAGTCTCCGGGAAACCCCGTTCTCACTCATTCCCACCTACTGTACCCTCAAGAGGAAAATCTTTCGGGGTGGTGGTGGTGGGAAGGTAGAGGGGAGCAGACGGAGAAATTCTGTGGAGGTCTTCAGACTGTGAGGCCTGTGATTGGAAGTCACCTTTTTGCAGGGTCACTGAGAAGATGGCACCCAGTTTTGTGCAAAGTTGTGTCTGCATTTGTCTGTCTTGGTGTGTCTAGCGGAGGAAGTGCCTGACAACAGGCATCCCCCTAAACTCTACCTGGAAACTCAGGGCTTCCCACGCTCAAAATGCCCAGAAGCCACATTCTCGCCTGCCGCCCAGGCCTTAACCCTTCAACGGCTGCCATCTGTCCTTCAGAGAGGCCCGGTGAGGGTTCAGGACGTAAGAACAGTGGATCTCAACCTTGGCTACACTGAGACAGGGGCCCTTCGAAAACAAAGAGATAAGGGCCTTCCAGAATAGGAAGAAAAACGTGTCAGAAAGAAAATGACACGGCGTAGTCAATGTCTCAGTGCGCATGAGTAACCCAGTTACAACCCCGTGCCATAAAATACCCAATCCAAACTGCAGGTCGCCAGATAAGGGAGACAAAGGGGCTAACGTGCAATATGAGGCAACGCCCCGCTGGGTTCGGGCTCAGCCTTTGGATGTGAATCCGCAGCGCCGGCCCAGATCCATGCTGCTTCCTGGTAGAAAAGCCTCGGTGTCTGAGCTCCCTCTGGAGAGGATCCTGCCACAACACTGGCCAACCTCCTGTGGAATCTGTTAGATTCAGATGCTCAGGTCTCATTCTTAGCAAAGAAACAAAAATAATAGCAATAACAATATACTCATAGCAATGTTTTTATTGAGAAAGAAGTCACCTGGTGTGAAATCCGCTCTTTTAAAGTGCGCACTTCAGTGCTTTCTAGCGTATTATAACGTTTTCAACCATCCTCACGATCTAATTTCAGAGCATGTCGAACCCCCTAATAAAACGCTACCCACTCGCAGTCCTAAGTGTCTTAATTGTTTCGGGGTGCTTCTAGGAAGAGAAAAGTCCAGGAGTCAACCCCGTACCTGAGCGGAGGCATGCACAAAACCATGGTGTAGACCAAACTCAGGGGAGGGGTTCACCCAGAAAGAGCCGCAAGTGTGTTCCTCTAGCCACTGAAGCCTGGGCCTCAGAGGAGCCGCCTGGCCCTGCCTTTGGGCGAGCAGGTGCTGTGATCCAGGAGGGTGAGGTCCCTGTCATCGCCTTGCCTTTAGCCACGCCCCCTCCACCTCAGCCCTGGGCGGCGGCTCTGCGGTCCGGGCCTCCAGGGGGCGTGGCTCCACGGCCCCGCCTGGCGCATGCGTGCTGTGCGGGCCAATCAGCAAAGAGCCCGCGAAAGCCAGGCTGCTCGCTCCCTCGCGCCTGACGCTCACCGAGGAGTGTCGCTTCCTGAGTCAGAGGTCATAGGCCACAGAGGTCCCGGGAGGCGGCGGTCCAGGCTTGTGAGGCGAGGCGCCGGCGGGTGGGCAGGGGCTTTCGAGGGGCCAGCCGCCCTTGGGTGGACGAGGCTGTGGGGACAGGTCTCTGCGCCGCCCTAGGACGAAACGACGCCGTGTGGCTCGGTCCCGGCAAGGGCGACGCCGTCTGAGGGCTGGGCGGGCCGGGGCGGGGAGAGCTGAGGTGGGCCCCGTGCCGGGAGGCTCACGGCGGGTTCTGCACGTGTGTGGGAGGCGCGCAAAGGGTGGGGTGTGTTTCTGGGAGTCCCCGATGGTGAGCGGACAGTCCCCGGCCCTGACTGTCCAGGGCCCGGGCAGATGGGTCCATCACACATGGAATTCGCTGGAAAGGCACTGTGGCACTCAGGGGGGATCCTGTGGCTGGCCAGGGGTTCCTTGGAGCAAGGGGGTGGTCCCCCTCGCCTGTCTAGGACAGGGGCAGATGCGTTCAAGACCGAAGGAATTGACGGGAAAGAGCCTGTGTCACCCCTGAGGGGGTCTTCTGACCAGAAATGGGTCCCTAGGGAGGAAGTGGGCCGTCCCCACCCCTGCCTGTCCAGAGCACGGGCAGACGGGTCCATCACATGTGGAATTCGCTGGAAAGGCACTGTGGCACTCAGGGGGCTTCCTGTGGCTGGCCAGGGGTTCCTTGGAGCAAGGGGGCGGTCCCCCTCGCCTGTCCAACCAGGGGCAGATGCGTTCAAGACTGAAGGAATTGGCGGGAAAGAGCCTGTGTCACCCCTGGGGGGTCCTCTGACCAGCAGTGGGTCCCTAGGGAGGAAGTGGGCCGTCCCCACCCCTGCCTGTCCAGGAGAAAGACAGATGGGTTGCTGCCCCATGACACGGGAAATAAATAATGCTCCACATGATCCTTGAACGAAGTTTCAATTTCTGTCTCCCTGACATGAATCATGCTCTTCTTGCAGAGAGAAAGGAAGCACAGACGTGTCCATGGAGGACACTCGGGGCAACAAAGAGCAAACTCCGGATGCACGACAGGAGGAAAGGTCTGGTCGTTGGCTGCTTTGAACATGCTATTTGTGCCGCCTCTTAGCCTTCATCGGTGCCAATCACTTTGGGCAAGCATGTCCTGTATTGATTGGAGTCTCCACTGAATATGATATTTTGCTTGACTGTTCTCCTAGCAGTTAAGTTTCTGTAGTTTTTGACCCTCAGATTTCCAGAATGGAGAGCTATCACTCAGAACCCCGTGAAGGTGGCACATTTTCACCCTTCACATCCCAAGAGAGTCTTCCTGTAACAGTAACTTGTTTGCATTTCCAGAGATTTGCTAGCTGGGTATAAGACCAATGTCTGGGTGAATGGGGGTGATACCCTCATTGAATCGACTTCTCAGGACCTCCGTGCTGTTAGGAGGAAGTGGCAAGGCAACTGCTGTTAGATACAGGGAATGTTTCCCACAATGTATAGTGCACTGCATCCTCCTTTGCACTGGGGAGGTAAAGATTGTCAGGGAGCTTTCCTAGAAGTTACTTGGGAAGAACTATTCGGAGAGTGAGAGTAAATCAGTTCACCTTTTCAGATGACATGATTTCAGTTTCTGATACTGTGGTGTGAATCATGCCAAGTCCATTTACCTTTGAAACCGTTTAATTTTTCAGTGTTTAATAAATGTGACCGTGTTCCACATTGTGTGTTCCAGGATGCAGCTTTTGTGCCAATATTCTGAGAAGCTTCAGATGCTGCTGCACGACTTGGTAAGAGACATGCAGAAGGCTGAGGGACAACAGGAGAAACCAGCTGTAGGCATCAGGCTTTGCCTGAGGCTTAGTCATTTGTATCCAAGTCTCAGGTCAATCGAGCTCATGCAGAGATTCGGGAAAGGAGTTGGAGGTCCCACATCCAGATGACCAAGTTGGGTGGAAGCTGTGTGATGGGAGCCTGGACATCCTCTCTGGATTCCTTCTGTCTCTACTGAGATAGTTAGGTCATCAGTGAGAGACAGGGACGGGAGGAGCCAGACGAGGAGTCAGGGAACTGTCCCCGGAGCGTGGGTTTGTGGATGGACTAGGGGTTTGCAATCGTGAAGCAGCATTAAGGGTTCAATTGGATGCGTGTCAGAGCCATCGTGAATTTCAAGGGGGCCCCAAGGCTGGATTGTGGCAGAGCAGATGGAGAGTGGGATTTCCGAGACTGGGTTGAGCCCACCGTTTTCCCAGAGGGAGCAGGGGGGAGGTCCTGCATGCAAGGATGGAGGTCTGATGTTGAAGTTGGGCCTGAGGGAAGTAAGGGCATGGGCGTGGGGCGTTGGGCAGTGGAAAGTGCTCCGTTCACTGGGGGTCCGGGGTTGCTTGGCCACTGGGCTGTAGTCGGGAAGCAGTGACCTCCCTTGCCATGGGGCAGGGCTTTGTGCTGGGACGAGAGGAGACTCAGCAAGTTGCACTGGTCAAGGGCCTCGCTGTTTGGGGAACAACTCTGGTCCTGCCAGCCACTAGCTGTGAAATCATGAGGACAGTATTCATCTCTGCGCCTCAAATTCCTTTCCTGGGAAAGGGAACTTAGTGCCTACATACCTCTGGCTGGGCGCAGTGCCCCATGCCTGTTGTCCCAGCTCCTCTAGAGGCTGTGGCGGGAGCATCGCTCAAGCCCAGGAATCCTAGGGCAACCTGCGCACATGGCAAGAACCCCTCAGAACAGTCGAATGAATCCCCAACAATCCAAAAGAGCACGACCTCTGAGACACCTTGAGAATGAGAGCGTTCCATATAATCTGGTTATTTAAATGTCCAGAACTGTACTGGCGATATGGTTCTGCACCACTGCGATTCCGCATATGACGTAGACATAGCAGTTATGGGGAATGGTGGAATCTTTGGAGAACTCTGGAGTGAACGACATGAGAGGAGAGACTGACATCACTGTTCAGGCAATGGGCAGAGTGGAAAGGCCTGCATGACCTGGCATTTCAGCTGTGCATACACTGAGACGGGCAAGGACTAATCCATGCTGACACTGTTGCCCAGGTCGGTGATTCTTACTTAATTTCTGCCAGGTGGGATCATTGCTAGATCTTGCCTATTTGTGGTAAGTAATTTATGACTAGGGTCATCTATGGATTTTAGACCAAGAATGAAGATATATGTTTTTGAATCGCTGGAAGAGGGCACTTCTCTACTTAATGAAAAGCTGAATACCTTGTTTTGGGATATTAGTGGTGAGCACAGTTGTTTAAAATGGATCATAAAACTGTTAACCAGAAGGTGTACCCCAGGATGAATTTCAAGACTCTTCCTTTACAGTGAATGTAGAGCTAATGTTTTTGAAATATTAACATTTACAGTATTTTGGCCACATTTTTGTTTTCTATTTCCAGGGTATGATTCACGAGGTCGTGAAAAATTTGCTGCAAGCCCTATCTGCGCTGATGCAGAAACACCAAATAATTCACACCTTATTTGATCAATTGAAGCAGGTCTGTTGTGTGGGGTGTCAAAATACATTCTTAAAACTACAATGTACACAGCTTGCTTCTTTCCAAGTTCATCGGGAAAACATTCTGGTGATATAACTTAAATTTGGAATCATTTTCAGTTGGAATTTTTCACTGCAAATTTAATGTCATTGGTAATTATGTTTTACATGTTTGGTTTCATGAATAGTTTGGAGAGGTTTTTTTGAAGATGGGTAAGTAGAATTGGAGATTTTCCCTAGAAATTTGCTTGTTGTGTCTAAGATTGTTCCTTTGTTACCACGTGAATGAAGATGTGATGTTCCAGAACCAGCTTTTATGAGGTCGGCGGTAAAGATGTTGTGGAAAGAAAGCTTCTAAATCCTCTCTAGATGTCTTTTCCTTGTCATTCACATTTTCCTTTACATGGGAAGGAGGAAGTGGAACTCTTGAGTATCTCTTTCATTTCTCACGTGCTCTCTACGTGTTTTATGGCATACTTGCTTTCCAAAGTGTTAGTGATTAATCATGGTTTTATAGGCCAACTTTCAATCATAAGAGATGGCAGCCCAAATCGGTAACAGAATGGAAAAACCAGAGGAGTGTATTCAGTTTAGGCGTTGAACATTACCTTCTGTCCCAAAGGGACCATGACAATTTCTTCTTTACACATCCACCCTTTTAGGAGTCAGTAGAATTACTTTATGCGACTATTTCTTTGAAACACTGTGTGAAATACATGTTCAAAGGTCACTTCTTTTTTAAGATTTTTATTATAAAGATGTGGGGTACATTTCAGGGTCAAGTGTACCAACATGGATCATGCAGGTACCCTTGTGGCTGAGGTATGCCCCTCCCTCCCCTAGCAGATTCCCTCAGCTGCCATTCCCACCCTCCCTCTCCTGAGTTTCCCACTACTGCCAAATGTTTTCTTATGGCATTAAAATTGTTCAATGGATTTGGAGATGGCCATACTCAGTGATTTATCACAGAAACAAAGAACAGAGTTCCATATGTTCTCACTCGTAAACGGACCTTGAACAAATGTCACTTCTGAACGGACTTAGATGGCTTAAATAAACGGAGAAAAGAATTTGAAAGGAGGACTCTTGAAAGAACTTGAAACTATCTCCATGCCAAATGGTGATTTAAGTTAGAGCTTGAAAGTAGAGTCCATGCTGCTGTCCTGTTTCCTAGAAACCATTTATTAAGTAGTGTGAAGACTTACATGAAACCCTTTTCTTCTAAATGTCATTGCTAAATGTGACCGTTTATAGGAGGAAGCTTGGCTTGATCTTTGAGTCCTCCAAGTCCTTTCTCCTTCCTGTCCAGTGAACTGTCACCAGGCCTAGGAGTTTTCATCTCTGCAGTGGTATTTGCGGGGTTTTCTTCCCATTGCCACTGGTGCTGCCCTGGTTCAAGACGTCAGCCTTCCTGGCTTGGGCCATTAGACATTTTTCTGTGACACTCTGCTTCTCTGAACCGCCCTCACAGTTCCGCAATACTCTCTTCCTGCTGCATAGCTCTTCCCCCTCCTGATCCTGTCAGTGGATGCCCTATCTAAATTCCTGGATATTCCAAGAACCTCCCCTTACACGACTCCCTTTACAACTTCCTTTGCTCTGTCCTTCCTGCCCTTCTGGGATGTAAGTCTTCTCTGCAGTAAGTCACCAGAACTTCCTTCCTTTGCTTGTGCCCTTCCTCATGACTTTTCCTTTAGCCACTGAAATCCAGTTTTTTTGCCACCAAAGTGGACATTAATCTCCATTTGCACATACATCCGTGAGTGAGTTGCCCTCCTACACCAATCTCAAAATGTTAATGTTACATCTGTTTGTGTGTTGGCTCATGTCACCGGATTATGGAAAGGATCATATATTTATTTTTCAATTCCTCCACCGTAGCTAACATGGTGCTCTTTCAGTAGTAGGGACTACTTCACTATTTGTTGAAGACATAGGATAGATTTTAAATCGCAAAAGATGACAAAGATAATTTAATGTTTCTTCACTTCTGAAGAGTTCATACACCAGGGCGTTTCCTTCCCTCTGACAGTTATGTTCCACGGACTATTCACGACAATAAATGGGTCATTACTTGGTGGAAAGTTGTTGTTTCTTGAGATAGGACTGCCAGTCTTATTCTGTGTTATTCTGTCTTAATCTTGAACTTTGATGTTCACCTTGCTGTTTGCTCAAGCAAAGTCTATGACTGCTATACCTGCTATAATCAGATTGGACTTCAATCTGGCATTGAAAAACTTTAAGTGGGTAGTTAGAGCCTCATGTGTGAAATTAAGAATCAATAATCAGCGTCTTTGAATGGTAAATTGGTTTCTTTGAACATCTGATGCCCTATGTTTCAAATGTGGCATGACGCGTGGTGGTCTGTAGCTGAACTTGACTTTTTCGTATAGAGTGTCCAGGACTTGGAGGAGAATGAGGAGAGTCCTCCTGGTGGAGCACAAAGGGAACTTTAAGACGCCGGGGCCGTGATGCAAGAAAACATTGTGTCGGAGACTGTAAGTAGTGCCTACTTAAGATTAGAAACTAAAGATTGCTGTAAGCACTGGAATAATTTATCTGCAGAAATGCGTATAACGATGCTCTGTGTTTCCTTTTTTGAGAGCAGCCGCAAGAGTTGGCACGTATTCGAACGTTTCTTGGCTCTCTGTTACTCTGAAGAAAGAGCTACAACCGAAATTCTAAGATGTACGCTTAACTCCACTACACTAAACCACGTTCCAGTATTCAAAACAATTCTACTCTGAAGCAGTGCATGTTACTTCTCTTTCGTTTATTTGTCAGATGCCAGACCTCATTTCCGGGAACTTCAGAATGAGCTCTAAATAGTTATATATGAAGCAGTCACTACACAGGTGTACTCTGTTCGTTAGTTTCTAGCAATAAAGATGGTTTTATTTGAGGTTGGCCTCAGTGGATTTGTATTAGTTTCAGAAGTTTGAAAACACAGGCATGGGAAGTTACATTTCTCTTCTTTCAGGGAAAATGTGCAAGAGGACAAAACCTATTTAATCAGTGCCCCCCTTCGTATTTACTCCTTAGGTTACAGAGCCGGTTCCAATGAAGGAATGACTTCAAGAGAAAATCGACCCGATATCCTTATCAGAATTGTTAAAATAACTTACATTTGTCTTCTTGAAAAATTTAAACTGCAGACATCATTATGTCTTCTGAGCAGGATCCAGAAATGCCAGGGCTGAGCCATGGGTTTGTGAATGTGTCATTTCCCCAAAGACATCAAAGTGCCATTCACTGGGCTTTGAGCCACCATTAAGGAGCACCCGCCCTTAGGTGAAAGGATTTCAGTAATGTACTCGTAGAGTTAATTACTTATGGCGAGCAGTGTTTCCCACCAGTTTATAAATAAAGTATCTAAAGTGCTCTGTTTCAAGCTAAATATTCACTTGGGATAGGGAGGTTTAAATGTCCTTGCCTCTAAGACTCCCAGCAAGAATCCTCAGGTTTCCTTTGCAACGTGCATCATTACATGTAAGACGACACAAAACATTCATTTGGAAATACATATGAAATTGTTTGGAGTGGGCCAGGAATAAGTCTGCTAAAGGAATTGTTTTGCTGAGTTACTCAAATGGCTTTCATGAATCATTCAAAAAAAAAATCCTCTCACTGGGAGAAGGGGAGTAACTTTCATTTTCCTGTGTGCTTGTCCTCACTTGGCCCCATATTGTCCCCTTCTCTTGCTTAAGGTTTTCCAAAACAAATCCCTACTGATTCTTTTTCCACCTGCAACAGCTTATCCAGGAATAGTGGGTCCTCCACCAAGATCCGGCATTTGACCTGGTGGGGAGCTCCACTTCCTAGACTTTGCATTTTGTCAAGAATTTTCCTTCTAAACCAAAGCGTGTTTGGGTAGAGAAGATTAAGCACTACTTCAATGTCTAAGAAGATCCTAATTTGAAAAGTTTTGTCTGTAGTGACAGAGGCCAAATAGGTACGCCAAAGGTCCTGGTGAGAGTTAGAGTATTCCTGCTGAGCAACCTAAATGATTGTATCTCTATGTTCTTAGTGGTAGAGCAGGTGACATTCCTGTCGTCTTCTTCCTACCTCAAACGAGTCAATGCAGGCTTGAAATTCCTTTGGGTGATACTCTAGAGGGAAGAGAGATTTTCACCTCAAAAAATCATTAGGCTTGGCTATGCCTATAGACATATACTTGCATACATGTATAGACTTATACATACAAACGTGTAAAGTCATAGGTACCTACATAGACATATGCATTGCCATATCTAGACACAAGTGCCTAAGTATATACGTGTGTATATATAGACCCACACACATATGTGTGTACATGTTTGTATGTGCGTATGTGTAAGTTAATATATATGACTTTCTTCTTCATCACCGTTTTGATTGACAACTGGATCAGAAGGAGACACTTGTCATTTATGCCCTGACCACCTGCCTCTCCCCCAGCCTGTCCTCCCATCAATGTCCGGCTCCAGGGTGGATCCTTGGTTGCAACCTGTGAGCTTACACTGACGCCTCCTTATCACCCGAGTGCCGTAGATGACCTCCGGTTTCACTCTCGATGACCAGTTTTTTAGAAAATTTGGACTCTCACTACATCGCCCAGGCTGAAGTGGAGTGGCGTGCTCAAGGCCACCGCAGCGTCCACCTGCTGGGCTTAGGCGATCCTTCTTTCTCAGCCTTCCATGTACCTGGAACTACAGGCGCCTGCTGCCAAGTTGGCTACCTTTTTGATGTGTTGTCGAGATGAATTCTCGCGACGTTACTCAGGCTGCTCTTGAACTCCTGGGCTCAGAAAATCCTCCCATCTCGGCCTCCCAAACTGCTTGAATACAGGCTTGAGGCACCGTTCCTGACCAATTATCAATTTTTGGTGAGTAGTATCTCACCTGTCACCTGTGTGACAGCCACTGTTTTATTTTTTGTAAAGAGAACTGTGTGCTGTTTTCTGATGATGAAGTCTTAACTCAAAATATCAGAAACGGGTCTTCTTTAAGTGCAAAGATTCATTTAACTCCAAGAAACGGCAAATCATGTGTCTTGGTTTTTTCCTTTGCAACATTTGTTTTTGCAGTTTTTTCCCACTCTTTTGTAATGTGATTTGGGGATAATTTTATACTTATAGATTGGTTGCAAAAGGCCCAGATGCATTAAAACCCTGCAAATCCTTTGCCTAGATTTACCTAATGTTACCACTCTACCCTATTTGCTTTATCTTATTTATTTAGAGATGTGGGGTACAATCAGAATTAGGTATACAAGTGGCCATCGTACAGGTAAAGTGTGGGGCTCCCTTTGGTCCCCGTTTGAGATTGGGTGTTTTTTGATACTCTCAAACCTGGCAAAGTGGGGTCCATGGGAGCCCCAAACTTTACTTGTATGATGGCCGGGTGTATGCCTATTCTGATTGCACCCACATCTTTAAAATAAGAAAACTTTCAAAAAGAAACGTTTTAGAGACTGTAGCAAGACGCTGGGAAATCGGGGCCATGGACGAAGAGGTGGCCGGGGGGGGGAAGGGAGGGAGGGACTCCAAGGTGCCTCCCAGGAAAGCATAGGCCAAATACATTGGGAGGCTGTTGGAAGGCAGACGGCAGCTTCCATGAGCCCATGTCCTCCTGTGGCACAGCCACCTGTCTGGGAATCTGCTCTTGGCTGGGAGGGGGGAGGGCAGGACCCTAGGAGTGGCGAGGAGGGGAGTGGCTGTGTCGCCGCTGCAGGCCACAAGTTCTCAGGAAGGCTCCAGGGCAGTGGAGGAACGTCCTGGCATAGATAGAGGGGTGGGCACCTAGCTGCGGGGAGAGGGTGCAGAAGGGAAGAAGGAGCTCTTTAGCGGGGCCCGGCAGACGAGGACAACGGGGTGAGATTTGCTCTTCTGTAATGCTTCGATGCCTGTGGCTGCTAGAAGGAACATGACCCTCTATGCTCAGGGCAAGAGCCTGTGTTGTGATTACCAGAGCCTGAGAAAAAGAGGGAGTGAGGCCTCTCCATGAAGGAGGCCTCAGCCCCCTGCTGCAATGAATGATGGTTTTACTCTCTGTTGCCGGCCTGTGTTCAGTGGAAGAGAACCCCCCAGCTCATCCCCCCCACATCATCCCTTCCCCACATTTTTACTCTTCTGAATCCAGTTCTAAAAAGAAGCACTTAGGGCTTTTGACCTAGGGCATTTGATTCTTTGGGACACTTTCTCTGACTTGTCAACGACGCATTAAATGTGTATCTAGTCACAGACTGAGGGAGATTGATGGTCTCCTGGGCCTTGTTCTGTGGGGGCCAGAGCAGGTGAGTAGGGAGAGTGCGCTAGTGCAGCTATTTGGACACGGCTGCCAACGTATGCTCACGGTGGCAAGTTCGCACACATAATGGACAGACCGCAACAAGTAACGGAAATTGCTCTGGTGGCCATTCCAGAAAATGAGCTCCAAAGGAGCTTTGACAGGTGGCATAGATTCTTGTGTCGGTGCATAGATTCCCAAGGGGAGAACTTTGAAGCTGAATGTCGTGATAGTCAGCAATGAGCTCTGTATCGCTTTTTCTAGAATGAGTTCCTGAACCTAATTGTTGGACGTCATATAGATGCCCAATGACCCGGGGGTCACCCCAGGAATCATTAGGATAAATTCTGTTTCTCTCGTTGCAAACCACATGGGTGTAAATGCTACCACGGGCCGGGTTGTGTGGCCTTCTAGGGAGCTCATCTTGAAAATCTTCCTGGAGACTCAAACCACGGTTTCACATCACACAGGGGACCGGGATTATTGACCTGCTGTGCACATGCACACCCATGGTGGCATCACAGGAAAGTAAAAATGGAGGCCACCAGTCCCCGAAGCAATGCTTTCTCATGGTATCTCAGCATCAAGACCCTCAGCTCCGGGAGGGAGTCGTCATCACCCAGAAAGGCACCCTTGCTGGTCAAATATCAGGATGGCCTGAGCTCGGGAGGACAGGCTGTGGTGAGCCGTGATCGTGCCGCTGCGCTCCAGCCTGGGTGACAGAGTGAGACTTTGACTCAAAAAGAAAGCAACCCCAAATATGTCAGCCTTGG
This sequence comes from Cephalopachus bancanus, assembly GCA_027257055.1. Lineage (NCBI taxonomy): Eukaryota > Metazoa > Chordata > Mammalia > Primates > Tarsiidae > Cephalopachus > Cephalopachus bancanus. Next base: position 413,843 of record JAPVLO010000870.1, read on the forward strand.
GTATTTTCATATTCATGCTAGAATGGACGGAGCTTTATCCTAGACTTAAAATTTCCAGCTCTCTGTGGTCTCACCCTGCCCGAGCTTGTGGGTGGTTCAGCTGTGCCGGCTGGTCCTGCCCTGCTCTGCTGAGGGATCCTGTCCCTAAACACCAGCCCCAGGACCTAAATTCAACACAGTTCACTTATCTGAGAGAGAGCAAGGGGAAGAAGAGGCAAAGAAAAACCAGTAGCGGGTGTTCTGGGGATTCATTTACTTTTTCTTTTTCTTTTCTTCTTGTTTTACATGTGTGGATTTTCTGAGTTGAGCAGGCTGGTCTTGAGCTCCTGGGCTCAACGGATCCTCCTGTCTCAGCCTCCCAATTAGCTGAGACCACAGATGCCACCACAACCTAGCTAATTTCAATTAAAAATTTTTTCTGCTGCGATGTCTCTTTCTGTTGCCCAGGCTGGTCTTCCAACTCCTGGCCTCAAGCAATCCTCGCGCCTTGACCTCTCAAAGTGCTGTGATGAAGGTGTGAGTGCCTATGCCTGGGCTTCATGCGTTCTAAGGACCCACACATAAGGCTTTCTAGAAATCATGAGTGTGATCATTTCACACGAGACTCTAGATTTGCCCAAAACGTGCTTCAAGTCAAGCGAACCATCCACAGTGGGAGCTGTTTTCCACCAGAAAAGGAAAATCAAATGCCTGCGAGATGTACGGAAAGCTATTCTGAAATGGAAGAGAATATCAAAGCCCTTAAACTAGTGGGGTCTGGTCTGTTACCATTGCCTATGCCTGTCATCTCAGCTTTTCGGGAGGCCGAGGCAGTAGGAACACTTGAGACCATGTGTTCCAGACCAACCCGGGCAACACAGTGAGATCCCATTTCTTCCAAATGTTTTAAAAATACACCCGGGTGTGATGAAATGCCTGTAGTGCCAGCTCCTCAGGAGGCTGAGACAGGAGGATAGACTGAGCCTGGGAATCCAAGGCCGTGGTGAGTTATGATCACGCCACTGCCTCCCAGTCTGGGCGACAGACTGAGATCGCTTCTGTAGAGAACACTTCTTAATAATTACCCAGGTGTGTTGATTCATATCAGTATACCCAGCACGTGCAGAGCCTGAGGCAGAAGGATTGCCTGAGCCCAGGAGTTCGAGACAAGCTTGGGCTACAGAGGGAGCTCCTGTTTCTAAAAAATAAAATTTAAAATCAGCTAGGTACGTGGGCATGCCTGTTGTCCCAGCTACTCAGGAGACTGAGACAGGTGGATCGCCTGAGCCCAGGAGGTCCTGGCTGCTCTGAGCCAGTTTACGCCAGTGCCCTCGCGTTGGGGTGAAGCAGTAAGACATCGACTCAAAATTTAAAAAGTAGAGGCGTCAGCTTCAGGACATGAAGTTTTGTGAGCGAGATGGAACAGAGTGTCCCGTGACTCTATGTGGCTTGTATTTCAGGACTTCCAAGGCAGTCCCCTTGTGGTGCTGCTGGGTTTGACACCACCAGCTTGCAGTGACATGTCTGACCCATGGCCGAACATGCGCCTTCTGATGGGTGAATCCTTGGCATTGGTGACATCGGCTGCTATGGCAACAGCAGCGTCAGGTATGGGACCACGCAGCCCTCAGCTGGGCCTCCAGTGCACAGGCGAGAAGAAATGCATGCCCCTGATCATGTTCCTCACACGTGATCCAATCCCAACTTGAAGATTTCTGCACATGTTGCTTTCTGCTTTGTGTGTGTGTGTGTGTGTGTGTGTGTGTGTGTGTGTGTGTGTGTTTTTCTTGAGTCGGGGTCTCTCTCTCTTGGCCAGGCTGGAGTACTGTGGCCTGACTGCAGTTCACCTCAGCCTCAGCCTCCTGGGCCTAGGCCATCCTCCCACCTTAGCCTCCCGACTAGCTGGGACTACAGGCACATGCCCCCATACCTGGCTAATTTTTAAAAGTTATTTTAGTGACGAGATCTCATCACGTTTTCTAGGCTGGTCTCGAACCTCTGGGCTCAGGCAATAAATCCTCCTGCCTCGGCCTCCCTAGGTGCTGGTATACAGGTGTGAGCCACCGAGTCCAGGACATTGCTTTATTTTTTTTCTTTTGGTTTGTTTTTGTTTTGTATTTTTTAAACATTTTCTTATCCTCCTTTCTTTTCATGACAGCACTAACTCCAGCTCAGGTTCATCCTACGTATGACTACTCATTTCATTTTTAAATAAGTTTATCTGCCCAGTGCATGTTGGACAGTGCTTCAGATATTACTGCTATTGGATGGGCACAGTGAGGGGCTCCCCTCTAATCGTATGCTCTGGGAGACTGAGGTGGGAGGATTGCTTGAGGCCAGGTATTCGGGACCAGCCTGGGCAATATGGAAGGATTCATCTCTATGAAAGGAAAATCTCAAAAATCAGTTGGGTATGGTGGCACGGACCTGTCATTCCAGCTGCTTGGGAGGTTGAGATGGGAGGAAAATCTTAGCCTAGGAGTTCAAGTCTGCAATTCTTGCACAAATCTCCTGCAGCCTGGGCAGCATAGTGAGATCCTATCTTTACAAAAAATGAATAAAATTAGTCAGGTGTGTTGATAGTACTCGTACTCACAGCTAATAGTGAGGCCAAGGCAGGAAGATCACTTGGGGTCAGGAGTTTGACACCTGCCTTGGCAACATAGAGAGACAGCATACCTAAAAACTAAAAATTAGCCAGGGGCTGTGGTACGTGTTTGTAGTCTCAGCCACTTGGGAGGCCAAAGCGACCGGATCACTTGATGCCAGGTGTTTAAACCAGCCTGGGCAATCTCACTAGGCCCCATCTTTACAAAATCTTTAAAAAGTATTAGGCGGGCTTGGTAACACTTGCCTGTAAGCCCCTTACTTGGGAGGCTGAGGTGGAAGAATCGCTTGGGTGCAGGGGCTGGAGGCTGCAGTGAGCTTTGTTCACTGCACTGCACTCCAGCCTGGGCAACACAGCCAGGCCTCGTCTTTAAAAAGCAACTTTAGGAATGAAAGCAACAGGGAGCATAAGATGGCCACCGGACATTTCAGACTACGCAGAAGCAAGTGTCCATAAAGACTCTCTGCGTGAGTAGGTGTACGCTGGTGGGCGAGTGAAAGACCATCTGAGGGGAGGCTCGGGTTCATGCACTCGGCCCTCCCCTCCAGGGCGACTGCAAGCCCCCACCGCCCTGAGATTAGAGCGCAAAGGTGCAAGACCACCCCGCAAGGTCTTCTGCTGCTGGCGAAACACTCCTGAGAAGAGCCTGCTGAATGCAGCTGATTCTCATTGCCTGGCGCCTGGCCTCACCATCCCCTGTTAGAGCAGACCAGCTGGAGCCCTGGATCTGATCCGGGGAGAGAGAGGAGGGGGAGAGCCCGAGAGAAGCCCCATGCCGGTGAGGAGACGCCAACCGCAGCCATCTTCTCTGTCCCAGTACCAGGCCTTGCCCCGCCCTGCTCCGCCCAGCCTCCACCTTGGGACCTAAGGTCCTCTCATCACACTGGGAGAGACAGAAGCCCCTCCCCCATGCTGGACCAGGCACAGGGTGCAAGCACATCAGCCTGCACTGAGAGCAACTCTGTCAACCTGTGCTGACTGCTAGAGATCAGAGCCGAGAGGTCGTGGGGCTCACAGAAATGACCTCAGAGCAAGTTTGCTGGCTTGTTTGTGTTTTCTTTTTCTTTGTCCTTTTTGTCTGTTTGGTGTGCCCATTTTTGTTTCAGGCTTTCTCTCTTTCTTTCTCTTTTTGATCACGTTTTTGTCTTGCTTTGTTTCTGTTATTTTGCTGATTTTTTTCCTATTCGTCTGCCCTCCTGTTTGTATATGGGAAGAGTCCATCAACAGGGAAATTATGGTTGCACTGTGTGCTTGTATGATTATCTGTATGTTTTCGTTTTTCCCCACTCTTTTCTGTCTTTGTGTCTCATTTCATTTTTTAGGTGGTAGGTCTGTCTGTTTTCCCTCTTACTCTTCTCTCTCTCCACCTTCCTCTTGCCCCCCCTTCCTTCTTCTACCGTTTTCCTTTTCTTACCTCATTTTGCTTCCAGGGAGCAGTGCTATACCCCCATCGCATGGGCAGAGTGTAAGGCAGTGAGAAGTGGGTTCCAGGGTGCCCATACAGCTGTTGGTGTATACTGGGATCTGCTGATAGATTTTGAGTCACAGCTCTCCCCTCAGGTAAATCTCAAAACTGCAAAAAGTCCAGCTTCAGAACCAAACAAAGCCAGAGGATCCATGTGAGGAAGAATAAGATATTGAGCTAACAGAAGTCACAACAACTCTGCCATCCCCGAACAACAGAATTAAAGAAGAAGGGGGAAAAAAGAGGAGGGGAGGAAATTCTACGCAGATGAAGAAAACGCCCAAAGAAAAATATGAGTCTCACACAAACCCCTGGGAGATCAGACACTGAGAAAATAGAGTTTGGAACGAAACCAATGAAGAGCCCCCAGAATGACCAGTCGCAAACTACAAACCCAGATATCGAGACATTAATAGAGAGAATAAAAAGAATTGAGGAGAGACAAGAGGAAAATAGGAGGCAGTTGATTACTGAGGTAAGAGCAGTAAAGAATACTGTGAATGAAATAAATAACAAACCGATGAGCATGGAAAGCAGACTAAGCCAAGCAGAGGAAAGAATCTCAGAGCTTGAGGACCAAAATATAGAACTAACACAAGCCGTCAAACACATAGAAAAGTAGCTTAAAAAGACAGAAAGGAACCTTCAAGAGATGAGCGATTATTTCAAGAGGCGGACCCTAAGAGTAATTTGACTTCCTGAGGCAGAAAGAGAGACAGAGACCACCCTGGAAGTAACATTCCATGAAAGTAGTCAGGAAAAGTTCCCTCATCAGTGATGTGAAAATTCACATGCAAGAGATTCAGAGACCCCCTGCAGACAACAAATGAGAAGGCCAACTCTTAGACATATAGTAATTTGCCTAAAAAAAGTCGGTATGAAAGAAAAACATCCTAAGCACAGCAAGAAAAAACGGTCCGACTACCTACTGAGGAAGACCGATTAGAATAGCAGCAGATGTATCTCCAGAAACACTTCAGCCTAGAAGAGCTTGGAGCCCGATCTTCAAAGTTTTCAAAGATACACAATTTCAGCCAAGAATAACCAAGCCAGCTAAGCTAAGCTTCATCAGTGAGGGAGAATTGGAATCTTTCCTAGACATTCAATTCCTAAGAACTTACACCGCCTCTTGACGTGCTCCCCCCAAAACACTTAAGAAAGTATGAAACACAGAAGAGAGGGAAAAAAGAATGACAACATTCTTCAGAAGAGTACAGGAAAAAGATGGAAAAACACATAAGTCAACTCAAAAATCAAAAGAAAGACAACAAACACGAACCACAACAACTCTGTAAGAACCTCATGACAGGGATAAACTCTCACGTTTCAATAATTAGCCCGAATGTGAGTGGACGCATCAAAAAACATCCACCACAACCAAGTAGGCCTCATCCCTGGGATGCAAGGCTGATTCAACATTTGTAAGATCATAAACATAATGAAATACATCATCAGAGGTAAAAACACAAACCACATGATTATATCATTAGATGTGGAAAAATCTTTTGATAAAATCCAGCAGCCCTTCTTGAAAAAAACCCTCGAGCATCTAGGCATACATGGAAAATTCCTCAAAACAGTAAGAGCCATCTATGAGAAACCCACCGCCAGCATAATTCTAAACAGACAGAAATTCGAAGCATTTCCCCTGGAAAGAAGACAAGGACGCTCACTCTAACCCCTCTTGCTCAGCATAGTTTTGGATGTTCTAGCTAGAGTATACAAATAGGAAAAGAGGAAATCTAGTTATCCCTCTTTGCAGACCACGTGGTTCTACACCTCGAAAACCCAAGGGAATCGGTCCAAAACCTGCTTACACTGATAAAAGGCTTTGGCAAAGTCTCAGGGTATGAAATAAATGTGCAAAGGACAATCACACTTCTATACAGCAATAAAAACCAAACAGAAACCCACATAAGAAGCACAATTCCATTCTCAATAGCCACAAAAAAATAAAATGCCTTGATATCTTCCTAACCAGAGATGTGAAAGATCTTTACAGTGAAAACTTCGAAACCCTGTTCCGAGAAATCAAAGATGACACCAAGAAGTGGAAGAATATCCCATGCTCATGGATTGGAAGAATCAACGTTGTTAAGATGTCCATTCTACCGAAGGCAATCTGCAGATTTAGCGCAGTACCCAACAAATGAGCAGCAGCATTCTTCTCAGACCTAGAAACAGCAATGCATGAATTCATATGGAAACATAAGTGACCAAGAAGAGCCAAAACAGTCATCAGCAAAAAAACAAAAACAAACAAACAAACAAAATAACAGCCAGAGGTGTCACACTCCCAGACTTTAAACCTCATTATAAAGCTATGACAATTAAAACAGCCTGGTATTGGTACAGGAACAGGCATAGAGACCGATGGAATAGAATTGAGATTCCAGAAGCAAAACCTCCATTTCTCAACCGACTCCTCTTCGACAAAGCCCCCACCACCTACCACGGGGGAGAGGAGAACCTATTCGGTAAATGGTGCTGGGAAAACTGGCTGACCACATGGCAGAAGATTGAAAGAGGGCCTCTACGTATCCCCATACACAAAAATCACCTCTCAATGGGTCAGAGACCTAAACGTAAAACCTCAAACTATAAGATCCTTGGAAAACGCTGGAGACACTCTTGTCGAAATTGGAGCTGGCAACCAATTCCTGATCAAAACCCCAAGTGCTCATGCCATGAGAGATAAGATAGACAAGTGGGACCTCATCAAACTGACAAGCTGCTGTAAGGCCAAAGAAACCATCAAGAGAGCAGGGAGACAGCCCACAGACTGGGAACGTATTTGCCAACTCTATTTACGACAAATAGATAATAGTAACAAGAGTTTTCAGGGAAGAAATCATGCCTACTGCCTGTAAGACAAAGACTGGTATCAGGTTCCAACTCCTGCCAAAACTTCCCTCACGCAGTCAAGCCTCACAGGGACACGTGAGTTCAACACTCCCCTGTTGAAAATCTCTGCTTCAGACAGACAAGCACACGTCTTCTGAATCCCAAAACACGGTGTGCCCACGTGTCGTGTTGAAGTCTCTCCCGGTCCTAATTGCAGCCTCAAGGAACACCTGCAACCTGTCGGTGTCCAAGAGTCGGAATCTTTCCACAAAGGTGGTTGAGTCGCAAGTCAGAAGGGGCCCCTACCCTCAACTCTGTATTTACTGTGATGTCTGTCTCTTATTACCACTAGATTCTTGCGAACACTTAGTTGATTACACACCAGGGGGCCTCCCCAAACCCAGAATTACCTTTTGGAGTGTGGGTCCCTTTTAGTGCAGGGTTTCCTGGCTAGCTAAGTGTTCCTGGAACCCATCAGCATCTGTGGACCAGCTAGCATGGTTGTGAGAGGCTGTGTACGGATCCAGGAGATTTTCTTGGAAATTCTTTCAGAGTTTTTGCTGATTTCATGATGGTTGAATGACGAGCACACCGGCCCACACCGCGCTGAGTGTTCAGCAGTGTTTGACCCCAAACGGCAAGACCCCCATTCGTATCCTCCCTTTTCCGCGGATCTCGCCCTGACCGACATTTTTTACTTTCCCCAGAGGAAAAAAAAATCCTCCAAGAGAGACGTACTGCCAGTGTTGGAGAGGTTAAAAAAAAAAAACCCAAAAAACAGCAGAAGCACGAAAAGGTATCAACATGGACGAGCTCAGAAGGCGTTTTGAGCAGTGGGCAAAGTGTCTTGACAGGTGTTTTGCATCCAACAGAGATGACTTTGAAGGTTTCTGAAGTTTTAACACGTAAGAATAAATGCACAATTTTTAATAAATGCATCCTGGGGGTTTTTTGGGTCCATCCGAGTATCTCTGAGTTGATACTTCATTGAAGGCGTAGAAGATACTTTAAGTTCCTGCATTTGTCTTTGGGTTATTCCTGAGAACAGCTCTTAAGCATTTTTTATTTCTTTTCAAAACTTTTTATTTCCTTGAGAAAAACTTGCTTATTGATTTAGTTCGTGACTTCTTGAAGTGTCCTGTGAGTTTCTTTTTTTTGAAACACGGTCTCACTCTGCCATAGCTCACTGCAGCCTCCAGCTTCTGAGTTCTAGCAACCCTCCGCCTTCAGCCTCCCAACTAGATGGGATGACAGGTGCGTGCCATCACACTGGAATCCTTTGTAAAAATTTCTGTAGAGAAGTCTTGCTGTGTTGTCCAGGCGTGTCTCCAACAGCCAGTCTCAGGTGATCCTTCCACCTCGGCCTCCCAAAATGCTGGGACTACAGGCACATGCCACCACATCTGGCTAATTTTCGAGATTATTTTTGTAGAGATGGGACCTTGCTACGTTGCCTAGGCTTGTCTCAAACTATTGGTGTAAGGTAAACGAAACCAGACCAGGCGAAACGGCAACAAAGGAGCCCAGAAAGATTTCTTAGCGCGATCCCGGGCGAGGCTCACCGGTCCATGTAGCTGTGGGGTGGAGAAGTCGCGCCCAGCAAGATGGGCAACGGGTTTATAAAGGGCACACTGTGAAAGCTGTGAGGGGATCGGGGAGAGCAATCACTGCTTGGGACGGCTGTCACGTCCACTGGCGATTGGCTGACCGGGGTTGCTAGAGTCGCTGTAGCAGGTACTGGCTGGCTTTGGGGCTGGAGTCTTAGTTCCGGTCACTCATTTTTGCCGGCTCACTCTCGCCCGCTGTTCTCCTGGTCCAGGTTGGAGCCATCTTGTTGAGGCCCGCCCCACCCTCCGGTACCTCCGGCCTTACATTCCAGCCTTTCGGTCATAGGGGAACCGGCTCGTTCTAGCTACTTCCTGCTGGGGAGGGGCGGCGTGGGGGGGTCTTAAGGCTGGTACGGGGCCGGAGGTGGTTCGGACGGAAGGGGCGAGAATGAATGTCACAGTCATTGGTTGACCGTTATTCGAGAGCGCTGTGCCAGGTGCTGTTGGAGAAACCTAAAAACAGAGCCACCGACAAGAGGATAAATACAACAATCCGTGGAGTCAGAACAGGGAGGAGCCACGTTAGGAGCCGGGGTTGCCACGACCCTGAGGACGGGCCTCCGGGCAGGTCTTCTCTCCGTTTTTGGAGGTTTTCCTGTAATTGCTGGATTCTGTCCTTGACTATCCCTGATTTATTGGCATAGAAGCAGCATTCCTCCCTAAGAAATAGGCCTATCCCTCCCTCTTCCTCTGCTAGCAGGTCTAGTCCCCGTCGATTCTGGAGGACCATGCCAGCCAGGGAATCTAGTTGTGTTTGTAAGTCTAGGGCCGTGTCCACCACCTGTTGTATGTCCTGGATCAGTTGGGAGGAGAGCTGCTTGTAGAAGTGAAGTGAGGATAATACCCAGCCCCACCAGCAGAGGTATGAGCTCAGCTGCCCGCCTTTCCCGTGACGTTGAGGAACCGGCCAAGGGGACAGGCAGGCTTTGGTTACCGGGTGCTACTACAACGGTGGGGAGGAGGATGACAAGAATGCAGGACCCCGACCGGTCGGGGGGCAAGACCAGGTAGATGGTAATGCCACACAGAAAGGCAGTCCCGTTAAGTGGGGGGCAGAGGGTGTTATTTGATTGGACCACGAGTGATCGTGAGCAGAGGCAGAGGAAAAGGGGGCCCATCCGACCCCCAGGGTGCCATTTCATGTTGTACACTGGGCCGTGGGCAAGTCATGTGGGAGAGGGATGTCAGAATGCGGTAGTGAAGGTGGACATTGGGTTGGAGGCGTAGGGAGAGTCCAATTTCCTGTGACCGGGACAGGGGAGACCCAGGACTGGCCGGACCTGAGGCATAGCCAGCAGTCCTTTGCTAAGCCGGGGTTAGTAAGGTTTAGCAGGGTGTGGGCTTTGATAAGGACAGAAAGGAGTTCCGGGTTCGTCTGATAAGGGCCTTGGGGTTTTGGGCGGTTGAGGCGCAGCAACACCGGTCCATTGAAATGTTGAATGAGTTCTTCCATGACCCACTTGGTGTTCTGCTGTTCTGCATAATCCTGCGCCCCTCCCCCATCTGATTTGCCTGCAGGAGGGCTGAGGTCCCAGCAGATCTCTTGTCCCTGGTGCCCGGGACAAGAATACCCAGCGCGTTGTCCCCCACTCCGTCCCGTCCAGGCCTGCTGTTTGGTTGGTCTGAGGCAGACCGAGGCTTGCTCGTAGCAAGGTGCCTGGACAAGAGAATCGAAGGTTGAACACTCAGTGGGGCCAGGGGGTATCTTTCCTTGGGGATTTGGTGGGGGGTCTTGCTCCCAGCAGGGGACCGTGCCACCGCCGCCTGGGCAGCCCGCTTGGAAATCTCTTAACATCACTGCAGCCCAGTACTTTTGTTCTTCTAGTTGGCACGACAATCTCTGATGATAGCACGTACAGGGAACCAGCCGGTAGAGTTGGAGTTTTCCTGCAGAGACGCATGGGCTGCAAGTCCAGTCAGCCATTCCCCATGTCATCGTAAAGTCATTGGCTGGGCTTACTAGCTCAATACGGCTGAACCGTAACCGGGGGGGTCCCACCTCATTAGATTTCCACCCTGCGTTGTTGGGAGGGGCCCGCGTGAGCCGAGAAATGTGGTACCACGAGGGGTGCCCTAACAGTTGAGCCGCGGTAGGAGTTGTGAGGACTGCTGTGTAAGGTCCCGTCCAGCGAGGTTGAGGGGACCGGGGTTGGAGCTCTCGAAGGAGAACCTCGTCACTGGGCTGTCGAGTGACGGCTGCCCGTGGCTCAGACGTGGCGTTGGCCTGCAGCAGGGTTTGGCCGGCGTGCTCTCGTAGGAGGTGTCTGAGGAGCAAGAGGTAGGGCAGGTAGGAGGCGAGTGGCGGAGGAGTTGTAGGAAGGCTGGTGTTCATGCGAAAAGGCCTACCATACATCAATTCAAACGGGCTGAGGCCGACCGGCCCCCGGGGAGCCGCACGCACCCTGGTGAGGGCACCAGGGAGCAGAGCGGGCCAGGAAAGGTTTCCCTCCAGGGAAAGCTGGGTTAGTTGGCCCTTCAGGAGGCCGTTTGCCCGTTCCACCTTACGCGAGGACTGAGGGCGGCAGGGGATGTGAACTTTCCAGACGATGTGGAGGGCTTCGGCCACCTGCTGAGTGATTTTGGAAATGAATGCCGGGCCGTTGTCTGCCTGGCTGGACGTCGGGAGGCCGAAGCGGGGGATGATGTGCTCCACCCAGGTCTCAGCCAGCACCGAGGCTGTCTCCCGGCTCGTGGGAAAGGCCTCGGTCCAACCTGAAAAGGTATCTACCGTCACCAGCGGGTATCGGTACTTTCTGTGTCTTGGCATATGAGCGAAGTCCACCTGCCAGCCCTGTCCAGGGAGACACCCTTGCAGCTGGGGGGCCGCCATCCGGCGCCGGAGGGCTCCTTGAGAGGAAACATATGCACAGGTTTGACGGGCCAGATGGACCTGGTCGATGGTTTCTCGGAGACCCTGCGGCGAGAAAATCGGGGAAAGAAACCTGTGCATGGCCTCGGGACCAATGTGTAACGACCGGTGGATTGTGGCCACGATTTCCTTTGCCTGTGTCTGGGGAAGGATTACCCTGTCTCTGAGGCGCATCCAGCCCTGTGGCCCAGTCACGGCACCCTGGCTGAGGAGTCGCTGTTGTTCGTGCCCGGAGTACCTGGGCGTTAGGGAGGAGGAAAGAGACAGCACAGGGGTGGCGCCCTGGGTTGAGGTAAGTTGGCGGGCCGTGGCGTCGGCCAGGGCGTTTCCTTGGATGACCGGGTCTGTGCCCGCCTGATGGCCTCGACAGTGGATGCTGGCCACCTCCTTGGGTTCTTGGAGGGCCTGGAGTAAATGTTGAATGGGCTTGCTGTTGACCACCGGAGTTCCCCGGGTGGTTAAGAACCCCCTTTCATTCCAGATCGCCTCATGACTATGGGCGATAAGGAAAGCTTACTTAGAATCGGTGTATATAGTCGCCCTGTGGCCCTTTGCCAGCTGTAACGCTCCGGCGAGTGCCAGCAGCTCTGCCTTTTGGGAAGAAGTCCCTCGTGGTAGCGAGGCAGCTTCCACCACGGTGGGAGGAGAGACCACTGCATAGGCTGCCCTGCGGCCCCCGTCCGGCCCCCTAGCTGAGCTCCCATCTACGATGGACGTGAGATCAGGGTTAGACAGAGGCTGGTCAGAGAGTCCCGTGCGAGGGGGCTGAGGGCCTCTACCAGCCCCACACAGGAGTGTCCAGGCAAAACGGAGGGGCTAGCGGAGGGAAGGAGAGTAGCTGGACGTGGAAGCGGCGATGAGCGCAGAGGCACTTGCGGGTGTTCTATGAGTAAAAGGTGGAACTCCTGGACCCTAGAGGGGCTTAATAAGGATAATGACTTATGACCCAAGAGGTCCTGGAGTCTGTGGGGGGAGTAGACCGTAACCGGCTGTTGAAGGGCCAGCTTCAGGGCCTCCTTGGCTAAACAAGCCACCGCTGCCAGCACCCGGAGGCAGGGCTGCCATCCCTGGACGGTGGAGTCCAGCTGTTTGGACAGGACGGCGACCGGTCGGTGAGAGGGTCCCACTGGTTGGGCCAGAACCCCGCTTGCCGTCCCAGTTCTTTCCTCGGTGAACAGGAGGAAAGGCTTGCGGAAGTCAGGAAGCATCAGCGGGGGGAGGCTAAGAGCATGTCTCGCAAGGTCTCGAAGGCGCGGGCTACAGCTGAGGGAGAAGTGAGGGGGCCGGTGGGAGTGTCCTTAGCTGCAGCATATAGCGGTTTAGCAAGTATAGCGAAGTTGGGGACCCAATGTCTAAAGAAGCCTACCAGCCCAAGGAACGACAAGATTTCAGCGCCTGAGGTGGGGGGCCGGAGTTCCCTGATGGAGGGGGTGCGGTCTGCCGTGAGGGCCTCGGAGGTGGGGGTCGGGGCCACCCCTAGGTAGGTGACTTGTGGGGTAGAGAGTTGAGCGTTGGAAGGGGAGACCCTGTATCCCCGCTGTGCTAGAAAGTTGAGGAGGGCGGCCGCATCTCGGAGAGAGACCTCCCTGCAGGGGCTGCACAGGAGGAGGTCATCTACGTACTGGAGGAGAGTGCTAGACCCAGAGTCAGAAGAGGCCAGGTCCTCGACCAGCGCCTGGCTGAAAAGGTGGGGACTGTCACGGAATCCCCGAGGCAGGACCGTCCGGGTTAATTGTTGGGTCCTGTGGGTGCCTGGATCCTCCCACGTGCAGGCGAAGAGTGCCCGGGGGTCGGGATGTAGGCGGCTGGTGAAGAAAGCATCCTTAAGGTCCAGGACTGTGAAATGAGTGGTGGTGGGGGGCATCTGAGAGAGGAGAGTGTATGGATTAGGGACCACTGGATGCAGTGGAACGACAGCAGAGTTGATTATCCACAGATCCTGCACCAGCCGATAAGCACCAGACGGCTTTTTCACCGGGAGGATGGGAGCATTACAAGGGGAGTTGGCAGGAACCAGAAGACCCTGGAGGAGCAGCCGGTTAACGGTGGGCTGGAGGCCCTTGCGATGGGCGTGCGAGATAGGAAATTGAGGCCTGGAAGGGAAGCACGAGGGGTCCTTAAGGCGAATGAGGACTGGGGTGTGGTGATTGGCCACCACCGGAGTGGAAGTGTCCCAGACCACTGGATTAACTCTTTCGGGGGAAATGGGGAAATCGGACGACGGCTCCGGGGAGAAGACGGCACAGGCGAGGGCCAGGAGCGGAGTCGGGGGAACGCGGTGTGAGGTGAGGCAGAGAGATGCCCCGAGCTCAGACCGAAGGTCTGGCCCCAGCCAAGGGCTGGGCAGGAGGGGATAACTAAGAATCACTGGGTGCAGGGACGGCCGTCCAAAAGGCAGGACACCGGACCCGTCTCCAGCGCCTTGGAAGCTACCCCTGAGACGCCCACAACCGAGACCTGAGAAGGATGGAAAGGCCCGTGGAAGGAGAGTAAAACAGAATAGGTGGCCCCCGTGTCCACCAAAAGGGAGATGGACTTATCCGCTACCCATAGTGTGGCCCTGGGCTCGGCAAGGGTGATTGCGGTGTTCGAGTCCAGGCGACTTCAGTCGTCCAGGGGGCCCAGGAGCTCTGGCGAGGGGCCCGTTGGGGGAGCCGGCCCCCCGCGGAACTCTGTCGCCGGGGGATGGTTCTCCCCCAGGGCCCACTCGAACTTCCAATGTCCCTTTTGTCTGCAGACCCGGCAAGGTCGAGTCGGTGGCCTGGGGTTGGGGCATTGCTTTGCCCAGTGGCCTTCCTGGCCACACCTGAAGCAGGCTCCCGGAGGTGTTCGGGTCTCGGACTGTTTCCTGAGACGGGGGCTCCGAGGCCCCTGTTGTGCCGGCCGCAGGGCAGCGACTAGGGCTTGGGTTTGAAGGGCCACCTTCGGGTTTAGCCTCTGGGCTCGTACTGCCTCGGCTTCCTCCTCTCGGGCATTACAAACTCTGAAGGCCGTGTTCATCAGGTCTCGGAGTGGAGTCTGAGGGCCCTCCTCCGCCTTTTTGAGCTTGCGCCGGACGTCCGGAGCAGACTGGGTGACAAAGTGGGTAGCTAAGACTGTGGACCTCGGCGGCGAGGAAGGGTCCAAACGGGTGTGAAGGGCCAGAGCCTCTGTTAAACGATCAAGGAGAGAGGCTGGGTTTTCGTTAGGTTCCTGTGGGATCTCCCTCAGTTTGTCATAGTTAACGACTTTTTGAGCTGCCTTTTCCATCTCTGCAATATGGCAGCGGACCGTCTGATCCCTCCTAGTCCTCCCTGTGGCACCATCCTGATAGTCCATTGTGGGTCCTCGGCAGGCACCGCCGTGGCCCCGACCGGCAAAGAATGGTCGGAGTTAGGTACCTGATCAGCGTAGTCCCGAGCTGCTGAGGTGACGCGATCGCGCTCCTCGGGAGTGAGGGTGGAGGTTAAAATCACGTGGAGGTGGTGCCACGTGAGCTCGTTGCCTGAGGGAGGGATCGAAACTCTTTGGTGTAGGCCGTCGGGTTGGCAGAGCAGGAGCCTAGGCGCTTTTCAGTCTGGGACAGGTCCCCCAGGGAGAAGGGATCATGGAGCCGAGCCAGTCCCTCAGCACCTGCCACCTCCTGGAGAGGGGCCAGTAACTGGGCCTGGGACCCGGTGACCGGGGGGCTGGTCCACTCAGAGGGCGGTGTAGGGTTGTAAGATGGCGGCGGGGTGAGAGTAGGGAATGAGGTGGGAGGAGGGCAAGATGGCGGTGACGGCGGAAGAGGAGGGTACAGCTTGTGGGTGGCTGGGGCAGAGCCGGAAACAGAGGAGTCAGGTGTGACGTCAACAGGACCGGAGGGGGGAGGCGGTGCCTCCGTGGCAGGAGGGACAGACGTGGATGGGGAAGGGCAGCCGACCGAACCTGGAACGACTGGAGCTGAGGACAAAGGAATTAGAGATGGCGGTCTGGGCGGAAGAGTCGGGTATAGGAGAGGCGAGGCGGGAGGTAAGGCAGGAGCAACACCGGAGGGGCCTGAGTGGAGGAGGTCTGGGCACAGGAGGTCAGAGAAGAAGTTGGGAAAGAGCAGACAGTTGAGAAGAGGCAGATGGGGGCGAGAAGGAGGGGTAGGAGCTGGAGGGGGAAGGCCAAGGTCCTCCGGAGGATCTGCAAAGGCAGATTCCGACGCCGGGAGAGGCTGATAGCCCCTCTCAGGGGATTTGGCCAGGAGGACCCGGGCCGAGGAACATCTGACGCAGAGGTCTGGGTGGGCGCGCCATGCCCAAAAGGCCTGGATAGAGGGGACCTCAGACCATTTCCCAGTCCAGTGACAATAATTACTGAGATCGGTGAGGAGGCTGAAATGGAAAGTTCCCTCGGGGGGCCAGCGAGACGGATTGTCCAGAGGATATTGGGGCCAGGCCCCGGGAGGAAAGGAAGATTAGCTTCCGCTTATGGATATCCTCGGACAACCCCAGAGTAGCCAGATTAGGTAGGAGACACCGCAAGGGGGTCTGAGCCTCACTTTTAGAAGGCTGCTTTCCCATGGCCGCAACCTCCATTCCCGGGTCCCTAAACGAGCGAGCCCAGTGTCCCAGACCCACTCAGAATAGGGACGGAAAGGAAGATCCACTTCCTTCCGGAGATAGGGACGTCTCCACTGCCTCAGAGCCAAAGGCACCGTGCCGGAGGGGTGAGCCCAGACGCAGCTGCGATTTCGGACTGGGCACTCCGGGGGGTAGGAGGAGAAGTCAGGGAAAGCGAGAGACTCACCGCATTGTCTGAGGTCCTGGGGCCAGGTCCTGTTCCCGAGAGAGGTCCCAGATCGGGAGAGGAGGGGGGAGCCCGCTGGGGCCCCGCACCTTCCTCCCGGGTTTCGGCACCAAATGCAAGGTAAACGAAACCAGACTGGGCGAAACGGCAACAAAGGAGCCAAGAAAAATTTATTAGGGCAATCCCGGGCGAGGTTCACCGGTCCATGTAGCTGTGGGCTGGAGAAGTCGCGCCCAGTAACACAGGCGATGGGTTTATAAAGGGCACACTGAGCCAGGCTCGGTGGCTCAGCCTGTAATCCCGGGCCTTTGGGAGGCTGAGGTGAGTGGATTGCCTGAGCCCGCGGGTTCGAGACCCTCCTGGGCAGCGAGACCTCCTCTCTACAATAAATCAAAAAATCAGCCGGGTGTGGTAGCGCGCACCTGTAATTTTGGCTACTCGGAAGGCTGAGGCGGAAGGGTCGCCGGAGCCCAGCAGGCGAGGCTGCGGTGGCCGGGAGCAGCCACTGCGCTCCAGTCTGGGCAACCGAGTGAGACTCCAACTCAAAAAAAAAAAAGGCACACTGAGAAAGCTGTAAGGGGATCGGGGAGAGCAATCACTGGTTGGGACAGCTATCACGTCGGCCGGCGATTGGCTGAACGGGGTTGCTAGAGTCGCTGTAACAGGTACTGGCTGGCTCTGCGGTTGGAGTCTTAGTTCCGGTTACTCATTTTTGCTGGCTCACTCTCGCCCATTGTTCTCCCGGTCCAGGTTGGAGCCATCGTGTTGAGGCCCGGCCCGCCCTCTGGTACCTCCGGCGTTACAATCGGTCTCGAGTGATACTCCCTCCTCGGCCTCCCCGAGCATCTGAGACATCAAGGCATCTCTATAGGTAAAGCTGACTTATGTGGTGGTTCGGGCCTGTCATCCCAGCACTTTGAGAATCTGAGGTGGGATCATTGTCTGAAGGCTCAAGACCAGCTGGGCAACTTGGCAAGTCTTCACCTCCACAATGTAATAGTGGGGCACGGAGGCGTGTGACTGTAGTCCCAGCTCCTTGGGAGGCTGAGGTGGAAGGCTCACCCGAGCCCCCTGGGTCGAGGCTGTGGTGAGCCCTGACTGTGACACCGCCCTCCATTCTGGGCAACAGAGTGTGACTCCAATTTGAAGAAAGGAAATAAACGAACCAGTCTGAGAGATGCTCAGAGGTGGTCTTGCGGCTTTATCTCTTCCCTGCAAGTCCAGTGAGTCCAGTCGCTTCTGGAGACTCAATATTGCTGCCCCCAAACTCCCATTTCTTAACCAGGGGAAAAATGCAATGCTTGGGTTTGTTTCCCCACTCCACATTGAAGAGTTATTTTTGTAGATTCTAAGAGTTGTGCGGCCATCACGACTATTTAATCACACAGAGAGAGAGAGAGAAAAGACACACCAAGCGGAGGAGGAGGGGGAGAGGCAGGGGAAGGAGGGGAGGTGAGCTAGGGAGGGAGAAGGAGAGAGACAGATGGGAGAGAGAGAAGGGAAGGGAAGGGAAGAGACAGAGCAAAGAGAGAATGAGAGAGACAGAGAAGCGAGAGGGGAGACTGAGGCAGAGAGACGTATTAGACAAGCAAAGGGGCAGGAAGCTCCCCCTCCCCCTCCCTGCTGGCTCTCTCCTTCCTAGTCTATACCGGCTTAAACGCAGGAAGAAGGGGCACAGGTGGCTGGGATGGGGCATTTGTGTGCCTGGGCTCTTCTGCAGACCCAGTGCTGCTGGCTTCCCAGGTGGTGGCCGAGCCCATGAGCCTGTTAGATGTGTTCCCTACCGTGGTCCAGCTGGTGGCCGGACAAGCGCTCCAGGACAGGAATGTGTGCGATTCGCATCCCCTGGGTGTGTATTAACATGGGTTACACTTTTTATCGCTTTAGTGCACGGAATGTTGGGGATTTCTATACAGTTATTTTCCATCTCTCTATTTCTCTTTCTGAGCCCGGGACATCAGGGCTGTGGTGAACCGTGATCATGCCACTGCACCCCCGCCTGGGGGACTGAGAGGCATCCCAGCCAAGGAAAAGGAATCTTCAAGACCAGGCACAGTAGCTCATCGCAGTCCCAGCACTTTGAGAGGTTGTGGTGAGTCGTGATTGGGCCACTGCACTCCAGCCTGGGGATGTGAATGAGACCCCATCCAAAAATCAGAATCGGCAGCGCCAGGCACAGTGGCTCATGCTTGCAGTCCCAGCACTTGGGAGCCGAGGTGGGAGGATCCAAGGATCAAATCCCCACCCATGCTTGATCCACCTCCACACAGAGTCCTCTGGGCTGTCCTCTGCCCTGTCCTGTGGGCTTCAGCTTGGCCTTCCCCGGCTTTGAGAGAGTAGCCCAGCAGGGCATCCCACAAGGATTCACTGTACATGGATCAGTCAGCACCGCGTTTGCCTTGGGTGAAATGACCCCGCGTGGATTGGGTCCTGGTTCAGGAGAAGAGCCATAATTAAAGGACGTTCTCTGAGGGTCCTTCCTTCTCGCCTCCTTGACATCCAACATCCTCCCAGCATCCAAATGCTCAGCCTGGTGCAATGAAATCGCACCCTGATTGCCTGACTGCATGGCGCAAGTTTCAAGACCCTTTGTGGGAGGCAGGGAATGGCTTCCTGTGGGCTGCCATGCCCAGGCCTCACCTGGGTTTATCAGCTTCCGAGCCTTAGCCTCCCCGGGTGTCCAAGCTGGAACAACACTCCAACTTCCAAAGTCCAAGAGATTAAGCAGATTGAGGAGGCGGGTTCACAACCCCAACACGCCCATGGGTGGGCAGAGCTCTTGCCTGGGGACAAATTCCTGGGCTCCGGGAAGGTACATACATGGTCATGGGGCCCAGCACACAGGGATGCGCCATGCCTGCACGCAGGTGCACAGGACACGGAGATTCCGCCCCCCACTCAGGCCTGGGCGTAGGGTCGTTGGGCAGGTTAAGTGGAGGGACCGCTTTTGTCTTTGGAGAAGGAGGGGTGGAGGATGGGGCATCCCTGACGTCCCCCTCCCCCAGATCATGCCAGTGGTACCCCCCCACTGCCTGTCCAGGTGGGAGACAGATGGGTTCATGACCCATGGAACTGGTGGGAGAGATACTGTGTCACCCGGGGTGGGTCGTCTGAGCAGTATGGGGTCTCCTGGGGACGAGTGAGCAGTCCCCACCCATGCCTGTCCAGGAAGGGGGCGGATGGGTTCGTGACAGATGGCATTGTCGAGAAAGACACTGTGTCACCCAGGGTGGCTTCCCTGAGCAGCACGGGGTCTCCGGGGCACGAGTGGGCAGTTCCTCCCCTGCCTGTCCAGGAGAGGGGAAGAAGGGCTCCTGACCCATGGAATGGCAGGAAGACCCTGTGTCACCCACGGTGGGTCCTCTGAGCAGCCCAGGGTCTCCTGGGAACAACTGGGCAGTTCTCACACCTGCCCGTCCAGCAGAGGGGGCAGATGGTTTCATGACCCATGGACTTGGTGGGAAAGGACTCTCACCAGCACTGGGTCTCTTGGACACAAGCGGGCATTCCTTCCCCCTGCCTGTCCAGGTGAGAGACAGATGGGTACATGACAAATGGAATTGTTGGGAATGACACTGTGTCACCCAGGGTGGGTCCTATGACCAGCACCGGGCTTAGATTACCTGAAGGCTGGGCTTGGTGACTCAGTCTGTCATTCCAGCCCTTTGGGAGGCAGAGGCGAGAGGATTGCCTTAGCCCGTGGGTTTGAGACCAGCCCGGGCAATGAAGAGAGACCTCGTCTCTACAATGAATCACAAAAAAGCTGGCCGGGCATGAGAGAGCATGCCTGTAGTTCTGCCTACTTGCAAGGCCAAGGTGGACGGATCACTGGAGCCCGCATCTTGATGCTGCAATGGCCGTGAGCGTTCTACTGCACCCTAAAATGGGCGTTGGAATGAGACACCAACTAAAAAGACAAAGATAATATCTGAAACACCGCACTTACGGGGGAAAATGTCACGCGAAAAGCTCGGGGCAAATGTTTAAAGTGTTCTTGTATGTATGGCTTTCTAGACATTGACTAAAATGTGTCTACCCGTGGTCTACAGTTAAAGTATCTGTCAATGGGTGGTTTAAGAATTAATTTTCTTGTGCATGAAGTGAATTCCATCCTTCTGATGGGCTCATGAAAGAAAATACCTTTTTGTATTTGACGTCATGAGGTGTGACAATAGTCCATGTACCCACGTCCTTAGGATCGGAGGATTGACGGTTTTCACGGGAAAGAAGTTAGCATATCTTCTGTTCTGAAACGATGCTCAGGTGGTCAACATAAGTGTCTTTCTAATTCTGCCGAACCATCGAGTCCGTGTGGATTTGAACCTGTGGGAGCAAAATAACGTTCCACGTGAATTTTAACGAAGTTTCGTTTTCTTTCTCACTTGCGTGAATTAGGCTCTTCTTGCAGACAAAGCGAACACAGACATGTCCACGGAGGCCACCGAGAGCAACACTGAGCAAACTCTGGACGCACGACAGGAGGAAAGGTCTGGTGGTTGGCTGTTTTGAACCACGAGGTTTGCGTCATGTCTTAGTTTCATCGGTGCCCATCACTTCAGGCCAATGCCATCCTGCACCGAGTGGAGTCTCCACTGATGAATATCTTTGACTTGACTGTTCTTCAAGCAGAAAGCTTCTCTAGTTCTTGTACCCCAGTTTTCCAGAATTGAGTTCTGTTACTCAGAAACCCATGAAGATGACACCTTTTCTTTTCTTTTCCTTTGAATCGGAGTCTCACTCTGTTGGCCAGGCTGGAGTGCAGTGGCATGCCCACTGCCACCCCAAGGTCGACCTGCTGGGCTCTGGTGATTCTTCCACGTCGGCCTTCCAAGTAGTCAGAGTGACCGGCGCGTGCTACCCACCCAGTTCATTTTTGATCGAGTGTAGAGAGAGGTCTCACCACGTTGTCCGGGCTGGTTGAACCTGCGGGCTTAGGCAGTCCACTCGCCTCAGCCTCCCAAAGTGCTGGGATTACCTGCTGAGCCCCTGAACCCCGACAGACCCATTTTCCCCCTTGACATCACTAGAGTGTCTTCCTGTAAAAGTCGCTTGTTTGCATTGCTAGAAATATACCAGCTGAACATCAGACAAAGGACTGGCACTTCTAGTCTTGGGGATAGGCACCTGTATTCAGTTGCAGAGAGAAGAATAGTCATGAATTGTAAAGAAACTCCTCATTTTCGCTCAGTGTTTTCCTCTCTTATGTGCTCAGCATCATCATTGTGCCCAAGTGGAGAAACAGTAAAGCATTTCTGTGTGACAATTGACAAGAGGAGTGTGGGTGATACCCTCATTGAGTCGACTTCTCAGGACCTCCGTGGCGGTCAGTGGGAGGAATTGGCTTGGAAACTGCCCTGAGGTAACGGGGATATTTCTGGAAAGTGTATAGAGCACTCCATCCTCCTTTGCTTTCGGGAGGTAAAGGATGTCAGGCACCGTTCTTGGAAGTCATTTAGAAAGAATTATTTGGAGACCGAGGGCAAAGCATTTCACCTTTTTCCAAATTGAAGATTTCTGATGTTGTTTCGGACATGGTGGTATACATCATGCCAAATCCATTTACTTTTGAAACCGTCATTCCTCTACGTCTTTAAGTAATATGACCGTGTTCCGCGTTATGTGTTACGGGATGTGACGTTTTTATAAAGATGCTGAGAAGATTCAGGCGTTGCTGCAAGACTTGGTAAGAGACATGCAGAGGACCGAGGAATGGTAAGAAAAAGCCGCTGTAGGTGTCAGACTTCGCTTCAGAGTTAGTCGGTTGTCTCTGACTGAATCTCAGGTGAGACATGCAGACATGTTGGAGAGAATGGGGAGTGCCCGGCCCAGATGACCGAGGTGGGTGGAAGGTGTTTAAAGGGATCCCAGACGTCCTCTTTGGATTGCTGATGTCTCCAGGGAGATAGTCAGGGCGTCGGTTAGAGGCAGGGGTGGGGAGACAGGGCAGGAGGCAGGGAAGTGTCCCTTAAGAGTGGGCCACAGAATGGCCTAAGGGAATGCAATTGCCAAGCTTTGGTAGGGGTCCAACACATGTCAGAGCCCTCGTGAGTTTCAGGTGAGCCCAATCGCTGGATTGCGGTAGAGCTGTGGGAGAGTGGTGTTTCCTAGGGTGGGGGTTGAGCCCATTATGCTGCTAGCGGGTGCAGGGGCGAGGCCCTGTGTGCATGGCCGGAGGTCTGAAGAATGACCGTGGAATCGAAGCTGGGCCTGAAGGCATTAAGGGCATGGGTGTGGGGCACTGGGCAGTGGACAGTGCTCCGTCCTCTCGGTGTCAGGGACTGCTTGGGGACCAGGCTGCAGTCGTGAAGCAGTGGCCTGCCCATGAAGTGGGGGAGGGTCGGACGCTGGGAAAAGTGGAGACTCAGCATGGCGCGGTGGTCAAAGGCTTCACTGTTTGGGGCCCAACTCTGGTCCTGGCCGCCGCTAGCCACGAAGCCATGAGCAAAGTATGCATCTCTGGACCTCGACTTCCTTAGTGCGAAAGGAGACCTACTGCCCATATCCCCCTAGGTGGGTGCCATGTCACCTGCCTGTCGCGCAGCTCCTCCAGATTCTGAGGCAGGAGCATCGCTCAAGCCGGGGAGTCCTAGGACAACCCGGGCCCATGGCAAGACCCCCTCCGAAAAGAAGAACGATTCCCAACAATGAAAAAGAGCGCCTACCTCAGAGTCGTTTTGAGGATGAGAAGGTTCCTGTATGATCGGGTTATTTAGATGTTCAGAACTGTCCTGGGCACAGGGTTCTGCACCCTTGCTATTCCAAACGTGCCGCAGACGTTGCAGTCATGGGGAGTGGTGGGATCCAGGGAGGACTCTGGGAGTGTACGGCAATGAGGAGAGGCCAACATCACTGTCGGGGATGAGAAAAGGAGCAGAACGGCCAGCATTCTGGCGAGAGTTAGCTGTACATAAGCTCGGATGAGCATGAATCAATCCTTGCTGAGAGTGTTGGCCCGGGAGGTTATTCTTACTTTATTTCCGTGATGCGGGATTATTGTACAGATCCATTTGTCATAAGCGATTTGTCACAAGGGTCATCTATGGGTTTTAGACCAAGAAGGAAGACACGAATCTTCATAAGAGGAAACTTCCCTACTCAATGAGCGATTGAAAGGATGAATAACTTGTTTCAGGATATCAGTGGTAAACACAGTTATTTAAAATTGATCCTAAAACTGGTAACCAGAAGATGTGTACTGGTATTGATTTCAAGACTCTTCCTTTGCAGCGCATGTACAGTTAATGTTTTTGAAATATTGAAATTTGCCCAATTTTGGTCACATTTTTTTTCATTTTTGTTTCCAGGCTACGATTCCGTATGAAATGAAGAATTTGCTGCATGCCCTAACTGTGTTGGTGGAGAAACAACAGCCAATTGACGCCTTATGTGAAGAAGTTGAACAGGTCTGTTGTGTTGGATGACAACATGCTTTCTTGAAAGCTACAATGCACACAGCTGGGTTCTTTCTGAGTTCATGGGAAAAGCATTCTGGCGATACATTTTGAGTTAGCATTCAGCTGGATTTTGTCACTCAATATTTAATGTAACGGGCAATTATGTTTTCATTTTTGGACTTCATGAAGAGTTTAGTGGGGATTATTTAAAACAGGAAGAGACAGATCAGAAATGTTTTCTAGCAGTGTACACTGTGTGTCTCAGATTGTGCCCTTGACACCACGTGAATGAAGATGTGTGTGTTCCACAACCAGCCCTTCAGAGGCCGGCGATAAAGACGTGGAAACAAAGCTCGAAAAGTTGCTGAAAAGGACCTTCTGTCACAGTTGCATAGTTGCTCTTTGTTGTCGGAAACAATGACCTCTTCTTCATACACCTCCCTCCTTTTAGGATTCAGGTCGAGTCTTTTTGGGGAGGGATTATTTTTAAGGATTCCCGTGAAGTACGTGTGCTAAGGTCACTTCTGAACGGACTGAGATGACTCAAATAAACAGAGAAAAGTGTTTGGAAGGAAGACTCCTGAGAGAAGTGGAAATTATCTCTGTGCCAATCAGTGGTTTAAATAGAGCTTGCGAGCAGAGATCATGCTGCTTTCATGTTTCCTAGAAACATTTATTAAGTGGTGTGAAGATTTGCATGAAACCTTTTTCTCTACATGCCATTGCTAAATGTGACTGCCTAGAGCAGGAAGTGTGGCGTGAACTTTGAGTCCTCCACGTCCTTTCTCCTTCCCACCCAGTCAACTGTCACTAGACCCAGAGTTTTCACCTCTGCAGTGGGATTTGCGTGGTTTTCTTCCCTCTGCTGCTGCTGCTGTCCTGGGTCAGGACCTCAGCCTCCTTGCTGGTGCCACTCATCTTTTCTCTCCATCCTCCCCGCTTCTCTGATCCGTCCCTCTAGGTCTGCAGTGTTCTCTTCCTGCCACACAGCCCTTCCCTCTTCCCGACCTGTCAGTGGATTCCCCATTTACATTCCTGGATATTCAGAGACTCTTCAAAGATACGCCTGCTTTTAGAGCTCCATTGGCTCTGTTCTTTCCTCCCGCCCACCGGGCACGTGGCCTTCTCGGCAGTAACTCACCTGAACTTCCGTCCTTTGCTTGTGCTCTACCCTGAGAATATTGTAAATGGCTTTTCCTTTACCCACTGAAATCCAGTTTTTTTGCCACCCAAGTGGACATTACTCTCTGCTCTCATGCACATGCATGAGTGAGCTGCCCTTCCACGCCTATGATGGACTGTCAATATTGTGTCTGCCTGTATGCTGGCTCATGCCACAGGATTATGGAAGAGATCCTATATGTATTTTTCAGTGCCTCCATGCTCTTGCATTAGTAAGAACGACTTTACTCTTTGTTGAAGACAGAAAGTAGATTTTCAATATCCCAAAAGATGAAGAACGTACTTGAATGTTTCTTTCCCTTGAAGAGTTCAAACACGAGGGCGTTTCCTTCCCTCTGGAAATTGTGGCCCACAGACTATTCATGACCGTAAATCGGTCCTTATGTGGTGAAAAGTGGTGGCACTTATTGAGATAGGACGGCCAGTCTTTTTCCGTGTTTGGTCCATCTTGAACTTTGCTGTTCACCATCCCGTTTATTCAGACTAAGACTATGACTGGTGTCCAGGCTATCCAATCTGGCATTGAAAAACATTAATTGGGTAGTTGGCGTTGTCTGTATGACATAGGGTTTTAGAATGGGAATCAATAATCCGCATCCTTTAAATGCTGAAGGCGGTTTCTTTTGACATGTGATTTCCCATGTATCAAATGTGGCATGACACGTGGTGGTCTGTAGCCGAACTAGACTTTTTTGTTTAGGTTTTCAGGGACTTGAAGGAGGACCAGCAATGTTTTCCTGGTGGTGCACAAAAGGAACTTTAGAACCCATGGACTGTGACGCAAGAAAACACTCTGTTGGCCACTGTAAGTAGTGCATACTTAGTGTTAGCAACTAAAGATTGATGTGAGCACTGGAATATTTTCTCAGCAAAATACGTATAACAATCATCCATGTTTCCTTTTGTGAGACAGCAGTGGCAAGAGTTGGCACATATTCGAATGTTTCTTGACTCTCTGTTACTCTGAAGAAAGAACTCAAACCAAAATGCTAGGATGTAAGCCTGATATTAGCAACCCTGAACCACGTTCTAGTGTTCAAAACAATTCTGCTCTAATGTAGGAAACGTTCCTTCTCTTTTGCTTGTTTGCTAAATGCAAGACCTGGTTTCCGGAAACTGCAGAATGAGCCCTGATCAGTTCTTTGCATGCTGGTCATTACACTGGTATACACTGTCCATCAAGTTCTGGCAATAAAGATGAGTTTATATGAGGTTGGCCTCTGTGGATCTGTATTCGTCTGAAAAAGCGGAAAGCACAGGCATGCGAGGTCACATCTTTCTTCCTGAAGGGGAAATGTGCAAGTAGACCAGACCTATCTCGTCTGCGCACCCTTTTGCCTTTACTCCTTAGGTTACAGAGTCAATTCCAATGAAAGTATGACTTCAAGAGAAAATCCTCTCTATGGGCTCATCAGAATTGTTGAAATAACTGACGTGTGTGTTCCTGCAAAATTTAAACTCCAGAAATCATTAAGACATCTGAGCAGGTTCTAGAAACGTCAGTGCTGACTGTGTGCTTGTGAACATGTCATTTCCACAAAGGCCTCATGTCGGGGTCTCTGCCAGCCCCGACTTATATGAGGGTAAGGTTAGACCGCTTCGGTGGATCAAGACGGAGAGAAGAAAATGACCCTGAGGCCATTCTTCTGGGAACAGTCTGATCAGGACTGAAGCCAAATTTTATTTGGACTCCTTCCAACTTATATACCTTTTTCCATACCCTCCATTAGTGTGACAATCACTTTGGGGGCGTACACATTCCTATGCAAATTACGCATCACGAGACTTGCAAGTTCCAAGCAAACAATTACAATTCCATGATGCATGACATGTTTCACAAAACTTACATTAAATTTACAGGTATACAATTTTAATACAGATTGTTCAAAGTGTTCTTCACAATGTTCAATAAATCATTCACATTATACTCTTTGTTCCAGACCCTGATTAATACAAAAACTTTTCTAAGTGAAATCCAAGTTTACTGACTCCTAATATTTTTAATGATTAATATTATCAACTTAACACTATACTATAATCTATAAGCTTACTTAAATGACTCAGATATTCTATTAATCTATTATGGTTCAACGTAGTGTCCTGTAATTCTATAACAATTAAAACTTATTCTTAAAATATAAAACCTTACCATGACTTAAATGAATTTCCTATGTCTAAACTTTAATTTTTGTAATGATTGACCTTTAATACTATGCTTTATCATTAATTCTTTTATAAATCGTATAGTAACTATAATATTTAAATAATGTAGCCAAAAGAAACAAAACAGCAAGCATAAATCTACTCAAATATACTCTAAAACGTAACTATAAGTGTACAAATTATATTTTATCCTAACAAGTCTACTCTAGAAATCATATAGTAGCTTTCACACTCCTGAGTAAGGAAATGCATGGCCACATGGCCTCGGGCTGAGGTAAACAGAGGCAGACAGAGTTTCGGCATGAAACAAAGGCATAGTCGCCAAGTTAATGGCTTTGGGCTGCAGACAGTTGTCGGTATTTAACAAAACAAAGACAAGGAAATGCATAGCCTGTAATGGGACCAGGCAATAAGACTATGATGGTAATTTAGTCTCTAATCTTAGCTCTAGGGGAAACTGCTTTAGAGTTGACTCACCAGAGAATAGAAGTTTGAAAAATATCTAGAAAGAATTACAACTTAGAATCATATAAGATAATTCTGCTGAGCAGCTTTCCATCAGGCTTTACTGCCACGTATGCACACTGGTCACTAATCACACGCCAATATTATAGGTATAACTGACATCCTATGTCAGAGGCGATCTTCCAGATGGGCCTTTACAGGCCTCAGCCATGTAGCTATAGATGTTGGCTCCCAACAGCCTCAAAAGGCCATTCGCTTGGTTTGGGTTCTCCATTAAGGGACACTCACCCTTAGCGTTGAATGAAAGTGTTTCATTCACATTCTTGTACATGTAATCACTTACAGTGAGCAGTTTTCCCCATCATCTAAAGGTGAAGTGTCTAGAGTGCTTTTTTGTAAGTTAAGCATTCAGTGAGGACATGGATGTTCAAATGTACACGCATCTGAGGCTCACATCACAAATCTTCATGGCTTTCCTTTACAATGTGCATGTATGACATGTAACAACACACCCATCCTTCATTTGGAAACTGTTTATGTAATACATATGAAATTCCTTTGGAATATATTTAGGATAAGCCCGTGAAATGAATTGTTCTGCTGAGTTACTGATACTGCTTTCATGAATCATTCAAAACAAAATGTTCCCATTGTGAGGAGTGACTTCCTTTCATTTTTCCGTGGGCTTGTCCTTTTACTTGGCCCTGATATTGCCCCCTTCTCTTTTGTAGGGTTTTCCAAAACAAATCTGTACAGATTCCCTTTTTCCACCTGCAACAGCTTATCCAGGAATAAGTGGGCCTTCCACCATCAACTGGCATTTAACTGTGTGGGAGAGTCCAGGCTGTAAAGTTTGCATTTTGTAAAGAATTTTCCTTCTAAGCCATAACATATGTTGGCAGAAAAGTGTAAACACTACTTCAGTGTCTAAGAAGGCCTGATTTGAGAAGTTTTTTCTGTAGTGACATTGGTCAAATAAGTACTCTAAGGTCCTGGTGAGAATTAGAGTATCCCTGCTGAGCTCTCTGAATAATTTTACCCTCCAATGATGAGAAGAGCGTCAGGACATGAGGTGCTTAGTATTGTAGCAGTTGACTTTCCTGACGTCCTCTGCCTACGTCCAGTGAGTCAATGTATACTTGAAATATCTTTGGGTGATACTGTAGAGGGAAGAAAGGTTTTGCCCTCAAAAAATTATTGGGGGTGTGCGGGGGTCCAGCCCCTGCCGGGTCGTGAGGTTTCCTGAAGGAGAGACGGATAGGCGAAAGACGAAAATAATATACTCGGACATCTGCTTGCTGAACAGGTGGCATCCTTTATTAGTTAATGGAAAGCTTTCATACTCTTCGTAAAGGGGAAAGACAAAGAAAATTCCTTCACGTACATATCCTTTAAAAGTTACCACCATCTAGTGGTCTTAGAAGAAACGAACAAGCCAAGAACTACAGTTAATGAGTCTTGAGATAAGTTTAAAAGGAGTTTTACTTAAACTAAACATAATGCATACAAGGTTTACTTTGATTTCTGCTCCACATCACTTGTCTAATTAAAAAGCCTTAAAATCACCAAAACGAAACTATAGATTATACTTAGTGATAGTAGGAATATGAAGCTCATTAACCTGACCAAACAACAGTGGCTAGCATTTAAAGAATAACTATGAAAGTGACTTACTGTGAAAATACATACACTAGTCTTTACTCTGAATAAACATATAAAGCGATCTAAACATAATGAAATAAAACTAACACAGCTAAAGTTATTATGGTTGCATAATTGCTAATGAGCTTTTACGTTCAGGATAATGGTGAATTGGCTGTTTTCCCTTATGCTTGGCAACCTCCTGGAGAATATCTTTGTCTTAAGATAGGCACTTGAGCAATTATTATTATCTTTAAGGCACCAATTTTATCACTGTGTGAACTTAAAACAATCTTCAAAGTAGCTATAAAACGCTAAACTGTAGCATTAAAACTTAATTAATGACTCAAAGTAAAAACCTTGTTAAACATAACCAGAGCCTAATAATTTTTGTCAACCCTCATACATATGTATATTGATTATATAAACCTGTATGATATTACATTTACCAATTACAATTAATGCATGGATAAAACAATTATCATGTCTAGAATAGCACTATCAGCAATTCTCTTCAAAACAGTCCCAAATTACAGTCCTTGAAGTGCTTCAAGAAAGTTTCCAGGTGCACAGTTCTTCATGTAGCAGGAGTTTTTCTCTTTTGGGCTTTTATGACCTTCAAAGCTTGGTAATCGCCTTTCTTGTCCAGGTGTCTTTGTTACTTTTCTCTTATCCTGCAGTGTTTATTTCTAAAGAAAACTCAAAAGAAACTTTTAGTGATGTTTCCCAGGCCCCCAAGTTTGCTTTCTGTATTTAGTTAATTATCATAAAAGTATCTAATTAGTCTATTATGAATTCAGTGAAAACCCACTCTATAAATGTTTACTTAAATATTTAACTATAGAATTAAGTAAAAACCTTAACGATTAATCTTGATCCTAAGTCTGTGAAGACAGTGTTATAAATCACCTACATAACTCCTAGATAAGTGTTAGAACTTATAATGAATTCATAATGAACTTACTATAAACTTGTGCTTCTAAAACCCTGATGTCTAAACACTAAGCTACATAAATCTAAATCAAATAAGGAGTGAATATACTTATATCATTTATTACTCAAGCAATATCTAGTAACTTATAACCAAGTGAAAGAAAGCATTCTTGATGTGCTTCAGAGTTTAAATATTGCATATGTTAGAAAAGGCCAATCGGCATGGTGGGAAATGGAAAAATGAACCATGACATTTCCAGGTTAGCTGTGAGTACTTCACATAAACGTGCCATTTTCTTCTTCCACGACTGCACAGAATTCTCCGGCCATACCAAACAGCAAAGGTGGAAGACAGAAGGGCCTCAGCTTCCCAGGCTCACCCTGCGGCCCGAGGTCTTTGGCCCACCAGGACCCTGTCAATCAGGTGGGCCTCCAAGGCTGGCTCCAAACAGGGATGAGTATGTGTATAGAATTTCGGTATATATATTTACACACACACATATACACCTATATATGTAGACATAGGCATATACATAGACATATACATACATGTATATACATATATACATAGCCATACATAGACACATATATGTATGTATGTGTGTGTGTATATATGAATCTATATGACTTTACTCTCCATCAGAGTTTTCAATTGACCACAAATAGATCAGAAGTATGCATTTGTCATTTATGCCCTGACCACCTGCCCCTTCGCCAGCCTTTTCTCCCATCAGTGTCTGGCTGCTGGGAAAAATATCCAATGCCTATGAGATGTACTGAATGCTATTATGATATGTCTGGCTGCTGGCTGGCACCTTTTTTAGAGTCTGTGAACTTCCATTGATCTCTTCTTATCACCCACATGCCATAGGTGACATCAGGGCTCACTCTTGATTATCAATTTATAGTGACTAATATTCTTACCTGTCACCTGTGCTACAGCCACTGTTTTATTTTTTATAAAGAGAAGATCTAATGTATAGTTTTTTAAATTATGAAGTTGGAACTCAAAATATCTGAAACTAACCACCCTTAAATGTGAAGGCTGATTTACTCCAAGAAATGGCACGTCAGTTATCTTGTTTTATTTTGTTGTTTTCTTTTAGACAATTTGGTTTATCACGGTTCTTTTACTCCTTTTTTAATGTTAAAAAACTTTTATTTGGAGATGACTTTCTACCTATAGAATAATTGCAAGAAGCAAACACTTACAAAAACCGCCTAATACCCTTTACCTAGACTTACTTAATGTTAACATTCTACCCCATTTGCTTCTTCCTTTAAAAAAAAATATGTGGGGTACAATTCAAAATTAGGCATACAAGTGATCATGGTGCAGGTAACCTGTGGGCCTCTCTGTGGTCCTGACTATGCCTGATTTAGATCAGGTACGCTTATTGATGTTATGTGTCCCCACCCTGTCTCTCCTGGCAGTTTCCGACTGTTGTGAATCCTTTCCTTTCTTTTTTTTTTTTGAGTTGGAGTCTCACTCCGTCACCCAGACTGGAGTGCAGTGGCCGCTCCCGGCCACCGCAGCCTCGACCTGCTGGGCTCCGGCGATCTTTCCGCCTCAGCCTTCCAAGTAGCCGGAACTACAGGCACGCGTTACCGTGCCTGGCTGATTTTTTATTTATTGTAGAGATGAGGTCTTGCCAAGTTGCCCAGGCGGGTCGCGAACCCGCAGGCTCAGGCAATCCACTCACCTCAGCCTCCCAAAGGCGTGGGATTACAGGCTGAGCCACCGAGTCCAGCGTGAATCCCTTTCTTATACTATTGTGGTAAATGTTTAGAGTCTGCTATGAGTGAGAAAATAACATGTATCTTTTCCTAAGCACAAATTACAGAAAATTGCCATCAGCCCTTTTAAATCCTAGCTGGCCAACTGAAGAACGTATGTTCCTTTGTTCTATCACAAATCCTTCCCTTGAAAAATGGCTAACGTCAGGAAAGTTTCGTCTTCTCCTGTGAATTCACTCAAGAGTTGCGGTAGTAAAAGTCATGCAGTCAAGCAGGATCACGATGATTTGTAGCAGTCCCTCAGTGTGGCTGGAATCCTTCAGGTCCTGAATTGTTATGTAAGCCTTCTGTGTCTGAGAAGGACACTTTTTCGATTACTCACTGGCACAGAGTATACTGCTTAGTCTAGAGGGGCTCACATTCTTGTCCTCAGGATTGCAAGTTGTGTCTTTGGTCTTGCTTCTCTTGATTGCATAGCTCGTTCTTCTTTTCCTCTGATTACACTTGGGAACCTCCATATGGACGACGTCCTGAGGCTTCGTAGCAGAAATAGACAGGATGGACATGCAGGACTCACTGGTGTCTTCCATTCAGAGGCAACCACCTGTGAGAGTCCACTGGACCCTGCCAGGGTGTCCCCTCACTTGGGCTCCCCGACTGCTTCTCCTCCTCTCCCCCCGGGCTGGGAGACAGTCCCTTGGCTTGTGCACGTAAACAGGTGCTTGATGACATGAAGTCGCGAAGACATGAAAATGTCTTGAAATGTGCAGTTACAAAGCGCTGACTGTGTCCTTAAAATGAGGATGCGGTGAACTTTAGCAACAAAAGGATGCATGGAGGGTGAAAGGTCCATCCTTCTGAGGTGGCTGCTCCTTCTTTTCCAGTCCCCAATGTTAACCATGATCCTAACATTTCTCTCTGAGTAATACTTTTGAGAGTAATTTCGTATATTTGGCACCCACGCTAGTTGTTCCCAGGCACAAAGGGGTCCTTGGACCCTCACGGATCCTTCCTTGCCTGGCTTTGTTCTCAAAAATAGAAGGAGAACAGGTTTGGCAAAGCAGAGCAGAGACTTTAGTCCTTGGTCAGTTATGGAGGAGGGGAACTCCTGCTTTGGCACCTTCCCTCCAGGGTGGAGTAAAGGAGGCTCTAAGGGTTCCTGGGGCAGGTGGGTGCAGGCTGGGGTGGAGGTGACTGGGAAGGAAAGCTGTTTTCTTCCAGGAGGGGATGGAGTGTGTTCTTTTGCACCTGGCACCTTTTGATCCTGGGAAGGTACATTTCTACCCGCTGGGTAGTTTTAGTATGTGGCAAGAAGTCAGGTCATGACCTGCACTGAGGCAGGAGTCCAGGTACGGGCAGCACATCTCGTGGCTGGCTCCTGAGTGCAGGCATCTGGCCTTTTCCCGGAAGCAGGCTCATCTCTCAGCACACGTTAGTCTCGCAAGTTCTGGGTCAAAGACTTGGAGCCCCAAACTGAGAGCTCACCCACGCATGGGCCACTTTTTTGGGAAGTGGGTATCCTGGCGGATTTTCTGCTCATACATCACCCCGGAGAAGCCAAATCTACTGGGTAGCAGAGTACTGCCGAGGGCCCCACGTGCCAGGTTGGATTCATAGGTCTTGGTTTTGTGCCCTTTTGTGGTCCGCACACATTGTTGGACAAACTCTCACATCTGTGTAGCAAATCGTAGATGCTGGAAACATAGCAAGTGTGGGCAAGGGCCCTTGCCCTCCGCGAACCCCCAATCTCATGGGGGAGCTTGGAAAAATGTAGCATGAGAAGGCAGTCGATGGTTGGTCTATGGTCAGGGTAAGGGCTGAAGCGGCCAAGAAGACACCCGAGCCAGTGACCGAGCGGGGAAAGGGGGATGAGTGGGCGCAGAGAGCAACACTTGAGCAGATAATAGAATGGAAACTTCCAGAAACCACTTCTAGCCGACTTGATGTGAGCAACTCCTGTAAAAACATTTCAAGGGCCTTCCTCATGCAAAACTTGCACTAGCTGCAAGAGAGAGCTAGAAATGGAGGTGTTGGGTGGGGTTGTCAGGAGTTTTGGCTCATAGAAATCAGACAGCACGTTAAACAGTAGACCAGACCCCAGGGCCGGGTTGTCTCTGATTCCTTAAAATTGAACCAATTACCATAAATCGTGCAAAAGTTGTACGTGGCTTCTCATGTATGCAGACGTGGCAAAATAGAAGCAGTGTCTATTTCTTTATATGACGGTAAATTTTAGGTGGCTTGCGAAGCAGGAGCTTCCATGACAAGTGGAGACTAAATGAGAGTCCGTCTCTGTCGGATTGAGGGCTTGAAAGAGGTCCAGCTGGTAAGCCTTTAAAAATGAATCGGGGTGCAAAGAACCTTAAGACTTCAGGGAGAAGATATATAGAGGTTTGCTGCGCTCTGAGCGGTGGCCTCTGATGTCGAGGCTGAACCAGAGCAGGGTTTTACCAATTGGCTGGCATTGAGAGTCAGATTTGGCAAGGAGGCTGCCCTGGCAGGTGGAATCGCGTGAGGACAGGTGTGCGGGATGGCTTTGAAGATGAAACATGCGGAATTCAGGGTCCGTGAATCCTGCTGAGCTCTTCTTCATGTCAACTGAAATCTCGTCCGTATTGCCGTGCTCCCCACCTCTAGCATAGTGCTGGGCTGGAGGCCGGCCTTGTCTTGCAGAACTTTGTGTTTAGGTGGGAGGATGTGGAGCTCTCAGCCTAGACACCTTCTGTGCCAGGAGCTCAGTACAGACTTGGATTCCTGTCCCGGCCTCGGGTCAGGAATCAAACAACTGGTGTTCACTAAGCTCTTCTAAGCACCCAGAGCATGTCGGGCACTATGGAGAGAAGAAGGCATTGTTCCCACCACAAGGGGTTCAACTCCGTGGTGAGGAAACGCGATTCGATTGCACCCCGTCTAACATTAAGATGCGCGGTAAAATCCCTCGGGACTTCAGGAGGAAGATGTGGGAGCTCTCGGCCAGGGTTTCAAGCGACGAGTTGGCTGTGAAGCGGAGGTGGCACGGGGAAGCCTGTGATTACTCCCATGGGCCAACAGGGGAGAAATGGGCAAGAGACCTCTGAGTTATCAAGGGAGACATTGTCTTTCAGGCGCCTCGTGTCTGCTGTTTGCCTTGGTCCTTCTTGGGGCTGGCGATGCACAAGTTCAGAAATCTGAAGCTTTGCACATTGTTTTGTGGTACTACAGATAGCTGCGTTTAATGTGCCCTTGCCGTTCCTTTGTGCAGCACTTTCCAGTTTGTGCCCCTTGGAGTACACAGGGCAAGTGGTTGGACCCGTGTGTTGAGGATGCAGTTGCAGCCAGGGCCACAGGTCCGCTGCGCTGGTCAGTGCTCAGTGACACCATCAGGAAGGGCAAACTTTCCTTGAATTTATCACGTGTTGCTCCTGGCCAGGCAGCTGAGGACGCTGAGACACAGACAGGCAAAATGACAGCCTAAGGACACACAGATGCCCAGGGACCTGGGTCACGCAGTCCCTCTTCACCTCAGTTTCAGCTGGGGAGTGACGGGATTGACGGGGTGGCTATGGAGGACCCTCCCAGCCCCGATGCCCAGGGTCTGTCTCTAATCCAGCTTCCTGATGCCCCTGGGATGTGTCCTCCGCGTCTCCACACCGTTTCTTTGGCTGCGCAAAAGTGATGGATTCCCCGAATCAAGCAACAAATGATAGGCACAAGAGAGAGACCCTGGCGAATCGGACAACCCATGAAAACGGAGGCCTGGGGGAGGGGTAGTGCAGGGGGGATCCCAAGGCGCATCCCATGAAAGCATGTGCAGGGCAGGCAGACCGGGGTTGGCAGCTTCCACGAGCCCATTTTCTTCTGTGGCACAGCCATCTGCCTGGGAATCTGCTCATGGCTGGGAGGTGGGAGGGCAGAGCCCTGAGACTGGCGAGGTGGGGAGTGGCTGAGTAGCAGATGCAAGCCACAAGCTCCCAGGAAGGCTTGGGCCCAGGCTCGAGGAGCAGGGTAGGCGGATCCTGGGGAAAACACAGAGGGTGGGCAGCTGGCTGTGGGGAGAGAGTGCAGGGAGAAGCGGAGCCCTCCTGGGAGGGGCTGGCAGGCTAAGGCGTGCGGGGGTAGAGATGAGCACCTGCGTGACGCCTACCCTGCTAGAAGGGTCATTTCCCATCCAAGTCCAGGCCAGGAGCCTGTTCTGGGGTCATCAGAGCCTGAGAAAAGAGGGGGTGTGGCCTCTCTATGAGGGCGGCCTCAGCCTCCTGCTGGAATGACTGCTGTTCTGACTGCCTCTCACAGGCCTGTGTTCAGCGGAGTTGAACCCCTTCGTTCAGCATTACTGTCCCTAGCCTTTTATTTTTCGTGATCTAGTGCTCACAAAGAAGCACTTGGGATTTCTAAAAAGTACCTTCCCAATGGGTCCCTTTCTGCCTGCCCCTCCCCCCGACAGGTCCTTCTGCCTCTTCCTGACCCAGGGCGCTTTGCGGCTTACTCTGGGTTGCCAAGAATGCATTGCATGCGTATCCAGCCACTGATTTAGGGAGATGGGTGGTCTCCTTGGTTTGTTCTGTTGGGCGTCAGTGATAATCTTGTCCCTCTGGGTTAAATACTGACAACATCCAGTGAGGGCCAAACTCGGCCCGGGGAGCCCTTCAGTTGACAGGGCAGAGCTACATGGAGGGACCAGTCCTGCGGCTCCACTGAGGGTGAAGTTACAGGCCGTGGATGCGGGTGACCTCTTGGAGGAATTTGGGCAGAACCAGGGGCATTGAGTAAAAGACGTTCCTAGGCCTGCAGTTTGCAAACAGGGAAGCATTGCCTTGGGAACGGCAGACTTCATGAGACCCCAAGCCAGCCCCCTCGAGTGGCAACCACACCACAGATGGACCAGTGACTTTCCTAGGGTGACATGTTTATATAGTGGGGCCTCAGGAACAGAGTGTGGGGCCTCTGCCTCTGTCTAGCAGACCCCCTCACGCAGACCTCCTCAAGGGCCAGCCCACTAGAGAGCGTGGCGCCTGAGCGTTGTGCCTGCAGGGGAGAGAGAGTCGCCTAGGAGCACTGCAATACCAGAATGCCATCTTGGTCGAGGACGAACGTGGGCCTCTGCGGAACCCTGAAGTGCACTTTGGCCACACTTTTCCAACAGAAGTCAAGGTGTGTGTGTGTCCTCTGAGAGCACGGGCAATGAGATAGGAGCCATCAGATCTGTAGTGAAATCTCCAACACTTGCGGTTCTTGGATGTGTATAACCTCTTAGAGTATATCTCAGTCTTCTGAGAAGAGCCAAGTTGTTGTATAACTGACCTATATTGTCATATACTTGCCTTAAGGCCGGAATGTTGTTTTGACCACGTGTTTTCAGTCACTTGGCTTCACTACTGAATTTCATAAATCACCACGTTTATCTTCTGTTACAGTGAGGTGACATACTTTCTAAGAGTAAGGTTCCAGAAAGCAGCAAGCCAGGATCTTAACTTGCTCTGCCTCAGTGCACATTGCACACTCGTCTGTGAGCTCTTGTTGCTGTTGTTGTTGTTGTAGAGATCTTCCATTGCCAGGGGTTTCCCACACAAAAAGGGGGTTTCATTCTGTCAGAGAGTCGGAGGATCATAAGGTCACTGCAACTTAAAGGATGAAGGACTTTGGTGTTTGCGGCTCTCAACCAACTTGGTTTGCAGATGTGAAAGGGAGGCCCAGCTGGTCAGTGGCTTTGGCCAAGGTAGGCGGGGTTGATCCAGGAATTCCAGCAGAGTGTGCTTTCCACTCTGGCATGGAGCGCCTTGAGCTCAGCACTAGAGGGGCGACGGCCAAAGCCTGCCAAAGTCTCAAGAATCCTGTGTGAGTAATGTTTCATGTCTTTCCTCAACTCTCCTCCCCAATGAGATTGACTCCCTTTAAGACGATTGATAGCATTTCTACCTACTGTGTGCAAAGTGACACATGGCCTCCGAGAGCTAGGATTCGTGAAATATCACTTCTGAATTATTCCTGTCTACAAAAAGGCTTGTAGGAACAATTTGTGCTTTTGAAAAGAAATGGACACACACACGAATCTTCAGCATGACAGGACCATGCTGAGCGTCATCGTGTGCCCTTCTGACATCTGTCTTTGTGAAAGCATACTGCCGGGCTGTCAGAGTCATATATGTCCTTCTGCATGTGCAGTCGCTCAACATTGGCACAGATATCTCCCTGTGTTCTCTTAGTGATTTTAGTGAGAAGGTAGCATTTCTGTGGGGAGCCAGCCGCGGAGGCCCGCCTGAGCGTTAGGGATCCAGGCAGGCTGCGGACCCTGAGACCACTAGGATGAGTTCAGGAGCTGAAGGCCCATTCCCTCTTCCCTTCTTTGCTGTTTGGCGTGATCCACTAGCAGGGACTTTGATGATCTAAGCATGAAGTTCTGAGAGTATGACAAACATGGCTTACTTTGGGATTCCATTGTTCCTGTTTCTCACAGACTGCGGTTTCGGCTTTAAACTTAACATAATTCAAACTCAGGTCACATTTGGGAGCCTTTAATACGGTACAAGCTTCTTTTAAGATTTAATAGTATATTTGTAGAATTAGTATATACATACAAAGTGCTGTTTCAACCTTAATAATATAGATAAATATCTAGCGCTACCAGAAACGGCCCAGCACAAACTTTGGGCTGGGCCACATTCCTAAGGGCCCAGCACTTACTTTGGACGAGGCTGCTGTCTTTTAAACCGGGTTTTAGCTACAGTTAGCATAGGTTTTTTTCTACTCGTTACAGAAATTGAATTTATTTTATTCATAGAAGTATTGTAGAATAGGTTATGCTGTGTCAGTGAATTATGGCAGTTCAAGCATGATCAAACATGATATTTTGAGGTTTAATAAGAATACAGCTAACTTGAGAAATGACATTGCTTCCATCTTCTACATTTGTGGTTTTGGCTTTAATACAATTTACAGTTTATATTTGGGTTTTATTTTTTAGAAGCTTTATTGCTGATGATCCGGATTAGGAATTAGAAACTTTTATAAAAGTTAAAAGAGATTTATAGGATTTCGGAACAGCCATTTTGCTAAGAGATTGTAATCAATTGTTCCCAGAAACGGCCCAGCGTGATCTTTTGACTGAGCCACATTCCTTAGGAACTGGTTTGGGCTTTAGTTAAGAGTTTCTATAGTGTAGGTAGAATTAGCGTAAAATAGAGAGGAATTGGGATTTAGGTTGGTTATTAGGTGTTGGGCATGCATAGGTTTTAGAAGTTATTGATTATTAGAATATTACGATATTAGAATTGCTGTAATGCTTTTAAGAAATATTAACCAAGCATGAGGAACAGTGAGATAGTTTTGGGATCCCCATTCCTCATGCTTGGGGAAACACCTGGTGGATGGGGGCCGCCCCTCATCCACCTGGCTCTATGTTCATGCAAATGTCTTGTGATTTAATTGGGATTGCCCTTCCTCTTACTCCAGGAAACACCTGAAGGGTGAGGGATGCCCCTCATTCACCTGGCTTTGTGTTCATGTAAAGGTTTTGTGATTTAATTGGGATTGTTCTTCCTCATGGGTGAGGAAACACCTGGTGGGTGGGGGGGGCGCCCCTCCTGCACCTGGCTTTGTGTTCACGGGAAAGACTTGTAAGACGGCCTGTGTAAAATTTGGGGATAAATGCACGCGGTAACCTCCCAATAAATGGCCTCTGCACTAGACAGAGTCCAGCTTCTTTCTTTCTCCCCCAGTCTCTTTCCTTCTTTTAATATCTATCACTACGAATCGCCGACGCCATCACACCTTCGAAGAGGCCTCCTGAATCTCTTTTCAGGGGCTGGCCCCCCGAACATTTCTTTGAGCGTGTGTACGTGTCCACAAACATCTATTTTAATGATCTACTATTATGGGACTTTTGGAAGCACTTGCTCAACTTTGCACAGAATTTGCTTTTCTGGGATTATTTCATTCAGGTGGATTACTGGGAGTGGAAATAGACTCTCCTTTTTGTCTCGGCACACCTGCCATTGTGTTTTCTTTTTCTGTTTGGAAAGCAGGATTTATTAAGAGGACAGAAAAGCTCTCACAGTGGGACGCGCCCGAGGGAGTTGCCCTGGTTGTCCAAAGACACCTGTGAATTGAATGCCACCTGGGAGGGGTGATCCCTCCTCGATTTCCTTCTGAGCAGCGGCACCAGGCACCCCAGACACACAAGGCGCCATTTGTCTCACTGCTGAACTTTTGAATGTTTCCCTGCTGCTCTGCCGGTTGAGACTGTGGGTATAATTCGGTCCTCATCCTTCCCCCGCCTCTCCCTCGTCCTTTTCTTTCGACAGTAAGTCTTGTCGTGTAGGTTTCCTTCATTTGAAGTCTGTCACAAAGGCATTTTTGGAAGTAGGCAGAGAGGCACACAGAAGTGGGAGCTTTTCCCCTCACTTAATCTTTCTAATCTCCCAAGGAGTGGCGGAGGGTATGTTACAGCAGGGGACACCAGATTCTCAGAGATAAACAGGCTACTCAAGGTATTGTGAAGGGCAGAGTGTGGGAGACTCACATCAAGGACCTCTGGCTGGATCTCCACGGTTTTCTCCACAACACCATCAGGAGACACCATCTTATACCCACACTGAGCTAATACATGAGGGGGTCCTGGGTTTGGATAATAACGCTGTGAGCAGGAGAAAATAAATACAGCCACCGGGCAGCAACTGGGCACTAAGAATTCCTACTGAGCATTATCCTTCCAGAATGCACTAAGAACGCATGCATCATTCACAGGCACCACAGAGGACGAGGCTACGTGTGATGATTCCCAAGCAGCAGCCAATAGTAAGGACCCAAGCCAGGCAGGACACATGAAGATCCTACATCACCAAGATATGGGGACTTGCGTCCCTGCCGGCTGCTTGTCCCCCCCCAGCCCCCCACTCACATAGCTTCAGGAGGAGGCTAACCGCGTCCTGGGGTTTTGGCAGCCCTTGTTGGCAGTTCTTTCTAGTCTGCTCAGCAGGAGGACATTCCTCCCCAGAACTTTTCAGGACGCACAAGACTTCACACGTCATCTCATTGACTCCCATTCAGGGCACCAAGGTGGTCTGCTCGATGTCCTTCCACACTCAGTGTTTGCCCTCTGAGCGAAAAATTTTGCTATTGATCTGCATAGTGGGCTGAATTTGGAGGCGGAGACTGCTGCCGGGGGTCTCTAGGCCATAGCCCTCGGTCGGGTCGCCCATCTCCAGGCACCCAGTACTGCCAGGGCCTGGAGCTCTCCGCCTACAGCTCAGGGCCCTTCCCATAGGTAGCTGGTTCACTTCTCTGTCTGGGGCTTGTTGTGGACCAGGCCAGCCTCCAACCACAACTTCCTCCTCTCTAAACTCTCCAGGAAACCCTGTTCTCAATCATTCCTACCTACTTTACCCTCAAGAGGCAAACCTTCTTGGGGGCGGGGGTGGCGGGAGGCTGGAAGGGAACAGATCGAGAAATTCTATGGGGGTCTTCAGGTTGTGAGGCCTGTGATTGGAAGCCATACTTTTGCAGGGCCAGTGAGAAGATGGCACCCCGTTGTGTGCAAAGTTGTGGCTGAATTTGTCTGTCTTTGTGTGTCTAGCGGAGGAGGTGCCTGACAACAGGCATCTCCCTAAACTCTGCCTGGAAACTCAGGGCTTCCCACGCTCAAATGCTCAGAAGCCACATTTTCGCCTCCAACCCAGGCCTTAACCCTTCAACTACTGCCGTGTCTCCTCTGGAGAGGCCAGGTGAGGGCTCAGGAAGCAAGAACAGTGGATCTCAACCCTGGCTACACTGAGACAGGGACCCTTTAAAACAAAGAGATATGGAGGACAAACCCTTATGGAAATTGGAACTGGCATCCACTTCCTGAACAAAACCCAAAACCCACAGGCCATAAGAGATAAGGCAGACAAGTGGGACCTCATTAGACTGAGAAGCTTCTGCAAAGCCAAAGCCACCATCAAGAGAGCAGGGAGACAGCCCACAGCCTAGGAAAAAGTATTTGCCAACTCCAGGTCCCAAAAAGGCTTAACACCTTGGATCTACAAGGAACTCAAACGTGCTGAACAGAAAAAAACAACCCCATTATAAAGTGGGCAAAAGATATGAGCAGACACTTCTCAAAGGAAGACATTCGAGCAGCCAACAGACACATGAAGAAGTGTTCAACCTCACTAATCATCAGGGAGATGCAAATCAAAACCACACTGAGATACCACCTAACTCCAGTCAGAATGGCAATTATCAACAACTCAAAAAATAACAGTTGCTGGAGAGGGTGTGGGGAAAAGGGACACTTCTACACTGTTGGTGGGAGTGCACACTAGTGCAACCTCTGTGGAAAGCAGTGTGGCGATGCCTAAAAGCTCTAAAAATCGACCTCCCATATGACCCTGCAATCCCCCTAATGGGAACACCCTGAAGAACTCTAATCACTCTATGAAAAAGATACCTGCACACTTATGTTCATCACAGCATTGTTCGCAATAGCAGGAACGTGGAATCAACCATGCTGTCCATCCAAAGAGGACTGGATTAAAAAAATGTGGTACATATACACGATGGAATACCACGCAGCCATAAAAAAGAACAAAACCATGAATTTCTCAGCAACCTGGATGGAACTAGAGTCTATAATACTGAGTGACCTCTCACAGAAACAAAGGTCTGCGTATCACATGTTCTCACTCATATAGTGGACCTTGAACACCGTCGTAATACTATAAGAAAAGGACTGACAGTGGTGGGAAACTATGGCGGGGAGGGGAGGGGAAGGGAGATGGGATTAACGGTAGTAATATCTGTTTCGGGACGGCGAAACGCCCCTTATCAACAAGGGTGCCTGAACGAAGCGTATTTGTATACCTAACCCATAACTGTACCCCACAATATCAAAATAAAAAATATTGATATATATATATATATGGAAGTATTCCCTAACAGAGAATATGTTTATGAAAGCTTGTTCCTGTGCTCTTTTTTTAATGAAAATTAATTGAAAGTTAAAACAAAAGAGATAAGGACCTTCCAGAATAGAAAAAAAATGTGTTAGCAAATGACACGGTGTAGTCAATGTCTAAGTGCGCATGAGTAACCCAGTTACAACTCTGTGGCATAAAATACCCAATCCAAACTGCAGGTTGCCATATAAGGGAGACAAAGGGGCTAACGTGCAATATAAGGCAACGCCCCGCTGGGTTCCGGGCTCAGCCTTTGGATGTGAATCCGCCGCGCCAGCACAAATCCATGCTGCTTCCTGGTGGAAAAGCCTCAGTGTCTGAGCTCCCTCTGGAGAGGATCCTGCCACAACACTGGCCAACCTCCTGTGGAATCTGTTAGATTCAGATGCTCAGGTCTCATTCTTAGCAAAGAAACAAAAATAATAGCAATAACAATATACTCATAGCAATGTTTTTATTGAGAAAGAAGTCACATGGTGTGAAATCCGCTCTTTTAAAGTGTGCACTTCAGTGCTTTCTAGCGTATTATAACGTTTTCAACCATCCTCACGATCTAATTTCACAGCATGTCGAACCCCCTAATAAAACGCTACCCACTCGCAGTCCTAAGTGTCTTAATTGTTTCGGGGTGCTTCTGGGAAGAGAAAAGTCCAGGAGTCAACCCCGTACCTGAGCGGAGGCATGCACAAAACCATGGTGTAGACCAAACTCAGGGGAGGGGTTCACCCAGAAAGAGCCGCAAGTGTGTTCCTCTAGCCACTGAAGCCTGGGCCTCAGAGGAGCCGCCTGGCCCTGCCTTTTGGGGAGCAGGTGCTGTGATCCAGGAGGGTGAGGTCCCTGTCATCGCCTTGCCTTTAGCCACGCCCCCTCCACCTCAGCCCTGGGCGGCGGCTCTGCGGTCCGGGTCTCCAGGGGGCGTGGCTCCACGGCCCCGCCTGGCGCATGCGTGCTGTGCGAAGCCAATCAGCAAAGAGCCCGCGAAAGCCAGGCTGCTCGCTCCCTCGCGCCTGACGCTCACCGAGGAGTGTCGCCTCCTGAGTCAGAGGTCACAGGCCACAGAGGTCCCGGGAGGCGGCGGTCCAGGCTTGTGAGGCGAGGCGCCGGCGGGTGGGCAGGGGCTTTCGAGGGGCCAGCCGCCCTTGGGTGGACGAGGCTGTGGGGACAGGTCTCTGCGCCGCCCTAGGACGAAACGACGCCGTGTGGCTCGGTCCCGGCAAGGGCGACGCCGTCTGAGGGCTGGGCGGGCCGGGCGGGGAGAGCTGAGGGGCCGTGCCGGGAGGCTCACGGCGGGTTCTGCACGTGTGTGGGAGGTCGCGCCGCAGGTGGGGTGTGTTTCTGGGAGTCCCCGATGGTGAGCGGACAGTCCCCGGCCCTGACTGTCCAGGGCCCGGGCAGATGGGTCCATCACACATGGAATTCGCTGGAAAGGCACTGTGGCACTCAGGGGGGATCCTGTGGCTGGCCAGGGGTTCCTTGGAGCAAGGGGTCGGTCCCCCTCGCCTGTCCAGGACAGGGGCAGATGCGTTCAAGACCGAAGGAATTTGAGGGAAAGAGCCTGTGTCACCTCTGGGGGGGTCCTCTGACCAGCAATGGTCCCTAGGGAGGAAGTGGGCTGTCCCCACCCCTGCCTGTCCAGGGCACGGGCAGATGGGTCCATCACATGTGGAATTCGCTGGAAAGGCACTGTGGCACTCAGGGGGCTTCCTGTGGCTGGCCAGGGGTTCCTTGGAACAAGGGGGCGGTCCCCCCCGCCTGTCCAGGACAGGGGCAGATGCGTTCAAGCCCGAAGGAATTGGCGGGAAAGAGCCTGTGTCACCCCTGGGGGGGTCCTCTGACCAGCAATGGTCCCTAGGGAGGAAGTGGGCCGTCCCCACCCCTGCCTGTCCAGGAGACGGACGGATGGGTTCCTGCCCCATGACACGGGAAATAAATAATGCTCCACATGATCCTTGAACGAAGTTTCAATTTCTGTCTCCCTGACATGAATCATGCTCTTCTTGCAGAGAGAAAGGAAGCACAGACGTGTCCATGGAGGACACGCGGGGCAACAAAGAGCAAACTCCGGATGCACGACAGGAGGAAAGGTCTGGTCGTTGGCTGCTTTGAACATGCTATTTGTGCCGCCTCTTAGCCTTCATCGG
This sequence comes from Cephalopachus bancanus, assembly GCA_027257055.1. Lineage (NCBI taxonomy): Eukaryota > Metazoa > Chordata > Mammalia > Primates > Tarsiidae > Cephalopachus > Cephalopachus bancanus. The sequence goes on from JAPVLO010000870.1 coordinate 458,539, forward strand.
TGCCAATCACTTTGGGCAAGCATGTCCTGTATTGATTGGAGTCTCCACTGAATATGATATTTTACTTGACTGTTCTCCTAGCAGTTAAGTTTCTGTAGTTTTTGAGCCTCAGATTTCCAGAATGGAGAGCTATCACTCAGAACCCCGTGAAGGTGGCACATTTTCACCCTTCACATCCCAAGAGAGTCTTCCTGTAACAGTAACTTGTTTGCATTTCCAGAGATTTGCTAGCTGGGTATAAGACCAATGTCTGGGTGAATGGGGGTGATACCCTCATTGAATCGACTTCTCAGGACCTCCGTGCTGTTAGGAGGAAGCGGCAAGGCAACTGCTGTTAGATACAGGGAATGTTTCCCACAATGTATAGTGCACTGCATCCTCCTTTGCACTGGGGAGGTAAAGATTGTCAGGGAGCTTTCCTAGAAGTTACTTGGGAAGAACTATTTGGAGAGTGAGAGTAAATCAGTTCACCTTTTCAGATGACATGATTTCAGTTTCTGATACTGTGGTGTGAATCATGCCAAGTCCATTTACCTTTGAAACCGTTTAATTTTTCAGTGTTTAATAAATGTGACCATGTTCCACATTGTGTGTTCCAGGATGCAGCTTTTGTGCCAATATTCTGAGAAGCTTCAGATGCTGCTGCACGACTTGGTAAGAGACATGCAGAAGGCCGAGGGACAACAGGAGAAACCAGCTGTAGGCATCAGGCTTTGCCTGAGGCTTAGTCGTTTGTATCCAAGTCTCAGGTCAATCGAGCTCATGCAGAGATTCGGGAAAGGAGTTGGAGGTCCCACGTCCAGATGACCAAGCTGGGTGGAAGCTGTGTGATGGGAGCCTGGACATCCTCTCTGGATTGCTTCTGTCTCTACTGAGATAGTTAGGTCATCAGTGAGAGACAGGGACGGGAGGAGCCAGACGAGGAGTCAGGGAACTGTCCCCAGAGCGTGGGTCAGTGAATGGCCTAGGGGTATGCAATCGTGAAGCAGCATTAAGGGTTCAATGGATGCGTGTCAGAGCCATCGTGAATTTCAAGGGGGCCCCAAGGCTGGATTGTGGCAGAGCAGATGGAGAGTGGGATTTCCGAGACTGGGTTGAGCCCACCGTTTTCCCAGAGGGAGCAGGGGGAGGTCCTGCATGCAAGGATGGAGGTCTGATGTTGAAGTTGGGCCTGAGGGAAGTGAGGGCATGGGCGTGGGGCGTTGGGCAGTGGAAAGTGCTCCGTTCACTAGGGGTCCGGGGTTGCTTGGCCACTGGGCTGTAGTCGGGAAGCAGTGACCTCCCTTGCCGTGGGGGAGGGCTTTGTGCTGGGACGAGAGGAGACTCAGCAAGTTGCACTGGTCAAGGGCCTCGCTGTTTGGGGAACAACTCTGGTCCTGCCAGCCACTAGCTGTGAAATCATGAGGACAGTCTTCATCTCTGCGCCTCAAATTCCTTTCCTGGGAAAGGGAACTTAGTGCCTACATACCTCTGGCTGGGCGCAGTGCCCCATGCCTGTTGTCCCAGCTCCTCTAGAGGCTGTGGCGGGAGCATCGCTCAAGCCCAGGAGTCCTAGGGCAACCTGCGCACATGGCAACCCCTCAGAACAGTCGAATGAATCCCCAACAATCCAAAAGAGCACGACCTCTGAGACACCTTGAGAATGAGAGCGTTCCATATAATCTGGTTATTTAAATGTCCAGAACTGTAATGGAGACATGGTTCTGCACCACTGCGATTCCGCATATGACGTAGACATAGCAGTTATGGGGAATGGTGGAATCTTTGGAGAACTCTGGAGTGAACGACATGAGAAGAGAGACCGACATCACTGATCAGGCAATGGGCAGAGTGGAAAGGCCTGCATGACCTGGCATTTCAGCTGTGCATACACTGAGACGGGCAAGGACTAATCCATGCTGACACTGTTGCCCAGGTCGGTGATTCTTACTTAATTTCTGCCAGGTGGGATCATTGCTAGATCTTGCCTATTTGTGGTAAGTAATTTATGACTAGGGTCATCTATGGATTTTAGACCAAGAATGAAGACATATGTTTTTGAATCGTTGGAAGAGGGCACTTCTCTACTTAATGAAAAGCTGAATACCTTGTTTTGGGATATTAGTGGTGAGCACAGTTGTTTAAAATGGATCATAAAACTGTTAACCAGAAGGTGTACCCCAGGATGAATTTCAAGACTCTTCCTTTACAGTGAATGTAGAGTTAATGTTTTTGAAATATTAACATTTACAGTATTTTGGCCACATTTTTGTTTTCTATTTCCAGGGTATGATTCACGAGGTCGTGAAAAATTTGCTGCAAGTCCTATCTGCGCTGATGCAGAAACACCAAATAATTCACACCTTATTTGATCAATTGAAGCAGGTCTGTTGTGTGGGGTGTCAAAATACATTCTCAAAACTACAATATACACAGCTTGCTTCTTTCCAAGTTCATCGGGAAAACATTCTGGTGATATAACTTAAATTTGGAATCATTTTCAGTTGGAGTTTTTCACTGCAAATTTAATGTCATTGGTAATTATGTTTTATATGTTTGGTTTCATGAATAGTTTAGAGAGGTTTTTTGAAGATGGGTAAGTAGAATTGGAGATTTTCCCTAGAAATTTGCTTGTTGTGTCTAAGATTGTTCCTTTGTTACCACGTGAATGAAGATGTGATGTTCCAGAACCAGCTTTTATGAGGTCGGCGGTAAAGATGTTGTGGAAAGAAAGCTTCTAAATCCTCTCTAGATGTCTTTTCCTTGTCGTTCACATTTTCCTTTACATGGGAAGGAGGAAGTGGAACTCTTGAGTATCTCTTTCATTTCTCACGTGCTCTCTACGTGTTTTATGGCATACTTGCTTTCCAAAGTGTTAGTGATTAATCATGGTTTTATAGGCCAACTTTCAATCATAAGAGATGGCAGCCCAAATCGGTAACAGAATGGAAAAACCAGAGGAGTGTATTCAGTTTAGGTGTTGAACATTACCTTCTGTCCCAAAGTGACCATGACAATTTCTTCTTTACACATCCACCCTTTTAGGAGTCAGTAGAATTACTTTATGCGACTATTTCTTTGAAAAATTGTGTGAAATACATGTTCAAAGGTCACTTCTTTTTTAAGATTTTTATTATAAAGATGTGGGGTACATTTCAGGGTTAAGTGTACCAACATGGATCATGCAGGTACCCTTGTGGCTGAGGTACGCCCCTCCCTCCCCTAGCAGATTCCCTCAGCTGCCATTCCCACCCTCCCTCTCCTGAGTTTCCCACTACTGCCAAATGTTTTCTTATGGCATTAAAATTGTTCAATGGATTTTGGAGATGGCCATACTCAGTGATTTATCACAGAAACAAAGAACAGAGTTCCATATGTTCTCACTCATAAACGGACCTTGAACAAATGTCACTTCTGAACGGACTTAGATGGCTTAAATAAACGGAGAAAAGAATTTGAAAGGAGGACTCTTGAAAGAACTTGAAACTATCTCCATGCCAAATGGTGATTTAAATTAGAGCTTGAAAGTAGAGTCCATGCTGCTGTCCTGTTTCCTAGAAACCATTTATTAAGTAGTGTGAAGATTTACATGAAACCCTTTTCTTCTAAATGTCATTGCTAAATGTGACCATTTATAGGAGGAAGCTTGGCTTGATCTTTGAGTCCTCCAAGTCCTTTCTCCTTCCTGTCCAGTGAACTGTCACCAGGCCTAGGAGTTTTCACCTCTGGAGTGGTATTTGCGTGGTTTTCTTCCCATTGCCACTGGTGCTGCCCTGGTTCAAGACGTCAGCCTTCCTGGCTTGGGCCATTAGACATTTTTCTGTGACACTCTGCTTCTCTGAACCGCCCTCACAGTTCTGCAATATTCTCTTCCTGCCGCATAGCTCTTCCCCCTCCCCAACCTGTCAGTGGATTCCCTGTCTAAATTCCTGGATATTTACCAGGATATTAACCTCCCCTTACACGACTCCCTTTACAGCTTCCTTTGCTCTGTCCTTCCTGCCCCTCTGGGATGTAAGTCTTCTCTGCAGTAAGTCACCAGAACTTCCTTCCTCTGCTTGTGCCCTTCCTCATGACTTTTCCTTTAGCCACTGAAATCCAGTTTTTTTGCCACCAAAGTGGACATTAATCTCCATTTGCACATACATCCATGAGTGAGTTGCCCTTCTAAACCAATCTCAAAATGTTAATATTACATCTGTTTGTGTGTTGGCTCATGTCACTGGATTATGGAAAGGATCATATATTTATTTTTCAATTCCTCCATCGTAGTTAATATGGTGCTCTTTCAGACATAGGGACTACTTCACTATTTGTTGAAGACATAGGATAGATTTTAAATCGCAAAAGATGACAAAGATAATTTAATGTTTCTTCACTCCTGAAGAGTTCATACACCAGGGCGTTTCCTTCCCTCTGACAGTTATGTTCCACGGACTATTCACAACAAAAAATGGGTCATTACTTGGTGGAAAGTTGTTGTTTCTTGAGATAGGACTGCCAGTCTTATTCTGTGTTATTCTGTCTCAATCTTGAACTTTGCTGTTCACCTTGCTGTTTGCTCAAGCAAAGTCTATGACTGCTATACCTGCTATAATCAGATTTGACTTCAATCTGGCATTGAAAAACTTTAAGTGGGTAGTTAGAGCTTCATGTATGAAATTAAGAATCAATAATCAGCGTCTTTGAATGGTAAATTGGTTTCTTTGAACATCTGATGCCCTATGTTTCAAATGTGGCATGACGCGTGGTGGTCTGTAGCTGAACTTGACTTTTTCGTGTAGAGTGTCCAGGACTTGGAGGAGAATGAGGAGAGTCCTCCTGGTGGAGCACAAAGGGAACTTTAAGAGGCCGGGGCCGTGATGCAAGAAAACATTGTGTCGGAGACTGTAAGTAGTGCCTACTTAAGATTAGAAACTAAAGATTGTTGTAAGCACTGGAATATTTTATCTGCAGAAATGTGTATAACGATGCTCTGTGTTTCCTTTTTTGAGAGCAGCCACAAGAGTTGGCACGTATTCGAACGTTTCTTGGCTCTCTGTTACTCTGAAGAAAGAGCTACAACCGAAATTCTAAGATGTACGCTTAACTCCACTACACTAAACCACGTTCCAGTATTCAAAACAATTCTACTCTGAAGCAGTACATGTTACTTCTCTTTCGTTTATTTGCCAGATGCCAGACCTCATTTCCGGGAACTTCAGAATGAGCTCTAAATAGTTATATATGAAGCAGTCACTACACAGGTGTACTCTGTTCATTAGTTTCTGGCAATAAAGATGGTTTTATTTGAGGTTGGCCTCAGTGGATTTGTATTAGTTTCAGAAGTTTGAAAACACAGGCATGGGAAGTTACATTTCTCTTCTTTCAGGGAAAATGTGCAAGAGGACAAAACCTATTTAATCAGTGACCCCCTTCGTATTTACTCCTTAGGTTACAGAGCCGGTTCCAATGAAGGAATGACTTCAAGAGAAAATTGAGCCGGGCTCGGTGGCTCAGCCTGTAATCCCGTGCCTTTGGGAGGCTGAGGTGAGTGGATTGCCTGAGCCCGCGGGTTCGAGACCCGCCTGGGCAGGCGAGACCTCATCTCTACAATAAAATCAAAAAATTAGCCGGGCGTGGTAGCGCACGCCTGTAATTCCGGCTACTCGGAAGGCTGAGGTGGAAGGATCGCTGGAGCCCCGCAGGTCGAGGCTGCGGTGGCCGGGAGCGGCCACTGCACTCCAATCTGGGCGACAGAGTGAGACTCCAACTCAGAAAAGAAAAAAAAGAGAGAAAATTGACCCGATGACCTTTTCCGAATTGTTAAAATAGCATACGTTTGCTTTCTTGAAAAATTTAAACTACAGAAACCATTATGACTTTGAGCAGGATGCAGAAATGCCAGGGCTGAGTCATGAGTTGTGAATATGTCAGTTCCATAAAGACATCAAAACTAATTGACTTGTTTTTGAGCCACCATTAAGGAGCACCTGCCAGGAGGCTTGAATGAAAAGTATCTTAGTAATGTATTCATATACCGAAGCCCTTACGTTGAGCAATATTTCCCATCTGTCTAAAGGCAAATTATCTAAAGTGCTCTGTTTGCAAGTTAAATATTCAGTGAGGATGTGGGGGTTTAAATGTGCATGCTTCTAAGTCTTGCATCACAAATCCTCATAGATTTCCTTTGCAACATGCATTTATTACTTGAAACAAGACGCAAAACCTTCATTTGAGACTATTTATGAAATACATATGAAATTGTTTTGCAGTATATCTGAACCAAGTCTATTAAACGAATTGTTTTGCCACGTCACTAAATGGTTTTCATGAATCACTAAAAAAAAAATCCTTCCACTGGGAGGATAGGAGTGACTTCCTCTCATTTTCCTGTGCATTTGTCCTTTTACTTGGCCCCATCTTACCCCCTTCCTTTGTTTAAGGTTTTCCAAAACAAATCTGTACAGATTCTCTTTTTTCACCTGCAACAGCTTATCCAGGAATGAGTGGGTCCTCCACCATGATCTGGCATTTGACCTGGTGGAGAGATTCCACTTCTTGAAGTTTGCATTTTGTAAAGCCTTTTCCTTCTAAACCAAAGCGTGTTTTGGTAGAGAAGATTTGCACCACTTCAATGTCTAAGGAGATCCTCATTTGAGAAGTTTCCTCTGTAGTGACAGAGGCCATATAAGTACGCCAAACCTCCCGCTGAGAGTTAGAGTATTCCTGGCTGAGCTATCTAAATAGTTTTACCCTCCAGTGGCGAGAAGAGAGTCAGGACACGATGTGCTTAGTGATGAAGCAGGTGACGTTCCTGTCGTTGTCTTCTTACCTCAGACGAGTCAATGCAGGCTTGAAATGCCTTTGGGTCATACTCTAGAGGGACGAAAAGTTTTGTCCTCAAAGAAATTATTAGCAGTGGATATGTGTATAGACATATACATGCATACATGTATATATCTACACATACACACATATAAAGACATAGGCACATCCACAGACAATTCCAATGGCCATTCTAGACACATGTACATATATAAGTATATGTGTGAGTGTATGTATATACAGACATTTGTATACACATTTGTACGTGCGTGTGTGTATGTTAATACATATGACTTTATTCTTCACCACAGTTTTCAGTTGACAACAGATAGAACAGAAGTAGACAATTGTCATTTATGCCCTGACCACCTGCCCCTCCCACAGCCTTCCCTCCCATCAATGTCCGACTCCAGGGTGGCACCTTTGTTGCAATCTGTGAAGTTACATTGACTCCTACTTATCACCTGAGTGCCAAAGATGGCATCACGGTTCACTCTTAATTGTCAGTTTCTTTTTTAGTTGCAGTCTCATTCCATTGCCCAGGCTGGTGTGCAGTGGCATGCTCAAGGCCACCCCAGTGGCGACCTGCTGTGCTCAGGCGATCCTTCCATCTCAGTCTTCTAGGTACCCGGAACTACAGGTGCCCGCTACCACAGCTGGCTAATTTTGGGATTTATTGCAGACATGAGGTCTCGCGAAGTTGCCCAGGCTGGTCTTGAACGCGTGGGCTCAGGAATTCCTCTCTCCTCGACCTCCCAAAGTGCTGGGTTTACAGGCTTGTTCCACCAGCCCAGCCGATTATCAATTTTTAGTAACTAATATTCTCACCTGTGACCTGTGGTACGGTCACTATTTTTTTTTTTTTTTTGGAGTTGGAGTCTCACTCTGTAGCCCAGACTGGAGTGCAGTGGCCACTCCCGGCCACCGCAGCCTCGACCTGCTGGGCTCCAGTGATCCTTCTGCCTCAGCCTTTCAAGTAGCTGGAACTACAGGCGCGTGCTACCACGCCCGGCTGATTTTTTTATTTTATTGTAGAGATGAGGTCTCTCCAAGTTGCCCAGGCAGGTCTTGAACCCGCAGGCTCAGGCAATCCACTCATCCCAGCCTCCCAAAGTGCGGGATTACTGACTGAGCCACCGAGCCCAGCCACTATTTTCTTTTTTATAAAGAGAATATTTATACTTTTTTGGATTATGAAGTCTTAACTCTAAATCAGAAACAACTCACGCCTAAATGCAAAGATTCATTTTACTCTAAGAAATGGCAAAACATATATCTTGGCTTTTTTGTTTGGAAAATTCATTTTTTCATGTTTTTCCACTCTTTTTTAATGTTTAAAAAACTTTAATTTGGAGATAGCTTTATACTTATACAATAGTTGCAAAAAGAAAAAAGTGTAAAAAACACTTGCATATCCTTTGCCTAGATTAACCTAATGTTAACATATTACCCCATTTGCTTTATCATGTTGTTTTAGAGATGTCTGGTCCAGTCAGAATTAGGTATACAAGTGGTCATCGTGCAGCTAAAGTTTGGGGCTCCCTTTAGTCCCCACTTTGCCTGGTTCAAGAGCATCAATAAGCACCTGATCTCAAACCAGGCAAAGATGGGACCAAAGGCAGCCTCAAACTTTACCTGCACGATGACTACTTGGATACCTAATCCTGATTCCATCTCACATCCCTAAAAGGGAAAAAAATTAAAATAAGAAGTGCTATAGAGACAAGTAGCAAGACACTTGGAAGTCGGGGCATCTGATGAAAGGGAGGCCTGGGGGAGGCGGAGGGGAGTGAGGGACTCCTGGGCACGTCCCATGGAAGCACAGGCCAAATCAGTTGGGAGGCAGTTGGGAGGGGGAGAGCAACTCCCATGAGCCCGTGTCCTTCTGTGGCACAGCCAGCCATCTGCCTGGGGATCTGCTCATGGCTGGGAGGTGGGAGGGCAGACCCCTAAGAGTGGCGTGGAGGGGAGTGGTTGTGTCGCAGCTGCAAGCCACAAGTTCTCACGACGGCTCCAGGGGCAGTGGAGGCACGTCCTGGGGAAGACGGAGGGGTGGGCAGCTAGCTGCGGGGAAACAGTGCAGGAGGGGAAGGGGAACCCTTTAGGAGGGCCTGGCAGATGAGGACAGCGGGGTGAGATTTGCCCCTCCATGAGGCTTCGATGCTTGCCTTTGCTGGAAGGGACGTGACCCTTCTATGTTTGGGACAAGAACCTGTGTTGTGGTCAGCAGAGCATGAGAAAAAGAGGGCGTGAGATCTCTCCCTGAAGGAGGCCCCAGTCTCCTGCTGGAATGAATGCTACTTTTAGTCCTTGTCACAGGCCTGTGTTCAGTGGCATAGAACACCTCCGTTCATCAATTCCCCATCATCCCCTCCCCCAATTTTTATTCCTATGAAAGCATTTCTAAAAGGAAGCACATAGGATTGAAAAAATACCTTTCAAATGTGTCGCATTCTGAACACCCCCCCCCACGGGTCCTTCCGCTTCTTCCTGACCCAGGCATTTGAGGCATTTTTTCCACTTTCTCTGACTTGTCAACAATGCATTAAATGCATATCCATCTGCTGATTTAGGGAAATTGATGATCTTCTGGGGCTTCTTGTGTTGGGGCCAGATCAGGTGAGTAGGTAGAGTGTTCCAGTGCAGCTATTTGCACACTGTTGCCAACGTATGCACACAGTGGCAAGTTCACAAACGTAATGGTCAGACCTCAACAAATAACGACAATGACTCTGAGGACCATTCCAGAAAATGAGTTCCAAAATAGCTGTGACAGGTGGCCTAGGCCCTGGCGTTGGTGCATAGCTTCCCAAAGGGAGTACTTTGAAGGTGACTGTAACAATATTCAGCAGTGAGCTCTGCTGCCCTTTTTCTAGAATGAGTTCCTGAAGCTAATTGTCGGACCTTGTATAAATACTCCATGACCTGGGGTCGTCCCAGGAGTTCTCAGGATAAATTCTGTTTCCCTCTTTGCAAACCACGTGGGCGTAAATGCTACCACGGGCCGGGTGTGTGACCTTCTAGGGAGCTCATCTTGTAAATCTTCCTGGAGACTCAATCATGGTTTCACATCACACTGGGGACTGGGATTCTTGACTTGCTGTGCACGGGCACGCCCACAGTGGATAAGGCAAAAATGGAGCAATGCTTTCTCATGGTATCCTAGCACCAAGACCCTCTGCTCCGGGAGGGGGCTGTCATCACCCAAAAATGTACTCTTGCTGGTCAAATATCAGTGGTTGAAGAACGTCAGTCCTGGCCAGGCTCCGTGTCATCCCAGCGTTTTGCGAGGCTGAGGCACGAGGGTTGCCTGAGCCCAGCAGCTTGAGACCAGCCTGGGCAACTTGGTGTGACCTTGTCCGTACAACATGTCGAAAACTTAGCCAGGCATGGTGGTGCTTGCCTGTAGTCCCAGCTGCTACAGAGGCTGAGGAAGGAGGATGGCCTGAGCTTGGGAGGTGAAACTGTTTTGAACCGTAATCATGCCACTGCTCTATAGCCTGTCTGACAGAGTGAGACTTTGACTCAAAAAGAAAACAGCACAAAATATGTCAGCCGTGGGTATTTTCATATTCCTGCTAGAATGGACGGAGCTTTTCCTGAACTTAAAATTGCCAGCTCTCTGTGGTCTCACTCTAGCTGAGCTCGTGGGTGGTTCAGCTGTGCCAGCTGGCCCTGCCCTGCTCTGCTGGGGGATCCTGTCCCTAAACAACTGCCTGCGGTACCTGAATTCAACACAGTTAACTTATCTGAAGAAGAGTAAGGAGGAAGAAGAGGCAAAGAAAAAGTAGCAGCGGCTTTCCTGGGGATTGATTCATGCTTTCTTTTTATTTCCTTCTTTTAGACATGGGGACTTGCTACGTTGTGCAGGCTGGTCCCGAACTCCTGGGCTCAAGTGATCCTCCCGACTCAGCCTCCCAACTGGTTGAGACCACAGAAGTCACCACAACCCAGCTAATTTTCATTTGTTGTTGTTGCTGCTGTGAGGGCTCGCTCTGTTGCCCAGGCTGCTCTCCAAATCTTGGCCTCAAGCAGTCCTCCCAAACTGACCCTCAAAGTGCTGTGATGACAGTTGTGATGATCATGCCTGGGCTTCCTGCCTTCTAAGGATCCACAAATAAGGCTTTCTAGAAATCATGAGTGCGATCATCTCCCACGCGACTCTAGAGCTGCCAAAAACATGCTTCATGTCAAATGAAACCATCCTAAGTATGAGCTACTTTAACCAGAAAAAAAAACAAATGCCTGTGAGATGTACTGAAAGCTATTATGACATGGAGGAGAACATCAAAAGCTCTTAAACTAGTGACGTCAGGCCAGGCATGGTGGCTTATGCCTGTCATCTCAGCACTTTGGGAGGCTGAGGCGGGAGGATCACGTGAGGCCAGGAGTTCCAGACCAGCCTGGGCAACATAGTGAGATCCCATTTCTTCAAAAAACTGTAAAAAAATCACCCAGGTGTGGTGAAACGCCTGTAGTGCCTGCTCTTGGGAGGCTGAGAAAGGAGGATAGACAGAGCCTGGGAGGTCAATGCTGTGGTGAGCCATGATCGTGCCACTGCACCCCAGCCTGGGTGACAGAGTGAGATCCCTTGTGTAGAAAACACTTTTCGATTATTAGCCAGGTGTGGTGATTCACGTTGGTAAACCCAGCACTTTCAGAGGCTGAGGAGGGACATTTCTCTAGCCCTGGAGTCCGAGACCAATTTGGGCAACATTGTGCGACCCTATTTTTAAAGAAAATTAAAAATCAGCCGGACATGTTTGGACGCTTGTAGTCCCAGCTACTCAGGAGTCTGAGACAGGAGGACCGCCTGAGCCCAGGAGGTCTAGCCTGCTGTGAGCCGGGTTTACACCAGTGCACTCCAGGTGGGGTAACACAGTAAGAGCCTGACCCAAAATTTAAAAAACAGTGGCATCAACTTCAAGACACCAAGCTTTGTGAATGAGATGGAACAGAGTGTCCCGTGTTTCTTGGTAGCTTGTATTTCAGGACTTCCGAGGCAGTCCCCTTTTGGTGATGCTGGGTTTGACACCACCTGCCTGCAGTGACATATCCAACCCGTGGCCGAACATGCTTCCTCTGATGGCCGACGACCTTGGCACAGGTGACAGTGGCTGCTATGGCAACAGCAGCGTCAGGTATGGGACTGCACATTCCACAGCTGGGGCCTCCAGTGCAGAGGCGAGAAGAAATTCAAGCCCGTGTTCATGCTCATCACACATGATCCAATCCCAACTTTCAGATTTCTGCACATGTTGCTTTTTATTTTTGTTTGTTTTTGTGTTCTTCTTGACTTGGGGTCTTTCTTTGTCACCCAGGTTGGAGTACAGTTGCCTGATCATGGGTGACCTCAGCCTCAACCTCCTGGGCTCAGCCATCTGATTAGCTGGGAAGACAGGCGCATGCCACCATGCCTGGCTAATTTTTTTAATTGGTTGTAGTGACGAGACCTCATCAAGTTACCCTGCCTGGTTTCGAACCTCTGGGCTCAGCTCAGGCAATCAATCCTGCCTCAGCCTCCCTAGTTGTTGGTGTTACAGGAGTGAGCCACTGAGTCCAAGACATTGCTTTTTTTCTCTTTTGGTGTGTTTCTTTGTTTTTGTTTTGTCTGTTTTGAACATTTTCTGATCCTACTTTCTTTTCATGGCAGCACTAACCCCAGCTGAAATTCATCCTATATATGACTACTCATTTCATTTTTAAATATGATTTTTGTCTGCCCATTGCATGATGGACAGTGCTTTAGAAATTGCTGCAATTAGAAATTACAGGCAAAGCGTCTCACTCCCATAATCAACACTTTGGAAGACCAAGACCAATGTGGGAAGATTGCTTGAGGCCAGGTATTTGAGTCTAGCCTGGGCAATTTGAAAGACCTCATCTCCACTAAAAAAAATCTTAAAAATTAGTCAGGTATGATGATGTGCACCTGTAGCTCCAGCTACTCGGGAGACCGAGGTGGGAGGATCGCTTGAGCCCAGGAGCTGGAGACTGCAGTGAGTTACGGTCGTACCACTGCACTCCAGGCTGGGCAACACAGCCAAACCCGACCTTTCGAAATAATTTTGGAGAAAGCATTCCTATTGCTTGTAAGCCCAAGACTAATATCAGGTCTCACCTAATGCCACAGCTATCTTCTCGCAGCCAAGCCCCACAAGGATGTGTGAGTTCAACACGGCCCGGCTGAAAATCTCTGCTTTAGATGGACAAACCCACGTCTTTGGAATCCCAGCGCATGACACGCCTACGTATCATGTTCAAGTCTCTCCTGGTCCTAATTGCACCCTCGGGTAACACCTACAACCTGTCAGAATCCATGAGGTCAAAGACGGTTCCACAAAGACGGTTGAGTCCCAAGTGTGAAGGTCCCTGCTACCCTCAATTCTGTATTCACTGTGATATCTGTCTACTAGTCCGGGTAGAGTCTTTTGAACATTTAGTTGACTACACTCCAGGGGGACCCGGAAAATCCAGAATTACCTTTTGGAGTGTGGGTCCCCTGTAGTGCAGGCTAGCTAGGTGTTCTTGGAACCCGTTAGCATCTGTGGACCAGCTAGCATGGTAGTGAGAGGCTGTGCACGGCTTTCGTGAAATTTTTTTGGAGATTCTTCTGGAGACTTCTTTTTTTCGAGATTCCATGCATTTGCCCACTTCATGATGGCTGACTGACGAGCGCACCAGCCCTCACTGCACTGAGTGTTCAGCAGTGTTTGCCCTCAAACGGCGTGACCCCCATCCTATCCTCCCCAGTCACCTGATCTCGCCCTGACTGACATTCTTTGTTTTCTTCAGATGAAAAGAAAAGTCCTCAAAGGGAAACGTGTTGCCAATGAGGAAAAGGCAAAACAAAACACAGCAGAAGGACGGAAAGGCATCAACATGGACGAGTTCAGAAAGCGTTTTGAGCGGTGGGCAAGGTGTCTCGACAGCTGTATTGCATCCGACGGAGAGTACTTTGGAAGTGACTGAAGTTTAAGCAAAAGAATAAATGCACAATCTTTTATTAAAAAATTGTGGTTTTTGGTCCCCTCTTGTATCTCTGGGTCGATGCTTCATTCAAGGCTCAGAAGACAGTTTAAGTTCTTGCATTTGTCTTTGGGTTATGCCTGAGAACAGCTTTGAGACTTTAAAAAAAATTTTAAATTTTTTATAATTACTTATTGATTTAGCTGGCCAATTCTCAAACGTCCTGTGAATTTCTTTTTTTAAAACCAGGTCTCACTTTTCACCCATGCTGGAGTGAAGTCCTGTCATCACAGCTCACCGCAGCCTCCAGCTTCTGAGCTCCAGCAGTCCTCCTCCCTCAGCCTCCCAACTAGATGGGATGACAGGTGCATGCCACCATACGGAAATAACCTTTCTCTTCAGTTTCTGAAGAGAAGTCTTGCTATGTTGCCCAGGCTGATCTCCAACATCTAGCCTCAAGTGATAGTCCCACCTCATCCTCCCAAAATGCTGGGACTACAGGCACACACCATGACATCTGGCTGATTTTCAAAAATTTTTTAGAGACAGGATCTTGCTGTGTTGCCCAGGCTGGTCTCAAACTACTGGTCTCAAGTGATTCTGCCTCCTTGGCCTCTCAGAGTAGTGAAAGTAGGGGTGTGAGCCACCTCGCCAGCTCAACTGAAGAACATTGACGTGTTCCATGATGACCAGTAGAATTTTCCATGAAAGCAGCGTGAAGTTCTACTTATGTAAAACTTATTTGTTTGCACTTTAGGGAGTAAAGCGTGGGACTCCAAATGTTGGCTACCTAGTAAGCGAGGGAGTGAGGTCAACCCAGCACATAGCTGCCACGTCCGTCCATGAGCACCCCAAGCAGGGCTGCGTTCCTCACAGGCAGGCAGATATCCTATTCTACCCGGTAAGTCTTTCTTTACAACTCACCCGTGTGATCACACGGCTATGTGCTCCCTTCAGTACGTCTAATACTGATGTTGTTGTCTGCGTCTCCAGCAGAGTGGAACAGGATGATCTCACCTTGCATGTGTTTAAAGTTTTTGTATATGTTGGGCATGGTGGCGCATGCGTGTCATCACAGCACTTTTGGAGGTCAAGGCAGGAGGATCACTTGTGCCCAGGAGTTTGAGACTAGCCTGGGTCACTTAGCTAAATCACACCACTGCAAAAAAGTTAGAAAAGAAAAGAAAAAACTCAGCCCGGCATGGTGACACACGCCTGCAGCCCCAGCTGCTTGGGAGGCCCAGGAGGGAGGATTGCCTGAGCCTGGACGCCAGCCATAGCAGGTGGACTCTGCTGCAGGAGAAACCCACCTGAGCTGCCCCCACTCCAGTACTTAGGGCGGAGACAATCCCTCGCCTCCCCACTGGAGGGTATCCTTGTGACCATATGGGAGGGGGAAGGGAGGACACGATCCCACCCACTTCCACCACCCCCTCCTCCTCTCCTGGTCTGGACACTGGGGAGATTGGGAATGAGGCCGAGCTCTGCAGGCGACAGTAGAGGGGCTTACCGCTGAGCAACTGGGAGAAGCAATTACAGAACCTGCCACAAGAGGGCAGTGTTTTTGTTTTGGTTGTTCTAAACCTTTTAACATTTTTCCTTTGTGTGTCAATGTGTATGTGAGAGTTGGTCTGCATCCCCCCCACCTTTTTTTGTGTGTGTACTTGAACGATTGTTTGTCTCTCAGGGCTTTTGATTATCGCTCACTTCAGCCTACAGATAAATTTCAAAGGCTGGAAGACTTAGTATATCCGACCAAGAAGGACACGATTGAAAGCTCCATTAACAGAGTTAGTTTTGTGTTCCCCAAGGGGATTCTAGTCAGGAGGGTGATTCCGTCAAACTCCAGCTTAGCTGTTGATGGTGAGGATATCATCATGTTGGACAGCATTCATAGAGTTCTTGGTGGAACTGTCTCCGCCTTAAAATGAGTTTGGCTGACATGTTTTAATGAAGGCCCAGAGCTTCACTGTTGCTTTTACTCTTTAAGGATTGAGCTTTCAACATAAAGCTCAGGTGGAGGGAAAGGGCAGTTGAGATCTTGCTCTGAAGCAGGAGCATCACATCAAACTTCATAACCTAATATGCCTAAGTTTTCAAATTAGAAAATTTTAAAGTCTTTGTCGAGGTGGCATCTTGCGATGTTGTCCAGCCTGCTCTCAGGCTCCCGGCCCCAAGAGATCCTCCGACCTTAGCCCCCCGAGCGTCTGGGGCTAGAGGCATGCACCAGTACACCTAGTTAATTATTTTTTTTCTGTTGAGATGGGGTCTCACTATTTTGTCCAGACTGGTTTTGAGTTCCTGGGCTCAAGCAGTTCTCCTGCCTCAGTCTCCCAAGGAGCTGGGACTACAGGCATGTGCTACCAGGCCTGGGAAATTGTTTTTGATTTTTTTTGTAGAGATGTCGTCTCGCTATGATGCCTAGGCTGATCTTGAACTCCTGACCTCAAGGCCTCCTCCCACCTCAGCCTCCCAAATTACTGGCATTACAGGCGTGAGCCACCGAAACTAGGTCCTCACTTTCAAACTCTGTTTCTTTAAAGCTATTTCCTATCCTAAACCTCAGGACTTGATCGCAGTCCTAAGGAAAATTCGAATGTGCAACACCACTTATTCAACTGGCTAAATTTTGAGGTAGAAATACGGTCTGAAATTACTGGTCAAATAAATGCCAGATCATGCAATAACCTAGCGTTCTTTTACTTTTTTGTGTCATCAGTAGGAAGAGCTAGAAAATTATAATATTCCAGGCTAAAAGGATGCACAAAGTCAGGGTGGATTTTAAAATAGATCCCAGAAGAGAAAAGCCGTTACATTAAAGATTCTTAAAAACAAAAATACTGCCATGTGCAGTGGTGTATGACTGCAATCCCAGCCCTTAGGGAGGCCATGGCGCGAGGATTGCTTGAGCCCAGGAGTTTGACAACAAGCTGAACTACTCAGGGAAACCACGTGGCTAGAACACAAAAACCCAAACATTAGCTAGGCTTGATTGCTCATCCTGGTAGTCCCAGCTCCTTGGAAGCCTGAGGTGGGAGGATTTCCTGAGCCCAGGAGGTTGAGGTTGCAGTGAGCCATGTTCAGGCCACGGCACATCAGCCTAGGTGAGAGAGTGAGACCCTGTATTAAAACAAAATTAGAAGAAAACTAGATATGCTTTTGCTGTTGTATAAAGTTTGTGTGCATTTGCTCTTGGAGAGCAGAGTATTCAAAACCTTTGAGTAAGTCTGTGACAGGTGACATTGAGATTTAGTGTCCTTGGCACTTCAATCTTTGTTTCACCACAGAAAGTAACACCTGTTCCTTTGTATTTATTTTCAGAAATTAGCAAGGGCATTTCCTTTTGTTTGCTTTCTTCTCACGTACTCACATCCCTCTCATTTCGACCGAGAAAATCCTTGGAAAAAATCTTATGTGCTTTATGGGGAAACATGGAGGAGATGGATTGGATGCTGGGCAAGTGGTTTTTCCAGGGGAAAATCTATGGTCCTAATCCCCTCGAGGCAGAGAGAATAATCCTCATGGGGTAGGCGGAATAATGTCACCAATGATATTCACGTCCTCATCCCATGTGGTAGACAGAATAGTGTCCCCTAGGATGTCCACATCCTAATCTCATATAGTAGACAGAAAATTGTCCCCACATGTGTCCAGATCCTAATCCCCACGTGGTAGACAGAATAATATCCTCAAAGATGTCCACATCCTGATCCCATTGGTAGAAAGAACAACGTCCCCAAAGATGTCCCTGTCCTAATGCCATATCATAGGCAGAATAATGGCCCCAAAGATGACTATGTCCTAATCCCATACGATAGACAGAATAACGTCCCCAAAATGTCCACCTTCTAATCTCATGTGGTAGATAGTACAATGTCCCCCAAATGTCCACATCCTAATCCCATGTGGTAGACGGAATATTGTCCCCCAAAGACATACACGACCCTACCCAGAATACTGTCCCCAAAGATGGTTACATCCTAATCCCAACTTGGTAGACAGAATAATGTCCCCAAAGATGTCCACGTCCTAATCCGATGTAGTAGACAGAATAATGTCCCCAAATATGTCCACATTCTAATCCCATGTGGTAGATGGAATAATGGCTCCAACAATGACTATGTCCTGACCTCAAGAGGTAGACAGAAATGGAAGGGTAAACTGAGAAATGTGGGCCCGTGCCGAGGGAAAAACACAAAGAACTGCAAAGGAGAAAGAAGCAAAGTTTATTATCCGGTCTCCACAGACAGAAGGGGGCCAGTATTCATAGGCATGCATGGCCTCGAAGGCTGGAGAGATGGGTATATGTAAAGCTCTTGGAGAGGAGTTTGGGCTGAGGAGGAAGTTTACAGGTGCGCTTTTTGATGTCGATAACAGAAACCGCATTTGTCTTGTGTCTTGACATCACCGGGCAATGGTATCTCATGACTCCGGGTAGCGGACTGGAGGCTGGTCACAGTAACAAAAAAGAATACATCAAGGCCCGAAGCACAGATGCCCAGAAGAGGAAGAATTAGGAGTGGACAGGGTTAAGGGGCTCAGAATAATTACCAGGTTTTTAACCTCAAGAGTGCCGATTCTGTCTTTGCTAATGATCAGCAGAACCACTCAGCAAAGTGTGACAGGGCTAGAACGGGAGCTAAAATGGCTGCACTATTGCTAGAATTCTTTTCCCAAGTTCCTTTATTCAAAGTTTCGCGGGGTTCCTACCTTTCATTCTGTTGGGAGCCAGCCGCAGAGGCCCACTGAGCGTTAGGGATCAGGAAGGGCCGTTGACCTCGAGACCACTAGGATGCGTTCGGGAGCTATCGACCCCATTTCCTCCCCCTTTCTACTCAGCACTAACCAGATAAAGCTCTGTTAGCTCAAAACATAAAAACTCAGAGACCGGGACGAACACAAGCTAACTTTAGAAGCTCATTGCTCCCATTCTTCCACAAACTGCAGTTTTGGCTTTCACTCAACTTACAATTCAAACTCGGGTCACATCTAAGAGCCTTAGTATTGGTCACAGGCTTCTGGGTCGTGATCTTGGGATTTATTGAAGTTGAATAAGGTGTAAATTGTAGAATATAGTTTTAGAAGACAACCGTTTTGTTGAAAAGAATGCGGCTGGGTTACTTGCAGGTAGCCCACTGTGAACTTTGAACTAGGTCACATTCCAAACATTCTGGGATGGGCCACTTTCGTTTGCAAAGTAAATACTTAAGCTTCTATGGAATTGTTTAACTTGGCATAAATCAACCAGCTTAGGCTGAAAAAGGTTTATAGAGTATGTCAGTCACAGATTAGGTCATCCTTTGTTATGGGATTTTAAGATTATCATATGAAAAGGGTTTAAAGGCAATCATTGATTACGTTTTCATGGATTAAGGTTTCTGGTGGGTGGGGGACGCCCCTCCCACATCTGACTTTATGTATAAAAGACCCGTTGTAATTCCCAGTAACACACATCGCTTCTGCACTAGACTGGAGTCCAGTCTCTCTCTCTCTCTCTCTCTCTCTCTCTCTCTTCTCTCTCTCTCTCTCTCTCTCTCTCTCTCTGTCTCTCTCTCTCTCTCTTCTTCCCCCCAATCGCCAACGCCGTCTCCACCTTTAGGGTACCCTGAACCCAGCTGGAGCTGGTCTCCGGCATCATTCCCTCCTCTTGCTCTTTCAAAAACATTTTTGTTGGTAACTAGGTAGCAGGAGCAGAGATCAGGTTTCTGGAACTGCTCCCTGCTGGGTAGGGGCATAGTGTTGTTCTTGCCTATTCCTGTCTGCTCAGTTTGAATTAAGGTTAAGGTTTGAAGAGGGTTAGAACCCAGGCAGGAACTCCCACGATTCGTCGACATGTATCAAGCCTGGAGCAAATGCACCAACCACTATAAGTTGACATCGAATGATCGAAAGGGCAATAGCACTCGAGATGGTGCTGGAGAATGGAAAGTGCCCCTTAAAGCAAATGTGTGTTTAGCTTCATTTCCTGGTGGTGGGCATAGCCAGAGAAGTTGGTCGTAAGTTTTCGATTTCAGTGCAGCAGACGCTGCCTGCTATTCCACAGAGGCCTTCTGCATTTGCAAGCCAGAAATCGATGCCATGTGATTGGCCGTGACATATTGCTCAAGTTCTCCTTCTCCCTGAAGTAGTTGGCTTAAGGCTCGAGAGGTATCTTTAGCTATATCAGGATCACGACATCGAAGGGCCTCTAAATCAGGAGAAATATAATTTCAAATGGCAACACCTGCTGCCGGAGAATCCACTACGCGGGTCCAGCTGGCTCCGACAATGGCTCTCGCCAAGTCCTAGACCAGAGTTGAATGTCTCCACAGCTAGTGGTCATATCCCTGTGAGTCCTGAGTGGTGTTTACTTTCACGTTCCAGGTGCAGTAGCCCTCCTAGAATCCCTGCTCCGCCACAGGGAAGCCCGTGGGTTGCTGTGAGCTGGCTGCTATTGTTGGGGAGATGATAGTGCCGTTGAGGAAGTCGACCGCTTGATTAAACTTTTGAAGCAAATACTCGTAAGGAGCTGGTGCCACTAGTCCTGGGGGAGACTGGTTTTCTGCCATTGTGGGAGCACAGAAGCTTGCTGCCTTAGCGTGCATGGACTTCCCTCATATTAGGCTCCCATGTCTAGCATAAGCACTAACTTTAAATGCCGGGATTTTTCTTGGCGGGGGGAGCTTGGCTGGACCCAGTTCATAGGTGGAAGGGTTGAATATAATGTTACCCATATTTCCTGAAGTGCTGATACATCTGAGTATTGGTCATGACAGAAATCATCGTAATCTCAGTGGATGCCGAATAAAGGTCCAGGAAGTAAAGGATCCCCCCGGGGGGTAGTGAGTATAGTGGCATTAGTGACATTAATTGGGGTTTGGGGCCTGAAGGAGTTGTCGATTATTCATCTTTTATCTTCCAGTCAAAGTGTTTGGTTTAATGTTATCATGACTAGGCAGTTTAGCACACGGGTCAAATTCATGCCAGATGGGGCTGTTTACTGTTACCTCTAATCGAAGAGCTCCAAGGTCCTACGGGGTGGGGAAGCGCTCCAAGCTCCGGAGCTTACGTGCTTCACTGGCTTTACAAGGCATCCAGAGCTACGAAGCACCCCCAGAGAAGTCCAAGGTCCTGGGGAAACAGAGACTGTGGGTCAGGCTTTGATGGGCCCATGCAAATTCATCATTTTCATTTCTGACCAAGTCAAGAAGACCCAAAAGGCAGTGTCCTTTTACATTGGATGCAAGTTACTCGGTGGCAGTAAACTGAGTGATTAATTAGACAGATCCCTGTTTCATAATCCGTATATTCTGAGGTATTTACCCAGGCCTCATGGGTGCTGTGGCATAATTTTCCCGGGCACCAGTTGCGCTTGGAGGAGTGTATTCTACTTCCTAGTCTTTTGAATAGCTGCATTACTTCCGGTCCCCATCAGTGGTCAAGAAGGAGCATAAAATGAACAGGGCACTTCACGGTTTTTACGGCATCAGGTCTCCCAGACACTTTGCGACTTTACCTTTCTGAAGAGGTGTTACAGTTCACCTAGTGGCTCTGAGGTGTACAGCCTAGTTGGTGGGTCTGCAGCCAAAGTGTTGGGCAGCAATGAAGAGCTGCTTTGAGTCTGGACAGATGTATCCAGGAAAGGAGTCCCAGGAGTTTGGCCACTCTGGGAGTGGTTGAAATGACTTGAAAGCGTCCCTCCCACGGTGCCTGAAGGGGCTCAGTGTGACGTGGAAAGTCTAAGAAGCACCCAGTCCTCAGAGTTGTTCCTGCACTCCTTCCTGATCCGGTAAGCAATTGGACTCGCTGGAGGTGTTCCTTCCCACCGAGAAAAACCCTGAGGTGACGCGGTGCTCTGCTCAGTGTAGCTCATCTTCAGGCAGTGACAGCAGAGAAGAAATAGCAAAGGAAACGGGGCCAAGGACCTCGCTTCCAGCCCTAATGGGCAGTGGCAGCTCAGCTCAAGACCTTCCTTTGGGGACCTCTGGCCGATCCAGGGAGTCGCCTTGGCGGAAAGGCCAACAGTCACCCTCCAGGACCTGGTGTGAGCCACACAGAAGTTTTGAGAACTTGGCTGGCAAGACAAGGTAGAGGAGCCTCCTTGGTCTTCGCCCTACTCGGCCCCGGTATTCTGCCGCCTTTCCTTGGGGCTTTCAGACACCCTGGGAGCAGCTCTGGTCAGAGCCATCCATTGCCACCACGTTCCAACACAGTCCACATGCAGACTCAGGCTTGAAGAGAGGAGAGTGAGTAAAGAGTCTCAGAGAGGAGGAGGAACCCAAATGGGTGTGCAGGCCCCCCTGCGGGCCACCAGATGAAAGAGCAATCAGGCAAGGTGGGCCGGTGCCACCGGAAAAATGCAGAGAATTGCAAAGGCGAAAGAAGCGACGTTTATCATCCACTTTCCACAGACTCAAGAGGGCCTGCACTCATAGGTGAATGCCGCCTTGAAGGCTAGCGAACCGGGCATATTTAAAGCTCTCGGAGAGGAATTTGGGCTAAGGAGAGTGTTTACAGGTGCGCTTTTTGATGTAGCTAACAGAAATCACATTTGTCTCGTGTCTTGACATCACCAGGCAATGGTATCTCATGACTCCAGGTGGTGGGACAGTAAACTACGTTACAACACATCAAGGCCGGAAGCACAGATGCCTAGAAGAGGAACAATTAGGGCTAGACTGGCTTAAGGAGCTTAGAATAATTACTAGCTTTTTACCTCCATGAGTGCCGGCTCAGACTCTTGCTAATGATCAGCGGAACTGCTCAGCAAGGGATGACAGGGCTAGAGCTGAAGCTAAAATGGCTGCACTGTTGCTGGAGGTTTTTTGTCAAGTTCTCTCATTCTATGTTTCTTGGAGGTCCTTCCTTTCAAGAATAATTGTTGGGAGTCGGCCAAGGAGGCCCACTGAGCGTTAGGGATCAGGGAGGGCCGTTGACCCCGAGACCACTAGGATGTGTTCGGGAGCTGTTGACCCCATTCCCTCCCCCTCGCTACTCAGCACAATAACCAGAATAAGCTCCTGTTAGCTCAAAACATAATAACTCAGAGACCGGGACGAACACAAGCTAACTTTAGAAGCTCCTTGTTCCCATTCTTCCACAAACTGCGGTTTTGGCTTTCACACAACTTACAGTTCAAACTCGGGTCACATCTAAGAGCCTCAGTATTGGTCACAGGCTTCTGGGTCATGATTTTAGGATTTATTGAAGTTGAGTAAGGTGTAAATTGCAGAATATAGTTTTAGAAATATGAATGTAGACTGCCATTGTGTTGAAAGAATGTGGCCGGGTTACTTGCAGGTAGCCCACTGTGATCTTTGGACTGGGCCACATTCCAAACATTCTGGGATGGGCCACTTTAGGTTGTAAAGTCTATAGAATCGTTTAACTTGGTATTAGTATAAACCAGCATAGGATGAAAACGGCATACAGGATAGGTCAGTCAGGGATTGAGGTCAGCGTTTGTTATGGGATTTTTACGTTATCCTTTAACTTGGTATTAGTATAAATTAGCATAGGATGAAAAGGGTTTAGAGGCAGTCGTGGATTAAGGTTAACGTCTGTTATGGGATTTTCTTCCTCACACCTGAAAGAATATCTGGTGGGTGGGGGACGCCCCTGACACACCCGGCTTTGTGTTCACATGAAAGACATAACTCAATAAAGGTCTTCTGCTCAAATCTAAGCAGTTGTCCAAGCCCCTCTCTCTCTCTCTCTCTCTCTCCCCCCCCTTCCCTCTTTCTCTCATTCTCACAATCGCCGATGCCGTCTCCACCTTTGGGGTACCCTGAACCCGGCAAGAGCTGGACTCCCGCAAATAATGTCCCCCCAGATGTCCACATGCTAATCCCATGAGGTGGACAGAATAGTCTCCCAAGATGTCCACATCCTAATCCCTACACCTGCCCACACTGTGCTGAGTGTTCAGCAATTTTTGACAAAGAAAAATCGGGACCCTAGGCCTCACCCTCCCTATACACCCAATCTCACCCTGAGTGACATTGTTTATTTCCCTGGAGGAAAAAACTTCAAGGGAACATTCTGCTGATGTGGAAGAGGTGAGGCAAAAACGGTAGAAGCACCAAAAGGTGTCAACGTGGACGAGTTCAAAATCTGTTGGGAGTAATGGAAAAAGCTTCTCGGTGGGTGCATGGCCTCAAACAGAGAGTACTTTGAAGGTGGCTTCCGTGTAAACATGTGAGAACCAATACACGAATTTTATTAAATAAATTCCTTGTTCTTTGGGGGCACCTTTGTGTATCAATCCCACATCAACGACGCTTATGCTCTCAAAACTATAGTACCAAGGACCCTCATCATACCTTAAAAGTAAGTGGTCATTCCTGCAAATAATTCCAACATGCTGATGCATACACGGAATAAGTTGGTTGTCAGATATTCTTTTATTTTTGACGTCCTGAAAGATACCTGCTTTTTGCAGGGAAGATCCCTGATGCTTTGGACAAGGAAGGCTTGACCAACAGCACTGTAGTTTATTTTACATCAGAAAATGGGGAATCCTTGGAGTATCAGCTTGGAAACCACCAGCATGGAGGCTGGAACGGCGCCTAGATAGGTAAGGCTGACTTATGTGGTGGTTCACTCCTGTCACCCCAGCACATTGTGAGGCTGGGGTCGGATGATTCCCTGAACCCGGAGGTTCAAGACCAGCCTAGGCAACTTGGTGAGGCCTCGTCTCCCCAAGAAACCAAAAGATTGGTGGGGCACGGTGGCCTGTGACTATCATCCCAGCTACTTGGGAGGCTGAGGCGGGAGGCTCACCTGAGCCCATCAGGTCGAAGCTGTGGTGAGCCATGACTGTTGCACTGCAGTCCAGTCTGGGCACCAGAGTTAGACCGCAGTTCAAAAACAAGGAAATAAATAAAGAAGCCTTAGAGATTCTCAGATGTGGTCTTGGTGCTTTATCTCTTCACCAAAATTCTAGTGAGGCCAGTCGCTTCTGGAGAGTAAATATCCCTGCCCCGAAACTGACATTTCCTCACCAGGGGAAAAAAATGCAATGCTTTGGTTTGATCCCCCCAACATTGAATTCTTTTTTTGGCTGATTCTAAGAGTTGTGTGGCCATCACTACCATTTAATCACAGAGAGAGAAAGAGAGAGAGAGAGAGAGAGAGAGAGAGAGAGAGAGAAGAAGAGAAAGCAAAGTGTGGGGGAGGGCGAGAAGCAGGTGGAGGGGAGAAGATGCGCTAGGGAGGAGAAAGAGAGACAAAGAGAGAAGAGAGAGAGACAGATGGGAGAGAGAGGAGAAGGGAGGAGAAGAGACAGAGAAAAAAACAGAAAGTCAGAGAGAAACAGAGAAGAGAGAGAAGGAGAGTCTGAGACAGAGACAGAGAGATGGTGTTAAACAAGCAAACAGGCAGGAAGCTCTCCCTCCTCCTCCCCCCAGGTGAGACCCCCCTTCGGGCTCTCTCCCTCCTAGTCTATATCTGCTTACATGCTGGAAGAAAGGGCACAGGTGGCTGGGCCGGGGCCTTTGTGTGCCTGGGCTCTTCTGCTGATCCAGAGTGCTGCTGGCTGCCCAGGTGGTGGCCGAGCCCATGAGCCTGTTAGATGTGCTCCCTGCTGTGGTCCAGCGGGCAGGGGGGTAACTGCCACAGGACAGGTGCGTGTCAACTCCTGTCCCCTGGGTTCTGAGCAGTCTCCTGGATGGAGAATGGAACCCAGTCAGGCTCAGAGCCACCCAAGGAAAGCCAGTCAACTCTGAGTAGGGACTGCAGCACCACAGAGAGAGAGAGAGAGAGAGAGAGGCAGAGAGAGAGAGAGAGAGAGAGAGAGGCAGAGAGATATAGAGACCGAGAGAGATAGAGAGGTACAGAGAGAGACACAGAGAGATAGAGACAGAGAGAAAGAGAGACACACAGACAGAGACATAAAAAGGCAGAAGAAAACACAGAGAGACAGCGACACCAAGAGAGACAGACGGAGAGACTCAGCAATGGAGATAGAGAGAACACAGACTGTGACAGAGATATATAGACAGAGAGAGAGAGACAGAGAAATAGACAGAGACAGACAGAGAGACAGAGAGGAAAGAGAGTGAGACAGAGACAGAGAGAGAGAGACACAGAGTAAGTTTTCTTTTTATTTATGTATCTATTTACTTTTTAAGTCAGAGTCTTAGTCTGTCACTCAGGCTGCAGTGAAGAGGCACGATCATGACACACTGCAACCTTGATGTTTGGACTCAAGCAATCCTCCCACCTCAGCCTCCGAAAGGGCTCAGACTACGAGCACATGCCAGCACACCAGGTTTGTTTAATTTTTATTTTTTTCTCAGTTTTTGTGGAGATGGGGTCTCGCCCAGTTTTCCCCAGTCTAGTCTTGAAGTCCTGGGCCAAGAGGACTTCCTTCCTCAACCTCCCAAATGCTGGAATTACAGGCATGAGTCACCGTGCCAGGCCTGCTTTGTTTTACATACAAAACACCGCCTTCTCTTTTCCTGATTCTTAAGTGGAGCCCCCTTTTTTGCAAGAGGGATTGTCATCGGAATTCGGGTCCAGTATTATGAAAAATTACTTTTGTTCTCATGTGGCAGGGCCTCTTATGGCATTTCAGTTTTTCTTGTCTGAAATGATAAGTCCAGGCCGGGCACGGTGGCTCACGCCTATAATTCTAGCACTTTGGGAGGGCGAGGTGAGAGGATCCCTTGAGTCCAGGAGTTCAAGACCAGCGTGGGCACCTAGTGAGACCCTCATCTCCATAAAAAAATTGAAAAATTAGCTGGGCATGGTGGTGTATGGCTGTAGTCCTACCTAACTGGGGGGGCTGAGACAGGAGGACCGCCTGAGCCCAGAAAGAAGCTGGAGGTTGTGGTGGGCTATGAGTTCCAGCTCAGGTGACAAAGCATGACTCTGACTCTACAAAAATGATAACCATAATGACTCTTTGAGCAAAAGTATAAATTAAAAAATATTAATTTATCTTCACAGCTCAAAAAGAACATATAATTGCTCCATGCATTTAATTGCTGTGTGTGTGTGTGTGTGTGTGTGTGTGTGTGTGACATAGACACAAAGTTTAATGGCCATCGGCCTTGCTTAAAAATAATTACCGTCTTTGATTTGGATGACTGTTATAACTATCTTTTCAGCAAAAATTTCTAGACGTTGAATTTCTGGGTCAATAAGTTGTGACTTATAGGTAAATCTCTTGATCTGTTTTGTCAGACCGTCCCTTAGGAATCACTACCTGTCAAAGTTGACAGTGTCCATTTTAAAAGCAGTAGGATAAAAATCATGTAAAATTGTCTGCATGTCTATATAATTTATGTTTACTCGTATGGATACATGCCTGTAATACATATGTTGTATAATTTATACAGAAACTCGTGTACATATTAACATGGGTTAGAATTTTTATTGCTTTAATCCACAAAATGTTGGAGATTTTTGTACAGCTATTTTCCATCGCTCCGATTTCTCTTTCTGAGCCCAAGATATCGGAGCTGTGGTGAGCCATGATCATGTCACTGCACTCCAGCCTGGGGGACGGAATGGCACCCCAGCAAAAGAAGAAAAGAGAATCTTTAAGACCAGGCACAGGGACTTATTGCAGTCCCAGCACTTTGAGACACTGTGGTGGCTGTGATCGTGCCACTGCGCTCCAGCCTGGGGGACTAGTGAGACCCCAACCAAAAAAATAGGATTCTTCAAGACCAGGCACAGTGGCTCCTGCTTGCAGTCCCGGCACGTCAGGAGGCCGAGATGATTGGATCCGAGGATCAAATCCCCACCCACCCTTGATCCACCTCCACACAGAGTTCTCTGGGCTGTCCTCTGCCCCGTCCTGTGGGCCTCAGCTTGCCCTTCCCCAGCTTTGAGAGGGTGTCTCAGCAGAGCATCCCACTTGGGAAGCTCTCATTGACCAAAGCTCCCCGAGAGTGGCAGGGCTAGCACAGAGGCAAGAGACAATGCCCAAGGATTCACTGCACATGGATCAGTCAGCAACACATTTGCCAGTTAAAAGACAAAGGCCTTGTCTCTACACAGAATTCCCAGAAGAGTTGCAGGAAATTCCAAGTCAATGAATTTAGAGACTGGGCCTCCTGACTCTACAGTCTTGGACAAGAAGACCCTCCACACTGTAACACAGTCCCCCACCTCAGGTGGCTCTGGGGTAGCTTCTTCCAGTCTAGAGATTCCTAGTGAGTGAATGTAGTCTGGGGCTTCTCTCTCCGAATGAGAAGCATTCTCACTCTGTCCCAGGCTGGAGGGCAGAGGTGCAATGAAAGCTCACCGCAGCCTCCACCTCCTGGGCTCAAGTGATCCTCCTCCCTAGGCCAGCCAAGAGGCTGGGACTACAGGCCTGTGCCACCACCCCATAGGATCAATTTTTGAGATTTTTCTTTTTCGTAGAGATAGTGTCTCCCCATGGTGCCCCAGCTGCTCTGAACTCCCGCCCTCAAACCATCCTTCTGCCTCGTCCTTTCGTGTAGCTGGGAGAGCAGACGTGGGCCACCGCACCAGTCGCTCTGATTCTGCTTCCAATATGCAACCCAAAGGATTTGCAGCAGCCCACCCCACCCCACAGGCCTTTGGGAAACACTGATTTCACTTGGGTTGGAATCCAAAACTAAGTTGCTAAGGATGGGAGCCAGACCTTGGACACATCCCCGGCGCAGACCCACCCAATATTAAAGGACGTTCTCGAGCCAGGCTCGGTGGCTCAGCCTGTAATCCCACGCCTTTGGGAGGCTGAGGTGAGTGGATTGTCTGAGTCTGCAGTTTGAGACCCGCCCGGGCAACTTGGCGAGACCTCATCTCTACAATAAACCAAAAATTAGCCGGGCGTGGTAGCATGCGCCTGTAGTTCCAAGTACTTGGAAGGCTGAGGCGGAAGGATCGCCGGAGCCCAGTAGTTCGAGGCTGCGGTGGCCGGGAGTGGCCACTGCACTCCAGTCTGGGGGACAGAGTGAGACTCCAACTCAAAAATAGAATAAAATAAAGCACGTTCTCAGAGGGCCTTCTTGCCTCGCTGACATTCAACACCCTCCCAGCATCCAAACACTCAGCCTGGTGCAACGAAATCACACCTTGATTGCTTGACTGCATGGAGCAAGTTTCAAGATCCTGTGTGGCAGGGAGGAAATGGCTTCATGTGGGGCTGCCCTGCCCAGGTCTCACCTGGTTTCATCAGCACCTCCCGAGCCTTAGCCTCCCCAGGTGGCCAACCTGGAACAACACTCCAATTCCCAAATCCAGGAGGTTAGGCGGATTGAGGGGGCGGGTTCACAACCCTATCCTGCACCTGGGAGTGCAGAGCATCTGGATCTCACAGACTCAGGCGCAGGGTCCTGGGGACAAAGTCCTGGGCGCCGGGGAGGCCCATGGTCTTGGGACCCAGCGCACCGGGGACGCAGCCATGCCCGCACCCTGGTGCGCACGTAAAGGGATTCCCCCCACTCAGGCTTGGGCATAGGGGCATTGGGAGGGTTAAGTTGAGCCATCGCCTTCTTCTTAGGAGGGGGAGGGGACCGAGGAGGAGGGACTCTCTGACGGCCCCCTCCCTCAGAGCATGTCAGTGCCATCCCCTCCCCCCCCACAGTAAGACTCGTCTGCTGGGCCCACCCACCTCGCCACTCCCCAAGAACGGCCCCTTCGACCAGTAGGCTCATTCCAGTCCCCCAACTCGCATCCCTAGCGCCCCCCACCCCACCCCAGCCTCCAGACAGCCGCCTCCCCAGGATGCACCGTGGGAGGCGAGCCAGGCACACGCTGGAGTTCCCAGCTGGGACTCAGAAATGGGGATCTGGTGGGGTTCTGGGTCCGGGAGAGGCCAGGACACGCCCAGGCGCCCCACCAACCGATTTTAAGCACAGAAGTCCCTGGGAGCTTGGCTTGGGCTGCAGGCCAATCACTGAGTGAGCCGCCAGGGGGCGGGGCAGCGCTGCCCGCCAAGCGCCTGCGTGCTGTGCCGGCCAATCCGCGAGGAGCGCGCGAAAGCCGGGCCGCCTGCTCTGGGCCTCTCAGGTCAGAGGTCGCAGATCCAGACGTCCTCGGAGGCGGCGGTCCAGGCTTCTCAGGTCAGGCGCTGGAGGGTGTCAGGCGGGTTCCGAGCGGCAAGCCGCCCTTGGGGGATGAGGGTGTGGGGCCAGGGCGCCAAGCCGGCCTTGAGTGAAACGTCCCCGCGTGGCTTGGGTTCTGGTTCCGCAGACGCTGGCTGAGGGCCGGCGGGCGGGGCTGGGAAGCGTCAGGCAGGTCCGAGTCCCGGGAGGGTCCCAGAGGGCCGGCATGTGTGTGGGAGGGGCCTCTTCTGTGCTCCCTCCTGTCGGGACCCATGGCTCGGGTGTTCTTCTGGGAGTTCTGGCCGGGCGGTGGGAAGGACCCACCCCGGCCTGTCCGGGGCAGGAGCGGATGCGTTCAAGACCCATGGGATTGGTGGGAAAGACCCTGATTCACCCCAGCTGGGTCCTCTGAGCAGTATGGGGTCTCCTGGGGACAGTGGGCGGTCCCCCCCCTTCCTGTAGAGGAGAGGGGCCGATGGGTTCATGCCAAATGGAATTGGCGGGAAAGACGCTATGTCACCCGTGGCGGGTCCTCTCACCAGTACGGGTCTCTTTGGGACAAGTGGGCATTCCCTGCCCCTGCCTATCCAGGTTGGGGACAGATGGGTTCATGACCCATAGAACTGGAAGAAAAGACACTGTCGCCCAGAGTGGGTCCTCTGAGCAGTTCGGGGTCTCCTGGGGACATGTGGGCCGTCCCCAGCCCCGCCTGTCCTGGAGAGGGGCAGATCGGTTCATGACCCGTGGAATTAATTGGCAGGAAAGACACTGTGTCACCCAGGGTGTGTTCTCTGAGCAGTACGGGGTCTCCTGGGACAAGGGGGCAGTCCCCAGCCCTGCCTGTCCAGGAGAGGAGCAGATGGGTTCATGACCCCTGGAATTGGAAGGAAAGACACTGTGTCAGCCTGGGTGGGTCCTCTGACCAGCACAAGGATAAGAATATCTGAAGGCCGGGCTCGGTGACTCAGTCTGTCAATCCGGCACTTTGGAAGGCCATGGCCAGAGGATTACCTGAGCCCACGGGTTCGGGACCCACCCAGGCAACTTGGCCAGATCTGGTCTCTGCAATATTAAAAAAAATTGGCCAGGCGTGGTAGCGCATGCCTGTAGCTCTGCCTACTTGCAACGTTGAGGCGGAAGGATCGCCGGAGCCCAGTTTCTCGACGCTGGGGTGGCCATGTGTGCTCCACTGCACCCCAGCCTGGGTGATGGAATGAGACTCCGACTTAAAAAAAAAAGAATATCTGAAGCACAGCACTTAGGGGGAAAATTTCATATGAAAAGCTCCAGAAAAATATGTTTAAAGTGTTCTTGTATGTATCGATTTCCATACATACACTAAAAGGTGTCTACCTGTGGTCTGCAGGTAAAGCATCTGTCAATAGGTGGTTTAAAAATGAATTTTCTTGTTGTGCATTAAGTGATTTCCATCCTCCTGATGGTCTCATGACATAAAATACCCTTTTGTCCTTGAGGTAATGAGGTGTGACAATACTCCATGCACGCAGGTCCTTGGAATTGGAGGATATTTTGCAAATGTAGACATTAAAGTCTTGGTTTGTCACCCTTCACGCACATTTCAAACGTAGACACCGTGCTGATTCTCAGCCCTTCTTTGTCGCTGTAAATTCAATGTGATTTTCAGACAGACCCATTAGAAGTGGAATGCT
The DNA here is from genome assembly GCA_027257055.1 of Cephalopachus bancanus. Taxonomy (NCBI): domain Eukaryota; kingdom Metazoa; phylum Chordata; class Mammalia; order Primates; family Tarsiidae; genus Cephalopachus; species Cephalopachus bancanus. Next base: position 489,968 of record JAPVLO010000870.1, read on the forward strand.
AGGACTGACCTTTCACGAAAATAAGCAGTCATACCTTCTGTTTTAAAATGATGTCGGGTGATCAGCGCGAGTGTCTTTCTAATACTGCAGAACCATCAGTTCTGTGTGGATTTGAATCTGTGAGAGCAAAGTAACGTTCCACAGGAGCTTTTAACAAATGTTCATTTTCTTTATCACCTACACGAACCAGGCTCTACTTGCAGACAAAATGAACGTCCAAGATGCGTCCATGGAGGCCACTGAGGACAACACTGAGCAAACTCCGGATGCACGACAGGAGGAAAGGTCGGTTGCTGGTTGTCTTGAACCATGCTATTCGAGTCATGTCTTAGTTTCTTCGGTGCCGATCCCTTCAGGCAAACGCTATCCTGCATTGACTGGAATCTCCACTGACTAATGTCTTTGACTTGACTGCTCCCCAAGCAAAAAGTTCCTTTAGTTCTTTAACCACAGTTTTCCAGAATTGAGATCTATTACTCAGAAACCCATGAAGATGACATCTTTCCTTTTCTACTTTTTTTTTGGAATTGGAGTCTCACTCTGTCGCCTAGGCTGGAGTGCAGTGGCGTGCTCACGGCCACTCCAGCCTCGACCTGCTGGACTCTGGCAATTCTTCTGCCTCAGCCTTCCAAGTACCTAGAGTCACAGGCGTGCATGACAGACCCAGCTAATTTTTGACTTTTTGTGGAGACGAGGTCTCGCCAAGTTGCCCAGGCTGGTCTCGAACCTGCGGGCTCACGCAATCCACTCTCCTCGGCATCGCAAAGTGCTGGGGGGACAGACTGAGCCAACGATCACGGCCAGACACGCTTTCACCCTTTAAATCACTAGATAGTCTTCCTGTAAAAGTCAGTTGTTTGCATTGCTAGAGATACGCCAGCTGAATATAAGACAAACGACTGGGACTTCTAGTCTTGTGATAGGTATCTGTCCTCAGTTATAGAGAAAAGAATAAACTTAGATCATGAAGAAATTCCACATTTGCACTCAATGTTTTTTGCTATTATTTTTTTAAAACATCATCATTGTGCCGAAGCGGAGAAATAGTGAAGCATTTCTGTGTGAAAACTGACAAGAGGAATGGGGGTGATACCCTCATTGAGTCGACTTCTCAGGACCTCCGTGGTAGTCAGTGAGAGGAATTGGCCTGGAAACGCCTCTTAGACGAAGGGTATATTTCTGGAAAATTTATACTGCATTATATCCTCTTTTGCTTTGGGGAGGTAAAGGATGTCAGGGAGCTTTCCTAGAAGTCATTTGGAAAGAGTTATTTGGAGACTGGGGGCAAAGCATTTCACCTGTTACCAACGAGAAGATTTCTGATGCTGTTTCTGATATCGTGGCATACATTATGCCACGTTCATCTACTTTTGAAGCCGTTTACTTCCTCATGTCTTTAAGATATATGACCATGTTCCACATATGTGTTGCAGGATGCAGCTTTTTTGCAATGATGCTGAGAAGATTCAGGCTTTGCTGCAAGACTTGGTAAGAGACATGCAGAGGGCTGAGGGATAGCAAGAAAAACCAGCTGTAGTTATCAGGCTTCACTTCAAACCCAGTCGATTGTATCTGACAGAGTCTCAGGTAACACCAGTTCACGCAGACATGTAGGAGAGAAGGGGGAGTACACGATTCAGGTGGCCAAGGCAGGTGGAAGGTGTGTGACGGGAGCCCGGACGTCCTCTTTGGATTGCTTCTGTCGCTAGGGAGATAGGTCACCGGTTAGAGACAGTGATGGGAAGAGACAGAGCAAGCGGCAGGGAAGTGTCCCGTGAGAGTGGGCCACAGCATGGCCCAGGGGAATGTAATTGCCAAGCATTGTTAGGCGTCCAACTTGTGTCAGATCCATCGTGAATTTCAGGTGGGCCCCGTGGCTGGACTGCAGTAGAGTAGCTGGAGAGTGGTACTTCCTCGGTTGGATTGAGCCCACTGTTGACAGAGGAAGCAGCAGGGAGGCCCTGCAGGCAAGAATGGAGGTCTGAAGAATGGCTATGGAATGCAGTTTGGGCCAGAAGGGAGTAAGGGCATGGGCATTGGGCAGTGGAAAGTGCTCCGTTCACTGGGTGTCAGGGGCTGCTCGGTGATTGGGCTGTACTCGTGAAGCAGTGGCCTGCCCAGGCAGGGAGGGAGGGCTGGGTGCTGGGAAAAGTGGAGCTCTGCCTGTGGTCTGGGTGCAGTGGTCAAGGGCCTCTGCCTGGGCGCAGTGGTCAAGGGCCTCACTGTTTGGGGCCCATCTCTGGTCCTGCCAGCAGCTAGCTGGGGAGCCATGAGCAAAGTATTTATCCCTGTGCCTCAACTTCCTTTCCTGTGAAAGGGAACCTATGGCCTACATACCTCTAGGTGGGTGCAATGTCACAAGCCTGTTGTCCCAGCCCCGGCAGAGGCTGAGGCAGGAGCCACGCTCGAGCCCAGGAGTCCCAAGGACAGCCTGGGCACATGAGAAGAAGAATGGATCCCCAGCAATCCAAACAAGTTCTTACCTCAGTTGTTTTGAGGATGAGCGAGTTCCTGTATCATCAGGTTATTTCACTATTCAGAATAGTGCTGGACATGGTTCTGCACCATTGCCATTCCAAAAGTGACGCAGACGTTGCGGTTATGGGGGATGGTGGAATCGAGGGAGGACTCTGGGAGTGAGCGGCAAGAGCGGAGAGGCCAGCATCACTGTTCGGGATTAGGCCGAGGCGCAGGACGTCCAGCATTGTTGGGGGATTTAGCTAGGCATTAGCCGGGATGAGCAAGAATCAATACTTGCTGAAGCTATTGGCACGGGAGGTTATTCCCACAAAATTTCCCTGATGTGGGATAACTGTACATATCTTACCTATGTGTTGTAAGCGATTTATTGCAAGGGTCATCAATGGGTTTTAGACTCAGAAAGAAGATAATATTTTGAATCTTCGCAAGAGGAAACCTCCCTACTCAATGGGCGATTGAAAGGATGAATAACTTGTTTTGGGGTATTAGTGGTGAGCATGGTTATTCAAAACTGATCAAAAAACTGTTAACCAGCAGATGTATACCGGTATTGATTTCAAAACTCTTCCCTTACAGTGAATGCAGAGTTAATGTTTTTGAAATGTGGAAATTCACTCAATTTGGATCACATTTTTAAATTTTACTTCTAGGATGTGATTCAATGTGAACTGAAGAATTTGCTACATGTCCTAACTGTGGCAAAGGAGATACAGCAACCACTTGATGCCTTATGTGAAGATTTCCAACAGGTTTGTTGTGTTGGGTGACAAAATGCCTTCTTCAAAACTACAGTGCGTGCAGCCTGGTTCTTTCCAAGTTTATGGGGCAAACATTCTGGTGATGCATTTTCAATTAGAAATCTTTCTCAGTTGCGATTTTTCACACCAGATTTAATGTAATGAGTAAAAATATGTTTGTATTTTTACCCTTCACGAATAGTTTAAGTGGGGATGACTTAAGGTAGGAAAAGATGGATCAGCAATGCTTCCTAGCAATGTACACAGTGTTCCTTTGGTACCACATGAATGAAGATGTGCATGCTCCACCACCAGCCTTTAGGTTGGCGATAAAGGTATCATGGAAACACAGTGTCTAAATCCTTTCTAGTTGTCTCTTCCTTGTCTTCCACAGCTTTGGTAACATAGGAAGGAGCGAGAGGAAACCTTGAGTATCTCTTTCATTTCTAATGTGTTACATGTTTTTCGGCACATTTGCTTTCAAAAATTTTAGTGACTGATAACAGTTTCGTAGGCCAACTTTTAATCACAAGAGATGGCAGCCTGAATGTAACAGAATATGAGGACCAATAGGGCTGAAAGCGACCTTCTGTCCCACTTGCATCTTAGCGATTTGCCGCCAATGACAATGACCTCTTCTTCAGACACATCCCTCCTTTTCAGAGTCAGGGGAATTCTTTTTGAGGAGGCATTCTTTTTACTAATCGTGTGAAATACATGTTCAAAGGTCCCTTCTAAACGGACTGAGATGGCTTAAATATACAGAGAAAAGAGTTTGAAAGGAACCCTCTTGAAAGAACTTGAAATTATCTGTGTCAAACAGTGGTTTAAATAGAGCTTCAAGCAGAGACCATGCTGCTGTCACGTGTCCCAGAAACCATGTATGAAGTGGTGTGAAGATTTGCATGAAACCTTTTTTTCTAAAAGCCATTGCTAAATGTGACTGCTTAGAGTAGGAATCTGGTATGACCTTTGAGTCCTCCAAGTCCTTTCTCCTTCCCATCCAGTCAGTGAACTGCCACCAGACCCTGGAGTTTTCACCTCTGAAGGGTTATTTGCATGGTTTTCCTCCCATTTCTGCCACCGCTGGCCTGGATCAGGACCTCAGCCTTCCTTACTTGTGCCAGTAAACTTTTCTCTCCGTTCTCCCTGGTTCTCTGATCCGTCCCTCTAGGCCTGAAATATTCCCTTCCTGCCACAGAGTCCTTCCCTCTTCAGTGGATTCCCCGTCGATATTCCCGGATATTCAGAGACCCTCCACAGACATGACCACAGACATGGCCACCTCGAGAGCTCCCTTTGCTCTGTTCTTGCCTCCCGCCCACCGGGAATACGGCCTTCTCTGCGGTAACTCATCAGAACTTCTGTCCTTTGCTTGTGCTCTGCCCCAAGAATACTGTTAATGGCTTTTCCTTACCCGCTGAAATCCATTTTTTTGGCCACCTAAGTGGACATTACCCTCCGTTTTCATGCACATACATGAGTGAGTTGTCCTTCCACACCTATTATACAATGTTAATATTGTGTCTGTTTGTGTGCTGGCTCGTGTCACAGGATTATGGAAGAGATCATATTTATGTATTTTAATGCCTCCAAGCTCTTTCAGTAGTAAGATCTACTTTACTATTTGTTGAAGACAGAGGATAGATTTTAAATATGCGCAAAGATGAAGAACTTAATGGAATGATTCATCTCCCTTGAAGAGTTCATACACGAGGGCGTTTCTTTCCTTCTGGAAGTTGTGACCCATAGGCTATTCATGACAATAAGTTGGTCATTACTTGGTGAAAAGTGGGTGTATTCATTGCGATACGACTGCCAGTGTTTTTCTGTGTTTGCTCCATCTTGTACTTTGCTGTTCACCATGCCGGTTATTCAAGCAAAGTCTCTGACTGCTGTCCCTGCTATGATCAGATTTCACTCCAATCTGGCATTAGAAAACATGAATTGGGTCTTTGGAGCTGCCTGTGCGAAATAGGATTTTAAACTGGGAATCAATGATCAGCATCCTTTAAATGCTGCAGGCGGTGTCTTTTGACATTTGATCCCCCCTGTTTCAAATGAGCCATGGCCTGTGGTGGTCTGTAGCTGAATTAGAATTTGTTGTTTAGGGTTTCCAGGAGTTGAAGGGGAATGAGCAAGGTTTTCCTGGTGGTGCACAAAAGGAACTTTAAGAACTATGATGCGAGAAAACATTCTGTTGGCGACTGTAAGTAGTTCACACTTAATATTAGAAGCTAAAGATTGATGTAAACATGGGAATATTTTCTCAGCAGAAATTTGTTTAACAATCATCTATGTTTCCTTTTTTGAGACAGCAGTGGCAAGAGTTGGCACGTTTTCAAATGTTTCTTGACTGCCTGTAACTGTGAAGAAAGAATTCGAATCAAAATTCTAGATACAAGCCCAACATTAGTTACCCTAAACCATGTTACAGTGTTCAAAACAATTCTGTCTAAAGCAGTACATGTTACTTCTTGTTTGTTCGTTAAAGGGAGGACCACGTTTCTGGGGACTTCAGAATGAGTCCTACACAGTTATTTGCATAGCGGCCATTACACAGGCATACACTGTCCATTAAGTTCTGGCAATAAAGATGTGTTTATTTGAGGTTTGTCTCAGTGGATGTGTACTCGTCCGAAAAGGTGGAAAGCACGGCCATGGGAGGTCACATTTTTCTTCCTTAAGGGCAAAAGTGCAAGAGGACCAGACCTATCTCATCTGTGCACCATTTTGCATTTACTTCTTTTTTAAATATAATCCATATTTTTGTTTTTTAGAGTCGGAGTCTCACTCTGTCGCCCAGACTGGAGTGCAGTGGCCGCTTCCGGCCACCGCAGCCTCGACCTGCTGGGCTCCGGCGATCCTTCCGCCTCAGCCTTCCAAGTAGCTGGAACTACAGGCGCGCGCTACCACACCTGGCTAATTTTTTTTTTTTATTGTAGAGATGAGGTCTCACCAAGTTGTCCTGGCGGGTCTCGAATCCGTGGGCTCAGGCAATCCACTCACCTCAGCCTCCCAAGGAGCGGGATTACAGGCTGAGCCACCGAGCCCCGGTATGATATTGTGGGGTACATAAGGGTTAGGTATACAAATATGCTTCGTTCAGGCACCCTTGTTGATAAGAGGTGTCCCCACATTCCCAGACAGATATTTACTACCGTTAATCCCGTCTCCCTTCCCCCATAGTTTCCCACCACTGTCAGTCGTTTTCTTATAGTATTACCTTGGACGTTCAAGGTCCACTATGTGAGTGAGAACATGTGATACTCAGCTCTTTGTTTCTGCGAGAGGTCACTCAGTATTATAGACTCTAGTTCCATCCAGGTTGCTGCGAAATTCATGATTTTGTTCTTTTTTATGGCTGCATAGTATTCCATCGTGTAGATGTACCACATTTTTAAAATCCAGTCCTCTTTTGATGGACAGCATGGTTGCTTCCAGGTTCTTGCTATGGTGAACATGCATTTACTGCTTAGGCTACAGAGTTAATTCGAATGAAAGTATGACTTCAAGAGAAAATCCACACTATGGCCTCATCAGAATTGTGTTCTTGCAAAATTTAAACTATGGAAATCATGAAGACATCTGAGCAGATTCTAGAAATGTCAGGGCTGACCTTGGGTTTGTGAATGTGTCATTTCCACGAAGGCATCAAAATGCCATTCACTTGGCTTTGGTCCGCCATTAAGGGACACTCGGCCTTAGCTTTGAATGAAAGTATTTAGTCACATTCTTGTATATGCAAACACTTACGGTGAGCAGTATTTCCCATCTGTCTAAAGGTAAAGTATCTAGAGTGGTTTTTTTGCAAGTCCAATGTTCAGGGAGGACGTGGAGGTTTAAATGCACAGGCGTGTGAGGCTGACATCACGAATCCTCATTGCTTTCCTTTTACAATGTGCGTTTATGACCTGTAACAACACACCAAACCTTCATTGTGAAACTATTTATGTAATACATATGAAATTCCTTGGGAATATATCTGGGATAAGTCCGTAAAACGAACTGCTTTGCTGAGCTACTGACATTGCTTTCATGAATCATTAAAAACAAAATACTCCCATTGTGAGGAGTGACTTCCTCTCATTTTTCGGTGGGCTTGTCTTTTGACTTGCCCCCTTTATTGCCACTTTCTCTTTTTTAAGGTTTTCCAAAACAAGTCCATAGAGATTCCCTCTGTCCACCAGTAATAACTTATTCACGAATAAATGGGTCCTCCACCATGATCTGGCATTTGACCCTGTGGGGAGATTCCAGGTCATAAAATTTGCATTTTGTGAAGATTTTGCCTTCTAAGGTAAAACGTGTGTTGGTAGAGAAGTGTAAACACCACTTCAATGGCTAAGAAGGTCCTGACTGGTGAAGTTTGTATGTGGTGACAGAGGCCAAGTAAGTACTCTACCAGTCCTGGTGAGAGAGTATTCCTGCCGAACTATGTGAAGAATTGTATCCTCCAGTGACAAGAAGAGTGTCAGGACACGATGTGGCGAGTGATGGAGCAGGTGACGTATCTGCCATCCTCTTCCTACCTCCCACGAGTGAATATGAACCTGAAATGTCATTGGGTGATACTCCAGAGGGAAGAAGGGTTTTGCTCTCAAAAAATTATCAGGGGTGGGCATGTGTATAGACACACACATACACACACACACATAGAGAGAGAGACACACACATATATATGTGTGTCTATATATATGTGTGCATAGACATATACACACACATATATAGACAGGCACATATATGGACATATACATACATACTCACACACACACACACACACACACACAATATATATATATATTTGCGCATGCATGTGTGTTAATATATATGACTTTACTCTCCATCACAGTTTTTAGTTAACAAGTAGAACCAAAGTATACGTTGGTCATTTATGCCCTGGCCACCTGCCCCTCCCCTAGCCTTTCCTTCCATCAATGTCTGACTCCAGGGCGGCACCTTTGTTAGACTGCGTGAACTTCCACTGACACCTCCTTATCACCCTAATGCCATAAATGACATCAGGATTCACTCTTGCCTGTCCATTTTTTGTGATTAGTGTTTCTTGCCTGTCTCCTATGCTGCAGTCACTGTTTTTTTCCTCAAAAGAGATGATCTAAATTAGTTTTGTGATGGCAAAGTTGAAACTCAAAATATAAGAAACAAGTCACCCTTAAATGTAAAGATTCATTTTATTCCAAGAAACGGCAAATTGCTTACCCTCTTTTGTTTTGTTTTGTTTAGAAACTTGGGTTTATCATGGTTCTTTCACTCCTTTTCTTAATGTTAAAAAAACCCTTTTATCTGGAAATAATGTTCCACCGATAGAATAGTTGCAAGAAGCCAAAACGTACAAAAAGAATCCCTTCATACCGTTTACCTAGATTCACCTGATGTTAACCTTCTAGCCCGTTTGCTTCGTCCTTTTTTTCAAAGATGTGGGATACAGTTCACAATTAGGCATACAAGCGGTCATGGTGCAGGTTTATGTTGGGCCTCCCTTTGGTCCTGACTTTGCCTGGTTTAGATCAGATTCCCTTATTGATGTTATGTGGCCCCATCCTCTCTCCTGGTAGTTTCCAGCTGCTGCCAATCCCTTTCTTAGAGTATTATGGCAAATGTTCAGGGGCCTCTATGAGTGAGAACCTAGCATGTATCTTTTCCTAAGTGCAAATCACAGAAGATTTTAGTCAACCCTTTTGAGTCGAAGGTGGCCAATTGTAGGACGTATGTTCATTCTGTAGCAAACCGCCTCTTTTTAAAATGGCTAACATCAGGAAAGTCTCATCTTCTCCTGTGGTTTCACTCAGCAGCTGCAGTAGTACAAGCCGTGCACTCAAGCAGGATCACAAACTCACTCGCTGATTTGTAGCGATCCCTCAGTGTGGCTGGAATCCTCCATGTCCCGGATTGTTATGTAAGCCTTCCCAGTCTGAGAAGGACACTTGCCGAGTTCCCACGGGCACAGAGAATACTCTTTAGTCTAGAGGGACCCACGTTCTAGTCCTCAGGATTGCAAGTGGTGTCTTAGGTTGTGCTTCTGTTTGCATAGATCGTTCTTCTCTTCCTCTGATAACACTTGGGAACCTCCACGTGGACGATTCCCTGAGGCTTCGTGGCAGAAATAGACAAGATGTATCTGCAAGACTCGCTTCTGTTTTCCATTCAGAGACAAGCGCATGTGAGAGTACAGTGGCCCCTGCCGAAGGAAGTGCCCTCGCTCGGGTTTCCCGACTGCTTCTCCTCCTCTCCCCCTGGGCTGCGAGACAGTCCCTAAGCTTGTGAACTTGAACGGGTGCTTGATGACATGAAGTCTTGCAGATAGGAAAATGAAGGTGTCTTGAAATTCGCCGTCACAAAGCCCTGTCGGTGTCCTCATAACGAGGATGCGGTGAACTTTAGAAACAAAAACAGATCTATAAAGGGTGAAAGGTCCATCCTTCTGAAGTCGCTGCCATTTCCCTTCCAGTCCACAATGTCAACCGTGACCCTAACATTTATCGCTGAGAAGAGCACATTTCAGAGTACTTCCGTGCATTTGACCCCCACGCTACTTGTCCCCATGCACAAGGGGTCCCTGGACCCTTGGTGCTGTTCATACCAACAGAAGGAGAACAGGTTTGGCAGAGTAGAGGCTTTAGCCTTTGGTAAATCATGGAGGTAGGGAATCCCTGCTCAATGCACCTTCACCCTGGGGTAAAGGGGGTTTTACAGGCTCTAGGGGCAGGTGGGTGGAGACTGGGGCGGGGATTCCTGGGAAAACAAAAGCTGGTTTCTTCCGGGAGGGGCTGGAGTGCTTTCTTTCGCACCTGGCACCTTTTGATCCTGGAAAGGTACATTTCTCCCTGTTGGGTGGAGGTTTTAGGAAGTGGCAAGAAGTCAGGTCATGGCCTGCACCGCGGCAGGGATTCAGGAAAAGGAGCTCACCCTGTGGCTGGCTCCGCAGTGCAGCCATCTGGCCTTTTTACCTGGAAGCAAGTTCATCTGCAAATCTGCCCTTGAATTAGTGTTATACGTGTTGTAGGTGCTGTGGCTATGTCCTGCCACTCCCTAGGATTGGAAAATTGAGGACTGAGATGTCTAGAAGTGCCTAAAATGACTCCTCGCCATCGGAGATATTCTAAGGCACCTGTCACCGTTTCTGAAGTTGCTCCCAGTACATTAAGCTCACAAAAGCAGCCTTGGCAGCAGGACCATATTCCTATCTTGACAGCTTCCAAGGAGGCATGGCTCCTGAGAGCATATTCATCCTGGTCCTTTGTTAAAAATCTGCCTCTCTTGTGTTTCATGCTAGACTTCTGGAAACAGCTGAGTCACCAGTCACTCTCCTTGGCTGGGGTTTGTGTGTATGTGTGTGAGTTTGTGTCTCATAAAGTCCTGCCTCAACCAATCACGGTTTGCTAAAAATGGTCTCTGTGATTTCACACTCAAGAACTCTGGTCACCTCACTGAGGTTCTGGAGAAATGGAGGTTTCCCTCTTGTCGGAACGACTCTGTCAAATGTGGCTTCTATCTCCGCAGACCTCTTCTCGAAGTCAGACACCCTTCCATTGTTCTTCCTGAAAGCACATGTGGCTGACTCACAGTCCACTCATTTTTGGAGAAACTTTCCCGGAACGTCTAGCTGACTCAGTCAGGGAGTATCTCTCTATACATTATCCACGAAGAGTGAGCAAAATGAATGTAGCACAGTGATGTTTCATCAGTAGGACTGGACGGAGCTACAAACTCAGTCTTTAATAAACACGTGGCGGCTGGGCTCAGTGGCTCAGCCTGTAATCCCAGCACTTTGGGAAGCTGGGGCAGGTGGATTGCCTGAGCCTGCAGGTTCGAGAGCCACCCAGGCCACTTGGTGACGCCTCATCTCTACAATACATCAAAAATTAGCCGACCGTGGTGGCGCGTGCCTGTAGATCCAGCTATTCGGAAGGCTGAGGCAGAAGGAATGCCGGAGCGCAGCAGGTCAACGTTGGGGCAGCTGTTAGTGTGCCACTGCACTCCAGCCTGAGCAACAGAGTGAGATTTCAACTGTAAAAAAAAAAAGAGAAAGAAAAGAAAAGAAAAAAAGAGAAAATGTTTTAAAAATTGCAAAACAGAAACAAATAAACCACCAGCAACAACAACAAAAACAAGCAATGTCCTGGACTCAATGGCTCACGCCCGTAATACCTGCACCTAGGGAGGCCGAGGCAGGAGGATTGATTGCCTGAGCCCAGCGGTTTGAGACCAGCCTGGGCAACTTGACGAGATCTCATCGCTACAATAAATTTTAAAAATCAGCCAGGCATGGTGGCATGTACCTGTAGTTCCAGCAAATCAGGAGGCTGAGTTGGGAGGATGGCCTGTGCCCAGGAGGTTGAGCCGCAATCAGGCCACTGGACTCCAGCCTGGGCAACAGAGAGAGACAGCAACTCAAGAAACACACACACACACACACACACACACACACACACACACACACAGAAAGCAACATGAGAAGAAATCTTAAAGCTGCGATTGGATCACGTGAGAGGAAAATGATCAGGGGCTTGAATTTCCTCTCGCCTCTGCACTGGAGGCCCAACTGAGGAATGCGTGGCCCAATATCTGATGCAGCTGTGGCCATAGCAGCTGATGTCACCAATGCCAAGGTCATCAGTCATCAGATAAAGCCTGTTTGGCCACAGGTCTCATATGTCACTGCAGGTGCGGGGGGCCAGCCCCCGCAGAGAGATTTAGGGGGTCCCTTGGAAGGTGGGGCAGCGTCGGCGATTATTCTGGAAAGATAAAGAGATAGAAAGAGAAGAGGGGAGAAAGAAAGAGACTGGACTCCTGCTCAAGTGACCAGAAGCCGTTTAATGGGTGTAATCCCAGGGCTTTTATCCCCAAACTCCACAAAGTCATCATCACGGGAACTCCTGCTGCTATGGTTACACAAAAGGTAGCATGTGTCCTTCACATGAACAGGTCCAGGTGCACACAGGACACCCCCCGCTCTCAAGCAGATGTATTTTTCAAACATAAGGAAGAACCTGAAGTTCTTATCCAGTTTCTGTGTACCCTTAATTGTTTATAGCTACATAACATCGTTCAATGCTTACACCTAAAACCAACATAATGATATATTGCCTTTTACTATGCGATGCTATTTGAAACTGGTTTCTATAAAACAATTGGTGCTATAGTTACTCTCTCCTAGCACTAGCCAGCCTAATACAAACTTCACTGGCCCCCCTAACTCAAACTGAACTAACCACACTTCTGTAGTGAAATGGTTACTTAATTTTTCTGAATCTCTATGAACTATTTTCTAAAACCTCGATCTATAAATTTCTAAAGGTCGCATCAAGAGAACCTGTGACCTGTACTAAGGCTCCTCAATGTGACTCAGAGCCAGACTTAAATCGTGATAAAGCAAAAGACCATAAGCCGTGGGGAATGGGAGCAATCGACTCCTCGGTTAGCTGTGTACGTTCCGGTCTCAGAGTTTCTGTTAGAGCCAGCTGGAGCTTTTCTTGGTAGTTTGTGCCAAATGGAAAAGGAGGGAGGGAATGGGTCAACAGCTCCCGAACAGGTCCTAGCGGTCTCGGGGTCAACGGCCCTTCCTGATCCCTAACGCTCAGTGGGCCTCTGTGGCCGGCTCCCAACATGCAGGCAGGTGGTGTCAAGTCCAGCAACACCGCAAGGGCACTGCCTGGGAAGTCTTGAAATACAGGCTACGGAGAAACACGGGACACTCTGTTCCATCTCATTCAAGACTGGAAGATGCAGCATGTCCCGGGCCCCCCCACCACATTACACCCTGGAGAGGCTGCTGTCCAAAGACTGGGGGAAGGGACGTTAGGAATGCAGGCTGGGGGATGGGAACGAGCCTGTTGGCGGGAAGGAGAGTTTCTTAGAGAGTCATGGGGGAAGCGGGTCCGGGAGATGTGCGTGTGAGTGGGGAGGGCACAGGCACGCTCTGGAGGAGGCGGTGTTAGGGATGCCCTCCTCCCCCTCCCCCTCCAAAGAAGGAGACCGCAATCCCTCTCCTAGACCCTCCCAACTCCTCCTCTCCCACCCCCAGGCCTAAGTGGGGATTGGCACCCCTGGGTCCCTTGAACCTGGGGGCGGGCACAGCACATCCCCTCCCCACGGTGGGTCCTGCCTCCCTGGAGCCCAGGACTTTGTGCCCAGCTCCCTAAACCCGAGTCCGCGAGTGACAAGGGCTCTGCCCATCCAGGTTCGGGATCCCGTGGTGAACCCGCCTCCTCAATCCGCTTAATCTCCTGGATCTTGGAAATGGGGTGCTTTTCCGGGTTGGCCTCCTGGAGAGGCTGAGGCCCAGGAAAATCTGATGAGCCAGGGTGAGACCTGGGCACCCCGGGAAGCCATTTCCTCCCTCTCACAAAGGGTCTGCAAACTCACCTCCTGCAGTCAAGCAATTGAGATGCAACCAGTTGCACCAGTCTGGGCGTGTGAAATACCCGTTCAGGATGCTGGGAGGATGCTGGATGTCAGCGAGGCTAGAGGGACCCTTAGAGAAGTACTTTAATATCGAGTGGGTCTGTGCGGGCGGGGGATGCGGGGGTGGAGGGAGATGCAGGGGTGTATGGGGTGTGGGATATGTCCAGGACCTGGTTCCCATCCCTTGCAACTTAGATTTGTATTCTGAATCAGGTGAACCCAGTGTTTCCCAAAGGCCTGTGAGGTGGGGTGGGCAGCCCCAAATCCTTCGGTGTGTGTGTTGACAACAGAGTCAGAGAGCACAACTACTGTCCCAGCTACTCATGAGGCCAAGACTGGAGGATGGCTTGAGGTCAGGGGTTTCAGAACAGCTGGGACAGTGTAGCAAGACATTATCTGCGTCCAAAAAGTAAAAAATGCATCACATGTGGGGCATGTGCCTGTAGTCCCAGCCACTTGGGCGGCTGAGGCAGGAGGATCATTTGAGCCCAAGAGTTGGAGCCTACAGTAAGCTCTGATTGCAGCCCTGCACTCCAGCCTGGGTGACAGAGCGAGACTGTCTCTAATTCGGAGAGACAGGGAAGCCCCGAACTACGCTCACTCTGTTAGAATCTCTAGACAGAAAGAAGCTCCCCCAAGTCACCTGTGGTGGGGGGCCGGATTAGAGTGTGGAGGGAGCTGGGTTACAGTGCGGAGGGGGCTTCTTGTCCACGAGAGCAGAGTCAGGCGGCCCAGCCTCTAAATTCGTTGACTTGGAATCTCCCACCACGGTGCTGGGAATTCTGTGCAGAAACAAGGCCTTTGCCTTTTATTTGGCATGTGCTGTGAATCCTCGGACTTTGTTTATGGCCTCTGTGACAGCCCGGCCGCTTTAGGGGTGCTTTGGTCAACGAGAGCTTCCCAAGGGGGATGCTCTGCTGAGACACTCTCTCAAAGCCGGGGAAGGCCAAGCTGAGGCCCACAGGACAGGGCAGAGGACAGCCCAGAATACTCTGGGTAGAGGCGGATCAAGGATGGGTGAGCAGTTGGTCCTTGGATCCTCCCACCTCAGCCTCCCACCATGCTGGGACTGCAAGCATAGACCACTGTGCCTGGTCTTGAAGATTCTGCTCCTTCTTTCTTTTTCGTTTTCTTTTGGTCAGGGTCTCACTCTGTCCCCCAGGCTGGAGTGCAGTGGCATGATCACGGCTCACCTCAGCCTGGATTTCCTGGGCTCAGGCCATCCTTCCGCCTCAGCCTCTGAGCAGCCGGGACTGCAGCAGACCCCGTCACACCCGGCTAATTTTTTTTTGTCAAGATGAGGTCTCGCTATGCTGCCCAGGCTGGTCTGGAACGCCTCGCCTCTGTTATGATACTATACGAAAGGGATTGGCCAACTGGGAATCCCTAGTGCGAAACGTCAGAAGGGGGGTGGGATTGGCAGTTGAGGGAGGCTGCTAGGGAGGGAGGGTCAGACCTCATCAGCAAGGGTGCCTGCATAATCAGCATTTGTATCCGAAACCCTGACTTGTACTCCACATCTTAATAATAATAATAATAAAATAATAATAATAATAATAATAACGAATTCCTGGCCTCATGTAATCCTTACACCTCAATCCTTACACCTGTTATTCTAGCACACCTCAATGTGCTAGAATAACAGGCGTGAGGCACCCCTCGCGGCCCGCAAATCTGAATGACACGGAAACATTTTCTGCTGGGGCTTGTACGTCTGGGGCTACAGAGCAGCCTGCTTGTGGTGAGCCTGTGGTCCTTGACCACAATCCTCCCAAGTGCCAGAGGTATTTTGTCCTTCAGTTTTGCACTGAGCCCTCTACAGGACATTGTGTTGGGTGTTTGTTGTTTGTTGCCACGCTCTCTTATCTCTTTTGCTTTTTGTGAGTGGGTTACGCTGCACTCGGCTGCCTTCATGACTCCAAGGACCAGGACCCCAGTGTCCCCTGCAGACGGTTAACGTGGATCATCGTGTCACACCATCACAGGGGAACCCACCACCGCAGGGCTGAAGCCACAGGATCCAGACGTTCTTCAACACGTCCAGCTGCAGGGCGGCCAGGCTGAGCAACCGCTGGTGCTGATCCACCTCTGGCTGGACTCAGGCCACCACTTCATGGAACTAGGGCCCTGGGGCCGGGGTGCAGACGTGGGTCTCTCGAGAGCTTGAAGAGCAGAGGGCATCAGGCCGGGTGATGCCTTCCCCCAAAGCCCAGGCACCCAGCTGTCCTGTAGCAGGCACCGGGTCCATCTGGTCAGAATACCGGGGTCGTGTGGTGGGTCATCCCTACTGTTCCTGCGGGAGGAGGGACAAGAACAACAGAATCGATAGGGAGAAATACGAAAGGGACCCAACAACAACAACGAAAACAAAACGCCGGAATTATCTTTTGCAGGGCGGGCCCCTTGGAGTACAGGCGTCGCCATCTAGGTAAGTGTTCCAGGAACCTGTCGGCCTCAGGGTACCAGCTAGAGTTGTGAGAGGAGGCGGCATTTGGCTCCAGTGAATTTTGTTGAGATTCTTTCCATGTTCTTGTCGATTTCACGACGGGTGATTGACGAGCGCACCTGCCCACGCTGTGCTGAGTGTTCAGCACTTTTAATCAAAAGTGGTACGACTCCTGTGCTTCACCCTCCCTAGTCACCCCAGCTAGCCCCAAGTGACATTTTTTCCCCCAGATGAACAAAGTCCTCCGAGGCACATGTTTTCCAGTGCGGAAGAGGTGAAACAAAAAATAGCAGAAGCACTAAAAGGTGTCAAAATTGATGAGTTCTAAAGCTGTTTCGAGCAGTGGAAAAAGCTTCTCCGTAGGTGTACTGCCTCCAACAGAGGGTGCTTGGAGTGTGACTGAAGCGTAAACAGGCAAGAATGCACCATTTCTGCAAATAAATTCTGGTTCTTTTGGCTCCCCCCTCGTATGGTGTTTGGCAGGACAACGGTGTTAGTCACAAAAACTAAAAAGTCGGAACAGCCCAAGTGTCTATAGGCGGATGGATGGACAGACAGGATGTGGGTCATCCACACGGTGGAATACTCTGCAGCCATGGGCAGGGCTGACGCTCCAACCCAGGCTGCAACCTGTGTGAACCTAGAAAACATCATGTTCAGTGGAAGAAGTCCAACAAGTGGCCAGGGGCGGTGGCTCACACCTGTGAGCACTTGGGGAAGCTGACGTGGGGGGATGGCTTGCGCCCAGGAGGAGTTCCAGACAAGCTTGAGCAACATGATGAGAACCCCTCGTGACCCCTCCCCCTCATAAAACGAAGAAAATAAAAGAAGTGACATGCCTGTAGTCCCAGCTACGTGGGAGGCTGAGGCAGGAGGGTTTCTTGAGCCCTGGAGGTCAAAGCTGCAGTGGGCTATGATTGTGCCATTGCGCTTCAACCTGGAGTGCTGTGTCCTTCGGTGTCCATCGGTGGATGAATGGACACACGGGACCTAAGCCATCTAAGCAGTGGAACACTCTGCAGCCACAAACAGGACCGAAGCTCCAACCCAGGCAGCAGCTTCAGCCTGGGCAACAGAGCAAGACCTTGCTCCGAAAAAATAAAAGTAAAAAACTTTAAAAGAAACACCTGTAGAACTAAGCTAATGATTTGTGGAAAGGTCTTTTTGTTTTTGTGTTGTATTGGGCTTTAAGCCCTTATAGAATGCGTCGTCTGCTACAGCAAGGCATGTCACTGGTTTCTTTTCGGCAACGTTCTCTGAACTAACCTCTGCTTCTGTATCCTGGCTGTCCTCCCTTCCTCCCTGCCCGTCTCTGTCGCTCCCTTTAAGCTCTCTCGCTTTCTCTCTCTCTCCACCAAAACTGTTCCTTTTGCAACTACTGCCTCTGTCCTCTGTCTCGGTGGATTCTTTTTGGGATGCCAGTTTTATTTCCTGAATCCTTCTTGGAACAAAGTTCGGACCTACTGGTGTTGATTTTGCATCTCTGGCAAAAACGCGCAAATAAGCATGTGCTGGTGGAATGGCACAATTCATTGTGCACAAAGCTGAAGGCCATGACGTGTCTTTAAACGGAAAATGGCTGTGGCCCTAATTCATTTCTCTCTAGTTGTTTTGAAAATGTATCAGGATCATGTGCCTGGAATTTCAATCATAAGCACCAATGATGGATTTTTATAGATGCCGTGAACATAGCCTAGCAATAAAATGGGGACTTTGTCTTCTAACCGGATTGATATTCTCAGACAAGGTCAAGAACTGAGCTCCAGGCAACCCCTTTGGGTGCCCTATCACTGTGGGAGTTTTTCTGTCCTCTCAATAAATCCAGCCTTAAGTAAAGGAATTCAGAAATCCAAATACCTTGGATTGTTTTGTATTTATTTTTGTATTTTATGTTGAGGCAAGTTCTTGCTATATTACCCAGGCTGGTCTTGGCCTCCTGACCACAAGTGATCCTCCTGCCTCAGCCTCCCCAGTAGCTGGTACTACAGGTGAGAGCCACCACACCTGGCTAATTTGTTTTTAATTTTTATAGAGACAAGGTCTCACTGTGTTGCCCAGGCTAGTCTGGAACTGGTGGCATCAGGTGATTCCCCTGTCTCAGTCTCCCAAAATGGTGAAATGACAGGCATGAGCCACAGCACCCAGCTAACTTTTAATTTTTGTTCTCAACTTCTTTTTAATCAATATTTTTTATGATGATATTGTGGGGTACAGCTAAGTGTTAGGTATAGAAATATGCTTCGTTCAGGCACCCTTGTTGAGAAGAGGTGTCTCCCTATCCCCAGACAGATATTTACTTCCGTTAATCCCACCTCCCTTCCCCTCCCACCCATAGTTTCTCACCACCGTCAGTCATTTTCTTATAGTGTTATGCTGGATGTTCAAGGTCCCCTACATGAGTGAGAACATGTGATATTCAGATCTTTGTTTCTGTGAGAGATCACTCAGTATTATAGACTCTAGCTCCATCCAGGGTGGTGCAAAATTCATGATTTTGTTCTTTTTTATGGCTGCGTAGTATTCCATCATGTATATGTACCACATTTTTAAAATCCAGTCCACTCTTGATGGACAGCATGGTTGCTTCCAGGTTCTTGCTATGGTGAACAATGCTGCGATAAACATACGTGTGCAGGTATCTTTTGATAGAGTGATTTGAGTTCTTCAGGATATATTCCCAGTAGAGGGATTGCAGGTCATATGAGAGGTCAATATTTAGAGTTTTATGAATCACCATACTGTTTTCCACAAAGATTGCACTAGTTTGCACTCCCACCAACAGTGTAGAAGGGTTCCCTTTTCACCACACTCTCTCCAGCAACTGTTATTTTTTGAGTTGTTGATAATTGCCATTCTGACTGGAGTTAGGTGGTATCTCAGTTTGGTTTTGATTTGCATCTCCCTGATAATTAGTGAGGTTGAACATTTCTTCATGTGTCTGTTGGCTGCTCAGATGTCTTCCTTTGAGAAGTGTCTGTTCACAACTTTTGCCCATTTTATAATGGGGTTGTTTGTTTTTTTCTTTTCAGCAGGTTTGAGTTCCTTGTAGATCCAAGATGTTAAGCCTTTGTCAGACGTGGAGTGGGCAAATACTTTTTCCCATTCTGTAGGCTGTCTCCCCACTCTCTTGATGGTTTCTTTGGCTTTGCAGAAGCTTGTCAGTTTAATGTGCTCCCACTTGTCTATCTTATCTCTTATGGCCTGTGGGTTTCGGGTTTTGTTCAGGAATTGGATGCCAGTTCCAATTTCCATGAGGGTATGTCCTTCATTTTCTAAGGTTCTTAGGGTTTGAGGTTTTACACTTAGGTCTCTGATCCATTTAGAATTAATTTTTATGTATGGAGATAGATCGGGGTCCTGTTTCAATCTTCTGCATGTGGTGAACCAGTTTTCCTAGCACCATTTACTGAATAGGTTCTCCTCTCCCAGTGGTGGATGGTGGAGGCTTTGTCGAAGATGAGTTGGTTGAGAAATGGAGGTTTTGCTTCTGGAATCTCAATTCTATTCCATTGGTCTATATGCCTGTTCTTGTACCAATACCAAGCTGTTTTGATGATTGTAGCTTTATAGTAAAGTTTGAAGTCTGGTAATGTGATATCACCTGCTTTGTTTTTTTTTTGCTGAGGATTGTTCTGGCTGTTCTTGGTCTTTTGTGTTTCCATATGAATTCCTGTGTTGTTTTTTTCTAGGTCTAAGAAGAATGTTGCTGGTAATTTGATGGATGTTGCATTACATCTGTAGATTGCCTTTGGTAAGATGGACATCTTTACAATGTTGATTCTTCCAATCCATGAGCATGGGATGTTTTTCCACTTGTTTGTGTCATCTTTGATTTCTTTTTTTTTTTGCAGTTTTTTTTGTAGTTTTTCATTGTAAAGGTTTCTTTCACGTTTTCTGGTTAGGGGGAAGGATGCCAAGGTTGTTTCATTTTCTTTTGTGGCTATTGTGAATGGAATTGTGGTTTTTATTTGGGTTTCTGTTTGTTTATTATTGGTGTAAAGAAATGCGATTGTCTTTTGCACATTTATTTTATATCCTGAGACTTTGCCAAAGTCCTTTATCAGTGTAGGGAGTTTTTTGACAGATTCTCTTGGGTTTTCAAGGTGCACGATCATGTCACCTGCAAAGAGAGATAGCTTGACTACCTCTTTTCCTATTTGAATACCCCTGATTGCCTTCTCTTCTCTGATTGCTCGAGCCAGGACTTCCAATACTATATTGAACAGGAGGGGTGAGAGTGGGCATCCTTGTCTTGTTCCAGTTTTCAGGGGAAATGGTTCCAATTTTTGTCCTTTTAGGAGTATGCTGTCTGTGGGTTTCTCGTAGATGGCTCTTACTATATGTTCCTCGTATGCCTAGATGCTCGAGGGTTTATCAAGAAGGGGTGCTCTATTTTATCAAAAGATTTTTCTGCATCTAATGATATGATCATGCTGTTTTTTGTTTTGACATCTGTTGATGTATTTAATTACATTTATGGTTTTACGAATGTTGAACCAGCCTTGCATCCCAGGGATGAAGCCTACTTGGTCATGATGAATGATTTTTGAGATGTGTTGTTGAATCAGGTTCGCTGGGATCTTGTTGAGAATTTTAGCATCTATGTTCATCAAAGATATTGGCCTGTAGTTCTCTTTCTTTGTTGGGTCTTTACCTGACTTGGGTTTCAATGTGATGTTAGCTTCGTAAAATGATTTGGTGAGAGTTCAATCTTTCTCAATCGCCTGGAATACCTTCAGTAGGATTGGTATCATCTCCTCCTTAAATGTCTTGTAGAAATCTGCTGGAAAGCCATCTGGACCAGGGCTTTTTTTGGTAGGTAGTTTTCTTACTACGTAGTCAATTTCCTTGATTGTTATTGGTCTATTTAAGGCCTCAATTTCTTCTTGTTTCAACCAGGCAGGTTGTGTGATGACAGAAAATCCTCCATTTCCTAAACGTTTTCAAGTCTGTTTCCATAAAAGTGTACATAGTAGTCTCTAATGATCTTTTGTATATCTTCAGGATCAGATGTGAGTTCATTTTTTGTGTTTCTGATTGTGTTTATTTGGGCTTTTTCTCTCTTTTTCTGGGTCAATCTAGCTAGGGGACCATCGGTCTTGTTTATCCTTTTGACGAACAAGCTTTTTGTTTCATCGATTTTTTTGTATTATCTTTTTGTCTTCTATGTCCTGGATGTGGGCTTTTATTTTCGTGATCTGGATTCTTCTGCTGAAATTAGGGTTTTTGTGGTCTTGCTTTTCAGCTTTTTTAGGTGACTTCTTGGGCTGTTAGTTTGTGATCCTTCCATTTTCTTCATGTGTGTTTGTAGGGATATAAATTCCCCTCTTAGTACAGTTTTCATGGCGTCCCAGAGATTTTGGTCAGATGTTTCTTCATTTTCATTTGTTTCCAGGTATCTTTTGATCTCTGTGTTGATTTAATCATTGACTCAGGAGTTGTTTAGCATCATGCTGTTTAGTGTCCATGTCTTTGTGGGTTTTGGGGAGACCTTGTTGGTGGTGATGATTATTTTTATTCCACTGTGGTCTGAGAAGGTGCATAGTAAAATTTCAGTCCTTTTAAATTTGTTTATGCTTGATTTATGGCCAAGTATGTGGTCGATCTTAGAGTACGTTCCATGCGGTGATGAGTAGAATGTGTATTCTGTGGTCTTAGGATAGAGGGTCTGTAGGTATCAATTAAGTCCATTTGATCAAGAGTCACATTGAGGTTTTGGGTCTTGTTGCTAATTTTTTGTCCTGATGATCTGTTTAGGGTTGTGAGTGGGTATTAATGTCCCCAGCTATGATGGTATTGGAGTCGAGATCTTTTTTTAGTTTTCCTAGGAGCTGCTTTATGAAAGTTGGTCTCCTATGTTTGGTGCATATATGTTTAGGATGGATATTTCTTGTTGATGGATTGAACCTTATATCATTATGTAGTGGCCTTCTGTATCTTTTTAAATTTTTGAAAGCTTAAAGGGTATTTTCTCCAAGATTAAGATCGCAACTCTTCTTTTCTTTTGTGTTCCATTCGCCTGAAAATTTTTTCCCATCCTCTTACTTTGAGTCTGTGTATGTCTTTTCTAGTGAGATGGGTCTCTTGAAGGCAGTATATTGTTGTCTGGTGATATTTTATGCATTTTGCCATTCTATGTCTTTTCAGTGGTGCATTTAGTCCATTCACATTCAAACTAATGATTGAAATGTGAGAGTTGATCCCTATCATACTGTTCTTACAGAGTTGTTCTTCCTGTTTGTGTGTTGTCATTCTTTTGGTTTTAGAATTGGATCATGTGTGTTTTTAATCTTTTTCCTGTACTCTTGTGAAGAACATTGTTGTTCTTTTTTCCTTTTCTTTTGTGTTCATTACTTTCTTACGTGTTTCTTGTAGAGGTGGTGCTGTGGCAGCGTAGGTTCTTAGGGATTGTATAGCTGGCAAAGATTTCAATTCTCCCTCACTGATGAAGCTTAGCTTGGCTGGGTAGGTTATTCTCTGTTGAAATTGTTTATCTTTTATAACTTGAAGTTAGGGCTCCAAGCTCTCCTAGCCTGGAGTGTTTCTGTAGATAAGTCTGCTGCTATTCTAATTGGTCTTCCCTGGTATGTAGTCTGGCCTTTTTCTCTTGCAGACTTTAGGATTTTTTCTTTTATACCTACTTTTTTAAGGCGAATTATTATATGTCTGGGAGTCGGTCTTCTCATTTGTTGTCTTGCAGGGGTTCTCTGAATCTCTTGTGCTTGAATTTTTTCATCCTTGATGAGATGAGGGAAGCTTTCTAGAATGATTTCATGAATTGTTTGTTCCAGCGTGGCCTCTGTTTCTCTCTCTGTCTCAGGAAGGCCAATTACTCTTAGGTTCGGTCTCTTGAAGTGATCATTCATCTCTTGCAGGTTTTGTTCTGTCTTTTTGAGCTTCTTTTCTATGCTTTTGACAGTTTGGGTTAGTTCTGTGCTTTGCTCTTTGAGTTCTGAGATTCTTTCTTCTGCTTGGCTAATTCTGCTTCATTCTTGCTAGTTTGTTATTCATTTCCATCACAGTATTCTTTACTGCTGTTATTTCTGACAGCAGCTCCTTCCTATTTTTCTTGTCTCTCCTCAATTTTTAAAATTCTCTCTATTAATGTCTTGATGTCTGGATTTGTTGCATGTGGCCAGTCATTCTGGGAGCTCTTCATTGTTTGTGTTCCAGAATCTGTTTCCTCAGTGTCTGATTTCCCGAGTCTGTGTGAGACCTATATTCTTCTTTTGGTTTTTCTTCATTTGTGCAGTTTCCCCCCCTTCCTACTTTTTCTTTCTCTCCACGTCACCATCTTTAATTCTGTTATTCAGGGGTAGAGGGATTGCTTTTACTTCTGTGTGTTCAATCTCCTATTCTTTATGTTTGCCCTCTTACTTTGTTCAATTCTGGAGTTGCACTGTAGGCTAGGGGTGGTCCTTTTTGCAGTTTTGAGATTTACTTAAGGGGGGAGCTGTGATTCAAAATCTATCTGCGGGTCCTGGTATTCACCGACAGGTGTATGGATAATCTGAAACCCACGTCCCACTGCCTTGCAATCTGTCTGTGCAGTGGGGCTGCAGGTTTACTCCCTGAAATAAAATGTGGTTAGCAGAGGGAAGAGAATGGAGCAGACAGTGGGGGGAAGCGGGGGTGAAGAGAGAGAGGAGAAATGGGGGAAACAGACGAATGTACCAACAAATGGAGAGAGAGACCTAAACTGAAACAGATAAAAACAATAGACTACGGCTACAGACTAGCCAACTCCCATACAGAAAAAGTAAAATATACAATGATGCTAACATAGAAGCTAACCAACCACCTTATTGGCGTGCTGTTCCTCTATGCAAAGTTATGGTTTACAGAGAGGAGAAAAGAGAAGAAAAGGAAGAGGAAAAGGAACAAAAAAAGAAAAAGGAACAAAATAGTAGGAATAGAATTAAGTCATTAAATTAACAGAGCCAACCGAGCACACTCTGAGACTTTTTGTTTAATTCCAGTGTCCTTTCAGCTCTGATTTCTAGCTGTCTTTTCAAGCTGGTACATTTGTTCGCAGTTAGGGTCAGTTGCCCCTGGCCTGCTATGAGGGACAGTTCAGATCACCCTCAGTTCACCACTCAAGTATGGCCTGTGTCTGTTTTTCCAGCTTGTTTCTCCCATTTCGGTGTTATTACTTTGAATCGCCAGCAGGTGGTGGTATCTCAGCTGCTCGCTCCAGAGGGAGTGGAGCTGGACAGGAGTCGGGCAGAGACTGGAGATGGGAGCCTGCCTCAGGGCACACGGGAGGAGACCCATGGCTGGCGGGATATCACAGGGGCAGCAGAGGTGGCAGCAATCCCAGCAGATCCTGCCTGCAGGGGCTTCAAGGACTGAAGTCGTGGATCGCCTCAGGCACGGGTGGTGCGATGCACTATGGCCACCATGGAGGCTGTGGCGGTGTCAGCGGCTGCTGTGTCTGCTGCTGCAGTGGCTGTCCAGACCGCTGCGATGCCCCAGCGGTGGCGACGGGTGAGCTCCGTGTGAAGAGCAGGCTACCGCCAACGTTAGGGTCCGCAGCCCCCCGGGAGAGAGCCAGAGACCCTCTGCGTTCTCCTTTGCAGAGAGTTTCATAGACTAGGCTGCCCCGTCGCCATTGTGCGGGAAGTCCCTTGTTCTCAACTTTTTAAAGATAGGGTCTGGCTCTACTGCCCCGGCCTGAGTACGGTGGCCTGATGATAGCTCACTGCAGCTTCGAACTCCTGGTCTCAAGTGATCCTCCTGCCTTGGTCTTCGTGTCAGGCATGAGCCACTCTGCCTACTCCCAGATAGATTTTACTTGGCCAAAGTTGCCACGAAAAAATGAAACAGCAGACTATATACCCACATGTGTACGCATATAAAAATCACAAATACACGCATGCACACATGTATGCTTATGTGTGTAATAATATTTCACTAAATTTCACCTTCTAGTGAAACGCATTTGCAATATCCATGATGGAGAAAAATTTTATTTTTAAACCACAGGGGATGTTGTGAAATAAAAAGAAAGATATTAATAGCCTATTAGAAAAAAAATCCAACAAGAGACGTGCAATTCAATGTAAGAGAGAGAAAATCGGAGAGTTGGAAAATATCTGTAAAAATTTCCAGCATTTCCAGTAATAAAGCAATAAAAATGATAACACACATATATACACACACGTGCTTCTGTATGAATTATATAACATATGTATATACACATATATATCTATATGTACAGATATAAATTATACAGATATGCAGATAATTTTACATGATTTCAATTCTGTTGCTTTTAATGTGGACACTGTCAAGTGAGACCCATAGCAATTCCCATGGGACAATTCTACAAGACAGATGAAGAGATCTACCTACAAGTGCCACATTATTGACCCAGGAGCTCAGCTACCATACATTTTTGCTAAAGAAATAGTTACAATAGACGGCTAAAACGAAGATGGCATTCATTTTAAGCAAGGCCAATGGCCATTAAACTTTGTGTCTACGATGCACACATGCACACCCACACAGCAATTATACGCATAAAGTAATTATATGTTCTTTTTATGGCTGTCAAGATTATGAAATAATTTTATTCTGTTTCTATTTCTGCCCAAATAGTTGATATCTTTGTTGTTACTATTATCATTATTTGTAGAGCCAGAGTCTTGCTCTCTTGCCTGGGATGGAATGTAGTGGTGTGATCATAGCTCACTGTAGCCTCCGACTCCTGGTCTCAGGTGATCCTCCTGTCTCAGCCACCCAAGTACTCGGGACTACTGCTGTGCACCACCATGCCCAGCTAATTTTGGAATTTTCTTTATAGGCTGGTCTTGAGCTCTTGGGCTCAAGGGATTCTCCCACCGAGGGCTTCCAAAGCACAGGGATTCCAGGCGTGAGCTTCCATGCCTGGCCTGTGCAAGTCATTTCAGACAGGAAAAACGGAAATGCCATAAAAGGCCCTGCCACATCCGAACAAAAGGAATTTTTCATGATGCCCAATTAGACCTCTGATGACAGTCACTCTTACAAGAACATGTGCTCCGCTTAAGAATCAGGAAAAGAAGAGGAGGCATTTTGCATATAAAACAAAGCGGGTTGGCTGTGGTGACTCATGCCTGCAATCCCAGCACTCCAGGAGGCCGAGGAGGGAGGATAGCTGGAGCCCAGGGGTTCAAGGCTAGCCTGGGAAACTTGTCGAGACCTTGTCTCCACAAAGAATCAGAAAGAAAAAAACCTGGCATGGTGGCACACTCCCGTAGGCCCATCACTTTGGGAGGCTGAGGTGGGCGGATGGCTTGAGCCCGGGAAGTCAAGGTTGTGGTGACTCATGATCATGCCACTGCACTCCAGCCTGAGTGACAGAGTCAGACTCTGACCAAAGAAAGAAAGAAAGAAAAAAGAAAGAAAGAAAGAAAAAGGAAAAGAACTCTGTCTCTCTCTGTCTCTGTCTCTCTGTCTCTGTTGGTCTCTCTGTGTGTCTCTGTCTTTATCTCTCTGTCTATATCTCTCTCTGTCTCTCACTGTCTCTGTCTCTGTGTCTCTCTCTGTCTCTCTGTGTCATTCACTCTGTCTCTTTGTGTTTCTGTCTCTCTCGGTCTCTGTCTCTCTCTATCTCTGTCTCTCTTGATCTCCCTCTGTCTCTTTCTGTCTCTCTCTGTTTCTTTCTCTTTCTGTCTCTCTCTTTCTATGTCTCTCTCTTACTATCTCTGTATCTTTCTGTCTCTATCTCTGTCTCTCTCTGTCTCTCTGTCTCTGTCTGTCTGTGTCTTTTCTCTGTCTCTGCCTCTACCACTCTTTCTCTCTCTCTTTCTGTCTCTCTGTCTCTATCGCTGCCTCTGCTTTTCTGTAACTCTGTCTTTCTCGTTCTGTTTCCTCTCTGTCTCTCCCTGTATCTCTCTGTCTCTCTCTCTCCTTCTCTCTCTCTCTCTGTCTCTCCCTGCCAGAATTAGACATTTGATCCCCACCAATAGAATTGGGGTGCTTTCCCAGATACCACTTCCATGAATACATCAAGACATGAAAAAGTGGCGGTGTCATTTACCGTCAAGGCTGTGGTCACTACTCAGAGTTCGGAGTTGACTTGCTTTCCGTGGGTGGGTCTGAGCCTGTTCTGCATTCCAATCCCCACCCAGGCGACCTCTCAGAACCCGGGGGACGCGTGACACCCAAGTGCCTGTCCTGGGGCACTGCCCCGCCCCCCAGCGAGCCACAGTGGGGACACGCCCATTAGGCTCCTAGGCTCTACTGCCACCCAGCCAGCAGCACTCTGGGCCAGCAGAGGAGCCTGGGCATGCAGATACACCTTCCCAGCTGCCCATGCCATTTCCTCCTGTGTGTAAGCAGAGACAGATGAGGAGGGAGACGGTCAGAAGCGGGTTGTCTCCCGGGCGGGGGGCAGGGGATGGGGGATGAGCTTCCTGCCTGTTTGCTTGTTTAACATCCTCTGTCTGTCTCTCTCGATCTCTGGTCTCTGTCCCTCTGTCTCTCCTGTCTCTCTCCCTGTCTCTCCTCGCTCCTTCCCCTGCCTCTTGGTCTCTGTGTGTCTTTCTCTTGTTCTCTGTCTCTTTCCTTCCCTTGTCTTCCTTTCTCTTCTCTTCTCTCTCCCGTCTCTCTCTGTCTCTCTCCTCCTCCCTCCCTCCCTACCTCCCTCAATTCCTTCTTCTCCCTCCCCTGTCCTTTCCCTCTCCTGCCTTCTTTCTGTCTCTCCTCTCTCTGAGATTACATAGTAGTGATGGCCACACAACTCTTAGAATCTAGAAAAAACCCTGAATTGTGTTTGTGTGTGTGGGGGGGATCAAACCTGAGCATAGCAATTTTTTTCCCTGGTAGGTCATGTCAAAGTCTTTGGGCAGTGATACTCAATCTCCTGGAGCGACTGGCCTTGTTGGGGATTTTAGGGAAGAGATAAAGCCCCCAGACCCGGATCTGAGAGTCTCTCAGGCTTATTTGTCTACTTTTTTGAATCAGAGACTCACTCTGTCACCCGGGATGGAGTGCAGTGGCACAGTCACGGCTCACCACAGCCTCAACCTACTGGGCTCAGGCGATCCTCCCCCCTCAGCTTTCTGAGTAGCTGGGACTGCAGTCACATGCCACCATGCCCCGTTAATCTTTTGGTGTATTGTAGAGACGAGGCCTTGCTGAGTTGCCCAAGCTGGTCTCGAATACCTGGGTTTGGGCAATCTTCCTACCTCTGACTTGCAAAGGGCTGGGATGACAGGTATGAGCCACCACATCTGTCACCCTTACCTTTATAGATGGCATTCCAGCCTCCATGCCGGTGGGTTCTGAGCTGATACTCCAAGGATCCCTGTTATCTGATGTAAAATAAAGTGGAGTGCTGTTGGTCAAATCTTCCTTGTCCAAAGCCTCAAGGATATTTTCTGCAAAAAAACCAAAAAAGGGTCTATTTGAGGAAGTCAAAATAGAATATCTGACACACAACTACTCAGTGCATGTGTCAGCATTTTGGAAATATTTATGGGAATAAACCCTTAGTTTTAAGGTATAATGAGTATCATATTGATAGCCTAAGCATCTTTGATTTGGGACTGATATATGAAGGGCCCCCCAAACCCCAAATTACTAATCACAAATTGAGTATCTACTTTCACATGTTTAAACGTCAGCCCCTCCAAAGTTCTCTCCATCTGATGCAATACAGTCATGGAGAGGCTTTTTCCACTGCTCAAAGCAGTTTTTGAACTTGTCCAAGTCCACGCCTTTTAGTGCTTCTGCTGTTTTTTTGTCTCACCTCATCCACGTCGGCAGAATGTTTCCCTTTGAGGATTTTTTTCATCCAGAGAAACAAAAATCGCTTGGTTTGGGGTGAGATTGGGTGATGGGGAAGGTGGGGCATGAGGTCATGGTGTTTTTGATCAAAAACTTCCGAACACTCAGTGCAGTGTGGGTAGGTGTGGGGATTAGCATGTGGACATCGCGGGGATGTTATTCTGTCTACCACAGGAAAAATAGGGTGACAGGGGACACCCTCTCTCACTCGTTGCAAGGACATCTTTGGGGAAATTGTTTTGTCCACTACATGGGGATTAGGATGTGGACATCTTTGGGGGCATTGTTCTATCCATCACATGGGGATTAGGACCGGGGCATTCTTGGCACCCTTATTCTGTCTATCCCGTGAGATTGGGACGTGGACATCGTTGGGGACATTATTCTTCAAAGGCGGGAACCCCAGGAAATTTCGAGTACAAGAACTTGGGAAAACCATTCTAGCAATGGTGCAGCCATTTTGGCCTCAGCTCTAGACCCGTCACCCTTTGCCGAGCAGTTCTGTTGATCATTAGCAAGAGACAAAACCGGCACTCCCTGGGTTGAAAACCTGATCATTATTCCAAGCCCCTAAGCTTGTCTGGTCCTGATTCTTCTTCTTCTAGGCATCTGTGCTTCTGGCCTTGGTGTGTCGTTATTATTTACTGGGACCAGCCTCCTGGAGTCATGAGATACCAGGGCCTGGCGATGTCAAGACACAAGATGCATATGATTCTGTGATCTATGTCAAAAGATTGCAACTTTAAACAGTCTCCTTAGCCCAATCTCCTCTCCAAATGCTTTGAATATACCCAGCTCCCCAGCCTGCAATGCCATGCCAGCTTATGAGTGCTGGCCCCCTTCTGTCTGTGGAAAGTGGACAATCCACTTGCTTCTTTCTCCTTTGCAATTCTTTGCATTTTTCCCATGGCACAGGCCCACCATGCCTGTTTACCCTTTCACCTTGTGGACTGTATGGGGACTGCACCCCAATTTTGGGGTCCTCCTCCCCTCTGGAACTCTTTCCTCAGTCTCCTCACTTCAAACCTGTGTCTTCCGGTGGACTGGGCTGGAACTTGGTGGCAGCTGATGACTCTGGTTGGAGCTTCTCCCCATTGTGTCTGAAGGCCCCAGGGAAAGGCCGCAGAATACTGGGGCCTGTTAGGGTGGGAGGTTGAAGTCTATCCTCTACTTCATCCTCCAAGCCCATCTCTCCAAACTTCTCTCTGGTCCATGCCAGATCTTGGAGGAAAACTGATAGCCTTTTTGCTAGGGTGACTCCCTGGAAAGACAAGACAGTCCCCGAAGGAACGTCTGGGGCCACCACCACCCATTAGGGTGACAAGTGAGATACTTGGTCCACATCTTTGCTATTTGCTCTCTGCTCTCAGTGCCTGAAGATGGGCTCCACCGAACAAAACCCCATGCCACCTCAGGGTTTTTCTCCGTACGAAGTAGCACCTCCAGCAAGTCCAACTGCTGATCTCAACAGGAAGGGATCCAGGAACAACTCTGAGTGGCCGCCCCTTTTCTAAGTTCATTTGGGAGCACGTTACTGCAGAAATCTTGGCCGAGTTTCCCAAACGTGTGGTTGGGAGCAGGCCTAGCACTGGGACCCAGGGCCCTCTATAACAAAGGTGCTGCCTCCGGTGGGACAGGGAGACAGGGGACACCCTCTCTCACTCGTTACCCACATATGCAGGCTAATTCCACTAATCGTCTGTCTGGGATGCTGGACTCCCGAACTGGATGGACTTTCGCTCTCTCTGGCCTCTCAGACCCTGTTCGTAGGACGCTCTGTATCCCTTTCCCGTCCAAGGCTCCTCATGGGAAATTTTCAGTCTGGGAAATGATTCACCCTCGGCATGTCTTTTAAATAATGGCTTTTCTCGTCTGGGATCTATTTTATTTTATTTTATTTATTTTTTTTGTGTTGGAGTCTCACTCTGTCGCCCAGACTGGAGTGCGTGGCACACTCCCAGCCACCGCAACCTCAACCTACTGGGCTCTGGCGATCCTTCGCCTCAGCCTTCCAAGTGCCTGGAAATACAGGCATGCGCTACCAGGCCCAACTAATTTTTTTTTAATGTATTGTAGAGATGAGGTCTCGCCAAGTTGTCCAGGCGGGTCTCGAACCCACAGCTCAGGCAATTCACTCACCTTGGCCTCCCAAAGCGCGCGACTACAGGCTGAGCCACCGAGCCCAGCTGGGATCTGTTTTAAAATCCACACTGGCTTTGTGCATCCTTTTCTCCCTGAATATTATAATTTTCTTTCTCTTCCTACTTAGGACACAAAAAGGTAAAAGAACACCAGGTTACTGCCTGACCTGATATTTATTTTGAGCAGTTACCTCAGACCATGTTTTGACCTCCAAAGTTAGTGACTCGAATAACTGGTGCTGCACATTCAGATTTTCTTCGCATTGCTATCGAGTAGTGAGGTGTAGGGCAAAAACAGTTAGGAAGAAACAGACTTTGAAAGTGAGGAGCTAGTTTCAGTGGCTCATACCTGTCATCCCAATGCTTTGGAAGGCCAAGGTGGGAGGATGGCTTGAGGCCAGGAGTTCAAGATCCGCCTGGGCAACACAGCAAGACCACGTCTCTACAAAAACACTGAAACAATGCCCCAGGTGTGGTAGCGTGTGCCTATAGTACCAGATACTTGGGAGACTGAGGCAGGAGAATTGCTTGAGCCCAGGAATTCAAGACCAGTTTGTCCAATATAGCGAGACTCCACCTCTATTAAAAAAAAATTAACTGGGTGTGGTGGTGCATGTCTGTAATCGCAGACACTCAAGTGGCTGAGGCAGGAAGATCTCTTGAGGCCAGGAGTTGGAGATCAACCTGGGAAGCATCTCAAGACTCCACCTCTACAGAGTTTGACAAATTTTTTAGTTTTGAAAAACAAGGCATATTAGGTTATTAATTTTGATTGATGATCCTGCTTCTAGGTAACACCTCATTTTCCTTTTCCCTCCGCCTAATCTTTATGTTCTCATCTCGATCCTTAAAGTTTAAAAGCAACAACAAAGCTCAGAGTCTTCATTAAAACACGTTAGCCTGACCCGTCTCAAGTTGCCAGCTGTTGATTAGTGCTACTCCTGACCCACAGGAGACAGTTTCATCAGGGACTCTAGAATGTTGACATCATGACAACCTCACTGTCAACAGGTAAGCTGGGGTTTGATGGTGTCACCCTCCAAACCAGAATACCCTTGGGGAACACAGAACTAACTCTATTTAGTGGAGCTTTCAATCATGACCTTCTTGGTCGGATGTACTATGCCCTCCAGCCTCTAAAATGTATCTGCAGGCTGATGTCAGCAATAGCACTCTCAGTCCTGATGACAGAGCTTGAAAATAAATATTTGTAACTTATTGCTAAAGCTCTCCAGCTGGCTTCGTTTGTCTTGTTAGTGTACAGAGCTCATGGTGATCGGAAAGTGCTGATGAAATGGCTTTGGACTTAGGGTTAGAAGAGACAGCAGAAGAGTCCGACTGGCATGTAACGATACTTTAAAAATAAAAATTAAAACATGTCTTTTTGAAGATTGTGTCTTGGTCTTTCAGGCAGGACGGAGAACAGTGGTGTGATCATAGCTCACTGCAGCTTCAAACTCCTAGGCTTAAGCGACCCTCCAGCCACAGCCACCCGAGTAGGTGGGATCACAGGTGCACACCAGCATGTCCAGGTCATTTTCTTTTTGAGACAGGGTCTCACTGTGTTGTCCAGGCTGGAGTGCAGCGGGACAATCTTGGCCCACTGCAGCCTAGAACTCAAGCGATCCTCCAGCCTCAGCCTCCCCAGTAGCTGAGAACACAGGTGCGCCACCATGCCTGGCTAATTACTTTATTATATTTTGTAGAGATGAGGCCTCGCTATGCTGCCCAGGCTGGTTCCCAGCTCCTGGCCTCAAGCGATGATCCTCCCACCTCGACCTCCCAAAGTGCTGGGAGGACTGTTGTGTGCCACCACACCCAGTTAATTTTTTGTTTGTTTTTTGTAGAGCCGAGGTCTTGCTATGTTGCCCAGGCTGGTCTCCAACTTCTGGGCTCAAGTATTCTTCCCTCCTCAGCCTCCCAAAGTGCTGGGATTGCAGGTGTGAGCCACCCTGTCCGACCCACGGGGCACAACATTCAAATTCAGTCAAAGAAAGACTTTGTGTTTCTGTGCTGCCTGTACTGAACTGTTGAGGTGGAGGTGCTGTGGGTCTCTGCTATTTTTCCATCATCCGAAACACCTCATGTGATTTCTCAAAGAATATTCCATGAGAATAGACCCTTCTGTCTTTATATGTATGTATAAAGTACATGTATATATGTATATAAAATATATGTATTCACACACACAGCCTGTGGGACGAACACAGCTTCATTTTACACTGAAGGCTGTGTCTCCCTGGAGTTAGTTTCTTTTCTTTTTGAAAACATTACGCAAAGAACATCAAGCTTGTAATCCCAGCACTTTGCAAGATTGAGGCAGGAGGATTGCTTGAGCCCAGGAGTTTGAAATCAGCCTGGGCAACGTAGCAAGATCCAGTCTCTAGCAAACCAAAAATGACAAAAGGAAAAAAAGAAGAAAAATACTTGGCTGGGCCTGGTGGCGTGTGCCTGTAGTCCCAGCTATTCAGGAGGCCGTGGAGGAAGAATCGCCTAAGCCCAGGAAGTCGAGACCAGCCCAGACAACAGAGCAAGCCTCATCTTAAAAGACCAAAAAGTTAGCCAGGTGCGGTGGCCTATGCAGTTTCCGCTCCTTGGGAGGCCGAAGAGAGAGACTCTCTTGAGCCCAGGAGTTTGCGAACAGTCTGAGCAACATGGCAAGACCCAACCTCTACACCTTTTTTAGAGACAGGGTCTCACTCTATTACCCAGGCCGGTCTCAGACTCTGAGGATCCAGCAATACCATCCCCAAGCAGGTGAAACGCCAGGCACACACCCTCATGCCCAGCAAACTTTTGTAAGTTCTTTTAAATTTTACTTTAAAGATGTGGGGTGGAATTCTGGATTAGTTACACAAGTGGTCATCGTACAGGTAAAGTTTGGGCCTCCCTTTGGTCCCCACTTTGCCTGGTTTGAGATCAGGTACGCTTACTGATGCTGTGTCCCCCACCCCCGCCCGCACCCTGGCAGTGTCCTGCTACTGCCAATCCCTTTCTGATAGTATTATAGTAAATGTTCAGGGTCCGCTTATGAGTGGGAACATGTGGTACCCTGTTCTTTGTTTCTGTGACAGACCCCTGAGTATGAGAGGCTCTAAATCCATCCCAGTTTCTGCACAGTCCCCATGTTTGTCCTTCTTCATGGCCAGCCTCTGTTGTTGCTTGTTTTATTAATGATGACCACTCTTACTGGGGTGGGGTGGCACCTCAGTGTGATTTTGATTTGCCTTTCTCCGATGATGAGTGAGACTGAGCACTTTTTCCTGTGTCGGTTGGCTTCCCACATGCCTTCTTTTAAGAAGTGTCTATTCATGTCTTCTGCCCACTTTTTAATGGGGCTGTTTGTCGTTTTCCTTTCGGCACGTTTGAGGTCCGTGTAGATCTGGATGTCAGGCCTTTGTGAGATATACACTTGGCAACTTTTTTCCTTTCCGTGGGCTGTCTCCCCACTCTCCTGATGGTTTCTTTGGCTTTGCAGAAGCTTGTCAGTTTGATGAGGTCCCACTTGTCTACCTTGTCTCTGACGGCATGGGCACTTAGGGTTTTGATCAGGAACGGGTTTCCAGTTCCCATTTCCGTAAGGGTGTCTCCTGCATTTTCTAAGGTTCTTATAGCTCAAGGATTCATGTTTAGTGCTTGGATCCATTTAGACTTGATTTTTGTGTGTGGTAACAGATAGGGGTCCTTTTTCAATCTTCTGCAAGGGGTAAGCCAGTTTTTCCAGCACCATTTGCTGAATAGATTCTCCTCTCCCCAGTGGTGGGTGGTGGAGGCTTTGTCGAAGATGAGTTGGTTGAGAAACAGAGGTTTTTGCTTCTGCAATCTCTATCCTGTTCCATTGGTCTACATGCCTGTTCTTGTACCAATACCAGGCTGTTTTGATTACTGTAGCTTTATAAAAGAGTTTAAAGTCTGGGAGTGTGATACCTCCTGCTTGTTTTTTTCTCTTAGGATTGTTGTGGCGATTCGTAGCCCTTTATGTTCCATATGAATTCCTGTACTGTGGTTTCCAGCTCTGAGAAGAATGCTGCTGGTGATTTCATGGGTATTGCATTAAATCTGTAAGTTGCCTTGGGTAGGATGGACATCTTCACAATGTTGATTCTTCCAGTCCGTGAGCATGGAATATTTTTCCATTTCTTTGCGTCATCTTTTAAGCTTCTTTTCTATGTTTCTGACAGTTTGGGTTAGTTCTCTATTTTGGTCCTCAAGCTCTGAGATTCTTTCTTCTGCTTGTCTTATTCTGCTTTCCATGCTTATCAGTTTGCCATTTATTTCATTCACAGTATTCTTTTCTGCTGTTATCTCTGTTATCAACTCCTTCCTAGTTTGCTCTTGTCTCTCCTCACTTCTTCTTATTCTCTCCATTAATGTCTTGATATCTGGGCTTGTAGTTTGAGACCGGTCATTCTGGGGGCTCTACATTGTTTGCATTCTGATGTCTGTTTTCTCAATGTCTGACCTCCCAGGGGTCTGTGTGAGACCCATATCCTTCTTTTGGCTTTTCTTCGTTTGTGTAGAATTTCCTTCCTCCCTCTTAATTCTCCCCTTTTCTCTAATTCTGTTGTTCAGGGATGGCGGGGCTGCTTTTCCTTCTGTTTGCTCAATCTCCTGTTCTTCCTTATATGGATCCTCTGGCTTTGTTCAAGTCTGAAGCTGGACCGTGGGTTGGGGGCTGTACTTTTTGCAGTTTTGAGATTTAACTGAGGGGAGGGCTGTGATTCAAAATTTATCTGCAGATCCCAGTATCCACTGACAGGTGTACGGGCACCCTGGAGCCCACTTCCCACTGCTTCCAATCTGTCCATACACCGGGGGTATAGGTTTGCTCCCTGGAAGCAAAATGAGGCAAGAAAAAGGCAAATAATAGAAAAAGGAAGGAGGGGGCAAGAATAAGGTGGAGAGAGAGGAGTAAGAGGGAAAACAGACAGACCTACCACCTAACAAATGAAATGAGACAGAAAGACAGAAAAGAGTCAAAACAAAACAAAACTAAACTAAAACTAAAACATACAGCTAATCATACAAACACATAGTCCAACAACAATCTCTCTATTGATGTACTCTTTGCATACACAAACCGGCAGTCTGAAGAATAGGAAAAAAATTCAGAAATAAAGCGGGTATGAAAATGTTATCAAAAACAGAAAGAAAGAGAAAAAAAACCAAAACAGAAAACAAACAACAATGAGCAAAACAAACAGACAAAAATTAAAAATAATAAGAAAATAAAAACAAGCAGCCAAACGTGCTCTGAGGTCCTTTCTGTAAGTCAGACGGACTTTCGGCTCTGATCTCTAGCTCTCAGCACAGGTTGACACAGTTGCTCTCAGTGCTGGATGATGTGCTCCCAGTCTGTCTGGTCCACCATGGGGGAGGGTCTTCTGTCTCTCTCAATTTGATGACATGACCTTAGGTCCCAAGTTGCAGACCCAAGCGCAGCGGGGTGGGGCAATGCAGAACTCTGCCTGTTCCTGGGATAGAGAAAACGGCTGCAGTTGGTGTTTCCTCACCTGGCATAGGGCTTCTCTCAGGCTCTCCCCGCTCCCCATCCTCTCTCTCCACTGATCTGATCCGGGGCTCTAGCTGGTCTGGTGTCACAGGTGACGGTGAGGGTCAGGCCCCAGGTGATGATTTCGGCTGGATTCAGCAGGCTCTTCTCAGGAGCGTTTCCCGAGCAGCAGAAGATCTTGTGGCGCTCTAATCTCAAGGCCATGGGGCTTTGCAGTTGCCCTCGGGTGGGGGGGGTGCATGAACTCGAGTCTCCCCCTCAGATGGACATTCACTCTCCCACCAGCATATACCTACTCACACAGAGAGTCTTTATGGACACTTGCTTTTGTGGAGACTCTCACAGTCTGACCTGTCTGGTGGCCATCTTAAGCTCCCTACTACTTTCTTTCCTAAAATTACTTTTTAAAGATGAGGTTTGGCTGTGTTACCCAGGCTGGAGTGCAGTGGACTGAACAAAGCTCCTGGACTCCTGGACTCCAGCTCCTGGACTCAAGTGATCCTTCCGCCGCAGCCTCCCAAGTAATGGGATTACAGGCAAGTGTTACCAAGCCCGCCTAATACTTTTAAAAGAGTTTGTAGAGATGGAGGCTTGTGATTTGCCCAGGCTGGTCTAAACCTCCTGGCGGCAAGTGATCCACCCACCTTGGCCTCCCCAGTAGCTGAGACTACAGGCACGTACCACTGCACCTGGATACTTTTTAGTTTTTAGAGATGAGGTCTCTCTATGAGGCAAGGCTGGTGTTAAACTCCTGACCTCAAGTGATCCTGCTTCCTTGGCCTCACTAGTAGCTGTGAGTACAGGTACTACCAACACATCTGGCTGATTTTATACATTTTTTGTAGAGATAGGATCTCACTATGTTGCCCAAACTGCAGGACAGTGGTGCAAGCATTGCTGACTTGAGCTCCTAGGCTGAGATAATCTTCCCATCTCAGCCTCACAAGTAGTTAGAACTACCGGTCTATACCACAATAACCAAATAATTTTTAAGATTTTCTTTTCATAGGGATGAGGTCTTCCATATTGCCCATGCTGGCTCCGAATACCTAGCCTCAAACAATCCTCCCACATCAGTCTGCCAAAGTGTAGGATTGCGGGGGTGAGCCACTCACTGTGCCTGTCCAATAGCAGTAATTTCTAAAGCACTGTCCATCATGCACTGGGCAGAGAAAAAAACCTATCTAAAAATAAAATGAGTAGTCATATGCAGGATGATCTGAGCTGGTGTTAGTGCTGTCATGAAAAGAAGGTATGATAAGAAAATGTTTAAAAACTACAAAACAAACAAAAAAACCCCCACCAACCAAAAGAAAAAAATAAAGCAATGTCCTGGACTCAGTGGCTCACACCTGTAATACCAGCACCTAGGGAGGCTGAGGCAGGAAGATTGATTGCCTGAGCCCAGAGGTGTGAGACCACCCTGGACAACTTAATGAGCTCTCATCACTACAATAAATTTAATAAATTAGCCAGGTACCGTGGCATGCGCCTGTAGTCCCAGCTAATCGGTAGGCTGAGGTGGGAGGATGGTCTGGGCCTAGGAGTTTGAGGTTGATGTGAACTGCGATCGGGACACCGTACTCCAGCCTGGGTGACAGAGAGAGACCCTGATTCAAGAAACACGCACACGCCCGGGCGCGCGCAACACACACACACACACACAAATAAAAAGAAAAAACAACATGTGTAGAAATCTTGAAGTTGGGATTGCATCACGTGTGATGAACATGATCGCGGGGTTGAATTTCTTCTCGCCTATGCACTGGAGGAGCCAGCTGAGGAATGCACGGTCCCATACCTGATGCTGCTGTTGCCATAGCAGCTGATGTCGCCGGTGCCAAGGTTTTCCCTCATCAGAAGAAGCATGTTTGGCCACCATCAGATATGTTATTGCAGGCAGGTCGTGTCAAACCCAGCATCACCAAAAGGGGACTGCCTGGGAAGTCCCAGAATACAAGCTGCCTAGGAACACAGGACACTCTATTCCATCTCATTCACAAAGTTTCATGGCCTGAAGTTGACGCCAGTATTTTTTTGAATTTTGAGCCGATGTCTTACTGTGTTACCCCAACTGTAGTCCACTGGTGCAATCTGACTCACAGAAGCCCGGACCTCCTGGATTCAGGCAATCCACCAGTCTCAGATTCCTGAGTAGCTGGGACAACAGGCATGGCAATAGGCCCAGATGATTTTAAATTTTATTTTGTAGAAATAGGAACTCACTATGTAGCCCAAGCTTATCTCAAACTCCTGTGCTTGAGCAAGCCTCCTGTCTCAGCCTCTGAAAGTGCTGGGTTTACCAACGTGAATCACCACACCTGGTTAATGATTGAAAAGTGTTTTTTTTTAAATTTTAATATATATTTTTATTTTAAAGTTGTGGGGTACAGTTAAGGGTTAGGGAGATAAATATGCATTGGGCAGGTACCTTGTTGATGAGGTGTGCCCCCCTTTCCCCAGACAGATATTGACTACCGTTAAGCCCTCCTCCCTTCCCCTCCCTGTACCCCCCATAGTTTCCTGCCACTGTCAATCCTTTTCTTACAGTATTATGGTAGTTGCTCAAGGTCCGCTTATGAGTGAGAACATGTGATGCTCAGATCTCTGTTTCTGTGAGAGATCACTCCGTATTATGGACTCTGGTTCCATCCAGGTTGCTGCAAAATTCACGATTTTGTTCTTTTTTATGGCTGCATAATTTTCCATTGTGCATATGTACCACATTTTTTAACCCAGTCCTCTTTTGACGGACAGCATGGTTGGTTCCATGATCTTGCTAGTGTGAGCAGTGCTGTGATAAACATACGTGTGCAGGTATCTTTTTCATAGAGTGATTGGAGTTCTTCAGGGTATCTTCCCAGTAGGGGGATTGCGGGGTCATGTGAAAGGTCGACTTTAAGAGCTTTAAGGAATCGCCAAACTGATTTCCACAGAGGCTGTACTAGTTTACACTCCCACCAACAGTGTAGAAGTGTTTCCTTCTCGCCCCATCCTCTCCAGCATCTGTTATTTTTTGAGGTATTGATAATGGCCATTCTGACTGGAGTTAGGTGGTATCTCAGTGTAGTTTTAATTTGCATCTCCTTGATGGCTAGTGAGGTTGAACATTTCTTCATGTGCCTGTTGGCCGCTCATATGTATTCTTTTGAGAAGTGTCTGTTCGCCTCTTTTGCCCACTTTGTAATGGGTTTGTTTGTTTTTTTCTTTTCAGCTCATTTGAGTTTCTTGCAGATCCAAGATGTCAAGCCTTTGTCAGACCTGGAGT
This sequence comes from Cephalopachus bancanus, assembly GCA_027257055.1. NCBI lineage: Eukaryota > Metazoa > Chordata > Mammalia > Primates > Tarsiidae > Cephalopachus > Cephalopachus bancanus. The sequence continues at coordinate 529,752 of JAPVLO010000870.1, forward strand.
GGGCAAATACTTTTTCCCAGTCTGTGGGCTGTCTCCCTGCTCTCTTGATGGTTTCTCTGGCTTTGCAGAAGCTTGTCAGTTTAATGAGGTCCCACTTGTCTATCTTAGCTCTTATGGCCTATGCATTTTGGGTTTTGCTCAGGAATTGGATGCCAGTTCCAACTTCCATAAAGGTGTGTCCTGCATTTTTCTAAAGTTCGTATGGTTTGTGGTTTTACATTTAGGCCTCTGATCCATTTAGAGTTGATTTTTGTGTATGGGGACAGATAGGGGTCCTGTTTGAATCTTCTGCATGTGGTCAGCCAGTTTTCCCAGCACCATTTACTGAACAGGTTCTCCTCCCCCCAGTGGTGGGTGGTGGAGGCTTTGTGGAAGATGAGTTGGTTGAGAAATTGAGGTTTTACTTCTAGAATCTCAGTTCTATTCCATTGGTCTATACGCCTGTTCTTGTACCTATACCAGGCTGTTTTGATCATTGTAGCTTTATAGTAAAGTTTAAAGTCTGGTAGTGTGATACCTCCTGGTTTTTTTATTTTTCTGAGGATTGTTCTGGCTATTCTTGGTGATTTGTTTTTCCATATGAATTCCTGTGTTGTTTTTTCTAGATCTGAGAAAAATGTTGCTCGTAATTTGATGTGTATTGCATTAAATCTGTAGATTGTCTTAGGTAAGACAGACATCTTCACAATGTTGATTCTTCCAATCCATGAGCATGGGATATTTTTCCACTTTGTGTCATCTTTGATTTTTTTGAGCAGGGTTTTGTGGTTTTCATTGTAAAGGTCTTTCACATCTCTGGTTAGGACGATGTTGAGGTATTTCACTTTTTTGTGGCTATTGTGAATGGAATTGTGGTTTTTATTTGGGTTTCTGTTTGTTTATTATTGGTGTAAAGAAATGCGATTGCCTTTGCACATTTGTTTTATGCTCTGAGACTTTGCCAAAGTCCTTTATCAGTGCAAGGAGGTTTTTGACAGATTCTCTTGGGTTTTCAAGGTGCACAATCATGTCGTCTGCAAAGAGAGATAACTTGACTTCCTCTTTTCTTATTTGGATACCCTGGATCACCTTCTCTTTTCTGATTGTTCTGGCCAGGACTTCCGATATTATATTGAACAGGAGGGGTGAGAGTGGGCGTCCTTGTCTCGTTTCAGTTTTCAGGGGAAATGGTTCCAATTTTTGTCTGTTTAGGAGTATGCTAGCTGTGGGTTTCTTTAGACGGCTTTTTCTATTTTGAGGTATGTTCCACATATGCCTAAATGTTCGAGGGTTTTTATCAAGAAGGGGTGCTAGATTTTATCAAAAGCTTTTGCTTTGACGTCGATTGATGTATTTAATTACATTTATGGTCTTTCGAATGTTGAACCAGGCTTGTGTCCCAGGGATGAAGCCTACTTGGTCATGATGGATGATTTTTGAGATGTGTTCTTGAATCCGGTGTGCTCGGATCTTGTTGATAATTTTAGCATCTATGTTCATCAAAGATATTGGCCTGCAGTTCTCTTTCTTTGTTGGGTCTTTACCTGGCTTGGGTATCAATGTGATGGTAGCTTCGTAAAATGATTTGGGGAGAGTGCCATCTTTCACAATCGCCTGGAGTACTTTCAGTACGATTGGTATCAGTTCCTCCTTAAATGTCTTGTAGAATTCTGCTGGAAAGCTATCTCTTCCAGGGTTTTTGTTTTTTGTAGGTAGTTTTCTTATTACATAGTCAATTTCCTTGATTGTTATTGGTCTATTTAGGGTCTCAATTTCTTCTTATTTCAACCTAGGCAGGTTGTGTGATGACAGAAAATCCTGCATTTCCTTGAGGTTTTCAAGTTTGTTTCCATACAAGTGTACATAGTAGTCTCTAATGATCTTTTGCATTTCTTCAGGGTCAGATGTGACTTCATCTGTTTCTCATTGTGCTTATTTGGTTTTTTTCTCTCTTTTTCTTGGTCAGTCTAGCTAGGGGACCATCAATCTTGTTTATCCTTTCGAAGAACCAGCTTTTTGTTTCATTGATTTTTTTTTATTATCTTTTTCTCTTCTGTGTCCTGGATTTGGGCTTTTATTTTGGTGATCTGGATTCTTCTACTGAAATTAGGGTTTTGGTGGTCTTGCTTTTCCAGCTTCCTTAGGTGGCTTGTTAGGCTATCAATTTGTGATCCTTTCATTTTCTTCATGAACATTTAGGGATATAAATTCCCCTCTTACTACAGCTTTCATGGTGTTCCAGAGATTTTGGTAAGATGTTTTTCATTTTCATTTGTTTCCAGGTATCTTTTGATCTCTGTTTTGATTTCATCATTGACCCAGGATTTGTTTAGCATCATGCTGTTTAGTGTCCATGTCTTTGTGGAGTTTTAGGGGACCTTGTTGGTGTTAATGTTTATTTTTATTCCACTGTGACCCGTGAAGGTGCATGGTAGAATCTCGGTCCTTTTAAATTTGCTTATGCTTGATTTATGGCCGTGTATGTGATCGATCTTAGAATACGTTCCATGTGGTGATGAGTAGAAAGTGTATTCTGTGGCTTTGGGTGGAGGGTTCTGTAGGTATCAATTAAGGCCATTTGGTCAAGAGTCACATTGAGGTCCTGGATCTCTTTGCTGATTTTTTGTCCTGATGATCTGTCTAGGGTTGTGAGTCCCAGCTATGATAGTGTTAGAGTCAATATCTTTCTTTAGTTTTCCTAGAAGTTGCTTTATGAAAGTTGGTGCACCTATGTTGGGTGCATATATTTTTAGGATAGATATTTCTTGTTGATGGAGTGAACCTTTTATCATTATGTAGTGGCCCTCTGTATCTTTTTAAATTTTTGATAGCTTAAATGGTATTTTGTCTGAAATTAGTATTGCGACTCCTCCTTTCTTTTGTGTTCCATTCACCTGAAAATTCGTTTCCCATCCTCTTACTTTGGGTCTGTGCATATCCTTTCCAGTGAGATGGGTCTCTTGAAGGCAATAGATTATTGCCTGGTGATATTTTATCCATTTTGCCATTCTATGTCTTTTTTTTTTGAGTTGGAGTCTCACTCTGTCGCCCAGACTGGAGTGCAGTGGCCACTCCCGGCCACCGCAGCCTCAACCTGCGGGCTCCGGCGATATTTCAGCTCAGCCTTCCAAGTCTTTTCAGTGGTGCATTTAGTCCATTCACATTCAGGCTAATTATTGAAATGTGAGAGTTTGTCCCTATCATAGAGTTTTTACAGAATTGTTGTTCTTCCACTTGGTTTTTTGTCTTTCTTTTGGTTTTGGGGTTGGTTCATGTGTATGGTATTCTTTTTCCTGTACTCTTGTGAAGAACGTTGTTCTTTTTTCCTTTTCTTTTGTGTTTAGTACTTTCCTTAGTGTATCATGTAGAGGTGGTTTGGTTGCAGTGTAAGTTCTGAGGAATTGGATATCTGGGAAAGATTTTAATTCTCCCTTGCTGATGAAGCTTAACTTGGCTGCGTAGGTTATTCTTGGTTGAAGTTGTTCATCTTTCAGGACTTTGAAGATAGGGCTCCAAGCTCTCCTAGCCTGCAGGGTTTCTGTATATAATTCTGCTGCTATTCTAATTGGTCTTCCATGGTAGGAGATGTGGTCTTTTTCTTTTCCCGCCTTTAGGATTTTTTCTTTTATGCCTACTTTGTTTAGGCAAATTATTATGTGTCTAGGAGTTGGTCTTCTCATTTGTTGCCTTGCAGGGGTTCTCTGAATCTCTTGTGTTTGTATTTTTGCACCACTGATTAGATAAGGGAAGTTTTCTTGAACAGTCTCGAGGAAAGTTTGTTCCAGTGTGGTCTCTGTCTCTCTTTCTGCCTCAGGGAGGCCAATTGCTCTTAGGTTTGGTCTCTTGACGTAATAGCTCATCTCTTGAAGGTTTTGTTCTGTCTTTTTGAGCTTGTTTTCTGTGTTTTTAAGAGTTTGGGCTAGTTCTATATTTTGGTCCTCAAGCTCTGAGATTCTTTCTTCTGCTTGGGTAATTCTGCTTTCCATGCTTACCAGTTTGTTATTTATTTCATTCACAGTATTCTTTATTACTGTTATCTCAGATATCAGCTCCTTCCTAGTTTCTTCTTGTCTCTCCTTAATTCTTTTAAATCTCTCCATTAATTTCTTGTTATCTACGTTTGTAGTTTGTGACCAGTCATTCGAGGGGCTCTTCATTGTTTGCGTTCCAAGGTCAGTTTCTCAGTGTCTGCCCTCCCAGGGGTCTGGGAGAGACCGATATTCTTCTTTTGGTTTTTCTTCATTTGTGTAGATTTTTCTCTCTCTCCCCTTTCCCTCCCCTTCTTTAATTCTGTTTTTCAGGGCAGGTGGGGTTGCTTTAGTTTCACTTGTGCAATCTCCTGTTCTTCCTTATGAAGGTCCTCTGGCTTTGTTCACTTTTGAGGTTGGAGTGTGGGCTGCCGGCTGTACATTTTGCAGTTTTGAGGTTTAATTGAGGGCTAAGCTCTGATTCAGAATCTATATACTGATTCCAGCATCCACCAACAGGTGTATGGGCACACTGGAACCTATTTCCCACTGCCTTGCAATCTGTCTGTGCATAGGTAGTAGGTTTGGTCCCTGGATCAAAAGGAGGTGCAAAAGAGGAAAATAATGGAGGAAGGGGGGTCAATAGGAAGTTAGAAAGAGAGGAGAGTGAGAGGGGAAACAGACATACATACCAAAAAGAGACACAAGGCTGGAGAGAAGAGAAAAAAACACATGCGAAAAATTCTCTAAAGGATACTGGTACCTACACAGAGGTAGACCAATAAAATCATGAAACACATAGTGTAAGTCAGAAAGCGAACAAAAGTGAGCAAAACAGTCAAAATGATAAAATCAAAAGTCAAAATAAGAGATCAGACTAGCTCTGGAATCTTTCCTGAGTGTCTAAAGTCTCTTCAGCTCTGATTTCCACCCTCTCCCCTTTGTTTTCCTTGCAGGCAGCTAGATTTACTGGCAGGTTGGTTTGTCCTTTTTTTAGCCTGCTGCCTGGGAGGTCTGTGACATTGCCTTTTTCTGATTCAGCAGGGGAGGGGCTTTGTCTCCTGTTTAGCGATGTTACCTTAGGAACCGAGGTGGAACCTTCTGATAGGTGGGTGGGGCAATGCAAATCTCTGCCTGGAGAATGGCCGAGGTGGCAGCTTCATTTTTGAGGATCTTTTCTCTCCGTCATCTGGGTCCCTGTGTTATCCACTATGATGGACAGTGCTGGAGTGGGAGGCACCAGGGATCAGCTGCACAACTGGGCACTGGGTCTGGGGTGCCACCAGCAGGCTGGGGTGGAGGAGGGGGTAGGGAGTTGCCTCCTCTGGAGCTAAGAGCCTCTGATCAGCACCTCCTTAAGATATGCTGTTCCCTTACACAAGCATGGGATCGCATGCTGAGTGCCTCAGACCGGGTGAGCCCAGAGCTCCAGAGCTCCATAGCTCCAAACGGCAGACGGTGGGCGGTGAGAGTGGTCCTGGGTCCCTCACAGGGTACTTCAGCCAGAAATGGGACAGGTATCTCTGAGGGGCGGGTGCCCAGAGCCTCCCTGAGTGACCGGCAGCTTGGTGCTGGGTGGTGGGGGAGATGATGTAGCCACGGAGGGAGCCGAGAACAGGGACTCCCGCATGGGCAGGAGTCACATATAGTGGAGCAGCAGCAGCCTGGGGTCACAATATCCATCCCTGGGTGGGACCGAAGGTCCCTGGGCCTCGGACCAGTGCAGCTGGTGGTCGGCAGGGGAGTGGGGGGAGAAAAGTAAGAGTCTTTTTGGGAACTCACGTTCGGAGAATCTCACAAGTCCACCTATGCCGTCGCCATCTTACCGGAACCCCTCTGCTGCTCTTCTAATTGGTCTTCCATGGTAGGTAATCTGACCTTTTTCTCTTGCTGCCTTTGGGAGTTTTTCTTTTAGACCTACTTTGTTTAGGCGAATTATTATGTGTCTGGGAGTTGATCTTCTCATGTGTTGTCTTGCAGGGGTTCTCTGAATCTCTTGTGTTTGATTTTTCACATCACTGATGAGATGAGGGAAGTTTTCTTGAATAATTTCATGAAATGTCTGTTCCAGGGTGTTCTCTGTTTCTCTTTCTGCCTCAGGAAGTCCAATTACTCTTAGGTTCAGTCTCTTGAAGTAATTGCTCATCTGTTGAAGGTTTTGTTCTGTCTTTTTAAGCTTCTTTTTTATGTTTTTGGCTGTTTGGGTAAGTTCAATATTTTGGTCCTCAAGTTCTGAGATTCTGTCTTCTGCTTGGCTTATTCTGCTTTCCATGCTTATCAGTTTGTCATTTGTTTCATTCACAGTAGTCTTTACTACTATTATCTCAGTTATCAACTCCTTCCTCATTTCCTCTTGTCTCTCCTGAATTCTTTTAATCTCTCCATTAATGTCTTGATATCTGGGTTTGTAGTTTGGGACCAGTCATTCTGGGAGTCTTCATTGTTTGCATTCCAAAGTCAGTTTTTTCAGCGTCTCACCTCTCTGGGGTCTGTGGGAGACCCATAATCTTCTTTTCGTTTTTCTTCATTTGTGTAGATTTTTCTCTCCCCCTTTCCCTCCCCTTCTTTAATTCTGCTTTTCAGGGAAGGTGGGGTTGCTTTTCCTTCTTTTTGTTCAATCTTCTGTTCTTCCTTATGAGGGTCCTCTGGCTCTGTTCACTCTTGAGGCTGGACTGTGGGTTGGGGGTTGTCCTTTCTGCAGTTTTGAGCGTTCTTTTGAGTTGGAGTCTCACCCTGTCACCCAGACTGGAGTGCAGTGACCGCTCCGGCCACCACAGCCTCGACCTGCTGGGCTCCGGCGATCCTTCCGCCTCAGCCTTCCGAGTAGCTGGAACGACAGGCACGCGCTACCACGCCCGGCTAATTTTTGATTTATTGTTGAGATGAGGTCTTGCCATGTTGCTCAGGAGGTCTCGATTCTGCAGGCTCAGGCAATCCACTCACCTCGGCCTCCCAAAGTGCTGGGATTACAGGCTGCGCCACCGAGCCTGGCCAGTTTTGAGGTTTAATTGAGGGGGAAGCTGTGATTCATAGTCTATCTGCAGCTCCCAGTATCCACCAAGAGGTGTATGGACACCCTGGAACCCACTTCCCACTGCCTTGCAATCTGTCCATGCAGTGGGGTTTAGGTTGGCCCCCTGGAACAAACGGAGGTAAGAAAAAGGAAAATCATGGAAGAAGGGGAGTCAAGAGGACATTGGAGAGAGAGAAGAGGAACCAGGAAAAGAGACACACATACCAACTGACGAATGAAAAGAGACCAGAAAAGGCCAGAAAAGAGTGAAAAACAAACAAAATTCCCTAAAGCATCCCAGGAATCACACAAAGACAGCCCCATAAAATCATGCCTTTTGATGTGTCTTTCCCCAACACAAAGAGGTAGTCCAAATCAAAAAGCAAACAACAGTGAACAAAACAAACCGCCAAAACAGTAAAACCAAAAATCAAAAGGAGAAACCAGACCAGCTCTGGAGTCTTTCCTGAGTGTCCACAGTCTCTTCAGCTCTGATCTCTGGACCCTCCCCTTTGCTCTCATTATGGGCAGATAGATTTACTCATAGATGGGGTCAGTTCCCTCGGCTTGCTGCCCTGCTGCCCGAGGACAGAGTCGTCTGTGTCTGATTCGGCGTAGGGGAGGGGCTTCTGTCTCCTGTTTTGGCGAGGTTACCTTAGCAAAAAGGTGGAGGCTGCTCAGAGATGAGCTGGGTGGTGCAAATCTCCGCTTGGAAAATTGCTGAGGTGGGCGGCTCCTCCTTTGCCGATCCTGTCTCTCCACTCGTCCTTTCTCCCCACTCGTCTGGGTCCGTAGATGATCCACTGTGACGGGAGATGATGTGTGTCTGGCATCAGGCACTCGGAACCAGCGATATGGCTGGGCACCGCATTTGGTGTGCTGCTGATGGCTTGGGGTGTAGGAGGGAGCCGGGAATTCCTCGGCCAGAGCCGAGAGCCACAGCGTCAGCAGCTGTTCAGCACCTGGTAGCAAACAGCTGCAGTCCCTTGCAGAGGCCGTAGTGCAATGGAAGCGGTTTACCGAGTGGGACTGGCTATAGCACCCGCCCCCCCTTGTAGGCGGCAGCTGCCGGGCATGTGGAACTGCCTTCAGGAACCACCTTTTGTGGAGATCGTCACAGTTCAGCTTGTCCCATGGCCATCTTGCTGAGCGTCCCCTAAAAAGTGTTTTCTACGGAAGCGATCTCACTGTGTCATCCAGGCTGGGGTGCAGTGGCATGATGATGGCTCACCACTGCCTTGACCTACAGGCTCAATCTATGCTCCTGTCTCAGCCTCCTGAGTAACTGGCACTCCAGGTATTTCGCCACACCTGGGTGAATTTTTAAGACATTTTGAAGAAATGGAATCTCACGATGTTGCCCAAACTGGTCTGGAAGCCCTGGGCCAAGCGATCCTCCCCCCTCGGCCTGCCAAAGTGCTGGGATGGCAGGCATAAGCCACCATACCAGACCTTAAGTGAGTAGTTTATGGGCTTTTGATGTTATCTCCCATTTTGGAATAGCTTTCAGAACATCGCATAGGATTTTATTTTCTTTTTCTGGTGGAAAACAGCTCACACTGTGGGTGGTTTCATTGGATGTGAAGCATGTTTTTGGTAGCTCTAGAGTCATGTGAAACGATCACACTCATGAGGTCCAGAAAGCCTTATGTGTGGCCCCTTCGTGCATGAAGCCCAGGCATGATCACTCTCACCTGCCAAGCCAGAAGGACTGCTTGAGGCCAGGAGTTGGAAGGCCAGCCTGGGCAACAGAGGGAGACCTCGCAGCAAGAAATAAAATTTAAAATTAGCTAGGCTATGGTGGCATCTATGGTCTCAACTAATTGGGAAGCTGAGGCAGAAGGATCATTTGAGCCCAGGAGTTCGAGACCAGCCTGTGCAACATAACAAGTATCCATATCTAAAACAAGAAGAACCTAAAAAGAAAGCATGAATTAAGTCCCCAGAACACCTGCTGCTGCTGCTTCTTTGCCTCTTCTTCCTCCTGGCTTTCCTTCAGAGAAGTAAACTCTGTCGAATTTGCGGGCCGGTGGCAGGTGTTTAGGGACAGGATCCCCCAGCAGAGCAGGGCAGGACCAGCCGGCACTGCGGAATCACCCACAAGCACAGGCAGGATAAGACCACAGAGAACTGGAAATTTTAAGTCCACGGAAAAGCTCCATCCATTCTAGCATGAAAATGAAAATACCCAAGGCTGACTTATGTTGTGTGGCTTTGTTTTTGAGTCAAAGTCTCACTCTGTCACCCAGGCTGGAGTGCAATGGCATGATCATGGCTCACCACAGCCTCTCCCGCTGAGCTCAGCCATCCTGATATTCCACCAGTAAGGGTGATGACGGCTCCCTTCCAGAGCAGACGGTCTTGCGGTTGGGACACCATGAGAAAGCATTGCTTCAGAGATTGGCGACCTCCACTTTTCCCTATGAAGCCCGTAAGATTTTTTCCACGGATTTTCTCAGCAGTAATGAGAGGGATGTGAGTACATGACGAGGAAGCAAAGGAAAGAATATGTCATTGCTAATTTATAAAAGTAACTACAAAGGGACAGGGGTTACGTTTTGTGGTGAAGCAGAGGTTGAAGTCCCGAGGACACTAAATGTAAATGAGACACACCACAGACTTATTCAAAGGGTTTTAATACTCTGTTCACCAAGAGCACATGCACACAAAAGTTTTTTGTTTTTTGTTTTTTTTTTCTAGCCACGGGGTTTCTCTGTATTGTTCAGGCTGATTTCAAACTCTTGGGCTCAAGCCATCCTCCTGCCTTGGCCGCCCTAAGTGCTGGGATTACAGGCGTACAGCACTGCACCTGGCAGTATTTTTGTTTTAAAGAATTTTTCCATGATGGCTTTTCTCTTCTGGGATCTATTTTAAAACCTGCACGGATTTTGTGCCTCCTTTTAGTCCTGAGTATTATATAATTTTCTAGCTCTTCCTAATTATGACACCAAAAAGTCAAAGAGCACTAGGTTATTGCATGGCCCGGTACTTATTTAACCAGTAATTTCAGACCATATTTCTAGCTCAAAATTTAGCCCATTGAATAAGTGGTGTTGCACATTCAAATTTTCCTTAAGATTGCTGTCAAGTCGTGAGGTTTGGGATATGAAATAGTGAGAAATAAACAGACTTTGAAAGCGAGGACCTAGTTTCAGTGACTCACGCCTGTAATTCCAATACTTTGGGAGGCTGAGGTCAGAAGATGGCTTGAGGCCAGGAGTTCAAGATCAGATTAGGCCTCATAGTGAGACCACATCTCTAAAAAAAATTGAAAACAATTTACCAGGCGTGGTAGCACATGCCCGTGGTCCCAGCTACTTGGGAGACTGAGGCAGGAGAATTGCTTGAGCCCGGGAACTCAAGAACAGTCTGGAGAAAAGAGGGAGACCCCATGTCAACAACAAAAAGCATTAACTGGGTGTGCTGGCACGTGGCTGCAATCCCAGATGCTCAGGAGGCTACGGCAGGAGGATCTCTTGGGGCCAGAGGGTTGAGACCAGCCTGGACAGCATCGCAAGACTCCACCTCTACAATGGCTTTAACATTTTCTAAATTTGAAAACCTAGGCCTACCAGGCTATTAATTTTGACTTGATGCTCCTGCTTCTAGCCAAAACCTCACCTTCCTTTTCCCTCCACCTGATCTTTACGCTGTCATCCCAATCCTTAAAGTTTAAAAGGAGTGTGAAGCTCTGAGCCTTCATTAGAACCTGCTAACCAGGCTCATTTAAGTTTCAGCTACTTATTAACGTTCTCCTGACCCACAGGAGGCAGTTTCATCAGGGACTCTAAGAATGTTGTCCAACATGATGACATCCTAACGGTCAACAGGTAAGCTGGAGTTTGATGGTATCACCCTCCTGGCTAGAATACCCTTGGGGAACACAAAACTAACTCTCTAGTGGAGCTTGAAATCACGTCCTTCTTGGTCACTAGATACACTAGATATACTAAGTACTCCAGCCTTTAAAATGCATTTGTTCCTTATTGCACCCTCAAGTAACACCTACAACCTGTCGGTGTCCATGGGGTCGAATCTTTCCACAAAGACGGTTGAGTCCCAAGTGGGAACATGCCCGCTACCCTCAACTCTGTATTTACTGTGATAGCTGTCTCTTCTTTCCAGTAGAGTCTTGTGAACACTTAGTTGACTACACTCCAGGGGGTCCCGCCAAACCCAGAATTACCTTTTAGAGGGTGAGTCCCTCTTGGTGCAGGCTTTCCAGGCTAGCTATCGTTCTTGGATCCCATCAGCACCCGTGGACCTGCCAGCGTGGCTGTGAGAGGCTGTGACTGGCTTCAGTGAATTTTTTTCAACGCGCTTGACCCTTTGATGATGGTGGACTGACGAGCGAACCAGCCCATACTGCACCGAGTGCTCAGCAGTGTTTGACCCCAATGGCATGACCCCGATTCCGATCCTCCCCATTCACCCGATCTCTCCCTGACTGACATTTTTTACTTTCCCCAGATGTAAAAAGGTCCTCAAGGGAAACATGTTGCCAATGTGGAAGAGGTAAAACGAAAAACAGCAGAAGCACTGAAAGCCATCAACATGGACGAGTTCAGAAAGTGTTTTGAGCAGTGGACAAAGTGTCTTGATAAGTGTTTGGCCTCCAACAGAGACTGCTTTGAAGGTTTCTGAAGTTTTAACACGTAAGAATAAATGCACAATTTTTAATAAATAAATTCAGAGGGTTGTTTCAGTTCACCCTTGTATCTCTGAGTTGATACTTCATGGAAGGCCAGAAGAAACTTTAAGTTCTTGAATTGGTCTTTGGGTTATTCCTGAGAACAGCTTTCAAACATTTTAGAATTTCTTTAAACTTTTTAAAGATTTCTTTAAAAAATTATTTATTGTTTTAGTTTGTTGCTTCTCGAAGTGTCCTATGAATTTCTTTCTTTCTTTCTTTCTTTTCCCAAAACATGGTCTCACCCTGTCACCCAGGCTGGAGTGCAGTCATGCAATCATAGCTCATTGCAGCCTCCAGCTTCTGAGTTCTAGCAACCCTCTGCCTTCAGCGTCTCAGCTAGATAGGATGACAGGTGCATGCCATCACGCTGAAATACCTTTTAAAAAATGTCTGTAGAGAGGACTTGCTGTGTTGCCCAGGCGGGGCTCTAACAGCCAGCCTCAGCTGATACTTCCACCTCAGCCTCCCAAAATGCTGGGACTACAGGCACAAGCCACCACATCTGTCTAATTTGTAAAATTATTTTTATAGAGAAGGGATCTTGCTACTTTGCCTCGGCTGGTCTCAAGCAACCCTCTCTTCTCGGCCTCCCGGAGCATCTAAGGCATCCTGGCATGTATAAAGGTAAGGCTGACCTCAGTGGCTGTTCACTCCTGTCATTCCAACACTTTGGGAAGCTGTGGTGGGATGATGGCCTGAACCCAAAGGTTCTAGACCAGCCTGGGCAGCTTGGCGAGCTGTCATCTCCACCATAAACCAAAATATTACTGGGGCGTGGTGGCATGTGACTGTAGTCCCAGCGACTTGGGAGGCTGAGGTGGGAGGATCAGTTGAGCCCATCGGGTCGAGGCTGTGGTGAGCCATGACTGTGCCATTTCATTCCAGTTGGGCAACAGAGTGAGACTCCAATTCAAATATAAATAAGTAAATAAGTAAATGGGAGAAACAAATAAGCCTGAGAGATTCTCAGATGGGGTCTTGAGGCTTTATCCTTTCCCCACAATTCTAATGAGGCCAGTCGCTTCTGGAGACTAAATATTGCTGCCCCAAACTGACATTTCCTTACCAGGGGAAAAATGCAATCGTTGGGTTTGATCCTGCCCCCCCATTTCAGTGTGTTTTTTTCTTTGTATATTCTAAGAGTTGTGTGGCCATCACTACTATTTAATCACAGAGATACAGAAGAGAAAGCAAACGAAGCGGGAGGGGGAGACGCAAGAGGATGTGAGCTAAGGAGGGAGAAGGAGAGAGAAAGAGAGAGAGAGAGAGACAGATGGGAGAAAGAGAAGAGAAGGGAAGAGACAGAGAAAAAAGAGAGACAGAGAAGAGAGGAGAGACTGGCACAGAGAGCGGTAAATAAGCAAACAGGCAGCAAGCTCACCGACCCCCAGCCCCAGGCGAGACGTCCTTCTGGCTCTCTCTCTTCTTGTCTATATCTGCTTAAATGCAGGAGGGAAGAGGCACGGGTGGCTGGGAAGGGGCATTTGTGTGCCTGGGCTCTTCTGCCATCCCAGAGGGCCGCCGGCCGCCCAGTTGGTGATAGAGCCCATGAGCTTGTTGGATGTGTTCCCCACCGTGGTCCAGCCGGTGGGGGGCCATCGCCCCAGGTCAGTTATGTGGGTGACTCCTGTCTCCTGGGTTCTGAGCGGTCTCTTGGGTGGGGAATGGAACCCAGGACAGGTCAGACCGACCCAAGAAATGCAAGTCAACTCTGAGATGGGACCGCAGCATTGATGGCAAATGACACTGTCACGTTTTCATGTCTTGACACCATGAATTTGTGTCTGGGAAATCACCCCAATTCTATTGTTTGGGATCAAATGTCTACTCCTGACAGGGAGAGACAGACAGAGAGAGAGAGAGAGAGAGAGAGAGAGACATAGAGAGAGAGAGAGAGAGACAGAGAAAAGAGAGAGAGAGAGAGAGAGAGAGAGAGAGAGAGAGAGAGAGAGAGAGACAGGGAGAAAGAGAGAGAGAGAGAGACAGAGAGATAGATTGAAAAAGAGAGAGACAAAGACAGAGAGACCCAGAGAGAGAATGAGACAGGGAGAGAAAGAGAGATAAATGGAGAAACAAAGAGAGACGGAGAAAGACAGGGAGAGAGATTGAGACAGAGAGGTGGAGAAAAAGACAGAGAGACCCAGGCAGAAAGAGCCAGAGAGTGACACAGAGACAGAGTGAGAGACAGAGCGACACAAAACACATAGACTGAGACAGGGACAGAGAGAGCAAAAGAGAGAGACAGACGGGGGGGGAGAGAGACACCAAAAGCATCAGGGAGAGAGACAGATGGAGATAAAAAGAGAGGCACAGAGAGATAGAGAGACAGAAAGAAAGAGACACACAGAAAGAGACAGAAAAAGGCAGAAACAAAGCCAGTGAGACAGTGACAGAGAGAGACAGAGAGACATAGTGACAGAGACAGAGAGAGAAACAGAATGTGACAGAGAGATATATATAGGCAGAGAGACAGAGACAGAGAGACATAGACCTATACAGAGAGAGAGACAAAGAGACCACAGGGAAAGAGAGTGAGACAGAGAGACAGAGATAGAGAGTGATTTTTCTGTTTCTTTATGTGCCTATTTACTTTTTATGCTAGAGTTTCAGTCTGTCACTCAGGCTGGAGCGAAGTGGCATGATCATGACACACTGTAACCTTGATGTTCTGGACTCAAGCAATCCTCCCACCTCAGCCTCCCACAGAGCCTAGACTACGAGCACGTGCCACCTCACCAGGTTTTTTTTAATTTTAATTTTTTTTCAGTTTTTTGTGGAGATGGGCTATCACCAAGTTTCCCAGTCTAGTCTCAAAGTCCTGAGTTCAAGAGATCTTCCTTCCTCAGCCTCCCAAAGTGCTGGAATCACAGGCACGAGTCACCGTGCCCAGCCTGTTTGTTTTACGTTCAAAAGGCCACGTTTTCGTTTCCTGATTCTTCTTTTTTTAACATATTTTTTATTTTAAAATTGTACAGTTAAGGATTAGGTGTACAAATATGCATTGTGCAGGTACCCTTGTTGATGAGGTGTGCCCCCCGTCCCCAGACAGACATTGACTGTCGTTAATCCCACCTCCCTTCCCTTCCCTGCTCCCCCATAGTTTGCCACCACTCTCAATCCTTTTCTTATGGTATTACAATAGTTATTCAAGGTCCACTTAGGAGTGAGAACATGTGATACACAGATCTTTTTTTTCTGTGAGAGACCACTCAGTATTATAAACTCTAATTCCATGCAGGTTGCTGCGAAATTCATGACTTTGTTCTTTTTATGGTTGTGTAACATTCCATTGTGCCTATGTACCACATTTTAAAAATCCAGTTCCCTTTTGAGGGTCAGCATGGTTGGTTCCATGATCTTGCTATTGTGAACAATGCTGCGATAAACATACGTGTGCAGGTATCTTTTTTACAGAGTGATTTGAGTTCTTCAGGGTATATTCCCAGGAGGGGGATTGCAGAGTCATATGGAAGGTCGATTTTTAGAGCTTTTAGGAATCGCCACACTGATTTCCACAGAGGCTGCACCAGTTTACACTCCCACCAACAGTGTAGAAGTGTTCCCTTTTCGCCACACCCTCTCCAGCAACTGTTATTTTTTGAGTTATTGATAATGGCCATTCTGACTGGAGTTAGGTGGTTTCTCAGTGTAGTTTCAATTTGCATCTCCTTGATGATTAGTGAGGTTGAAGATTTCTTCATGTATCTGTTGGCCGCTCGTATGTATTCTTTTGAGAAGGGTCTGTTCATGTCTTTTGCCCACTTTGTAACGGGGTTGTTTGGTTTTTTCTCTTCAGCACATTTGAGTTCCCTGTAGATCCTAGATGTTAGGCCTTTGTCAGACATGGAGTTGGCAAATACTTTTTTCCAGTCTGTGGGCTGTCTCCCTGCTCTCTTGATGGTTTCTTTGGCTTTGCAGAAGCTTGCCAGTTTAATGAGGTCCCACTTGTCTATCTTATCTCTTATGGCCTGTGCATTTTGCGTTTTGCTCAGGAATTGGATGCCAGTTCCAACTTCCATAAGGGTGTGTCCTGCATTTTCTAAAGTTCTTATGGTTTGACGTTTTGCATTTAGGTCTCTGACCCATTTAGAGTCAGTTTTTGTGTATGGGGATAGATAGGGGTCTTATTTGAAGCTTCTGCATGTGGTCAGCCAATTTTCCCAGTACCATTTACTGAAAAGATTGTCCTCTCCCCAGTGGTGGGTGGTGGAGGCTTTGTCAAAGATGAGTCGGTTGAGAAACTGAGGTTTTGCTCCTGGAATCTCAATTCTATACCATTGGTCTATATGCTGGCTCTTGTACCAATACCAAGCTGTTTTGGTTATTGTAACTTTATAGTAAAGTTTAAAGTGTGGTAGTGTGATACCTCCATTCACAATAGCCACAAAAAATGAACTACCTTGGCATCTTCCTAACCAGAGATGTGAAGGATCTTCACAATGAAAACTACAAAACGCAGCTCAGAGAAATCACGATGACACAAACCAGCGGGAAAATATCCCATGCTCCTGGACGGGAAGAATTAACATTGTGAAGATGTCCACCTTACCCAAGGCAATCTACAGAGTTAATGCAATACCCATCAAATTGCCAGCAACATTCTTCTCAGATCTAGAAAAAACATTGCAGGAATTCATATGGAAACACAAACGACCAAGAATAGCCAGAACAACCTTTTCCTGACTCTTAAGTGGAGCACCTTTTTCTCTGTAAGAGTGATTGTCACTGGGGTCGAGTCACATATCATGAAAAATTACTTTTGTTCTGATGTGGCAGGGACCTTTGTAGCATTTCAGTTTTTCTCGTCTGAAATGATAAGTTCAGGCCAGGCACAGTGGCTCACGTCTATAATTCTAGCACTTTGGGAAGCCGATGAGAGAGGATCCCTTGTGCCCAGGAGTTCAACTCCCCTGGGCACATAGTGAGTCCACCATTTCTAGAAAAAGAATCAGAAAATTAGCTGGACACTGTGGTGTCTGGCTGTAGTCCCAACTACTTGCAAGGCTGAGACAGGAGGATCACCTGAGCCCAGAAAGAGTTGGAGGCTGCAGTGAGCTATGATCATATGACTGCATTCCAGTCCAGGTGGCAGAGCATGACTCTGATTCTACCCAAATAATAATAGCAATAATAATAAAGATATAGGCCCATTTGAGTGGAAGTATAAAGTAATATTTTTATTATCTTCACAGCCTTAAAAAAACATATAATTGCTTTATGCACATAATTGCTTTGTGTGTGTGTGTGTGTGTGTGTGTGTGTGTGTGTGACATAGACACCAAGTTTAATGGCCATCGACCTTGCTTAAAAAAATGCTGTCTTTCATTTGGCTGACTATTATAACTATCTCTTTAGCCAAAATTTCTAGATGTCGAATTCCTGGGTCAATTATGTGTCACTTATAGGGAAATCTCTTGATCTGTTTTGTCGAATTGTCCTCTAGGAATCACTATGTGACAAATTTGAGAGTGTCCATTTTTAAAGCAATGGAATAAAAATCATGTAAAATTATCTGCATGTCTAGGTAATTTATATTTACACATATGGATCTATGTGTGTAATACATATGTTATATAATTCATACAGAGACACGTGTGTGTATTAACATGTGTTATAACTTTTTATGCTTTAATCCACAAAATGTTGGAGATTTTTACACAGCTATTTTCCACCTCTCTTATTTCTCTTTCTGAACCCAAGATGTCGGGGCTGTGGTCAACCATGTTCATGGCACTGCAATCCAGCCTGGGACTGAGAGGCATCCCAGCCAAAGAAAAAAAGAATCTTCAAGACCAGGCACAGTGGATCATTGCAGCCACAGCACTTTGAGAGGCTATGGTGAGCCGTGATAGTGCCGCTGCACTCCAGCCTGGGAAACTGAGCGAGACCCCAACCCCCAAAATACGAATCTTCAAGACGAGGCACAGTGGCTCATGCTTGCATTCCCAACACTTTGAGAGGCTGTGTGAGCCGTGATTGTGCCACTGCACTCCAGCCTGGAGGACAGAATGAGACCCACTCACCCTTGATGCACCTCCACATACTGATTTCACCTGGTTCAGAAAACAAAACTAAGTTGCAAAGGATGGGAGCCAGGCACAGTGGCTCATGCTTGCAGTCCCCGCAATTTGGGAGGCCGAGGTGGGAGAATCCAAGGATCAAATCCCCACTCACCCTTGATGCACCTCCACACACAGATCTCTGGGCTGTCCTCTGCCCTGTCCTGTGGGCCTCAGCTTGGCTTTCCCCGGCTTTGAGAGAGTGTCTCAGTAGAGTGTCCCACCTGGGAAACTCTCGTTGATCACAGCTCTCCTAGAATGACAGGGTTAGCACAGAAGCAGTATACAATGCCCAAGGATTCACTGCACATGGATCAGTCAGCAACACATTTGCCCATTCAAAGACAAAGGCCTTGTCTCTGCACAGAATTCCCAGCACCGTGGTGGGAGATTTCAAGTCAATGAATTTTGAGGCTGGGCCTCCTGACTCTACTGTCTTGCCCAAGAAGCCCCTCCACACTCAAACCCAGACCCCACCACAGGTGACTCTGGGGTAACTTCTTCCTGTCTAGCGATTCTAAGTGGGTCAGTGTAGTCTGAGGCTTTTCTATCTCTCTGAATTAGATACTGTCTTGCTCTATCACCCAGGCTGGAGTGCAGAGGTGCAATCACATCTCACCACAGCCTCCAACTCCTGGGCTCAAGTGATCCTCCTCCCTAGGCCACCCAGGTGACTGAGACTTCAGGCCTGTGACACCCCATATGACCAATTTTTGAGACTTTCTTTTTGGCAGAGATAGTGTCTCCCTATTTTGTCCCCGCTGGTTTGAACTCCTGGCTTCACATCATCCTTCTGCCGCGTCGTGAGAGTGCAGGCATGGGCCACCACACCAGTTCCTCTGACTCTGTTGCTAACACTCACTTCGAAGGATTTGGGGCAGCCCACCCCACCCCCCCAGGCCTTGCGGAAATACTGATTTCACCCGGTTCAGAAAACAAAACTAAGTTGCAAAGGATGGGAGCCAGGCCTCGGACATATCCCCCGCTCAGACCCACCCAATATTAAAGTACGTTCTCTGAGGACCATTCTCACCTTACTGACATCCAGCATCCTCCCAGCATCCAAACGCTCAGCCTGGTGCAGTGAGATCACACCTTGATTGCTTGACAGCATGGGCCAAGTTTCAAGACCCTTTGTGGTAGGGAGGAAATGACTTCACAGGGGGCTGGCATGCCCATGTTTCACCTGAGAGCATCACTGTCTCCCGAGCCTTAGCCTCCCCAGGTGGCCAACCTGGAACAACACTCCAATTCCCAAATTTAGGAGATTAGGCAGATTGAGGAGGTAGGTTCACAACCCCATCCTGCACCTGGAAGGGCAGAGCCCTTGGCTTTCACAGACATGGGTGCCTGGTCCTGGGCTCCGGGAAGGTGCATGGTCATGGGGGGAGCGATCAGATCTATAGTGAAAGGCCCAACACTTCTGGTTCTTGGATGTATATAACCTCTCAGAGTATATTTCAGTCTTCTGAGATGAGCCGAATTGCTGTATTTGACTTACCTATTTTGCTAGATACTTGCGTTAAGGCGCGAATGTTGTTTTAAGCACGTGTTTTCAGTCACTTGGCATCACTACTGAGTTTCATAAATCAACACGTTTATCTTCTGTTGCAATGAGATTAAATATTTTCCAAGATTAAAATTCCATAAAGCAGCAAGCCAGGATCTGAACTTTGTCTGCCTCACTGCACATTTCACACTCGTCTGTTAGCTATTTTGTTTTTTGTTGTTGTAGAGACATTTTATCGCCAAGTTTGACATACACAAAAAGGAATTCATTCTGGTGGAGAGTCAGAGGATCTTAAGATCACTGCACCTTAAAGGAGGAAAGATTTGGTGTTTGCTGCTCTCAACCAACTTGGTTTGCAGACGTGAAAGGGAGGCTCAGCTGGGTTGTGACTTTGGCCAAGGTGAGGCGTCGTTGAACCCAGAACTCCCAGCAGAGTGTGCTTTCCACTCTGACATGGAGCACCTTGGGCTTAACACTAGTGTGGTGATGGCCAAAGTCTGCCAAGGTCACAAGAATTCTGTATGGGCAGTGTTCAATGTCTTTCCCCAACTCCCCTCCCCAACGATATTAACTCCCTTGAAGAAGATTGATATCAAAGCTACCTACAGCGTGGGAAATTTCAGATAGCCCCTACTGAGCTAGGAGGCATGAAATATCACTTCTGAGCTATTCCTGTCTACGAAAAGGTTTGTAAATACAATTTGTGTTTATGAAATAGAAAGGCACACTCACACGAGTCTCATCAGCATAAAAGGACTATGTTGAGCGTCAGCGTGGGCCCTTCCAACGTCTGTCTTTGTGAAAGCATGCTGCCGGCCTCTAGGAATCATCTATGTCCTTTTGCATATGCAGTCGCTTAACATTGGCCCAGATATCTCCCTGTGTTCTCCTAGTGATTTTAGTGACGAGGTAACATTTCTTTGAGAGTGTGTGCTTGTCCGTGTGTGTCCACAAACGTCTATTTTAAGGATCCACTAATATGAGACTTTTGGAAGCACTTGCTTGGAGCACAGAAGTTACTTTTCTGGGATTATTTCATTGAGGCAGATTGTTGAGAGTGGAACCAGACTCTCCTTTCATGGTGTTTTCTTGTTTCTTTTTAGAAAGCAGAATTTATTAAGAGGACAGAAAAGCTCCCACCGTGGGACGCGCCCGAGGGAGTTGCCCTGGTTGTCCAAAGACACCTGTGAATTGAATGCCACCTGGGAGGGGTGATCCCTCCCCAGTTTCCTTCTGAGCAGCGGTACCAGGCACCCCAGACACACAAGGCGCCATTTCTCTCACTGCTGAACTCCTGAATGTTTCCCTGCTGCTCTGTAGGCTGAGACTGTGGGTATAACTCGGTCCACATCCTTCCCCTGCATCTCCCTGGCTCTTTTCTTTCGACAGTAAGTCTTGTCGTGTAGGTTTCCTTCATTTTCAGACTTTCACAAACACAATTTTGGAAGTAGGTAGAGGAGCAAACAGAAGTGGAAGCTTTTCCCCTCACTTAATCTTTCGAATCTCCCAAGGGGTGGCGGAGGGTATATTACAGCAGAGGACACCAGGTCCTCAGAAGTACACAGGCCACTCAAGGTATCATGAAGGACAGAGGGTGAGAGATTCACATCGAGGACCTCTGATCGGATATCCACGGGATTCTCCACTGCACCATCATGAGACACCATTTTGTGCCCACACTGATCTCATACGTGGGGTGATCCTGGATTTAGATGATGATGGTGTAAGCAGGAGAAGATGAATACAGCCACCGGGCAGCAAGTGGGCACTAAGAATTTCTACTGAGCATTAGCCCTCCAGAATGCACTGAGAATGCACGCAGCCTTCAAGGCACCGCAGAGGTCAAGGCTACAGGTAATGATCCCCAAACAGCAGCCAAAAGTAAGGACCCAAGCCAGGTAGGATACAGCAAGATGCTACTTCACCAAGATATTTGGCCTTGTGTCCCTGCCCGCGGCACTGTACCCCTCCCCTCTGTTCAGTCGGCTTCATGAGGAGGCGGACTGGGTCCTGGGGACTTGGCAGCCCTTGCTGGCAGCTCTTTCTAGTCTTCTCGGCAAGAGGACCTTCCTCCGCAGAACTTCCCAGGAAGCAGGAGGCTTCACACGTCATCTCACTGACTCCCATTCAGGGCATCAAGGTGTTCTGCTCAATATCCCTCACTCAGTGTTTGCCGTCTGAGTGACTAGTTTTGCTATTGGTCTACATAGTGGGCTGAATTTGGAGGCGGTGACTGCTGACTGGGGTCTCCAGGGCCATAGCACCCCGTCAGGATAGCCCATTTTCAGGCACCCAGCACTGCCTGTCCGTGGAGCTCTCCGCCGGCAGCTCCGGGCCCTTCCTATAGGTTGCTGGTCCACTGCTCTGCCCAGGGCTCATTGTAGACCAGGCCAGCCTCCAGCCACGACTTCCTCATCTCTAAACTCTCCAGAGAACCCTGTTCTCATTCATTCCTACCTACTCTACCGTCCAGAGGAAAGTTTTCTCGGGGATAGACTCAGAGGACTGACGGGAGCAGTGAGAGTCATTCTGGAGAGGTCTTCAGGTTGCAAGGCTTCTGGTTGGCAGCCCTATCTCTTCACAGGGTCAGTGAGAAGAGGGCATCCGGTTTTGTGCAGAGTTGCATCTGAATTTGTCTTTCTTTGTGTGCCCAGCACCTACCGGAGGAGGTGCCTGATGGCAGCTTCCCCCTATCTTCTGCCTTGAAACTCAGGGCTCCCCACGGTCAAAATGCCCAGAAGGCACATTTTCACCTGCGGCCCGGGGCTTAACCCTTCACCGGTCTCCATCTCTCCTCTAGAGAGGCCAGGTGAGGGCTCAGGATGTAAGAACTGTGGATTTCAATCCTGGCTACACTGAAGCAGGGGCCCTTCTAAAACAGAGAGATAAGGGCCTTCCCAGAAGGGAATTATCATGTGTTGGAAAGAAAGTGACATGGTGCAGTCAGTGTCTGTGTGCTCATGAGTAACCCAGTGACAACCCTGTGCCATGAAATACCCAATCAAAAATGCAGGTTTCCACATAAGGGCGACAAAGGGGCTGAAATGCAACATAAGGCAATGCCCCGCTGCATTCGGGGCTCAGCCTTTGGATGTGAATGCTTTGGGTCAGGCCTGCACAAATCCATGCTGCTTCCTGGTGGAAATGCCTCAGTGTCGCGGCTCCCTCTGTAGAGGATCCTGCCGCCACACTTGCCAACCACCTGTGGAATCTGTTAGATTCAGGTGCCCAGGTCTCATTCTTAGCAAACAAACAAAAAGAATAATAACAATAACAACATTCTCATAGCATTGTTTTTATCGAGAAAGAAGTCACATGGTATAAAATCCGCTCTTTCAAAGTGTGCACTTCAGTGCTTTCTAGCCTATTATAACGTTTTCAACCATCCTCACGATCTAATTCCAGAGCATTTTGCACCCCCCTAATAAAACCCTACCTATTCACAGTCACAAGGGTCTTATTTGTTTGGGGTTGTTTCTAGGAAGATAAAAGTCCAGTAGTCAACCTCGTAGCAGAGAGGAGGCACGCACAAAACCATGGTGTAGACAAAATTCAGGGGAAGGGTTCACCCAGAGAGAGCCGCAAGTGTGTTCCTTTAGCAGCTGAAGCCTGGGCCCCAGAGGAGCCTCCTGGCCCTGCCTTTGGGCGAGCAGGCCCCCCGAACCAGGAGGGGTGAGGTCCCTGTCACGACCTTGCCTTTAGCCACGCCCCCGTCCTCAGCATGCCTGGGCGGAAGCTCTGCGGCCCCGGGCCTCCGGGAGGTGTGGCCCCACGCCCGGCTGGCGCATGCGTGCTGTGTGGGCCAATCAGCAAAGAGCCCGCGAAAGGCGGTCGCTCCCCTCGGGCCTGACGCGGGCCAAGGAGTGTCGTGCTCCTGAGTCAGAGGTCACCGATCGCAGAGGTCCCAGGAGGCGGCCGTCCAGGCATCTCAGGTGAGGCGCCGACGTGTGGGCGGGGGTGTTCAGAGGGTCCAGCCTCCCCTGGGGGGACGGGGCTGTGGGGGCAGGGCAGCCGGGGCCGACCTGGATCGACGTGAACTCACGTGTCTCGCGTCCCGACTCAGGAGACGCGGGCTGAGGGCTGAGGGCTGGCCAGGGCCAGCGCCAGGGAGCGCCCAACGGGGCCCAACCTGCGGGAGGGCCCCGGCAGGTTCTGCCTGAGTGTGGGAGGGGCGGCGTCTTCCCTGCTGCCCACTGAGTGCTGGGACATACGAATCGGGTGTCCTTCTGGGAATCCTGGAAGGCACGAGCGGACGGATTCAGGGCCCATGGAATTGACGGGAAAGACCTTGTCACCCCCCGGTGATTCCTCTGTCCGGCCGGGGTTCCCAGGGAGCAAGCGGGCAGTCCCCGACCCTGCCTATCCAAGACAGGGGCAGATGCATTCATGACGCAAGGAATTAGTGGAAAAGACACTGTGTCACGCCAGGGCGAGTCCTCTGACCAGCACGGGGTCCCCTGGGAACAAGCGGGCAGTCCCCACCCCTCCCCATCCGAGACAGGGACAGATGCATCCATGAGCCATGGAACTGGCGGGAAAGACGCTGTGTCGCCCAGGGTGGGTCCGCCCAGCCAGCACGGGGGTGAAGGATATCAGGAACACAGCGCTCGAAGGCAAAATGCCACATGGAAAACTCCAGGGAAATATGTTTGAAGGGCTCCTGAATGTATTTGTTTCTGTACATACGCTTAAGTGTGTCCACTCGTGGGCATCGCCTCCTGTTGAGGTCGACGTTAAAATCATCCATCCCTAGTCGTTCCGAATATCTTCTCACTGCGCATTAAGTGGTTTCTGTATTTTCTAGGGTCTTGTGAAAAAATACCCTTGGCATTTGACATAACGAGGTGTCACAGTACTCCATGTGCACCCATCTGGGGGGTTGGAGGCTATTTTGTAAAGGCAGCAGTGAAAGTCTTGGTCTGTCGCCCTTCACGCACATTTCCCACATAGGCGTCGTGCGGATTCTCAGCCCTTCTCTGTCATCCGTCAATTCCGCGTGGCTTGCAGATAGATCCATTAGAATCGGGACCAAAGGGCCTGACGCTTTGCACGTGCAATACGCAGGCATGTCTTCCATCTGGAAGGGGTGCTTGTGTTCTCCATGTGTCTTTCTAAGATTGCTGAACCCTCATTTAGACATGGATCTGCATCTACGGGCACAAAATGCTGTTTCGCGAGACTCTTTAACGAATTCCCCTTTTCGGTATCGCTTACACGAAGCAGGCTCTTCTGGCAGAGAGAAAAGGAACAGAGACGCGTCCATGGAGGCCACTGAGGACAACACTGAGCACACCCCGCAAGCACAACAGGAGGAAAGGTCTGGCGGTCGGTTGTTTAGAACCGTGCTATTTGTGCCACTGCTTAGCATTCACCGGCGCCCATCAATTCAGGCAAACACTGTCCTCTGTTGATTGGAGTCTCCGCTGAATAATATGTTGTACCTGCCTGTTCTCCAAGCAGATAAGTTTCTGAGTCGTTTACGCTCAGTCTTCCAGAATGGAGAGCTAGTACTCAGACCCCCGTGAAGGTGGCACATTTTCACCCTTCACTTCACAAGCGAGCCTTCCTGTAACAGTAACTTGTGTGCGTTTCTAGAGATCTGCTCGCTGATTATAAGACCCGTGTCTGGGTGAATGGGGGTGATACCCTCACTGAATTGACTTCTCGGGACCTCCGTGATATTGAGAGGAAATGGCAAGGAAACTGCTGTTCGGTACAGGGAACGTTTCCAGAAAATGTGTAGAGCACACATCCTCCTTTGCTTTTGGGAGGTAAAGAATGTCAGGGAGCTATCCTAGAAGTTACTTGCAAAGAGCTATTCGAAGATTGAGAGTAAACCAGTGCGGCTTTTTCAGATGACACGATTTCAGTTTCTGATGCCGTGGTATGAATCGTGCCAAGTCCGCTTACTTTGGAAACCATTTAATTTTTCAGTGTTTAGAAATGTGACCGTGTTCCACACCATGTGTTCCAGGATTATGCAGCTTGCGTGCCAATATTCTGAGAAGCTTCAGATGCTGCTTCAAGACTTGGTAAGAGCCATGCAGAAGACTGAGGGACAACAAGACTAAACAGCTGCAGGCTCTGGCTTTGCTGTAGACTCAGTCGATTGTGTCCAAGTCTCAGGTAAAATGAGTTCATGCAGAGATTCAAGAGAGAAGGTAGAGTACCAGAGCCCAGATGGCCAAGGTGGGTGGAAGCTGTGTGATGGGAGCCTGGATGTCCTCTCTGGATTGCGTCTGCCTCGAGTGAGACAGTTGGGTCATCAGTTAGAGACAGGGATGGGACGAGCCAGATGAGGAGGCAGGGGAGTGTCCCCTGAGAGCGGGCCAGGGGATGGACCAGGGGAATGCAATTGCCAAGCAGCTTTTGGGACCCATTTGGCCGCGTGTCAGAGCCATCACGAATTTCACGGTAGCCCCATGGATGGATTGTGGCAGAGCAGCCGGAGAGTGGGATTTCCTAGGCTGGGTTGTGCCCATTCTACTGCTGGAGGGAGCAGGGGGTGGCCCTGTATGCAAGGATGCAGGTCGGATGAATGGCCGTGGAATTGAAGTTAGGCCTGAGGGGAGTAAGTGCGTGGACCTGAGGAGCTGGGCAGTCGAAAGGGCTGCATTCCCTGGGAGTCAGGGACTGCTTGGCATCTGCGCTGCCGTGGTGAGGCAATGACCTGCCCATGCAGGGAGGGAGGGTTTGTGCTGGGAAAAGTCGAGACTCAGCGTGCTCAGTGGTAAGGGCCTCACCGTCTGAGGCCCAACTCTGGCCCTAGCAGCCACTCGCTGTGAAATCACGAGGGCGGTACTCATCCTTGTGCCTCCACTTCCTTTCCTGTGGAACGGAACCTATTGCCTGCATACCTCTAGCTGGGTGCACTGTCCCATGCCTGTTGTCCGAGGTCCTCCAGAGGCTGAGGCAGAAACGTCGCTCGAGCCCAGAAGTCCTAGGACAGCCTGGGCACGTGGCAAGACCCCATCAGAAAAGAAGAATGAATCCCCAGCAATTCAGAAGAGCCCGTAACTCAGAGTTGTTTTGAGCATGAGAGCGTTCTTGTAATTGAAATGTTCAGAAATGTACTGGACACATGGTTTTGCACCACTGCTATCCATATGTGATGTAGACAGTTACGGGGAACGGTGGGATCTAAGGAGAACTCTGGGAGTGAACGCCAAGAGATGAGAGGCTGACATCAGTGTAGGGGACGAGGGCAAAGAGTGGAAAGGCCAGCGGTGCTGGGAGTTTCAGCTGTGCACACGCTGAGATGAGCAAGGACTGATTCCTGCTGACACGATTGGCAAGCAGGGGGAGTCTTACTACATTTCTGTAGTAAGGGGGGATCATTTTATAGAGCTTCCCCACTCGTGGTGCGTCGTTCATACAAGGCCATCCGTGAATTTCACATCACGAATGAAGTCATGTATCTTGAATATTCACAAGTGGAAACTTCCCTACTCAGTGAACAACTAAGAGGATGAATAACTTCATTTAGGATATTAGTGGTGAGCACAGTCATTTAAAATGGATCATAAAACTGTTAACCAGAAGGTGTACCTCAGTACTGAGTTCAAGACTCTTCCTTTACAGCGATGTAGAGTTCGTGCTTTTGAAATATTAAAATTTACCCAATTTTGGCCGCGTTTTTGTTTCCTTATTCCAGGGTAAGATTCACAAGGAAGTGAACAATTTGCTACAAGCCGTGTCTGCGGTGATGGAGAAACAGCAAGAAATTTACACCTTATGTGAGCAGTTCAAAGAGGTCTGTTGTGTTGCGTGACAAAATACATTCTTCAAAGCTACAGCGTACACTGCCTGGTTTTCACTAAGTTCATGGGAAAGACACTCTGGGGATAAATTTTGAGTTAGAAATGATTTTCAGTTGGATTTTTTCACTCCGGATTTCATGGAATGGGCAAATATTTTTCCATTTTTAGACTTCGCGAATAGTTTAGTGGGGACTGTTTAAGATAGGAAAAGATAGATCAGAAATGTCTTCTAGCAGTGTACACAGTATGTCCCAGATTGTTCCTTTGATACCACATGAATGAAGGTTGGCATGTTCCACAGCCAGCCCTTCGGAGGTCGGCGATAAAGATGTCACAGAAACAAAGCTTCTAAATCCTTTCTGGTTGCCTCTTCCTTGTCTTCCACAGTTTCGGTGGCATAGGAAGAAGCAAGTGGAAATCTGGAGCATCTCTTTCATTTCTAATGGGCTCTATATGTGTTTTTTGGTCCCATTTGCTTTCAAAACGACTAGTGACTAACAATAGTTTTATAGGCCAACAGTTAATCATAAGAGATGGCAGCCCAGCTCAGTAAACCGCATACAAAAGCCAGCGGCGTCTGAACACTCTAGATGTTGACAAGTACCTTCCGTCACCGTTGCATATTAGCTGTTTGTTGTCAGTGACAATGACCTCTTCCTCATACACATCCCTCCTTTCAGGATTCAGGTGGAATTCCACCTTTCAGGTGGAATCCTTTTGAGGAGGCATTATTTTCAGTAATCCGCGCTAAATACATGTTCGAAGGTCACTTGCAGAGGGACCGAGATGGCTTAAATACACTGAGAAAGGAGATTGGAAGGAAGACGCCTGGGAAAACGTGAAATTATGTCTATGCGCAACAGAGATTTAGATAGTGCTGGCAAGCAGACATCATGCTGCTTTCATGTTTCCTAGAAACCATTCATTAAGTGGTGTGAAGATTTGCACGAAACACTTTTTTCTAAATGTCATTGCTAAATGTGACTGCCTAGAGGAGGAAGTGTGGCGTGAACTTTGAGTCCTCCACGTCCTTTCTCCTTCCCACCCCGTGAACTGTCGCTAGACCCCAGAGTTTTCACCTCTGCAGTGGGATTTGCGTGGTTTCCTTCCCATTGCTGCTGCTGCTGCTGCTGTCCTGGGTCAGGACCTCAGCCTCCTTGCTGGTGCCACTCAACTTTTCTCTCCATCCTCCCGCTTCTCTGATCCGTCCCTCTAGGTCTGCAATGTTCTCTTCCGGCCACACAGCCCTTCCCTCTTCCCGACCTGTCAGTGGATTCCCCATCTAAATTCTTGGAAACTCCGAGACCCTCCCCTGCAACAGCCATCTTTAGAGCTCCCTTTACTCTGTTCTTTCCTTCCACCCACTGGGAATATGGCTTTCTCTGCAGTAACTCACGAGAACTCCTGTCATTTGCTTGTGCTCTGCCCTGGGAATGCTGTAAATGGCTTTTTCTTCACCCACTGAAATCCAAGGATTTTTGCCACCTCAGTGGACATCACCCTCCATTTTCATGCGCGTACATGAGTGACTTGCCCTTCCACACCTATTTTAAAACGTTAATATTGTGTCTGTTTGTAGGGTGGCTCATGTCACAGCATTAAGGCAGAGATCATGTATGTCTTTTTCCATGCCTCCAAGCTCTTTCAGTAGTAGGAATGACTTTGCTATTTGTTGAAGACAGAGGATAGATTTAAAATGTCCCAATAGAGGAAGAACATAATTGAAGGCTTCTCCTCCCTTGAAGAGTTCATACACGAGGGTGCTTCCTTTCCTCTGGAAGTTACGGCCCACAGATTATTCATGACAATAAATCGGTCATTTCTTGGTGAAAAGGGGTTGTATTTATTGAGCCAGGACTGCCAGTCCTTTTCTGTGCTTGCTCCATCTTGAGCTTTGCTGTTCGCCATGCCGTGTATTCAAGAAAAGACTGTGACTGGCGTACCAGTTCAAATCAGATTTCACTCCAATCTGGCATTGCAAAAGGATAATTGGGTCGCTGGAAATACCCGTAAGATTTAGGATTTTAAGCTGGGGATTAATGATAAGCATTTTCCAGTGCTGAAGGTGGTGTCTTTTGACATTTGATTCCCCACGTTTCAAATGTGGCCTGACACGTGGCGGTCTGTAGCTGAACTAGACTTTTTGTTTGGGGCTTCCAGGACTTGAAGGGGAAACAACAAGGTGTTCCTGGTGGTGCACAGAAGGAACTTTAGAAACCAGGGACTACGAGGCAAGAAAACTCTCGGTTGGCAACTGTAAGTAGTGCATACTTAGTATTAGAAACTAAAGGTTGTTGTGAGCACTGGATTCTTTTCTCAGCAGAAATGTGTATAACAGTCATCTGTGCTTCCTTTTTTGAGACAGCAGCAGCAAGAGTTGCCACGTATTCGAATGTTTCTTGACTCTCTGTTACTCTGAAGAAAGAGCTTGAACCAAAGTTCTAGGATACAAGCCGGGCATTAGCTACACGAAACCACGTTCCAGTGTTCAATACAGTTCTGGTCTAAAGAAGTATGTGTTCCTTCTCTTTTGTTTGTTTGCTAAATACAAGGCCTCGTTTCCAGGAACTGCAGGATGATCCCTAAACAGTTATTTGAGTACCGGTCGTTGCACTGTATACACTGTCCATTAAGTTCTGGCAGTAAAGATGTGTTTATCAGAGGCTGGCCTCAGTGGATCTGTCTTCATCTGAAACGGGCAAAAGCACAGGCATGGGCGGTCACATTTTTCTCCCTTAAGGGGAAATATGCGAAAGGACCAGACCTATCTCATCTGCGCACCCTTTTGCTTTTACTCCCGAGGTTAGAGTCAATTCCGATGAAAGTATGACTTTAAGAGAAAATCTGCTCGATGCCTCATCAGAATTGTTAAAATAGCTTACGTGTGTGTTCCTGCAAAATTTACACAGTGGAAATCATGAAGACATCTGAGCAGTTTCTAGAAATGTCACTGCCGACTGTGTGTTTGTGAAGAAGTCATCTCCACAAAGGCATCAAAACGCCATTCTCTTGGTTTTGATTCGCCAATAAGGGACACTCGTCCTTAGCATTTAATGAAAGTATTTCAGTCACATTCTTGTACATTGAATCACTTACAGTGAGCATTCTTTCCCATCTGTCGAACGGCAAAGTGTCCAGAGTGCTTATCTGCAAGTTAAACATTCAGTGAGGGCATGGAGGTTTAAATGTACAGGCGTCTGAGGTGTCGCATCACGCATCCGCCTGGCTTTCCTTTGCAATGTCCATTTATGACATGTAACAACGCACCAAACCGTTATTTTGAAACTATGTATGCAATACATGCGAAATACCTTTGGAATGTATCTAGGACAAGTCTGTGAAATGAACTGCTTGGCTGAGTTACTGATTTTGCTTTCATGAATCATTCAAAACAAAACGCTCCCGCTGTGAGGAGGAGTGACTTCCTTTCATTTTCTCCGTTTGCTGGTCCTTTTACTTGGCCTCTATGTTGCCCCCTTCCCTTTTTGAAGGTTTTCCCAAACAAATCTGTACAGATTCCCCTTTTCCACCTGCAACAGCTTATCCAGGAATACGTGGGTCCCCCACAGTGATCCGACATTTGAGCTTGTGGGGAGATTCCAGGTTGCAAATTTGGCATTTTGTCAAGAATTTGCCCTTCGAAGCCAAAACATGTGTTGGTAGAAAAGTGCAGGTATTACCTCAGTGTCTAAGACGGTCCAGATCGAGAAGCTTTGTCTGCAGTGACAGAGGCCAAATAAGAAAGGACCTGGTGAGAGTGAGAGTATTCCTGCCGAGGTGTCTGAAGGGTTTTGTGCTCCAGTTAAGAGAATCAGGACACAATGTGCTTAGTGTCGGTGCAGGTGCCATTCTTGCCGTCCTCTTCCTACGTCCAACGAGCCGATGTGGACTTGAAATGTCTCTGGGTGATACTGTAGAGGAAAGAAAGGTTTTGCCCTCAAAAAATTATGAGGGGTGAGTATGTGTATAGACATTTAGGTATATATATATATATAATGATATAATACACACATATACGCATACATATTTAGGCATACACACATACGTAGGCACAGACATGTGTATAGGCATTTATACGTCGCCATACGTAGACATCTATGGATATGTGTGTGTGGATGTATGCGAATGTGTATGTATTCACTCTTCATCACAGTTTTCAGGTGACAACAAGGAGATCAGAAGTAGACATTTGTCATCTGTGCCCTGACCACCTGTCCCTGCCCCAGCCGTCCCTCCCAACAACGTCAGACTCCAGGGTGGCACCTTTTTTGAGTCTGTGAACTTCCTTTGATGCCTCATCACCCGAATGGCATAGATGACAACACGGTTCACTCTTGACTATCCAGTTTTAGCAACGAATATTCTTACCTGCCACCTGTGCTGCAGCCACCGTTCAACTTTTTATAAGCAGAAGATATAATATATAGTTTTCTTGATGACGAAGATGAAACTCAAAATGCCTGAAACTAACCACCCTTAACTGTGAAGACTAAATTTATTCCAAGAAATGGCAAGTCCCTTATCTTGTTTAGTTTTTTCTTTTAGAAAATTTGCTTTTCATGGTTCTTGTTCTCCTTTTTTAATGTTAAAAAAACTTTCATTTGGAGATAATTGTCTGCCTTTAGAATCATTGCAGGAAACAAAAGCTTCCCCAAACCCCCTCATACCCTTTAACGAGATTCACCTAATGTGAACATTCTACCCCGCTTGCTTCATCCTTTTTTTAAGAGATTTGGGTTACACCTCCGAGTTAGGTCAAGTTCAAGCGGTCACGGTGCAGGTAACGTTTGGGCCTCTCTGTGGTCCTGACTCTGCCTGATTCAGATAACACCGCTATTGATGTTATGTGGCCGTACCCCGTCTCTCCTGGCTGTTTCGGGCTGCTGCGAATCCCTTTCTTACAGCATTGTGGTAAACGTTCAGCATCGACTACGAGTGGGACCGTAACATGTATCTTTTCCTAAGTGCAAATCGCAGAAAACTTTAGTCAGCCCTTTTAAGTCGTAGCTGGTCAACTGAAGAATGTATGCCCGACAGCAAACCCCTTCTTTTTAACATGGCTGACATCAGGAAGGTCTCGTCTTCTCCTGTGGTTTCACGCCGCAGTTGCCGTAGTTCAAGCCACGGCCTCAAGCAGGGTCACCATCTCACACGCTGACTTGTAGCCATCCCTCAGTGTGGCTGGAAGCCTTCATGTCCCGAATTGTTACACGCCGCAGTTGCAGTAGTTCAAGCCACGGCCTCAAGCAGGGTCACCATCTCACATGCTGACGTGTAGCCATCCCCTCAGTGTGGCTGGAAGCCTTCATGTCCCAAATTGTTACGTAAGCCTTCCGAGTCTGAGAGGGACACTTTCCGATTTCCCACGGGCACAGAGAATACTGTTTGGCCTAGAGCGGCTCACGCTCTTGTCCTCAGGATTGCAAGTTGTGTCTCTGGTCTTGCTTCTCCTGATTGCAGAGGTCGTTCTTCTTGACCCCCGATTACACCGGGGAAACTCCATGTGGAAGTTGTCATGAGGTTTCATCGCAGAAATGACAGGACAAATCTGCAGGACTCACTCCCGTGTTCCGTTCAGAGACAAGCCCTTGTGGGAGTCCACTGGCCCCCGCCAAGGGGAATCCCCTCATTCAGGTTCCCGACTGCTTCTCCTCCTCTTCCCCTGGGCGGCGAGCCAGTCCCGAAGCTTGTGAACCGGAACAGGTGCTTGCTGACAGGAAGTCTTACAGATAGGAGAATGAAGGCGTCTTGAAGTCTGCCACCACAAAGCGCCGACCGTGTCCTTGTAACGAGGATGCAGTGAACTTTAGAGACAAGAGAGACCTGTACAGGGTGAAAGGGCCATCCTTCTGAAGTCGCTGCTAGTTCCCTTCTGGTCCCCAACGTCAACCGAGATCCTCACGTACCTCTCTGAAAAGAGTACCTTTGGGAGTACTTTGTATATTGGACCCTCGCTCCATATGCAGAGGGGTCCCTGAAGCCTCGTGGGTCCTTTCCCTGCTTAGTGCACTTTGCAGCAAGAGGAGGAGAACAGGTTTGGCCGAGCAGAGCAGAGACTCGAGTCCTTGGTCAGTCATCAGGAAGGGAAGAGCCAGGGGTTACTGCCAAGGGACCGGGAGGGGAGAAATGGGCAATCGACCTGTGGGCATCGAGGGAGACTTTGTCCATCAGGCTCCTCCGTGTCTGCTCTTTGCTTCGTTCTTCTTCTTGGGCTGGCAGCACACAAGTTCCAGAAATCTGAAGCTGTGCACATAGCTTGGGGGTACTACAGACGGCTGTGTTGAGTATGCCCCTGCTGTTCCTGTGTGTAGGACTTCCTAGGACCTGTGTGGCGAGGATGAGGTCCCAGGCAGGGCCACCCATCCCCTGCTCTGGTCAGTGCTCCCTGACACAATCAGGGTTTCTCTGAATTTACCAGGTTTCTCGGAATTTGCCCCATGTTGCTTCTGGGGCCCGGCCGATGAGGACCCCGAGACTCAGGCAAAATGACTACCTGAGGACACACAGATGCTCAGATTCCAGGGTCCCCCGAACTTCCTGGCCCTCAGTTTCGTCTGGGGAGTGGCGGGATTGACAGAAGTGATTGTGGGGGACCCTCCCAGCCCCCCCCCGATGCCCACAGTCTGCCTCTCATCCAGCTTTCCCGACGCCACCGGGATGCCTCCTCCGTGCCTCCCCGCCGTTTCTTTGGCTGTACAAAAGCGATTGATTCCCCGAATCAAGAAACAAGTTACAGGAACAGGAGAGAGGCCCTGGAAAGTCGGACAACCGACGGAAAAGGAGGCCTGGGGGCCTGGGAGGGGAGGGGGGACCGCAAGGTGCATCCCATGAAAGCCCATGCAGGGCAGGTGGCCGGGGGTCAGCAGCTTCCACGAGCCTGTTTTCTTCTGTGGCACGGCCGTCGGCCTGGGAATCTGCTCATGGCTGGGACGGGGGGGGGCAGAGCCCTGAGGCTGGCTTGCTTGGGTGTGGTTGTGTAGACGCTGCAAGCCACAAGTTCCCAGGAAGGCTGGAGGGTCCAGGTCCGGGGGGCAGTGTAGGCATGTCCTGGGGGAAACACAGACAGGTGGGCAGCTGGCTGCACAGAGAGTGTGCAGGAGGGCAAGGGCGGAGTCCTCTTGGGAGGGGCTGGCAGACCAGGATGGCGGGAGGAGAGATCAGCCCCTGCGTGATGCCCACCTTTGTTAGAAGGGTTGTTTCCCATCCACGTCCGGGAAAGGAATCTCTTCTCTGGTCATCAGAGCCTGAGCAAAGGAGGGGGCGTGGCCTCTCCATGAAGGAGGCCGGGCCTCCTGCTGGAACGAGTGCTGCTTTGACTTCCTGTCACAGTCCTGTGTTCAGTGGAGCGGAACCCCTCCATTCCTCATCCCTGCCCCTAGGTTTTTATTCTTCTGCATCCAGTTCTAACCAAGAAGCGCTTAGGAATTTTTTTGAAATGCCTTTCAAATGTGTCACTGTCCACACGTCCTTCCCCCAACCGGTCCTTCTGCTTCTTTCTAACCCAGGCAGCTTGCGGCTTACTCTGGGCTGTCAAGGAGGCACTATATGTGTATCCAGTTGCTGA
This sequence comes from Cephalopachus bancanus, assembly GCA_027257055.1. Classification (NCBI taxonomy): domain Eukaryota; kingdom Metazoa; phylum Chordata; class Mammalia; order Primates; family Tarsiidae; genus Cephalopachus; species Cephalopachus bancanus. Next base: position 564,298 of record JAPVLO010000870.1, read on the forward strand.
TTTGGGGAAATGGACGGTCTCCTGGGGCTTGTTCTGTTGGGCGTCAGACGCTAATCCCGTCCCCTTGGGTTCAATCCGGACAGCACCCAGTGATCTCCAAGCTCGTCCTGGGAGACACCTCAGTCGGCAGCAGGCAGATCTGCATGGCGGTACCAGCCCGGCGGCTCCACTGAGGGTGACCCTAGAAGCCGTGGGTCCGTGTGACCTCTTGGAGGAATTGGGGCGGAATGAGGAGCATTTAATATGAGACAGTCCTAGGCTTGCAAGTTGCTAACAGGAGAGCCTTGCCTCGGAAAGCAGCAGACTTCATGAGTCTCAAGCCAGGCCCCTCGAATGGCGGCCCCACCACAAATGGACAAGTGACTTTCCTAGGGTGACATGGCTGCATAATGGGGGCTCAGGAGCAGAGCGTGGAGCCTTTGCCTCTGTCCCTTACACCACCCTCACGCAGACCTCCTCAAGGCTAGCCCACCAGAGAGTCTGGCGCCTGAACGTTATGCTTGAAAGGGAAAATGAGGCGCCTAGGAACGCTCTGCAAAGTCAGAACGCCGTCTGGGTTGGGAACGAATGTGGGCCTCTCTGTGCACTTTGGCCACGCTTTCCAAGCAGAAGTCAGGGTGTGTGTGTGTTCTGGGAACGTGGGCCATCAGCTATGAGTGATCAGATCTACAGTGAAAAGTCCAACACTTCCGGGTCTTGGATGTATATTAGCTCTCAGAGTATATTTCATTCTTCTGAGATTAGCCAAATGATTGCGTCTGACTTACCTAGTGTGTTATATACTCGCCTTAACGTTCGAATGTTGCTCAAACCACGTGTTTTCAGTCACTTGGCATCACTACCGAGTTTCATAAATCAACACGTGTACCTTCTGTTACAGCGAGATTAAATATTTTCTAAGAGTCTAGTTCCAGAAAGCAGTAAGTCAGGATCTGAACCTTCTCTGCCTCACTGCACATTTCACACTCACCTGTTAGCTATTTTTGTGGTTTTTGCTGCTGCAGATTTATTTCACTGCCAGGTGTGTCACACACAAAAAGGAATTCATTTTGGTGGAGAGTCGGAGGATCATAAGATCACTGCACCTTCAAGTACGAAGGACTTTGGTGTTTGCTGCTCTCAACCAACTTGGTTTGCAGAGGTGAAAGGGAGGCCCAGCTGGGCAGTGGCTTTGGCCGAGGTCCTGCGGCATTGAACCCAGGACTCCTAGCAGAGTGTGATTTCCACTCTGACGTGGAGCGCCTTGAGCCTAACACTAGTGGGGTGATGGCCAAAGCCTGCCAGGTCACAAGAATCCTGTGTGGACAATGTTTAATGTCTTTCCCCGACTCCCCTCCCCAATGATGTTAACTCCCTTTAAGAGTGTTGGTATCATTACTACCTACTGCGTGAGCAGTAACAGATGACCTCCAGGGAGCTGGGAGGCATGAAATATCACTTCTGAGAGATTCCTGCCTACGAAAATGCTTGTAAAAGCAACTTGTGTGTATGAGAAGAAATGCACACACAGACGAGTCTCGTCAGCATGACAGTCAGTGCGTGCACCTCCAACGTCTGTCATTGTGAAAACACGCGCCCGGGCTCTAGGAATATATATGTTTCCTTTTGCATATGCAGCCGCTTAACATTGGCACAGATATTTCCCCGTGTTCTTTTAGTGATTTTAGCGGTCAGGTAACATTTCCTTGGGAGTGTGTGCATGTATGTGCGTTTCCACAAACATCTATTTTAAGGACGCACTAGTTGGAGACTTTTGGAAGCACTTGCTCAACTTTGCACGGTTTACTTTTCTGGGATTATTTCATTCCGTCAGATTATTGAGACTGGAAATAGACTCTCCTTTTTGTCTCAGTACACCTGTCATGGTGTTTTCTTTTTCGTTTTAGAAAGCAGGATTTATTAAGAGGACAGAAGAGTTCCCACAGTGCGACGGGCCCCAGGGGGTTGCCCTGCTTTTCAAAAGACAGCTGCGAATTGAATGCCATCCGGGATGGATGATACATCCCCTGATTTCCTTCTGAGCCGCGGTACCAGGCACGCAAATTGCCATTTCTCTCACGGCTGATCTTCTGAATGGTTCCCTGCTGGTCTGTCAGTTGAGACTGTGGGTATAACTCGGTCCACATCCATTCCCTGCATCTCCCTGGCTCCTTTCTTTCTACAGTAGGACTGGTAGTGTAGGTTTCCTTCATTTGCAGACTGTCCCAAACACATTTTTGGAACTAGGCAGAGGAGCAACCGTAAGTGGAAGCTTTTCCTCTCACTTGATCTTTCTTACCTCCCAAGGGGTGGTGGAGGGTGGCTGAGGACAGCAGGTCCTCGGGAGTAAACAAGCTACCGAAGGTATCCTGAAGGACAGAGGGTGGCAGGCTCACATAGAGGACCTCTGACTGGATAGCCACGGTTTTCTCCAAAGCACCATCATGAGACACCGTTTTGTGGACACACTGAGCTCATACATGGGGTGAGCCCGGGTTTAGACGATAATGCTGTGAGCAGGTGAAAATAAATACAGCCACTGGGCAACTATTGGGCACTAAGGATTTCTACTGAGGACTATACTCCCAGAATGCATGCAACCTTCACAGGCGCCGCAGAGGATGAGGCTATGTGTAATGATCCCCAAGCAGCAGCCCAAAGTAAGGATCCAAGCCAGATAGGACTCACAAAGACCTACTTCACCAAGATATGGGGCCTTGCATTCCTGCCCGTTGCACTGTCCCCACTACCCCCGTTCAGACAGCTTCAGGAGGAGTTAGGCTGACTGGGTCCTAGTCTGCTCAGCAGGAGGACATTCCTCCTCAGAATTTTCCTGGAAGCAGAAGGCTTCACACATCATCTCACTGACTCCCACTCAGGGCACCAAGATCTTATGCTCGATGTCCTTCCACACTCAGTGTCTGCCCTCTGAGCAATTAATTGTGCTATTGGTCTGCATAGTGGGATGTATTTAGAGGCGGTCTCCAGGGCCACAGCCTCCAGTCAGGGTTGCCCATTTCCAGGCACCAGAAGGGTGTGGAGCTCTCCGCATGATGCTCAGGACCCTTCCCAAAAGTAGCTGGTTCCCTGCTCTGGCCAGGGCTTGTTGTAGCCCAGGCCAGTCTCCAACCACAACTGCAACTTCCTCCCCTCTAAACTCTCCAGCAAACCCTGTTCTCATTCATCCCAACCTATCTCAGAGATAAACAATTTCATCCAAGAATAAGTTACCCAGCTAAGCTAAGCTTCATCAGTTAAGGAGAATTAAAATCTTTCCCAGACATTCAATCCCTAAGAACTTATGCTGCCTCTAGACCAGTTCTACAAGAAACACTTCAGAAAGCATTAAGCACAGATGAAAGGGGAAAAGAACGACAATGTTCTTCCCAGAAGTTGAGGAAAAAGATTGAAAACACACATGAATCAACCCCCCAAATCAAAAGAAAGACAGCAAACAAACAGGAACAACTACAACAACTCTATAAGCATCTCGTGACAGGGATAAACTCTCACATTTCAATAATTATGTGAATGGACCAAATGCACCACTGAGAAGACATAGAATGGCAAAATGGATAAAATATGATGAGGCAACAATATATTATCTCCAAAAGACTCATCTCACCAGCAAGAACACTCACGGACTCAAAGTAAGAGGCTGGGAAGCCAAATTTCAGGCAAACAGAACACAAGAGAAAGCAGGAGTTGCAATCTTTATATCGGACAAAACACCCTTTAAGCTATCAAAAATTAAAAGTGATGCAGAAGGTCACTATATAATGATGGAAGGCTCAATCCATCAACAAGAAATATCCATCCTAAACATATATGCACCCAACACAGGAGCACCAACTTTCGTAAAGCAGCTTCTAGACAAACTTTAAAAAGATATTGACTCTAACTCTATCATAGCTGGGGACTTAAATTCCCCACTCACAACCCTAGACAGGTCATCAAGACAAAGACTCAGCTAGGAGTTCCGGAACCTCAATGTGACTCCTGACCAAAGGGACTTAATTGATACCTAAAGAACACTGCACCCAATGACCACAGAATATGCATTCTACTCATCACCACATGGAATGCACTCTAAGATTGACCATATCGTTGGCCATCAATTAAACATAAACAAAATTCATAACATTGAAATTCTGCCCGGTACTTTCTCAGACCACAGTGGAATAAAAATAAATATCAGCACCAACAAAGTTACTCCAAACCCCACAAAGACATGGACACTAAACCGCACGATGCTAAGCAACTCCTGGGTCAACATAAAAATGAAAACAGCGATTAAAAGATACCTGGAAACAAAAGAAAATGAAGAAACATCTTTCAAATCCTGTGGGATGCCATGAAACCAGTAGTAAGAAGGGTGTTCATATTGCTACAAATACGCATGAAGAAAATGGAAAGATCGCAGTTAACAAACGAACAGGCCAACTAAGGAAGCTGGAAAAGCAAGGCCACCAAAATCCTAGCTTCACCAGAAGAATGCAGATCACCGAAACAAAAGCCCAAATCCAGGGCATAGAAGACAAAAAGATAATACAAAAAAAAAAAAAAGAATCAGTGAAACAAAAAGCTGGTTCTTTGAAAGGATAAACAAGATTGATGGTCCCCTAGATAGACTGAACAAGAAAAAGAGAGAAAAGCCCATATAGACACAATCAGAAGCAGAAGAGATGAAGTCAAAACTGACCCTGAAAATGCAAGAGATTATCAGAGACTACTATGCACTCTTGTATGGAAACAAACTTGAAGACTTAAAGGAAATGGAGAACTTTCTGACAGCACACAACCTCCCCAGGTTGAAACAAGAAGAAATGGAGACCTTCAATAGAACAATAACAATCCAGGAAATTGACTATGTCATAAGAAAACTACCTATAAAATAAAGCCCTGGGCCAGATGGCCTTCCAGCAGAATTCTACAAAACATACAAGGAGGAACTGGTACCAATCCTATTGGCAGTGTTCCAGGCGATAGAGAAAGATGGAACTCTCCTCAAATCATTTTATGAAGCTAACATCACATCGATAGCCAAGCTAGGTAAAGATCTAACAAAGAAAGAGAACTACAGGCCAATATTCTTGATGAACATAGATGCTCAAATTCCTAGGATCCTAGCAAACCAGATTCAACAACACACATCAGAAATGATCCACCACAACCAAGTAGGCTTCATCCCTGGGTTGCAAAGCTGGTTAAACATTCGTAAGACCATAAACATAATTAAATACATCAAGAGACGTCAAAACGAAACCATGTGATTATATGATTAGATGCAGGAAAAAACTTTGAAGAAATCCCCACCCATTCTTGATAAAAGCTCTTGAACATTAGGCATACGTGGAACATACCTCAAAGTAGTAAGAGCCATCTACAAGAAACCCACAGTCAGCATAATGCTAAACAGACAAAAATTGGAAGCATTCCCCTGAAGACTGGAAGGAGACAAGGGTGCCCACTCTCACTCCCCCTTGTCCAACATCGTTTTGGAAGTTCTAGCTAGAGCAATAAGGGAAGAGAAGGTTATCAGGGGCATCCAAATAGGAAAAGAGGAAATCAAGTTATGCCTCTTTGCAGATGACATGATTCTATACCTCGAAAACCCAAGAGAATCTGCCAAAAAACTCCTTACGCTGATAAAAGACTTTGGCCAATTTTCAGGATATAAAATAAATGTGCAAAAAGACAATTGCATTTCTATACACCAGTAATAAACCAACAGAAAAGCAAATGAAAAGCACAGTTCCATTCACAAGAGCCACACAATAAAATGAAATACCGTGGCAGCTTCCTAACCAGAGACGTGAAAGACCCTTACAATGAAAACTGCAGAAGACTGCTCAAAGAAATCAAAGGTGACACAGACAAGCGGAAATATATTCCATGCTCATGAATTGGAAGAATCAACACTGTTAAGATGTCAATTCTACCTAAGGCAATCTACAGATTTAATAACACCCACCCAATTGCCAGCAAGCATTTTCCTCTGGCGTAGAAACAACAATAAAGGAATTCATATGGAAGCATACATGAACACGGATAACCGAAACCATCCTCGGCAAAAATAACAAAGCAGGAGGTATTACACTCTCAGACTTTAAACTTTTGTATAAATCTGCAATAATCAAAGCAGCCTGGTATTGATACAAGAACAGGCATATAGACCAATGGAATAGAATTGAGATTCCAGAAGCAAAACCTAAATTTCTCGACCAACTCCTCTTGGACAAAGCCCCCACCACCAGCTACTAGCTAAAAGAGAAACTATTCAGTAAATGGTGCTGGTAAAACTGGGTGACCCCATGCAGAAGATTGAAATAGGACCCCTACCCACCACCACACGCAAAATTCGGCTCTCAATGGATCAGAGACCTAAACATAAAACTTCAATCTATAAGAACCTTAGAAGATGTAGGAGACGCCCTTATGGAAATGGGAACTGGCAACCAATTCCTGGTCAAAACCCAAAGTGCCCATGCCGTGAGACATAAGATAGACAAGTGGGACCTCATCACACTGACAAGCTTCTGCAAAGTCAAAGAAACCATTCAGAGATCAGGGAGACAGCTCACAGACTGGGAAAAAATATTTGCCAACTCTGTTTCTGACAAAGGCCTAACATCCAGGCTCTACAAGAAACTCAAATGTGCTGGAAAACAAAAACAAAAGCAAACCAAACCAACAGCCCCATTACAAAGTGGGCAAAAGGTATGAACAGACAGTTCTCCAAAGAAGACATAAGAGCCGCCGACAGATACATGAAAAAATGCTCAGCTCGCTCGTCATCAAAGAAATGCCAATTAAAACGACACTGAGATACCACCTAACCCCAGTCATAACGGTCATCGTGAATAACTCAAAAAGTCACAGATGCTGGAGAGGATGTGGCGAAAAGGGAACACTTCGACACTGCTGGTGGGAGTGTAAACGAGGACAGCCTCTGTGGAAAACAGTGTGGCGAATCCTGAAAGTTCTAAAAATCGGCCTTCCACATGACCCTGCAATCCCCCTACTGGGAAGATCCCCGGAAGATACCCTATAAAAAAGACACCTGCACACGTTGTTAATCGCAGCATTGTTCCCAGTAGCAAGAACGTGGAACCAATTGTGCTGCCCATCAAAAGAGGACTGGATAAAAAAAAAAATGTGGTACATATACACCATGGAACATTATGCAGTCATAAAGAAGAACAAAATCATGAACTTCCCCGCAACCTGGAAGGACTTAGAGTCTATAATACTGAGTGATCTTTCACAGACACAAAGAACTGACTATCACATGTTCTCACTCATAAGCGCACCTCGAACATCTATTGTAATACTGTAAGAAAAGGATTGGGAAACTGCCTGGGGAAGAGGGGCACACCTCATCAGCAGGCGTGCCTGCACAGTGAATATTTGCATACCTAACCCTGAATTGTACCCCACAAATTTAAAATCACAAATTTAAAGGTGAAAAAAAAGTAATAGACAAACATAGTAAAATACTACTACTACTACTACTACTACTACTACTACTACTACTACTACTACTAATTTTAGGCTGGGCTGTGTCTCAGCCTGTAAAGCCAGCATTTTGGAAGGCCGTGGCGAGTGGAATGCCTGAGCCTGTGGGCTGGAGACCAGCCCGGGCGCTTTGCAAGACCTCGTCTTCACAATACATTAAAAAATAGTGGGGGGTAGCAGTGCACACCTGTAGTTGTTCTGGCTCCTTGGAAGGCTGAGGTGGAAAGATGGCTAAAGCCCAGCAGGTTGTCACTGGGGTGTCCGTGAGCATGCCACTGCACTCCAGCCTGGGCTACAGAGTGAGACTCCGACTCTAAGTAGTAATAATACTAATTTTAAAGAAAGAAATCACGCCTACTGCCTGTATGCCAGCAATATCAGGTTCCAACTCATGCGAATCCTTGTTCTCGCAGTCAAGTTTCACATGGACTTGAGAGTTCAACACTTCCCTGCTATAAATCTCTGCTTCAGACAGACAAGCACACGTCTTCCGAATCCCACAGCATGACGCGCTCGCGTGTCGTGTTTAAGTCTCTCCGTGTCCTAATTGCACCCTTAAGTAACACCTACAGCCTGTCAGTGTCCATGAGGTCGTATCTCTCCACAAAGACGGTTGAGTCCCAAGTGGGAAGGTGCCCGCTACCCTCAACTCTGTATTTACTGTGATAGCTGGCTCGTACTTCCAGTAGAGTCTTGTGAACACTTAGTTGATTACACTCCAGGGGGACCCCCCAAACCCGGAATTACCTTTTGGAGGGTGGGTCTCTTCTAGTTCTAGCTAAGTGTTCTTGGAACCCATCAGCATCTGTGGACCAGCTGGCATGGTTGTGAGAGTCTGTGTACGGATTCAGTGATTTTTTTTTTTTTCGAAATTCTTTCAAAGCCTTTGCCGACTTCACGATGGTTGATTGCGGAGCACACCAGCCCACACCGTGCTGAGTGTTTGGCAGTGTTTGACCCCATACGGTATGACCCGCATTCCTATCCTCCCTATTCACCTGATCTCTCCCCGACAGACATTTTTTGCTGTCCCCAGATGAAAAAAGTCCTCAAAAGGCAACGTGTTGCCAATGTGGAAGAGGTGAAACAGAAAGCAGCAGGTGCACTAAAAGGCATCAACATGGACGAGCTCAGAAAGCGTTTTGAGCAGTGGACAAAGTGTCTTGATAGGTGTTTTGCAGCCAACAGAGATTACTTTGAAGGTTTCTGAAGCTTAAACAAGTAAGAATAAATGTACAATTTTGTAAAAATAAATTCTGAGGGTTTTTTGGGTCCACCGTTGTATCTCTGAGTTGATACTTCATGGAAGGCTCCGAAGATAGTTTAAGTTCTTGCATTTGTCTTGGGGTTTTTCCTGAGAACAGCTTCTAAGCACTTTTTATTTCTTTTGAAAATGGTGTTATTTCTTTTGTTAAAAATTATTTATTGTTTTAGCTTGTTACTTCTCAAAGTACGCTGTGAATTTCTTTTCTTCTTTTTGGTACAAATATGTTTATTCAGCAGTCAGATATTCAACCTGTTAATGACTGACTTAAGACTGTACAAATGGATTTATTCGTAGTTTAGATGTGATGCTCAGGCTTGGGTCTCCCATCTTGTCTGCCTTTTCTTCTTTTATGCTTCCTCTCTCTGCTCTCTTGTGTATGACAGTCAATAGAAGCTTATTGAATGGAAGGGATGAAGTACCTTCTTCAATACTGAGAACTGCCTGGGTAAAGATTGAATGTATTGCGCATAGGGAAGGGCCTGTCCTGCTCTTTCGGTTTCAAGACTTGGACTCTGCACCTCTGGGACATTGCAACTGTCTCCCAGATGCCTGACTCAATTCGCTAGGGCCCTGTTGGCCTCTTTGGTGAGATAGGCTGTTTCTCATTCAGATGGTTAGGATCAGGTTAAAGATTATACCGTTGCAAGAGAAATAAATTGTCTTGTTAAAAATCTGTTCTCACTGGGAGATGAAGAACAGTCACTGAGTAGAATACTTTTTTCAAGACTAGAAAAGTAACTCAAGCTGCTGTATCTGAATGTGATTACAGATAGCGGAAGAACTTGTCTGCAAGAAGAGTTTTGAAACCATGAGATTAGGGATGCAGAGAAGCTTGTTGTCCAGGGTGGTGGTGGTGGAAGAGAAACAAACGAGTTGCTCATCCTCTGGATTGCTTTCAGTCTTATGTATGCTCAAAACCAAATTTCGGGTTGAAAGATTTCTCAAAACGCTCCAATGTCTTTTCTGTTGAGACAGTCTCACAAGCAACAGCATCTTTGAATAAGTCTCTAAATCTTAGTCTCGCTGGCGATAAAAGGAAGATAATACTGGACTTGCAGGGTTTCTCTTTTTTTGAATCAGGGTCTCACTCTGTCACCTGGACTGGAGTGCAATCGTGCGATCATAGCTCACTGCAGCCTCCAACTTCTGAGTTCTAGCAACCTTCCGCCTTCAGCCTTCCAACTAGATGGGATGACAGGTGCATGCCACTACATGGAAGAAATAATTTTTTAAAAATTTCTGTAGAGATGCCTTGCTATGTTGCCCAGGCGGGTCTCCAACAGCCAGCGTCAGGTGATACTTCCCCCTCAGCCTCCCAAAATGCTGGGACTACAGGCGCACACCGCCACATCTGGCGAATTTATAGTTATTTTTTGGGAGATGGGATCGTGCTATGTTGCCTAGGCTGGTCTTAAACTATTGGTCTCAAACCATATACCCACCTCGGCCTCTCAGAGTATGTAAGGCACCATTGCATCTATAAAGTTAAGGCTGACTTATGTGGTGGTTCACTCCTGTCATCCCAGCGCTTTGGGAAGCTGAGGTGGGATGACTGCCTGAGCCCAAAGTTTCAGCACCAGCCTGGGCAACTCGGCATGTCCTCATCTCCACAATAAACCATAATGTTACTGGGGCATCGTGGCAAGTGACAGTAGTCCCAGCTACTTGGGAGGCTGATGTGGGAGGATCACCTGGGCCTATCGGGTCGCGGCTGTGGTGAGCTATGACTGTGCCATTTCACTCCAGTCTGGGCAACAGAGTGAGACTGTAATTCAAAAAAAAGGAAATAGACCGGGCTCGGTGGCTCAGCCTGTAATCCCGCACCTTGGGAGGCTGAGGTGAGTGGATGGCCTGAGCCCGCGGGTTCGAGACCCACCTGGGCAACTTGGCGAGACCTCATCTCTACAACAAATCAAAAAATTAGCCGGGCGTGGTAGCGCACACTTGTAGCTCCAGCTACTTGGAAGGCTGAGGCGGAAGGATCGCCGGAGCCCAGTAGGTTGATGCTGCGGTGGCCAGGAGCGGCCACTGCACTCCTGTCTGGGCGACAGAGTGAGACTCCAACTCCAAAAAAAAAAAAAGGAAATAAACATATAAGTCTGAGAGATTCTCAGATGTGGTCTTGGGACTTTATCATTTCCCTACAATTCTAACGAGACCAGTTGCTTCTGGAGACTAAATATTACTGCCCCCACACTGACATTTCTTAACCAGGGGGGAAAAAGGCAGTGCTTGGGTTTGATCTCCCCTTCCACATTTGAGTATTTTATTGTAGATTCTAAGAGTTGTGTGGTCATCACTACTATTTAGTCACAGAGAGAGAGAGAGAGAGAGAGAGAGAGAGAGAGAGAGAGAGAGAGAGAAGACAAACCAAACGAAGGAGGAGGGGGAGAGGCAGGGGGAGGGAGGGGAGGTGAGCTAGGGAGGGAGAAGGAGAGAGAAAGAGAGAGAGACAGATGAGAGAGAGAGAAGAGAAGGGAAGGGAAGAGACAGAAAAAACAGGAAAAGAGAAACAGAGAACAGAGAGAAGGAGAGACTGAGACCGAGACAGAGACTGCAAGAGGGTATAAAACAAACGGCTCCCCTCCCCTACCCCCAGGTGAGATCCCCCCTTTTGGCTCTCTTCCTCTGGTCTGTATCTGCTGAAATGCAGGAGGAAACGGGCATGAGTGGCTGGGAAGGGGCATTTGTTTGCCTGGGCTCTTTCGTTGAACCAGAGTGCTGCCAGCTGCTGGGGTCTTGGCCGAGCCATGAGCCTGTTGGATGTGTTTCTCCCTGTGGTCCAGCTGGCAGCAGGACAATCGCCCCAGGATAGGTACATGGGGGACTCCTGTCTCCTGGGTTCTGAGTGGTCTCCCGGGTGGGGAATGGAATCCAGGACAAGCTCAGAGCGACCCAAGGGAAGCAAGTCAGCTCTGAGGACTGACCAGGCTGCAGCACTGATGGCCAATGACACTGTCACTTTTTCACGCCATGACAGTTCCACAAAATTTCTGTTGGGAAAATGCCACAATTGTATTGTTTGGGATCAAATGGCTACTTCTGACAGGAAGAGACAGACAGGGAGAGACAGACAGGGAGGGGAGAGAGAGAGAGAGAGAGAGAGAGAGAGAGAGAGAGAGACAGAGACAGAGACAGAGACAGAGAGAGACCGAAAAAGAGAGAGACAGAGAAAGACAGACAGGGGAGAGACCCAGAGAGAGAGAGAAAGAGAAAGGGAGAGATGGAGAAATGAACAGAGAAACAGAGAGAGGGAAACAGAGAGACAGAAAGATACAGGGAGAGAGGTTGAGACAGAGAGAGGCAGAGTAAAAGACAGAGAGACCCAGACAGAAAGTGACAGAGAGTGACACAGAGAGAGATACAGAGAGACACAGCAACACATAGACTGAGATAGAGACAGAAAAAGTCAGAGAGAGAGAAAGAGAGAGAGAGAGAGACAGAGAGAGAGACGGATACAGGGAGAGACAAAGACAGAGAGAGAGAAGCAGAAAGAGACAGAGGGAGTAAGGGAGAGATAAAGAAAGACAGACAGAGAGATATAGAGACACAGAGAGACCAAAATCGTCAGAGAGGCAGGCAGAGAGATAGAGAGATAAAGAGAGGGACATTGGGAGAGAGACAAAAAAAGAGAGACACACAGACAGAGACAGAAACAAAGAGAGAGGCAGTGACACAAAGAGACACACGGAGAGACTCAGAGACAGAGAGAGAAAGACTGTGACAGGGGTATATAGACAGAGAGATCGAGACAGAGAGAGACAGAGAGACAGAGAGGGAAAGAGACTGAGAGAGAGGCAGAGAGTGATTTTTTTCTTTATGCAATTATTTCCTTTTTCGTTCAGAGTCTTAGTCTGTCACTCAGGCTGGAGTGAAGTGCTATGATCATGACTCACCACAACCCCCATGTTCTAGGCTCAACCAGTCTTCCCGCCTCAGCCGCCCAAAGACCCAGGACTGCCGGCACACCAGAGGTTTTTGACTTTTATTTTTTTCTGTGTTTTGTGGAGATGGGGTCTCTCCAAGTGTCCCAACCTAGTCTCGAAGCTCTGGGCTCAAGCAGGCTTCCCTCCTCAGCCTCCCAAAGTGCTAGGATTACAGGCGTGAGTCCCCGCGCCCGGTCTGCTTTGTTTTACATACAAAGTGCCACCTTCTCTTTTCCTGATCCTTAAGTGCAGCACCTTTTTTTGTAAGAATGGTTGTCATTGAAATTCGAGTCACGTATCATGAAAAATTACTTTTGTTCTGATGTGGCGGGGACTTTGATGGCATTTCAGTTTTCCTTGTCTGAAATGATAAGTCCAGGCCACGCACGGCAGCTCACTCCTATAGCTCCAGCCATTTGGGAGGCCGAGGTGAGAGGATTCCTTGGGCCCGGGAGTTCAAGACTAGCATGGGAACATAGTGAGACCACCATCTCTAAAACAAAAATTGAAAAATTAGCTGTGCATGGTGGTGTATGGCTGTAGTCCCGGCCACTTGGGAGGCTGAGACAGGAGGATCGCCTGAGCTCAGAAAGCACTTGGAGGCCGCAATGAGCTGTGATCGTACCACTGCATTCCAGCCCAGGTGACAAAGCATGACTCTGACACTACAAAAATCATAGCAATAATAAGAACAAGATAAGCTTATTTGAGCAGAAGCATAAATGAAATAATGTTATTTTATTATCTCCACAGCCTTACGAAGAACATATTATTGCTTTATGCATATGATTGTTTTATGTGTGTGCGTGTGACATAGACGCAAAGGTTAATGACCATAGGCCTTGTTTAAAAAAAATGCCATTAGCCGGGCTCGGTGGCTCAGCCTGTAAACCCGCGCCTTTGGGAGGCTGAGGTGAGTGGATTGCCTGAGCCCGCGGGATCGAGACCCGCCTGGGCAGCGAGACCTCATCTCTACAATAAATCAAAAAATCAGCCGGGCGTGGTAGTGCATGCCTGTAATTCCGGCTACTCAGAAGGCTGAGGCGGAAGGATTGCCGGAGCCCGGCAGGTCGAGGCTGCGGTGGCCGGGAGCGGCCACTGCACTCCAGTCTGGGTGACAGAGTGAGACTCCAACTCAAAAAAAAAAAAATGCCATCTTTGATTTCTCTGTCTATAATAGCTCTCTCTTTAGCAAAAATTTCCAGAGGTTGAGTTCCTGGGTCAATAATGTGTAACTTATAGGCAAACCTCTTGATATGTTTGGTCAAATTGTCCCTTAGGAATTTCATAGTGTCCGTTTTGAGAGCAATAGTATAAAAGTCATGTAAATTTACCTGCATGTCTACAGTATTTATATTGACACATAAGGATATAAACGTGTAATACATATGTTATATAATTAAAACTGAAACACATGTATGCATGCACATGTGCTGTAATTTTTATTGCTTTAATTCAGGAAATGTTGCAGATTTTTATAGAGCTATTTTCTCTCTCTCCTGTTTTCTCTTTGTGATCCCAAGATGTCCGGACTGTGATGAGCCACGATCATGCCACTGCACTCCAGTCTGGAGGACTGAGTGGTACCCCAGCAAAAGAAAAAAAAAGAATCCTAAGGTCCAGGCACAGTGGCTCATTGAAGTCCCAGTGCTTTGAGAAACTGTGGTGAGCCAAGGTCGGGCCACCGCACTTCAGGCAGGGGGACTGGGTGAGACCCCCTACAAAAAGAAAAGAATCTTCAAGACCAGGCACAGTGGCTCCTGCTTGCAGTGCCAGCACATTGAGAGACATGATCATGCCACCGCGCTTCAGCCAGGGGGACCGGGTGAGACCCCATAGAAAAAGAAAAGAATCTTCAAGACCAGGCACAGTGGCTCATGCTTGCAGTGCCAGCACTTTGAGAGGCTGTGGTGAGCCTTGATTGTTCCACCGCACTCCAGCCTGGGGGACTGAGTGAGACCCCATACCAAAAAAAAGTATCTTCAAGACCAGGCACAGTGGCTCCTGCTTGCAATGCCAGCACATTGAGAGACATGATCATGCCACCGCACTTCAGTCAGGGGGACTGGGTGAGACCCCATACAAAAGAAAAAAATCTTCAAGACCAGGCACAGTGGCTCATGCTTGTAGTGCCAGCACTTTGAGAGGCTGTGGTGAGCCGTGATTGTTCCACCACACTCCAGCCTGTGGGACTGAGTGAGACCCCATACCAAAAAAAAGAATCTTCAAGACCAGGCACAGTGGCTCCTGCTTGCAGTGCCAGCACAATGAGAGACATGATCATGCCACCGCACTTCAGCCAGGGGGATTGGGTGAGAACCCATACAAAAAGAAAAGAATCTTCAAGACGAGGCACAGGGGCTCATGCTTGCAGTGCCAGCACATTGAGAGACATGATCATGCCACCGCACTTCAGCCAGGGGGACTGGGTGAGACCCCATAGAAAAAGAAAAGAATCTTCAAGACCAGGCACAGTGGCTCATGCTTGCAGTGCCAGCACTTTGACAGACATGAACATGCCAACGCACTTCAGCCTGGGGGACTGGGTGAGACCCCATACAAAAAGGAAAGAATCTTCAAGACCAGGCACAGTGGCTCATGCTTGCAGTGCCAGCACTTCGAGAGGCTGTGGTGAGCTGTGATTGTTCCACCGCACTCCAGCCAGGGGGACTGAGTGAGACCCCATACCAAAAAAAAAGAATCTTCAAGACCAGGCACAGTGGCTCATGCTTGCAGTGCCAGCACTTTGAGAGGCTGTGGTGAGCTGTGATTGTTCCACTGCACTCCAGCCTGGGGGACTGAGTAAGACTCCATACAAAAAGAAAAGAATCTTCAAGACCAGGCACAGTGGCTCCTGCTTGCAGTGCCAGCACGTTGAGAGACATGATCATGCCACCGCGCTTCAGCCAGGGGGACCGGGTGAGACCCCATAGAAAAAGAAAAGAATCTTCAAGACCAGGCACAGTGGCTCATGCTTGCAGTGCCAGCACTGTGAGAGGCTGTGGTGAGCTGTGATTGTTCCACTGCACTCCAGCCTGGGGGACTGAGTGAGACTCCATACAAAAAGAAAAGAATCTTCAAGACCAGGCACAGTGGCTCCTGCTTGCAGTGCCAGCACATTGAGAGACATGATCATGCCACCGCACTTCAGCCAGGGGGACTGGTGAGACCCCATAGAAAAAGAAAAGAATCTTCAAGACCAGGCACAGTGGCTCATGCTTGCAGTGCCAGCACTTTGAGAGGCTGTGGTGAGCTTGATTGTTCCACCGCACTCCAGCCTGGGGGACTGAGTGAGACCCCATACAAAAAAAAGAATCTTCAAGACCAGGCACAGTGGCTCATGCTTGCAGTGCCAGCACATTGAGAGACATGATCATGCCACCCACTTCAGTCAGGGGGACTGGTGAGACCCCATACAAAAGAAAAAAATCTTCAAGACCAGGCACAGTGGCTCATGCTTGTAGTGCCAGCACTTTGAGAGGCTGTGGTGAGCCGTGATTGTTCCACCACACTCCAGCCTGTGGGACTGAGTGAGACCCATACCAAAAAAAAGAATCTTCAAGACCAGGCACAGTGGCTCCTGCTTGCAGTGCCAGCACATGAGAGACATGATCATGCCACCGCACTTCAGCCAGGGGGATGGGTGAGACCCATACAAAAAGAAAAGAATCTTCAAGACGAGGCACAGGGCTCATGCTTGCAGTGCCAGCACATTGAGAGACATGATCATGCCACCGCACTTCAGCCAGGGGGACTGGGTGAGACCCCATAGAAAAAGAAAAGAATCTTCAAGACCAGGCACAGTGGCTCATGCTTGCAGTGCCAGCACTTTGAGAGACATGAACATGCCAACGCATTTCAGCCTGGGGGACTGGGTGAGACCCCATACAAAAAGGAAAGAATCTTCAAGACCAGGCACAGTGGCTCATGCTTGCAGTGCCAGCACTTCGAGAGGCTGTGGTGAGCTGTGATTGTTCCACTGCACTCCAGCCTGGGGGACTGAGTGAGACTCCATACAAAAAAAAGAATCTTCAAGACCAGGCACAGTGGCTCCTGCTTGCAGTGCCAGCACATTGAGAGACATGATCATGCCACCCCGCTTCAGCCATGAGGACTGGGTGAGACCCCATAGAAAAAGAAAAGCATCTTCAAGACCAGGCACAGTAGCTCATGCTAGCAGTGCCAGCACTTTGATAGGCTGTGGTGAGCCGTGATTGTTCCACCACACTCCAGCCTGTGGGACTGAGTGAGACCCCATACCAAAAAAAAGAATCTTCAAGACCAGGCACAGTGGCTCATGCTTGCAGTGCCAGCACTTTGAGAGGCTGTGGTGAGCTGTGATTGTTCCACTGCACTCCAGCCTGGGGGACTGAGTAAGACTCCATACAAAAAGAAAAGAATCTTCAAGACCAGGCACAGTGGCTCCTGCTTGCAGTGCCAGCACATTGAGAGACATGATCATGCCACCGCGCTTCAGCCAGGGGAACCGGTGAGACCCCATAGAAAAAAAAAGAATCTTCAAGACCAGGCACAGTGGCTCATGCTTGCAGTGCCAGCACTTTGAGAGGCTGTGGTGAGCTGTGATGTTCCACCGCACTCCAGCCTGGGGGACTGAGTGAGACCCATACCAAAAAAAGAATCTTCAAGACCAGGCACAGTGGCCATGCTTGCAGTGCCAGCACTTTGAGAGGCTTGACGTGATTGTTCCACCACACTCCAGCCTGGGGGACTGAGTGAGACCCCATAAAAAAAAGAATCTTCAAGACCAGGCACAGTGGCTCATGCTTGCAGTGCCAGCACTTTGAGAGGCTGTGGTGAGCCGTGATTGTTCCACCACACTCCAGCCTGGGGGACTGAGTGAGACCCCATACCAAAAAAAGAATCTTCAAGACCAGGCAAAGTGGCTCATGCTTGCAGTGCCAGCACTGTGAGAGGCTGTGGTGAGCTGTGATTGTTCCACTGCACTCCAGCCTGGGGGACTGAGTGAGACCCATACAAAAAAAAGAATCTTCAAGACCAGGCACAGTGGCTCCTGCTTGCAGTGCCAGCACATTGAGAGACATGATCATGCCACCGCACTTCAGCCAGGGGCACTGAGTGAGACCCCATAGAAAAAGAAAAGAATCTTCAAGACAAGGCACAGTGGCTCATGCTTGCAGTGCCAGCACTTTGAGAGGCTGTGGTGAGCTGTGATTGTTCCACTGCACTCCAGCCTGGGGTACTGAGTGAGACTCCATACAAAAAGAAAAGAATCTTCAAGACCAGGCAAAGTGGCTCCTGCTTGCAGTGCCAGCACTTTGAGAGGGTGTGGTGAGCTGTGATTGTTCCACTGCACTCCAGCCTGGGGGACTGAGTGAGACCCCATACAAAAAAAGAATCTTTAAGACCAGGCACAGTGGCTCCTGCTTGCAGTGCCAGCACATTGAGAGACATGATCATCCCACCGCACTTCAGCCAGGGGGACTGGTGAGACCCCATACAAAAAGAAAAGAATCTTCAAGACCAGGCACAGTGGCTCATGCTTGCAGTGCCAGCACTTTGAGAGGCTGTGGGAGCTGTGATTGTTCCACTGCACTCCAGCCTGGGGGACTGAGTGAGACCCATACCAAAAAAAAAGAATCTTCAAGACCAGGCACAGTGGCGCATGCTTGCAGTGCCAGCACTTTGAGAGGCTGTGGTGAGCTGTGATTGTTCCACTGCACTCCAGCCTGGGGGACTGAGTGAGACCCCATACCAAAAAAAAGAATCTTCAAGACCAGGCACAGTGGCTCCTGCTTGCAGTGCCAGCACGTTGAGAGACATGATCATGCCACCGCGCTTCAGCCAGGGGGACCGGGTGAGACCCCATACCAAAAAAAGAATCTTCAAGACCAGGCAAAGTGGCTCCTGCTTGCAGTGCCAGCACTTTGAGAGGCTGTGGTGAGCTGTGATTGTTCCACTGCACTCCAGCCTGGGGGACTGAGTGAGACCCCATACAAAAAGAAAAGAATCTTCAAGACCAGGCACAGTGGCTCCTGCTTGCAGTGCCAGCACATTGAGAGACATGATCATGCCACCGCACTTCAGCCAGGGGGACCGTGTGAGACCCCATACAAAAAGAAAAGAATCTTCAAGACCAGGCACAGTGGCTCCTGCTTGCAGTGCCAGCACTTTGAGAGGCTGTGGTGAGCTGTGATTGTTCCACTGCACTCCAGCCTGGGGTACTGAGTGAGACTCCATACAAAAAGAAAAGAATCTTCAAGACCAGGCAAAGTGGCTCCTGGTTGCAGTGCCAGCACTTTGAGAGGCTGTGGTGAGCTGTGATTGTTCCACTGCACTCCAGCCTGGGGGACTGAGTGAGACCCCATAGCAAAAAAAGAATCTCAAGACCAGGCACAGTGGCTCCTGCTTGCAGTGCCAGCACATTGATAGACATGATCATCCCACCGCACTTCAGCCAGGGGGACTGGGTGAGACCCCATACAAAAAGAAAAGAATCTTCAAGACCAGGCACAGTAGCTCATGCTAGCAGTGCCAGCACTTTGAGAGGCTGTGGGGAGCTGTGATTGTTCCACTGCACTCCAGCCTGGGGGACTGAGTGAGACCCCATACCAAAAAAAGAATCTTCAAGACCAGGCAAAGTGGCGCATGCTTGCAGTGCCAGCACTTTGAGAGGCTGTGATGAGCTGTGATTGTTCCACTGCACTCCAACCTGGGGGACTGAGTGAGACCCCATACCAAAAAAAAGAATCTTCAAGATCAGGCACAGTGGCTCCTGCTTGCAGTGCCAGCACGTTGAGAGACATGATCATGCCACCGCGCTTCAGCCAGGGGGACCGGGTGAGACCCCATACCAAAAAAAGAATCTTCAAGACCAGGCAAAGTGGCTCCTGGTTGCAGTGCCAGCACTTTGAGAGGCTGTGGTGAGCTGTGATTGTTCCACTGCACTCCAGCCTGGGGGAGTGAGGGAGACTCCATACAAAAAGGAAAGAATCTTCAAGACCAGGCACAGTGGCTCCTGCTTGCAGTGCCAGCACATTGAGAGACATGATCATGCCACCGCGCTTCAGCCAGGGGGACGGGTGAGACCCCATACCAAAAAAAGAATCTTCAAGACCAGGCAAAGTGGCTCCTGGTTGCAGTGCCAGCACTTTGAGAGGCTGTGGTGAGCTGTGATTGTTCCACTGCACTCCAGCCTGGGGGAGTGAGGGAGACTCCATACAAAAAGGAAAGAATCTTCAAGACCAGGCACAGTGGCTCCTGCTTGCAGTGCCAGCACATTGAGAGACATGATCATGCCACCGCGCTTCAGCCAGGGGGACCGGGTGAGACCCCATACTAAAAGAAAAGAATCTTCAAGACCAGGCACAGTGGCTCCTGCTTGCAGTGCCAGCACATTGAGAGACATGATCATGCCACCGCGCTTCAGCCAGGGGGACCAGGTGAGACCCCATAGAAAAAGAAAAGAATCTTCAAGACCAGGCAAAGTGGCGCATGCTTGCAGTTCCAGCACTTTGAGAGGCTGTGATGAGCTGTGATTGTTCCACTGCACTCCAGCCTGGGGGACTGGGTGAGACCCCATACAAAAAGAAAAGAATCTTCAAGACCAGGCACAGTGGCTCCTGCTTGCAGTGCCAGCACTTTGAGAGGCTGTGGTGAGCTGTGATTGTTCCACTGCACTCCAACCTGGGGGACTGAGTGAGACCCTATACCAAAAAAAAGAATCTTCAAGACCAGGCACAGTGGCTCCTGCTTGCAGTGCCAGCACGTTGAGAGACATGATCATGCCACCGTGCTTCAGCCAGGGGGACCAGGTGAGACCCCATACCAAAAAAAGAATCTTCAAGACCAGGCAAAGTGGCTTCTGGTTGCAATGCCAGCACTTTGAGAGGCTGTGGTGAGCTGTGATTGTTCCACTGTACTCCAGCCTGGGGGACTGAGTGAGACCCCATACAAAAAGAAAAGAATCTTCAAGACCAGGCACAGTGGCTCCTGCTTGCAGTGCCAGCACATTGAGAGACATGATCATGCCACCGCGCTTCAGCCAGGGGGACCGGGTGAGACCCCATAGAAAAAGAAAAGAATCTTCAAGACCAGGCACAGTGGCGCATGCTTGCAGTGCCAGCACTTTGAGAGGCTGTGGTGAGCCGTGATTGTTCCACCACACTCCAGCCTGGGGGACTGAGTGAGACCCCATACCAAAAAAAGAATCTTCAGGACCAGGCACAGTGGCTCCTGCTTGCAGTGCCAGCACGTTGAGAGACATGATTGTACCAATGCACTCCAGCCCGGGGAACTGAGTGTGACCCCAACCACAAAAAAAAAAAAAAAATCTTCAAGGCTGAGCACAGTGGCTCATGCTCGCAGTCGCAGTCCTTTGGGAGGCCGAGGTGTGAGGATCCAAGGCTCCAAGCCCCACCCATCCACGATCCACCTCCACTCCGAGTTCTCTGGGCTGTCCTGTGCCCCATCCTCTGGACCTCAGCCTGGCCTTCCTCGGCCTTGAGAGAGTGTCTCAGCAGAGCATACCCCTTGGGACGCTCTCGTTGATCACAGCTCTCCTAGAGTGACAGGGCTAGGACAGAGGCAATCAACAACGTCCAAGGAGTCACTGCACAGGGGACAGTCAGCAACACATTTGCCAACTCAAAGACAAAGGCCTTGTCTCTACCCAGAACTCCCAAGACCACGGCAGGAAATTCCAAGCCAGTGCATTCAGAGGCGGGGCCTCCTGACTCGACCGTCTTGGGCAAGACACTCCCTCAGCTCTGACCCAGCCCCCCACCACCGGTGACTCTGGGGTATCTTTTTCCCGTCTAGAGATTCCAAGTGAGTGAATGCAGTCAGGGGCTTCTCTCTCTCTCTGAATTCGAGACAGCCTCGCTGTGTCACCCAGGCTGGAGTGCAGAGGTTCAGTCAAAGCTCACTGCAGCCTCCAACTCCTGGGCTCATGGGATCCTCCTCCGTAAGCCACCCAAGTGGCTGGGACCTCAGGCCCGTGCCTCCCCATATGATCAGTTTTTGAAATTTGTTTTAGGTCGAGATAGTGTCTCCCTGTGTTTCCCCAGCTGGTCTGAACTCCCCGGCCTCAAGCCATGCTCCTGCCTCGGCCTCTCGAGTAGCTGGGACTGCCGGCTTTGGCCACGACACCAGTGCCTCTGACTCCGTTTCCAACATGCAAGCTGAAGGATTTGGGGCAAACCACCACACCCCACCCCGGAGGCCTTTGGGGAACACTGGCTTCACCTGGTTCAGATACAAAACGCAGCCGCAAAGGATGGGAAGCAGGCCATGTCTCTACACGGAACTCCCAGCACCACTGAGGGAGATTCCGAGTCATTGAACTTGGAGACTGGGACTCCTGGCTCCACAGTCTTGAACAAGAAACCCCCTCCGCACTCTCACCCAGCAACCCTCCACAGGTGACTCTGGGATAGCTTCTCCCTGTCTAGAGCGTCTAAGTGAAGGCAAGCGGGCTGGGACTTCTCTCTTTCTCTTAATTAGAGACAGTCTCTCTCGGTCACCCACGCTGGAGTGCGGGGTTGCCATCACAGCTCATCACAGCCTCCAGCTCCTGGATCAAGTGTTCCTCCCCCCTAAGCCTCCAACGTGACTGGGACGACAGGCCCGTGCCACCCCATGCGACCCATTTGTGAAGCTTTTTAAAGTTGTGGATCTACCTTGCCCCAGTTGGTCTGAACTCCCGGCCTCAAGCCATCCTCCTGCCTTGGCATCTTGAGTAGCTGGGACTGCAGCTGTGGGCCACCACGCCAGGCCATCTGACTCTGTTTCCACAAGCCTCCCAAAGTGTTTGCGGCAGCCCACCTCACCCCACAGGCCTTGGGGAAACTCTGATTTCACCTGGTTCAGAAAACAAAACGAAGTTGCAAAGGATGGGAGCCAGGTCCTGGACACATCCACCCCGAAGGCCCACCCAATATGAACCACTGTCTCTGAGGGCCCGTCTCACCTCGCTGGCATCCAACATCCCCCCAGCCTCCAAACGTTCAGCTGGGCGCATCGAAATTGCGCCTCGATTGCTCGGCTGCACGGGGCAAGCTTAAAGACCCTTTGTGGGAGGGAGGAAATGACTTCTGGGGGGCTGCTGTGTCCAGGTCTCACCTGGGTTCCTCAGCGTCTCCGGAGCCTCAGACTCCCCGGGTGGCCAGCCTGGAACAACACTCCGATTCCCAAATCCAGGTTAAGCAGACTGAGTGGGCGGCTTCACAACCGCATCCCGCACTTGGCAGGGCAGAGCGCTGGGCACTGGGGAACACGGGTGCAGGGCCCTGGGGACAAAGTCCTGGGCTCTGGGAAGGCACACGGCCATGGGGCCTGGCGCAGTGGCGAGGGGCCATGCCCGCACCCTGGTGCGCGGTGTCAGGGGATTCTGCCCTCCACTCAGGCCTGGGGGCAGGGACGTAGGGAGGGTCAAGTGGAGCGATCGCCTTCTTCTTCAGAGTGGGAGGAGACTGAGGAGGGCAGGGCGGCCCCCTCCCCCAGAGTGGGCCGGTGCCACCCCCTCCCCCACCCACTGAGGCTCGTCTCCTGAGCCCGCTCCGCTCACCACTCACCAAGAAAGGCCCCTGCAGCCAGTGGGCTCCTTCCCGTCCCCCAACTCGCCTCCCTAGCTCCCCCCCAACCTCAGCCTGCAGACAGCTGCCTCCCCAGGGTGCAGTGTGGAAGGAGGGCCAGGGACACGTCGGAATTCCCATCTGGGACTCGGAAATCGGGATTAGGCGTGGATTCGGGCGTGGGGAGGGGTCAGGGCGCGCCCTGGCGCCCCAACCCGCCACTTTGATGCACAGAAATCCCTGGGCGCCCGACCCGGGCTGCTGGCCAGTCGCTGAACGGGCTGCGAGGGGGCGCGGCATCCGCCGCGGCAGGCTGCCCTGGCCAATCCACGAGGAGTGCGGGACGGCCTGGTGGCTGGCCCTGGGCTTCTCAGGTCCGAGGTCGAAGATCCAGAAGTCCTCGGAGGCGGTAGTCCAGGCTTCTTAGTTCAGGCGCCCGCGGGTGGCTGGGCGGGTTCAGAGGGGCCGGCCACCCTTGCGGGATAACGGCGTGGGGCCTGGCAGCCGAGGCTGGCCTTCGGTGAAATGACCCCGCGTGGCTTGGGTTCTGGTTCAAGGGACGCCCGCTGAGGCCGGGCCGGGCCGGGGCCGGGGAGCATCAGGGTGGGTCCCAGTCCCACAAGGATCACAGAGGGCTCTGCATGTGCGTGGGAGGGGCCTCTTCTGTCCCCTCTCCTTTCAGGACCCACGGCCCGGGTGTCCTTCTGGAAGTTCTCGCCAGCAGGTGGGAATTCCCCATCCCGGCCTGTCCAGGACAGGGCTGATGTGTTCAAGACCCATGGAGTGGGCGGGAGAGACCCTGCTTCAGCCTGGGGGGGGGGTCCTCTGAGCAGTGCCGGGTCTCCCGGGGACGAGTGAGCAATGCCCACCCCTGCCTGTCCAGGAGAAGGGCAGATGAGTTCAAGAACCTTGGAATGGGTGGTAACACCCCTGTGTCACTCAGTGTGTCTTCCCACCTGCATGGGGTCTCGTGGTGACAAGTGGGCAGCCCCCCCGCCTGTCCAGGTGAGAGTCAGATGGGCTCGTGACCCATAGAATTGGAAGGAAAGACACTCTCACCCAGGGTGGGTCCTCTGAGCGGTACAAGGTCTCCAGGCGACAGGAGGGCAGTCCACACCCCTGCCTATCTAGAGGGGCAGATGGGTTCATGACCCATGGGATTGGAGGGAAAGACACTGTTTCCCCCCAGGATGGGTTCTCTGAGCAGCACGGTGTCTCCTGGGGACAAGTGGGAAGTCCCTCCCCTGCCCGTCCAGGAGAGGGGAATTGGGTCCATGACACGTGGAACTGGAAGGAAAAAGACTGTCACCCCCGGGTGGGGCCTCTGAGTAGCATGGGACTAAGAATATCTGAAGGCCCGGCTCGGTGGCGCAGCCTGCCATCCCGGTACTGTGGGAGGCAAAGAGGAGAGGATTGCGTGAGCCCGCGGGTTTGAGACCAGCCTGGGCAACTTGGCAACACCTTGTCTCTACAGTTAATCCCAGAAAGATTAGCTGGGTGTGGTAGCGTGCCGGTAGTTCTGCCGACTTGGATGGCCGAGGCAGAAGGATCGCTGGAGTCCAGCAGTTCAACACTGGGGTGGCTGTGAGCACGCCACTGCACCCCAGCCTGGGAGCGACAGAGTGAGACTCCAACTCAAAAAAAAAACCCACCCAAAGCCAGAATATCCGAAGCACAGCACTTATGGGGGAAAACGTCCTATGAAAAGTTCCAAGGAAACATGCTCAAAGTGTTCTTGAATGTCTTCGTTTCCATACAGACACCAAAACGTGGACACCCGAGTTCTACAGTTAAAGCATCTGTCACTAGGTTGCTTAAAATTTAATATTCTTATTGTGCGAGGAGTGATTTCCACCTTTCTGAGGGTTTCATGAAATGGAATACCCTTTTGTGTTTGATGTAATGAGGTGTGACAATACTCCATGTACACCAATCCTTGATTTTGGAGGATATTGTGCAGATGTCGACATTAGAGTCTTGCATTGTCACCCTTCCCTCACATTTCAAACATAGCCATTGTGCTGATTCTCAGCTCGTCTTTGTCACCGTAAATTCAACGTGATTTCCAGATAGACCCGTTAGAACTGGAACACTGGGACTGAAGCTTTTCAAGGAAAATAAGCAGGCACATCTTCTGCTTTATACGGATGCTCTTGTGATCAATGAAGGGACTGTCTAATACTGCTGAATCATCAATTCCATATGAATTTGAATCTGTGGGAGTAAAATAACGTTTCACATGAACTTTTTTTTTTTGAGCCGGAGTCTCACTCTGTCTCCCAGACTGGAGGGCAGTGGCCGCTCCCGGCCACCGCAGCCACGACCTGCTGGGCTCTGGCGATCCTTCCGCCTCAGCCTTCCAAGCATCTGGAACTACAGGCGCGCGCTACCACGCCCGGCTGATTTTTTGGATTTATTGCAGAGATGAGGTCTCGCCGCCCAGGTGGGTCTCGAACCTGCGGGCTCAGGCCATCCACTCACCTCCTCAGCCTCCCAAAGGCGCGGGATGACAGGCTGAGCTACCGAGCCCGGCTTCGCCTGAACTTTTAATGAATTTTCATTGTCTTTGCCACTTACATGAATCAGGCTCTTCTTGCAGACCAAATGAACACAGATGAGTCCAGGGAGGCAACAGAGGACGACGCTGAGCAAACTCCGGCAGTACAACGGGAGGAAAGGTCTGGTTGTTGGCTGTTTTCAACCGTGCTATCTGTGCCATCTCTTAGTATTCATCGGAGCCAGTCGCTTCAGGAAAACATTGTCCTGTGTCGATTGGCGTCTCCACTGAATAGTATATTTTACTTGACTGTTCTCCAAGCAGATAAGCTTCTTTAGTTCTTCTCCCTCGGTTTTCCAGAATGGAGAGCTATTACTCAGGACCCCGTGAGGATGGCACATTTTCACCCTTCTCATCCCAAGAGAGTCTTCCTGTCACAGTAACTTGTGTGCATTTCTAGAGATAGGCTCGCTGAATATAAGACCAAAGTCTGGGTGAATGGGGGTGATCCCCTCATTGAATTGACTTCCCAGGACCTCCACGGTATTGAGAGGAAATGAAACTGCTGTTAGGTCCAGGGAATATTTGCCAAAAACGTGCAGTGCACTGCATCCTCCTTCGCCTTTGGGAGGTAAAGAATGCCAGGGAGCTTTCCGAGAAGCTACTTGGGAAAACAATTTGCAGGTTGAGAGTAAATCAGTTCACCATTTTAAGATGGCACGATTTCAGTTTCTGATGCTGTGGTAGGAATCATGCCAAGTCCATTTACTTTGGAAACCATTTAATTCCTCAGGGTTGAAGAAATGGGACCAGGTTCCACACTGTGTGCTCCAGGATGCAGCTTTTGTGCCAATGTCCCGAGAAGCTTCAGCCGCTGCTGCAAGACTTGGCAAGAGACATGGAGAAGAAGGCGAGGGACAGCAAGAGAAACCAGCTGTAGGCAACAGGCTTCACTTTAGACTTTGCCTATTGCATCCGTGTCTCAGGCAAAATGAGTTCATGCAGAGATTAGGGAGAGAAGGTGGAGTACCCGAGCCTAGGTGGTCAAGTTGGGTGGAAGCTGTGTGGCAGGAGCCTGGACGTCCTCTCTGGATTGCTTCTGCCTCTGGTGAGATGGTTAGGATATCAGCTAGAAACAGGCATGGGGGGAGCCACATGAGGAGACCGGAAAGTGTCCCCTGAGAGTGGGCCAGAGGATGTCCTAAGGGCATGCAATCACCAAGCAGCATTAAGGGCCCACGTGGGCGCATGTCAGAGCTATTGTGAGTTTCCAGGGGACCCCGAGGCTGGATTGTGGCAGAGAAGGCGGAGAGTGGGATTTCCGAGGCTGGGTTGAGCCCGTTATGTTGCCAGAGGGAGCGGGGGTGGGGGCGGTATGCAAGGAATGTCCGTGGAATTGAATTTGGGCCTGAGGGAAGTAAGTGCATGGACGCGGGGCGTTGGGCAGCGGAAAGTGCTCCGTTCCTGGGGGTCCGGGACTGCTTGGCCACTGGGCTGTAGTCATGAAGCCGTGACCTCCCTTGCAGGGAGGCAGGACTTTGTGCTGGGAAAAGTGGAGACTCAGCAGGGTGAGGTGGCAAGGGCCTCACTGTTAGGGGCCCAACTCTTGTCCTGCCAGCTGCTAGCTCTGAGACCACGAGGACCGTATTCATCTCGACTCCTTTTCCTGGGAAAGGGAATCCATTGCCTACATACTTCCAGCGGGGTGCCACGTCCCATGTCTGTTTTCCCAGCTCCCCTAGAGGCTGTGGCAGGAGCACAGCGCAAGCCCAGGAATCCCAGGACAACCTGGGCACGGGACAAGAACCCCTCCGAACAGAAGAATGAATCCCCGACAATCCAAAAGAGCACCTACCGCTGAGCCATTTTGAGGATGAGAGAGTTCCTATATGATCCGGTTATTTAAAGGTCCAGAACTGTACCGGACACATGGTGCTGCACCGCTGCGATTCCGCATACGACGTAGACATTGCAGTTGTGGGGAATGGTGGAATCTTTGGACAACTCTGGAGTGAACGGCATGAGAGGAGAGACCGACATCACTGTTGAGGAAATGGGCAAAGAGTGGAAAGGCCAGCATGACCTGGCGTTTCAGCTGTGCGTCCACTGAGACGAGCAAGGACTAATTCATGCCGACACCATTGCCAAGGTGGAATCTCAGGAGCACTCTGGGAGTGAACGGCAAGAGAGGAGAGGCTGGCCTCACGGATGGGGAAAAGGGCACAGTGTGGAAAGGCCAGCATTCCCGGGAGTTTCAGCTGTGCGTACGCTGGGAGGAGCAAGGATTAATTCATGCTGAAACTATTGGCAAGAGAGATGATTTTTACTTAGTTTCTGTTAGGTGGCATCACTTTCTAGATCTTGCCTATTTGTCGTAAGTGATTTATGTCAAGAATCATCTCTGGAGTTTAGACCCAAAACGAAGACCTCTGTCTTGAATCTTTGTAAAAGGAAGCTTCTCTACTTAACGAGTGATTGAAAAGATGAAATACTTGTTTTGGGATATTAGTGGCGAGCACAGTTATTTAAAATAGATCACAAAACTGCTAGCCAGTATTAATTCCAAGACTCTTGCTTTGCAGTGAATGTAGTGTTAATGTTTTTGAAATATTAAAATTCACACAATTTGGGCCACATTTTTGTTTTCTATTTCCAGGATATGGTTCAAAAGGAAGTGAACAATTTGCTTCAAGCCCTCTCTGTGCTCATGGAGAAACATCAACAGATTCACACCTTATGTGAGAAATTCCAACAGGTCTGCTGTGTTGGGTGTCAAAAAACATTCTTTAAGACTCCAGTGTACACAGCTTACTTCTTTGCAACTTCGTTGGGAAAACATTCTGGCGATATGTTTTACATTAGGAATCATTTTCAGTTGGAAAGCTCATTGCAGATTTAACGCGATTGGTAATATGTTTTTAATTTGGGGTTTCATAAGGAATTGATTGGTTTTTTTGAAGATAGAAAACAGGAGTTGGAAATTTTTCCTAGAAGTGTACATATTGTGTCTAAGACGGTTCCTTTGTTACCACATGAAGGAAGACGTGTTTGTTCCACAACCAGCCTTTAGGAAGTCGGCGGTAAAGATGTCGTGGAAAGAAAGTTTCTAAATCCTTTTCAGATGTCTCTTCCTTGTCTTCCGCATTTTCCTTTACAAGGGAAGGAACAAGTGGAACTCTTGAGTGTCTCTTTAGTTTCCCATGGGCTCTCTAAGTGTTTTACGGCATACTTGCTTTCCAAATTGTTAGTGACTAATAATGGTTTTATAGGTCAACTTTTAATCGTAAGAGACGGCAGCCCAGATTGTAACAGAATGGAAAAGCCAGAGGAGTGTATTCACTTCAGGCGTTGAAAATTATCTTCTGTCCCACAGTGACAATGGTGACCTCTTCTTCATACACATCCCTCTCTTTAGGAGTCAGTGGAAATCTTTAATGGCAGTATTCCTTTTTTAATAACGGCGTGAAATACATACTCAAAGGCCACTTCTAAACGGACTTTGATGGCTTAAATAAACTGAGAAAGAATTTGAAAGGAGGACTCTCGTGTATGAACTCCTCAAGGGTGAAGAAACATTAAATTATGTTTGTCATCTTTGGCGGTACTTAAAATCTGTCCTATGTCTTCAGCAAATAGTGAAGTAGTTCCTACTACTGAAAGGGTGCCGGGTTAAGTGCAGTGGAGGAATTTAAAAATAAATATATGATCCTTTCCATTATCCCGTGACATGAGCCAACACACAAGCAGACCTAATATTAACATTTTGAGATTGGTGTGGAAGGACAACTCACTCACGTATGTATGTGCATATGGACATTAATGTCCACTTGTGGCAAAAGGAAACCTGCATTTCAGTGGCTCAAGTAAGAGTCATTCACAGCCTTCTCAGGGCAGAGCACAAGCCAAGGATAGACGTTCTGGTGAGTTACTGCAGAGGAGACTTTCATCCCAGCGAGGGGCAGGAAGGACAGAGCAAAGGACGTTCTAAAGGCAGTCGTATCAGGGGAGGTTCTTAGAATATCCAGGACTTTAGACAGGGAATCCACCGACGGGTTGGGAAGAGGGAAGGGTTATGTGGCAGGAAGAGAATATTGCAGACCTGTGAGTGGTGGTTCAGAGAAGCAGAGTGTCACAGAACAAGGTCTAATGGCCCAAGCAAGGAAGGCTGACCTCTTAAACCAGGACAGCATCGGTGGCAATGGAAAGAAAACCACACAAATACCACTACAGAGGTGAAAACTCCAGGGCCTGGCGACAGTTCACTAGACGAGAAGGAGAAAGGACTTGGAGGACTCAAAGATCAAGCCACGCTTCCTCCTCTAAGCGGTCACATTTAGCAATGACATTTAGAAGAAAATGGAGTCATGCAAATCTTCACACCACTAAATAAATGGTTTCTAGGAAACAGGGCAGCAGCATGGTCTCTACTTGCAAGCTCTATGTAAATCACCGTTTGGCAGTAGCGGAAAACTGTCAGGGGAAGGGGAGGTGGGACTGGAAGTTGGTGGAGACTGCTAGGGGAGGGAGGGGCGTACCTCGCCAACAAGGGTACCTGCATGATCAATGTTTGTATACATAACCCTGAATTGCACCCCACATCTATACAACAAATAAATTAATAATAAAAAATAAAAACACAAAGAAAGGAAAAAAGATTAGAAACTAAGGATTGATGTAAGCACTGGAATATTTTATCTGCAGAAACGTGTATAACGATGATCTGTGTTTCCTGTTTTGAGACAGCAGCGGCAAGAGTCGGCACGAATTTGAATGTTTCTTGACTCTCGTTGCTCTGAAGAAAGAACTGCAATCGAAATTCTAAGATATAGGCATCACACTACTACACTAAACCATGTTCCAGTAGTCAAAACAATTCTACTCTAAAGCAGTATATGTTACTTCTCTTTCGTTTATTTGTCAAATGCCAGACCTCGTTTCCAGAACCTCAGAATGAGCTCTGAACAGTCATATAGGAAACAGCCACTGCACAGTGACACTCTGTCTGTTAAGTTCTGGCAATAAAGGTGATTTTATTGGAGGTTGGGCTCCGTGGATTTGTACTAGTTTCAGAAGTTTGAACGCACAGGCATGGGAGGTTACTTTTCTTTTTGTTCAGGGAAAATGTGCAAGAGGACAAAACCTATTTCATCCACGCGCCTTTTTGTATTTACTCCTTAGGTAATAGAGCCTGTTCCAATGAAGGAATGACTACAAGAGAGAATCGACCCAATGGCCTTATCAGAATTGTTAAAACAACGTGCATTTGTTTTCTTGAAAAACTTAAACTGCAGAAATCATTATGACTTCTGAGCAGGATCCAGAAATGTCAGGGCTGAGCCATGGGTGTGTGAACACGTCATTTCCATAAAGGCATCTAAATGCCATTCACTTGTTTTTACACCACCATTAAGGAGCACCCGCCCTCAGCTTGAATGAAAGTATCTCAGTAACGTATTTATATACTTAAGCACTTACAGGGAGCAATATTTCCTTCTGTCTGAAGGTAAATTATCTAAAGTGTTCTGCTTGCAAGTTAAACATTCAGTGAGGATGTGGAGATTTAAATGTACAGGCATCTTAGTCTTGCATCATGAATCCTCACAGGTTTCTCTGGCAACATGCATTTATTACTTGCAACAAGACACAAAACCCTCGTTTTGAGGCTATTTGTGAAATACACATGAAATCGCTTTGGTGTATATGTGGAATAGGTCTATTAAATGAATTGTTTTGTCGAGTTACTGAAATGGCTTTCATGAATCCTTCAAAAAAATCCTCCCCCTGAGAGGAGAGGACTGACTTCCTCTCATTTTCCTGTGTGCTTGACCTTTTACTTGGCCCCACATTGGCCCCCGTTTCTTGTTTAAGGTTTTCCAAAACAAGTCCATGCAGATTCTTTTTCCACCTACAGCAGCTTATCCGGGAATAAGTGGGTCCTCCAATGTGATCCGCCATTTGACCTGGTGGGGAGACTCCACTTCCTAAACTTTGCATTTTGTAAAGAATTTACGCCTATTCCACAGCGTGTTTTGGTAGAGAAGTTAGGCACTTCTTCAATGTCTAAGAATATCCTGATTTGAGAAGTCTTGTCTGTAGTGACAGAGGCCACATAAGTACTCCAAAGGTCCTGTTGAGAGTAGAGTATTCCTGCTGAGCTACCTAAATACATTTGTCCCCCAGTGGCAAGGAGAGAGTAGGGCACAACGTGCTTAGTGATGGAGCAGGTGATGTTCCTGTCATTGTTTTCCCACCTTAAACGCGTCAATGCAGGCCTGGAATGCCTTTGGGTGATGCTTTAGGGGGAAGAGAAGTTTTGCCCTCAAAAAATTATTACCAGTGAATATGTGTATATGTACATGAAACTGATAAGGAAGGAAAGCAGAATTAGCCAAGTAGAAGAAAGAATCTCAGAACTTGAGGACCAAAATATAGAACTAACACTGTTAAAAAACATAGAAAGGAAGGTTAAAAACACAGAATGAAACCTTCAACAGATGAGCGGTTATTCAGGAGCCTGAACCTAAGAGTAAGTGAACTTCCTGAGGCAAAAAGAGAGACAGCGACCACCCTGGAACTAACATTTCATGCAGTTATTCGAGAAAATGTCCCTCATCTCATCAGCAATGTGAAAAGTCAAATGCAAGACAGTCAGAGAACCCCTGCAAGGCAACAAATCAGAAGACCAACTCCTAGACACTTAATAATCCACCGAAACACAACAGGTATAAAAGAAAAATTCCTAATGACAGCAAGAGAAAATGGTCAGACCACTTACCAGGGAAGACCAATTAGAATAGCAGCAGATGTATCTACAGAAACACTTCAGGCTAGAAGAACTTGGAGTCCGATCTTCAAAGTCCTCAAAGATAAACAATTTAAACCAAGAATAATCTACCCAGGTAAGCTAAGCCTCATCAGTGAAGGAGAATTAAAATCTTTCCCATACATTCAATCCCTAAGAACATACACTGCCTCCTCACCTGCCCCACAAGAAGCTCTTAAGAAAGTATTAAACACAGAAGAAAAGGAAAAAAGAATGACAACGTTCTTCACAAGAGTACAGGAAAAAGATTTAAAACATGGAAGAATCAACCCCAAAATCAAAAGAAAGACAATAAACAAACAGGAACGACAACAATTCTGTAAGAATCTCATGACAGGTATACGTTCTCACATTTCAACAGTTAGCTTGAATGTGAATGGATATATCAAAATTCATCCACCACAGCCAAGTGGGCTTCATCCCTGGGATGCAAGACTTGTTCAACATTCGTAAGACCATAAACATAATTAAATACATCAACAGATGTAAAAACACAAACCACATGATTATATCATTAGATGCAGAGAAAGCTGTTGGTAGAATCCAGCACCCCTTCTTGAAAAAACCCTTGTACATCTAGGCATAGATGGAACATACCTTAAAATAGTAAGAGCCATCTGTGAGAAACCCACAGCCAGCATAATGCTAAACAGACCGAAATTGGAATCATTTCCAGTGATAGCTGGAAGAAGACAAGGATGCCCACTCTCACCCCTCCTGTTCAACATCGTTTTGTAAATTTTAGCTAGAGCCGTCAGAAAACAGAAGGCGGACAGGTGTATTCAAATAGGAAAAGAGGAAATCAAGTTATCCCTCTTTTCAGACGACATGATTCTATACCTTGAAAACCGAAGAGAATCTGTCAAAAACCTCCGTACACTGCTAAAGAACTTTGGCAAAGTCTCAGAGTATAAAACAAATGTGCAAAAGACAGTTGCATTTCTATCCACCAATAATAAAGTAACAGAAACTCAAATAAAAAGCACAATTCCATGGACAATAGCCACAAAAAAATGAAATACCTTGGAACCTTGGCACCTACCTAACCAGAGACGTGAAAGACCTTTACAATGAAAACTTCAAAACACTGCTCAACGAAATCAAAGATGACAAAAACAAATGGAAAAATGTTCCATGCTCATGGATTGAAAGAATTAACATTGTTAAGATGTCCATTCTACCTAAGACAATCTACAGATTTTTTTTTATAATCAATATTTTTTATTATGATATTGTGGGTTACACTTAAGGGTTAGGTATACAAATACGTTTCGTTCAGGCACCTTTGTTGATAAGAGGTGTTTTCCCATTCCCAGACAGATATTTACTACCATTAATTCCATCTCCCACCCCCCCATCGTTTCCCACTACTGTCAGTCATTTTCTTATAGCATTACATTGGATGTTCAAGGTCAACTGTATGAGTGAGAACATGTGATACTCAGATTTTTGTTTCTGTGAGAGGGCACTCAGTATTATAGACTCTAGTTCCATTCAGGTTGCTGCGAAATTCATGATTTTGTTCTTTTTTTTGACTGTGCAGTATTCCATCGTGTACATGTACCACATTTTTAAAATCCAGTCCTCTTTTGATGGACAGCATGGTTGCTTCCAGGTTCTTGCTATGGTGAACAATGCTGTGATAAACATATGTGTGCAGGTAATTTTTGGATAGAGTGATTTGAGTTCTTCAGGATATATTCCCAGTAGGGGGATTGTGGGGTCATATGGGAGGTTGATATTTAGAGCTTTTAGGCATCGCCACACTGCTTTCCACAGAGGTTGCACTAGTTTACACTCCCACCAACAGTGTAGCAGTGTTCCCTTTTCGTCACACCCTCTCCAGCAGCTGTTATTTTTTGAGTTGTTGATAATTGCCATTCTGATTGGAGTTAGGTGGTATCTCAGTGTGGTTTTGATTTGCATCTCCCTGATGATTAGTGAGGTTGAACATTTCTTCATGTGTCTGTTGGCTGCTCGGATGTCTTCCTTTGTGAAGTGTCTGTTCATATCTTTTGCCCATTTTATAATGGGGTTGTTTGTTTTTTTTCTTTTCAGCGCGTTTGAGTTCCTTGTAGATCCAAGATGTTAAGTCTTTGTCAGACCTGGAGTTGGCAAATACTTTTTCCCAGTCTGTAGGTTGTCTCCCTGCTCTTTTGATGGTTTCTTTGGCTTTGCAGAAGCTTGGCAGTTTAATGAGGTACCACTTGTCTTTCTTCTCTCTTATGACCTGTGGGTTTCGGGTTTTGTTCAGGAATTGGATGCCAGTTCCGATTTCCATGAGGGTATGTCCTTCATTTTCTAAGGTTCTTATGGTTTGAGGTTTCACATTTAGGTCTCTGATCCATTTGGAGTTAATTTTTGTGTATGGGGATAGATAGGGGTCCTGTTTCAATCTTCTGCATGGGGTCAGCCAGTTTTCCCAGCACCATTTACTGAATAGGTTCTCCTCTCCCCAGTGGCAGGTGGAAGAGGCTTTGTCGAAGATGAGTTGGTTGAGAAATGGAGATTTTGCCTCTGGAATCTCAATTCTATTCCATTGGTCTATATGCCTGTTCCTATACCAATGCCAAGCTGTTTTGATGATGGTAGTTTTGTAGTAAAGTTTGAAGTCTGGTAATGTGATACCACCTGCTTTGTTTTTTTGCTGAGGATTATTCTGGCTATTTGTGGTCATTTGTGTTTCCATATGAATTCCTGTGTTGTTTTTACTAGGTCTGAGAAGAATTTTGCTGGTAATTTGATGGGTATTGCATTGAATATGCAGGTTGCCTTAGGTAAGATGGACATCTTCACAATGTTTATTCTTCCAATCCATGAGCATGGGATATTTTTCCACTTGTTTGTGCCATGTTTGATTTCTTTGAGCAATGTTTTGTAGTTTTCATTGCAAACGTCTTTCACATCTCTGGTTAGGAAGATGCCAAGATATTTCATTTTTTGTGTGGCAATTGTGAATGGAATTGTGGTTTTTATTTGGGTTTCTGTTCGGTTATTATTGGTGAAAAGAAATGCGATTGTCTTTTGCACATTTATTTTGTATCCTGAGACTTTGCCAAAGGCGTTTATCAATGTAAGGAGGTTGTTGACAGATTCCCTTGGGTTTTCAAGGTACACAATCATATCGTCTGCAAGGAGAGATAACTTGACTTCCTCTTTTCCTATTTGGATACCCCTGATTTCCTTCTCTTCTCTGTTTGCTCAAGCCAGGAGTTCCAATGCTATGTTGAACAGGAGGGGTGAGAGTCAGTATCCTTGTCTTGTTCCAGTTTTCAGGGGAAATAGTTCCAGTTTTTTCCGTTTAGGAGAATGCTGGCTGTGGGTTTCTCGTAGATGGCTCTTACTATTTTGAGGTATGTTCCCCGTATGCCTAGATGTTCGAGGGTTTTTATCAAGAAGTGGTGCTGTATTTTATCAAAAGCTTTTTCTGCATCTAATGATATAATCATGTGGTTTTTGTTTTGACATCTGTTGATGTATTTAATTACATTTATGGTTTTATGAATGTTGAACCAGCTTTGCATCCCAGGGATGAAGCCCACTTGGTCATGATGGATGATTTTTGAGATGTGTTGTTGAATCCGGTTTGCTAGGATCTTGTTGAGAATTTTAGCATCTATGTTCATCAAAGATATTGGCCTGTAGTCCTCTTTCTTTGTTGGATCTTTACCTGGTTTGGGTATCAATGTGATGTTGGCTTCATAAAATGATTTGGGGAGAGTTCCATCTTTTTCAATTGCCTGGAATACCTTCAGTAGGATTGGCGTCAGCTCCTCCTTAAATGTCTTTTAGAATTCTGCTGGAAAGCCATCTGGACCAAGGCTTTTTTTGTAGGTAACTTTCTTATTATGTAGTCGATTTCCTTGATTGTTATTGGTCTGTATAGGGTCTCAATTTCTTCTTGTTCCAACGTAGGTAGGTTGTGTGATGTCAGAAAGTCCTCCATTTCCTTAAGGTTTTTAAGTTTGTTTCCATACAAGTGTACGTAGGAGTCTCTAATGAACTTTTGTGTTTCTTCAGGGTCAGAAGTGACTTCATCTTTTGTGTTTCTGATTGTGCTTATTTGGGTTTTTTCTCTTTTTTTCATGGTCAGTCTACCTAGGGGACCATCGATCTTGTTTATCCTTTCGAAGAACCAGGTTTTTGTTTCATTGATTTTTTTGTATTGTGTTTTTGTCTTCTATGTCCTGGATTTGGGCTTTTATTTTGGTGATATGGATTCTTCTGCTGAAATTAGGGTTTTTGTGGTCTTGCTTTTCCAGCCTCCTTAGGTGGTTTGTCAGGCTGTTAATTTGTGTTCCTTCCATTTTCTTCATGTGCATTTGTAGGGAAATAAATTCCCCTCTTACTACAGCTTTCATGGCATCCCTGAGATTTTGGTAAGATGTGTCTTCATTTTCATTTGTTTTCAGGTATCTTTTGATCTCGGTTTTGATTTCATCATAGACCCAGGAGTCGTTTAGCATCATGCTGTTTAGTGTCCGTGTCTTTGTGGGTTTTGGGGGGACCTTGGTGGTGTTAATGTTTATTTTTATTCCACTGTGGTCCGAGAAGGTGCATGGTAGAATTTTGGTAATTTTAAATTTGCTTATGCTTGTTTTATGGCCAATTACGTGGTCGATCTTAGAATACGTTCCATGCGGTGATGAGTATAATGTGTATTCTGTGGTCTTTGGATGGAGTGTTCTGTAGGTATCAATTAAGTGCATTTGGTCAAGAGTCACATTCAGGTTCCGGATCTCACTGCTGATTTTTTTGCCCTGGTGGTCTGTCTAGGGTGGTGAGTGGGGTATTAAAGTCCCCAGTTATGATGGTGTTAGAGTCAATATCTTTCTTTAGTTTTCCTAGAAGTTGCTTTATGAAAGTTGGCACACCTATGTTGGGTGCATATATGTTTAAGATAGATATTTCTTGTTGGTGGAGTGAACCTTTTATCATTCTGTAGTGGCTCCCCGTATCTTTTTAAATGTTTGATAGCTTAAATGGTACTTTGTCTGAAATTAGGATTGCGACTCCTCCTTTCTTTTGTGTTCCATTCGCCTGAAAATTTGTTTCCCATCCTCTTACTTTGAGTCTGTGTATGTCCTTTCTAGTGAGATGGGTCTCTTGAAGGCAGTATTGTTGCCTGGCGATATTTTATCCATTTTGCCATTCTATGTCTTTTCAGTGGTGCGTTTAGTCCATTCACATTCAGGCTAATTATTGAAATGTGAGAGTTCATCCCTATCATAGAGTTCTTATAGAGTTGTTGTTTTTACACTTGGCTTTTTTGTCTTTCTTTTGGTTTGGGGGTTGGTTCGTGTGTATTTTATTCTCTTTCCTGTACTCTTGTGAAGAATGTTGTTCTTTTTTCCATTTCTTCTCTGTTTAGTACTTTCTTAAGTGTTTCATGTAGCGTTGATTTGGTGGCAGCACAAGTTCTTAGGGATTGGATATCTGAGAAAGATTTTAATTCTCCCTCGCTGATGAAGCTTAACTTGGCTGGGTAGGTTATTCTTGGTTAAATTTGTTTATCTTTTAGGACTTTGAAGATAGGGCTCCAAGCTCTCCTAGCCTGCAGGGTTTCTGTAGGTAAATCTGCTGGTATTCTGATTGATCTTCCATGGTAGTGATCTGGCCTTTTTCTCTTGCTGCCTTTAGGATTTTTTTCTTTTATGTCTACTTTGCTTAGGCAAATTATTATGTGTCTAGGAGTCGGTCTTCTCATTTGTTGCCTTGCAGGGGTTCTCTGAATCTCTTGTGTTTGAATTTTTGTATCACTGATTAGATAAGGGAAGTTTTCTTGAGTGATCTCATGGAAAGTTTGTTCCAGTGTGGTGTCTGTCTCTCTTTCTGCCTCAGGAAGGGCAATTCCTCATAGGTTCGGTCTCTTGAAGTAATCGCTCATCTCTCGAAGGTTTTGTTCTGCCTTTTTGAATTAATTTTCTGTGTTTTTAAGAGTTTGGGTTGGTTCTACAATTTGGTCCTCAAGCTCTGAGATTCTTTGTTCTGCTTGGGTAAGTCTGCTTTCCATGCTTATCAGTTTGTTATTTATTTCATTCACAGTAGCCTTTATTACTGTTATCTCAGATATCAGCTCCTTCCTAGTTTCTTTTTGTGTCTCCTCAATTCTTTTTAATCTGTCCATTAATGTCTTGATATCTAGGTTTGTAGTTTGAGACCCTTCATTCTGGGGGCTCTTCATTGTTTGCATTCCAAAGTCAGTTTTCACAGTGTCTGCCATCCGAGCAGTCTGGGAGAGACCCATACTCTTCTTTTGGTTTTTCTTCATTTGCGTAGATTTTTCTCTCTCTCCCCCTTTCCCTCCCTTTCTTTAATTCTGTTTTTGAGGGAAGATGGCGTTGCTCTTGTTTCACTTGTGCAATATCCTATTCTTCCTTATGAGGGTCTTCTGGCTTTGTTCACTTTTGTGGTTGGAGTGTGGGCTGCGGGCTGTACTT
Source organism: Cephalopachus bancanus (assembly GCA_027257055.1). Lineage (NCBI taxonomy): Eukaryota > Metazoa > Chordata > Mammalia > Primates > Tarsiidae > Cephalopachus > Cephalopachus bancanus. The sequence continues at coordinate 603,301 of JAPVLO010000870.1, forward strand.
TTTGTAGTTGTGAGCTTTAATTGAGGGGGAGGCTGTGGTTCAGAATGTTTATGCTGATTCTAGCATCCACCAACAGGTGTATGAGCACACTGGAACCTATTTCTCACTGCCTTACAATCTGTCCATGCAGAAGTATGTGGGCTTGATCCCTAGAGTAAAAGGGGGTATAAAAGAGTAAAGTAATGGAGGAAGGTGTGGGTCAATAGGAAGTTAGAAAGAGAGAAGAACGAGAGGGAAAACAGACAGACATACCAACTATCAGGTGAGAAAGAGACACAAGGCTGGAGAGAAGTGAAAAAAGACACATAAGAAAGATCCCTAAAGAATACTGGTAGCTACACAGAGACAGACCAATACAATCATGAAACAGTGTAAGTCAGAAAGCAAACAACAAAAGTGATCAAAACAAACAGTCCAGATGTTAACACCAAAAGTTTGTGTGTGTGTTTTTTTTTTTTTTTTTTTTTTTTTTAGCCTGCTGCCTGGGAGGCTTGCAATGCTTAGTTGCTTTTGTCTGATTCAGAGTAGGGGTGGGGCTTTGTCTCCTGTTTAGTGATGTTACCTTAGGAGCCGAGGTGGGGGTTGTTGGTAGGTGGGCGGGGCAATGCAAATCTCTGCCTGGAGAATGGCCGAGGTGGCAGTTTCACTTTCGTAGATCATTTCTTTCCACTTGTCTGGGTCCCTGAGCTTGGGGTCACTGCTGAGTGCCATAGCCAGGGTGGGCCCAGAGCTCCAGAGCCTCAAAGCTCCAACGGGCAGATGGTGAGCGGCGAGAGTGGCCCTGGGCCCCCCACAGGGTACTTCAGTCAGGAATGGGATCAGTGTCTCTGATGGGAGGTGCCTAGAGGCTCCCTGAGTGACCGACGGCTTGGTGCTGGGTACTAGGCGAGAGACGATGTAGCCAGGGAGGGAGCCGAGACCTGATACTCCTGCACAGGCGGGAGTCGTGGATGGTGGAACAGCAGCCCTGCTGCTGCACTCCAGTCTGGGTGACGGAGTGAAACTCCAACTCAAAAAAAAAAAAGAAAGAAAGAAAGAAAGAAAGAAATCATGCCTTTTGCCTGTAAGCCAAAGACGACTATCAGGTCCCACCTCATGTCACAACTGCCTTCAGGCAGACAAGTCCCACGAGGATCTGTGAGTTCAACACTCCTCTGCTGAAAATCTCTGCTTCATATGGACAAGCCCACGTCTTCTGAATCCCAAAGCATGACACACCCACGTGCAATGTTCAAGTCTCTCCTGGTCCTAACTGCACCTTCAGGTAACGCCTAGTGTGTCGGTGTCCATGGAGTCAAATCTTTCTGCTAAGATGGTTGAGGCTCAGGTGGGAAGGCGTCTGCTACCCTCAAGTCTGCATTGAATGTGATATCCTTCTCTTGTTTCCAATAGAGTCTTGTGAACACTGAGTTGACTACACTCCAGGGGGCGCCTAGAAGACCAGGATTACCTTTTGGAGGGCGGGCCCTTTGTACTGTAGGATTCCTCGGCTAGCTAATTTTTCTTGGACCCCATCATCACCCGTGGACCTGCGAGCATGGCTGTGAGAGGCTGTGTTTGGCTTCAGTGACTTTCTTTCAGTGCGTTTGCCCATTCATGATGGTCGATTGACGAGCGCACCGGCCCACACCATGCTTAGTGTCAAGTAGTCTTTGACTCAAACTGTCGGGACCCTCATTCTTATTCTCCCTATACACCTGGTCTCGCGCTGTCTGACATTTTTTGCTTTACCCAGATGAAAAAAAAGTCCTCACCGGGAAATGTGTTGCCAATGTGGAAGAGTAAACCAAAGAACAGCACTAAAAGGCCTCCACGTGGACGAGTTCAGAAAGCGTTTTGAGCAGTGGACAAAGTGTGTTGATAGGTGTGCTGCCTCCACCGGAGAGTACTTTGAAGGTGACTGAATTTCAAACATGTAAGAATAATTTTTTGATAAATAAGTCTGGATTTTTTTGAGTCCCGCTTGTATCTCTGAGTTAATGCTTCATTGAAGGCTCAGAGGATACTTTAAACTTTTGCATTTGATTTGGGTTATGCCTGAGAACAGCTTTTAAGCATTTTTTATTTCCTTTTGAAAGTTTTTATTTCTTTTTGAAAACGTCATTTATTGATTTAGCTAGCTACTACTTGAAGTGTCCTGTGCATTGCTTTTTTTTGAAACAGGGTGTCACTCTGTCACCCGGGCTCTAGTTCAGTCCTGCTATCATAGTTCACTGCAGCTTCCACACCTGAGCTCTAACAATTCTCCCCCCTCAGCCTCCCATGGAGATTGGATGGCACGTGCAAGCCACCACACCGAAATAATATTTCTTTTTTCAATTTCTGTAGAGAAGTCTTGCTATGTGACTCAGGCTGGTCTCCAACATCCAGCCTCAAGCGACACTAACACGTCAGCCACCCCAAATGCTGGGATTACAGGCACACGCCACCACATCTGACTAGTGTGTAAAACTGTACTGTAGAGATGGGATCTTGCTACGTTGCCTAGGCTGGGTTCAACTACTGGTCTCAGGCGATACTCCCTCCTCAGCCTTCCAGAGCAGTGAAACTTCAGGTGTGAGCCACCTCCCCAGCTAAACTTAAGAGCCTCTTGATGTGTTCAGTGATGATCAGCAGAAAATTTTTCAGGAGCGTAGCCTGCAGCTCTGCTCATGCAAAACCTATTTTTTTGCACTTTATAGAATAAAGCTGTAAGTTTTTTTTTTCCTTTGTGTGGGACTCCAAATATGACCACCTAGCAAGGGAAGGAGTGAGGCCAACCCAGCCCAGAGCTGCCATGTCCATCTGTGTGAACCTCAAACAGGGCTCATAACTGCCATGTCCATCTGTGTGAACCTCAAACAGGGCTCATAGCTGCCATGTCCATCTGTGTGAACCTCAAACAGGGCTCATAGCTGCCATGTCCATCTGTGTGAACCTCAAACAGGGCTGCATTCCCCACAGTCAGATACCCTGTTCGACCAGGTGAGTCTTTCTTTATAACTAACCCATGTGATCACACAGGCACATGCTGTCTTCGATATGTATAACAGAGGTGTTGATGTGTGGGTCTCCTGCAGAGCCAAACAGAATGATCTCACCCTGCATATGTTAAAATCTGTGTATACATTGAGGGTGGTGGCTCATGCCCATAATCACAGCACTTTGGGAGGTCGAGGCAGGAGAATCACGTGAGACCGGGAGTTTGAGGCCAGCCTGGGCAGCATAGCCAAACCTCGCCTCTACGAAAAATTAAACGAGAAAAGAAAAAATTAGTCAGGCCCGGTGGTCATGCCTGTAGTTGCAGCTACTTAGGAGGCCAAGGAGGGAGGATTGCCTGAGCCCAGGAAGTTGAGACCAAAAAGTTGAACAAAGTCCATCGTGGGAAGTAGTTGCTCACCACTGCAGTGCCTAGCCCGATGCTGACAGTAAGAGCTGCAGAGAAGGCACAGCAAGGGATCCCAGGGGCGGAGTCCCACTGGAGGAGATGAAAGTCAGACCCTGCCAAACATCTTGAAAACGGGGCAAGGAAGTGCTCTGGCTTGTTCACCACGGAGCAAGAGACCTGATCTCTGTGACCAGGGGATTGACTACTGAGGGGTTGATCGTGACCCACAGGGAATATCCTGAAAGCACAAACTCTGGAGGGGCAGGACCAGAGGCGCCCCCACCCTGATTCAGCTGTGGGACGAAGGGTGTGGCTGAAAAGGACGAGGATGAACTCCAAAGAGAGCAGTGCTGAGTCCGGGGCCGACCCCATCCCCCACTCCCCAGCAATCCTATGAAAATCAGACCCACAGTGCTGGGGCATGACGAAGAGGGCTGAATCCAGGAGGAGCCTGGATGGATTCTACTCCAGGATGAACGCGGCAGAGGCGCCACCCCCCCCTTACCCTGGGAAGAGACAATCTGGCTCCTCCCCACCGGAGGGGGTCCTCGTGACCATATAAGAGTGGGAAGGAAGGACTGAAGCCCCACCCACTTCCACCACCCCCTCCTCCTCCCCTGGGCCAGACGCTGGGGAGATAGTGAATGAGGCCAAGCTACGCAGGAGACAGCAGAGGGACTTCTTCCTGTGTGCATGAATGTGTATGTGAGGGTTTGATCGGCATCTCCCCCCTTTGAGTGTGTGTGTACGTGAATGATGGGTTATCTTTCAGGGCTTTTTGGTGTTGCTGACTTCAGCCTACAGATACATTTTAAAGACTGGAGGACTTCGTATATCCAAGCCAGAAGGACATGATTTAAAGCTCCTTTAAATAGAGTTAGTTCTGTGTTCCACAAGGATATTCTAGTCAGGAGGGTGACATCATCAAACTCCATCTTACCTGTTGACGGAGGGTGACATCGTCAAACTCCATCTTACCTGTTGACGGTGAGGTTGTCACCATGTTGGACAACATTCTTAGTGTCCTCGATGAAACTGTCTTCTGTGGGTCGGGAGAAGCATTAATAATGAGCTGGAAACTTAAAATGGGACAGGCTAGCATGTTCTACCGAAGGCTCAGAGCTGCACTGCTGCTTTTACACTTTTAAGGATTGGGATTAGAATATGAAGATCAGGTGGAGGGAAAAGGAAAATGAGGTGCTGCCTCGAAGCAGGGAGTGTCAAATCAAAATTAATAACCTAAGATGGCAAGCTTTCCAAAATTAAAAAAAATTTCAAACACTTTGTAGAGGTAGAGTCTTGCGATGTTGCTCAAGCTGGTCTCAAACTCCTGGCCCCGAGAGATCCTCCTGCCTCAGCCTCCTGATCGTCTGGGATTATGGGCACGCACCACCACACCCAGTTAATTTTTGTTTCTGTTGAGCTGGGGGGTCTCACTATTTTGTCCAGACTGGTCTTGAATTCCTAGGCTCAAGGAATTCTTCTGCCTTAGTCTCGGACGTAGCTGGAACTACAGGCATGTGCTACCATGCCTGGGTAATTGTTTTCGATTGTTTGTAAAGATGTGGTCTTGTTATGATACCTAGGCTGGTCTTGAACTCCTAGCCTCATGCCATCCTCCACCTCGACCCCCCAAAATATTGGAATTACAAGTGTGAGCCAGAGAAACTAGGTCCTCACTTTCAAGTCAAGAGTTTCCTGTAACTCTTTTATGTCCTAAACCTCACTACTTGATAGCAATTATAAGGAAAATTTGAATGTGCAACACCACTTATTCAATTGGCTAAATTTTGAGATAGAAACACGCCCTGAAACTACTGGGCCAAATACATACCAGGTCATGCAATCACCTAGTGTTCTTTTACTTTTTTGTGTCATAAGTAGGAAGAGCTAGAAAATTGCACATTTCAGGAGGAAAAGGACGCACAAAATCAGTGTGGTTTTTAAAATACATCTCAAAAGAGGAAAGCTGTCATGATAAAGATTCTTAAAAATGAAAACGCTGCCAGGTGCAGTGGTGTACGCCTGTAATCCCAGCACTTAGGGGGGCCAAGGCAGGAGGATTGCTTGAGCCCGGGAGTTTGACATCAGCCTGAACCACACAGAGAAACCCCATGGCTAGGAACACAAAAAGCAAAAAGGAAACAAACATTAGGCATGCTTGATGGCGCATGCCTGTAGTCCCAGCTCCTTGGAAGGCTGAGGTGGTAGGATCACCTGAGCCCAGGAGATCGAGGCTGCAGTGAACCATGATCAGGCCACTGCACACCAGCCTGGGTGCGAGAGTGGGATCCTGCCTTAAAACAAAATTAAAAGAAAACTATATATGCTTTTGCTGTTGAATAAAGTTTGTGTGTATTTGCTCTTGGTGAGCGGCGTATTAAAAACCTTTCAGTACGTGCGACAGTTGACATTTACATGTAGTGTCCTCAGGACCTCAATCGCTGTTTCACCAGAAAAAGTAATTCCTGTTCCTTTGTGTTTATTTTTAGAAATTAGTAAAGACATTTTCTTTTGTCTACTGCCTTTTCACATACTCACATCCCTCTCGTTACCACTGAGGAAATCCTTGGAAAAAATTCTTCATGGGGAAATGTGGAGGAGACGGATCGGATGGCGGGTAAGTGGCTCTTCCAGGGGAAAATGTATGGTCCTAAACCCCTCGAGGCAGAGAGAATAATCGTCATAGTGTAGGTAGGCAGAGTAATGTCCCCAACGATGCTCACGTCTTAATCCCATGTGGTAGACAGAATAAAGATGTCCAGGTCCGAATCCCATGTGGTAGACAGAATAAAGATGCCCAGGTCCGAATCTCATGTAGTAGACAGAATAATGTCCCCAAACATGTCCAGGTCCTAATGGCCATGTGGTGGACAGACTAACGTCCCCAAGATGACTACATCCTAATCCCTACGTGGTAGACCGAATAATGTCCCCAAAGATGCCCATGTCCTTATCCAATGTCATAGATGGAATAACGGCCCCAAATATGACTATGGCTTGATCCCATATGTCCCCAGAATGTCCACCTTCCAATCCCATGTGGTAGATTGCACATTGTCCCCCAAAGGTCCATGTCCTCATCTTGTGAGGTAGACCGAATCGTGTCCCCAAAGAGGCCCACATCCTAATCCCATGTGGCAGACCGAATAAGGTCCGCAAAGATGAACACAACCTAATCCCCGTGTGGTGGACCGAATGATGTCCCCAAAGATGAACACAACCTAATCCCCGTGTGGTAGACAGAATGATGTCCCCAGAGATGACTGTATCCTAATGTCAACATGGTAGACAGAATAATGTCCTCAAAGATGTCCACATCCTAATGCCATGTGTTAGATGGAATAATGGCTCCGGGGATGACTATGTCCCGATCCCACGTGTAGACAGGACTGAAAGGGTAAACCGACTCAAGGAAAACCGGTGCCGAGGAAAAAAATGCAAAGAACTGCAAAGGAAAATTTTTAAGTTGCACATTTTGATGTAGATAACGGAGATCACTTTTGTCTTGTGCCTGGACATCACCAGGCAATGATATCTCCTGACTCCAGGTGGTGGGCTGGAGGCTGGTCGCAGTAACGAAGATCACTACGTCAAGGCCCGAAACACAGCTGCCTAGAAGAAGAAGAAGTAGGAGTGGAGAGGTCTAAGGGGCCTAGAATAATTACCAGGTCTGAAACCTCAAGAGTGCCGATTCTGTCCCTTGCTAATGATCAGCAGAACTGCTCAAAAGTGTGACAGGGCTAGAGCTGAAGCTAAAATTGCTGCACTGTTGCTAGAATTATTTCCCCAAGTTGTTCTCTTCTAAGTCTCATGGGGCTCCTGCCTTTCATTCCCTCCTCTTGCTGTTTCAAGAATATTCTTATTTGCAACTAGGGAACGGGGCGAAGATCAGGCTTCTGAAACTGCTTCCTGCTGGGTAGGGGCATAGTGCTGTGCCTACCTATTCCTGTCGGCTCATTTTGAATTAACAAGAAGGTTAGAATCTAGGCAGGAACTCCCATGATTGGTTTGACATGTGTAAAGCCTGGAGCAAGTGTGCCCACCACTGCAAGTAAATAATGATGAAAAGGGCTATAGCCCCCAAGACGATGCTGGATAATTGAAAGTGACCCTTTAAACGAGTGTGTGTTCGGCCACATTTCCTAGCGGTTGGCATAGTTAGAGATGTTGTGTTGTAAGCCTTCAATTCTAGTGCGGCAGACACTGCCTGCTCTTCCACAGAGGCCTCCTGCTTTTGCAAGCAAGAAATTTCATGCCTTGCAATTGGCTGTGGCATATTGCTCAATTTCTCCTTCTACCCGATGAAGTAGGTTTAATGCCCGAGAGGTATCTTTAGCTGTAGCATGATCACAATATATCAGGGCCTCAAAGTCAGGAAAAATATAAGTATGAATGGAAACTACTGCTACCCGAGGGTCCGCTATGCAGATCCCTCTGGCTCCTACAGCGGCTCTCGCAAACTCTTATGACCGGAGTTGAATGTCTCCACAGTTAGTGGTCATATCTCTGTGAGTTCTGAGGTGGTGTTTACTTTTAAGCTTCAGGTGTAGTAGCCCCCCCTCAGCATCCCTGCTCCGCCACAGGGAAGCCAGTGGGTTGCTGTGAGCCTGCTGCTCTTGCTGGGGAAGATGATAGTGCTGTTGAGGAAGTTAACAGCTTGATTACACTTTGGGAAGGAATATAGTCCTATGGAACTGGTGCCATTAGAACTGGGAGGAAATTGGTTTTCCGCCATGGTGGGGAAGCAGACGTTTGCCGCCTTAGCATGCGTCGACTTCGCTAATATTAAGCTCCTGTGTCTAGCGTAAGAACTATCTTTAAATGCCAGGGAGTTCTTTCGAGGGGCTTGGCTGGGCCCAGTTCATGGGTGGAAGGGCGGAATATAATGTTGCCCATGTGTTCTGAAATGCTGCTACATTCGGGTGTTGGTCATGACAGGAATCATCGGGATCTCAGTGGAAGCCGAATAAAGGTCCAGGGAGTAAAGGATCGCCCTGGAGTGCGGTCATTATAGTAGCATTAGTCACATTAGCTGGGGTTTCAGGTGTAAAGGGGGTGTCAAAAATTGGTCTTTCATCTTCAGGTCCAAGTGTTTGGTTTAATGTGCACATGACCAGGCAGATTAGCACGCTGATAAGATTCATACTGGAGAGGGCTATCCACACTGAGCGTTAATCGAATAGTTCCAAGGTCCTTTGGGTTGGGGAAACGCTCCAAGCCCTGCAACTTATGTGCTTCGCTCTGCTTTACAAGGAACCCAGAGCTAGAAAGCACACCGAAAGAAATCAAAGGTCCTGGGGAAACAGACACTGTGGGTCGGGTTTTGATGAACCCATGCAAGTCTTTAGCTTCATTTCTGATTAGGTCACGGAGACCTGAAAGGCAGTATCCCTTTATGTTGGATGCAAGTTACTCGGTGCCAGTAAACTAAATGATTAAATAGACAGATCCATATATCATAATCAGAAATGATTAAATAGACAGATCCATACATCATAATCAGTATATTCTGAGGTATCCCGCCAGGCCTCATAGGTGCTGTGGAATAGTTTTTCCTGGCACCAGTTGCACTTGGAGGATTGCATTCTATTTCCCAGTCTTTTGAATAGGTGTGTTGCTTCTGGTCCCCGTCAGTGTTCAAGAAGAGCCATAAAATGAACATGGTACTCAAAGGGTTTTACTGCATCAGGTCTCCCAGACACTCTGAGCTTACCTTTCCGAAGAGGTATTGCAGTTCACCTCGTTGACTGGCGTGTACAGCCTAGTTCGTTGGTCTGCAGCAGAAGCTTTGGAAAGTGGCGAAGAGCTGCTTTAAGTCTGTACTGATGTATTCAGGAAGGGAGTCCCAGGAGTCTGGTCACTGTGGTTTGGTTAAAATGCCTTGAAAGGGTCCCTTCAGTGGTGGTGGAAGGGGCTTAGTGTGAACTCCAAAGTCTTTAAGAGGTACCCCGTCTCTCAGAATTGTCCCTGAATCCCTTCCAGATCACATAAATAATTGGACTCGCTGGAGATGTTACTTCATACTGAGAAAAACACTGAGGTGGTGCGGGGCTCTGTTCGGTGTAGCTCGTCTTCAGGCATTGAAAGCGGAGAATAAATAGCAAAGGAAACAGGGCCAAGTACCTCGCTTCCAACCCTACTGGGTGATGGCAGCTCAAGACCTTCCTTTGGGAACCTCTTGCAGTTCCAGGGATTCACCCTGGTGAAAAGGCCGACGGTCACCTTCCAGAACCTGGTCTGGCCCGCACAGAAGGTTGGAGAGCTCGGCTTTCAAGACCAGTTAGAGGATCCACCTTAGTCTCCCACCCAAGCAGGCCCCTGCATTGTGCTATCTTTCACCGGGGCCTTCAAACACACCTGAGAGCACCTCGGGTCAGAACCGTCAGTGGCCGCCAAGATCCAGCACAGCCCACGGGGAGACACAGGTCTGGAGAGAGGAGAGTGAGCAAAGAGTCGCAGAGGGGAGAAGTAATCCAAATCGGTGTGCAGTCCCCACGTGGGCCACCAGATGAAAGAGTACACAGGCAAGGTGGGCCGGTGCCACCGGAAAGATGCGAAGAATTGCAAATGCGAAAGGAGCAACGTTTATTATCCACTTTCCACGGACTGAGGGGGCCTGCACTTATAGGGGAGTGTGGCCTTGAAGGCGAGGGACCTGGTCCTATTTAAAGCTCTTGGAGAGGAGTTTGGGCTAAGGAGAATGTTTACAGGTGCGCTTTTTGATGTAGTTAACAGAAATCACATTTGTCTTGTGTCTTGACATCACCAGGTAGTGGTATCTCGTGACTCTGGGTGGTGGGCTGGAGGCTGGTCACAGTAAACACAGAACGATGCATCAAGGCCAGAATCCCAGATGCCTAGAAGAGGAAGAATTAGGACTGGACAGGCTAAAGGAGCTTAGAATAATTCCTAGGTTTTTACCTCCAAGAGTGCCGGCTCAGACTCTTGCTAATGATCGGCGGGACTGCTCAGCACAGTATGACAGGGCTAGAGCTGGAGCTAAAATGGCTGCGCTCTTGCTAGAATTGTTTTACCAAGTTCTTTTATTCCAAGTTTCTTGGGGTTCCTACCTTTCAAGAATAATGTCCCCCAAAATGTCCACATGCTGATCCCATGAAGCAGACAGAATAATGTCCCAAGATGTCCACATCCTAATCTCCACACCTGCCCACATCAAGGCCCCCCCCTTCCTATTCACCCAGTCTCACCCCGAGTAACATTTTGTTTTGTTTGCTTCCCTGGATGAAAAAACTCCTTAAAGGGAACATTCTGCCGATGTGGAAGTGGTGAGACAAAAAGCGGCAGAAGCACTAAAAGGTGTCAACATGGACGAGTTCAAAATCTGTTTGGAGCAGTGAAAAAGGGGCTCGATGGGTGTATTGCATCAAACGGAGGGTGCTCTGAAGTTGACCGAAGTTGAAACTTGTGAGTATAAGTACACAAATTTTATTAAATAATTCCATAGTGCTTTTTGCATCCCCCTTCATATATCAATTCCAAATCAAGGACGCTTATGCTAACAAAATGATACTACCAATGGCCCCCATCATACCTTGAAAGTCAGTGTTCGTTCCTGTAAACAATTCCAAAATGCTGATGCATACACTGAAGAGTTGGGTTTCAGATCTTCTTATATTTTTGACTTCCTCAAAGACACTTGCTTTTCGCAGGAAAGATGCTTGATGCTTTGGACAAGGAAGGTTTGACCAACAGCACTCTAGCTTATTTTACATCAGATAACGGGGGATCCCTGGAGTATCAGCTTGGAAACCACCAGCACGGAGTCTGGAATGGCATCTATACAGGTAAGGCTGACTTATGGGCTGGTTCACTCCTGTCATGCCAGCACTTTGGGAGGCCAAGGTGGGATGATTACCAGAACCCAGAGCTTCAAGACAAGCCTGGGCAACTTGGTGAAGCTTCGTCTCTGCAATAACCCCAAAGATGACTGGGGCATGGTGGCATGTGCCTGTCATCCCAGCTACTTGGGAGGCTGAGCTGAGAGGATCACCTGAGCCCATCAGGTCGAGGCTGTGGGAAGCCATGACTGTGCCACTGCACTCCAGTCTGGGCAACAGAGGGAGACTCCAATTCAAACAAAGGAAAGAAAGAAATGAGCCTGAGAGATTCCCAGATGTGTTCTTGGGGCTTTGTCTCTTCCCTACAATTCTAATGAGGCCATTCGCTTCTGGAGACTACATATCACTGCCCCCAAACTGACATTCCTAACCAGGAAAGAAAAAAGGCAATGCTTAGGTTTGATCCCCCGCCCCACACATATTGAAGTGTTTTTTGTGTGTGGGTAGATTCTAAGAGTTTTGTGGCCATCACTACTATTTCATCACAGCGAGAGACCGAATCAAGGGAGAGGGAGAGAAGCAGTGGGAGGGTTGGGAAGGGAGCTAGAGAGAGAGAATTAGAGAGAAAGGGAGAGACAGCTGGTAGAGAGAGAAAGGAAGGGAAGAGAAGAGACAGAGAAAGAGAGAAAGTCGGAGAGAGACAGAGAAGAGAGACAAGAAGAGACTGCGACGGAGAAAGAGAGGCTGTTCAACAAGCAAACGGACAGGAAACTCCCCCTCCCCCCCCACCCAGGTGAGGGCCCCTTTCGGCTCTCTCCCTCCTAGTCTATATCTGCTTAAATGCAGGAAGAAAGGGCTCAGTGGCTGGGACAGGGCATTTGTGTGCCTGGTCTCTTCCGCTGGCCCAGAGTGCTGCTGGCTGCCCAGGTGGTGGCCGAGCCCATGAGCCTGTTAGATGTGTTCCCCACCGTGGTCCAGCTGGGGGGGGGTAATCGCCCCAGGACAGGTGCGTGTCGACTGGTGTCCCCTGGGTTCCAAGCGGTCTCCTGGGTGGAGAATGGCCCCAGCACAGGTTCAGTGCGACCCAAGGAAAGCAAGTCACCTCTGAGTAGGGACCGCAGCATTGACGGTAAATGACACTGTCACTTTTTCATGGCTTGACATGTCCACAGAATTTGTGTCTGGGAAGACAACCCAATTCTATTGTTTGGGATCAAATATCTTCTTCTGAAAGGGAGGGGGAGAGAGAGAGAGAGAGAGAGAGAGAGAGAGAGAGAGAGAGATGAGAGATAGAGAGAGACAGAGAAAAACAGACAGAGAGAGAGAGAGACTGGGAGAGATTGAGAGAGAGAGAGAGAGAGAGAGAGAGAGGAGACTGGGAGATAAACAGAGAAACAGTGAGAGAGACAGAGAGACAGGGAAAGAGACAGACATAGAGACAGCGAGAGGCAGAAAAAAGACAGAGAGAGAGAGAGAGAGAGGAGAGAGAGACAGAGAAAGACAGAGAGGAGGAGAGAGAAATAGAGAGAGAAAAAGAGAAAGAGACAGAGAAAGAGAGATGAGAGATAGAGAGACAGAGAAAAACAGACAGAGAGAGAGAGAGACTGGGAGAGACCGAGAGGCGGGGCGGGGGGGAGACTGGGAGATAAACAGAGAAACAGTGAGAGAGGCGGACAGTGACAGAGAGAGACAGGGAGAGAGATTGAGACATAGAGACAGCGAGAGACAGAAAAAAAGACAGAGAGACAGAGAGATGAGAGAGAGACAGAGAAAGACAGACAGAGAGGGGGGAGAGAGAGAGAGAGAGAGAGAGAGAGACCCAGAGAAAGGGAGAGACAGAGAGATAAACAGAAACAGAGAGAGACACAGGCAGAGAATGAGAGAGACAGGCAGAGAGATTGAGACAGAGAGACACAGAGAAAAAGACAGAGAGAGACACAGGCGGAGACAGAGAGAGTGACACAGAGAGACAGAGAGACACAGCAACACAGAGACTAAGGCAGAGAGCCAGAGACAGGGAGAGACAGATACAGAGACAGAAAGAGACAGAGATGCAGATAGAGATAGACACAGAGAGAGGCTGAAAGAGTCTGAGAGAGAGACAGAGAGATCGAGAGGTAAAGAGATAGACACAGAGTGATAGAGAGACAGAGAGAGAAAGAGAGACACACCGGCAGAGGCAAAGAAAGGCAGAAACAAAGAGACAGAGTGACACAGAGAGAGAGACAGACAGGCACACAGACAGAGACAGAGAGAAAAGGAGAGACAGCGACAGAGATATATAAACAGAGAGATAGAGACAGCGAGATAGACAAAGACAGAGAGGGAAAGGGGGTGAGACAGAGACAGAGAGATAGAGAGAGAAAAAGAGACAGTGAGTTTTTTCGTTTCCTTCTTATTTATGTATTAATTTACTTTTAAAGTCAGAATCTTAGTCTGTCACTCAGGCTGCAGTGAAGTGGCATGATCATGACTCGCCACAACCTCGATGCTCTGGGCTGATTCAGTCCTCCCGCCTCAGCCTCCCAAAGAGCCGGGACTATGAGCACATGCAGCCACACCAGGTTTTTTAAATTTTTATTTTTTCTATGTTTTGTGGAGATGGGGTCTCGCCAAGTTTCCCAACCTAGTCTCAAAGTCCTGGGCTCAAGTGGTCTTCCCTCCTCAGCCTCCCAAAGAGCTTGGGTTACAGGCATGAGTCACCCTGCCCAGACTGCTTTCTTTTACATACAAAATGCCCCCTTCTCTTTTCCCGATTCTTAAGTGGAGCCCTATTTTGGCAAGAGTGATTGTCATTGGGATTCGAGTCACGTATCATGAAAAATTACTTTTGTTCTGGTGTGGCAGGGAACTTTACGGCATTTCAGTTTTTCTTCTCCGAAATGGTAAGTCCAGGCCAGGCACGGTGGCTCACTTCTATAATTCCAGCACTTTGGGAAGCCCATGAGAGAGGAACCCTTGAGCCCCGGAGTTCAAGACTAGCCTGGGCACATAGTGAGACCCCCCCCGTCTCTATAAAAAATCAGAAAATTAGCTGAACACGGTGGTGTCTGGCTGTAGTCCCAACTACTTGCAAGGCTGAGACAGGAGGATCATCTGAGCCCAGAAAGCTTTGGAGGTTGCGGTGAGCTGTGATCATACCACTGCATTCCAGCCCAGGTGACAAAGCTAGATTCTGATTTTATAAAAACAGTAACAGCAATAGTAATAAAGATATAGACTATTTGAGCAGAAGTATAAATAAAGTAATATTTTTATTATCTTCACAACCGTAAAAAGAACAAATAATTGCTTTATGCATATAATTGCTTTATTTATATGTGTGTGGCATAGACTCAAAATCTAATGGCCATCAGCCTTGCTTTAAAAAACGCCGTGTTTGATTTGGCTTTCAATTATAACTGTCTCTTTAGCAAAAATTTCTAGATGTCGAATTCCTGGGTCAATAATGTGTCACTTATAGGTCAATCTCTTGATCTGTTTCGTCCAATTGTCCCTCAGGGATCACTACCTGTCAAATTTGACAGTGTCCATTTTAAAAGCAATAGAGTTAAAATCATGTACGATTATCTGCACGTCTATACAATTCATATGTATACATATGGATATACGTGTGTCATACGTGTTGTATAATTCATGCAGAAAGACGTGTGTGTGTGTTAGCATGTGTTATAATATTTATTGCTTTAAACCACGAAATGTTGGAGATTTTTATACAGTTATTTTCCATCCCTCCTCTTTCACTTTCTGAGCCCAAGATGTCGATGCCGTTGTGAGTCGTGATCATGCCCCTGCACTCCAACCGGGGGGCCTGAGTGGCACCCCAGCAAAAGAAAAAACAAGCTTCAAGAGCAGGCACAGTGGCTCATTGCAGTCCCAGCCCTTTGGGAGGCTGTGGTGAGCCGTGATCGTGCCACGGTACTCCAGCCTGGGGAAATGAGTGTGACCCCACCCCCCAAAATAAGACTCTTCAAGACCAGGCGCAGTGGCCCGTGCTTGCAGTCCCAGCAGTTTGAGAGGCTGTGGTGAGCCGTGATCGTGCCACTGCACTCCAGCCTGGGGGACTGAGTGAGACCCCAAACAAAAGAAAAAAAGAATCTTCAACACCAGGCACAGTGGCTCCTGCTTGCAGTCCCAGTGTGTTTTGGGATGCTGCGGTGGGAGGATCCAAGGATCAAACCCCCACCCATCCTTGAATTACCTCCACCTAGAGTTCTCTGGGCTGTCCTGTGCCCCCATCCTCTGGGCCTCAGCCTGGCCTTCCTCAGCTTTCAGAGCGTGTCTCAGCAGAGCATCCCCTTTGGGAAGCTCTCATTGACCAAAGCTCCCTGAGAGTGGCAGGGCTAACACAGAGGCAAGACACAGTGCCCAAGGATTCACTGCACATGGATCAGTCAGCAACACATTTGCCCATTCAAAGACAAAGGCCTTGTTTCTGCACAGAATTCCCAGCACCGTGGTGGGAGATTCCCAGTCAATGAATTTAGAGGCCGGGCCTTCTGACTCTACTGTCTTGGATCAGAAGCCCCCTCTGAACTTTAACCCAGCCCCCTACCACCGGTGACTCTGGGGTTGCTTCTTCCAGTCTAGAGATTCCTAGTGAGTGAATGTAGTCTGGGGCTTCTCTCTCTCTGAATTAGAGACAGTCGCACTCTGTCACCCAGGCTGGAGTACAGAGATACAAGGAAATCTCACTGTGGCCTCCAACTCCTGGGCTCAAGTGCTCCTCCTCAGTAAGCCACCCAAGTGGCTGGGACTACAGGCCCCGGCCACCCTATGTGATCAATTTTTGAGATTTTTTTTTGGGAGGGGGGGGTTAGTGATAGTGTCTCCCTGTGTAGCCCCAGCTGGTCCGAACTCCTGGCCTCAAGCCATCCTTCTGCCTCTTCCTTTGGAGTTGCTGGTACTGCAGGCTTTGGCCACCACACCATACCCTCTGACTCTGTTTCCAACATGCACCCTGAAGGATTTGGGGCAGCCCACGCCACCTCACAGGCCTTGGGGAAACACTGATTTCACCGGGTTCCGAAAACAAAACTAAGTTGCAAAGGAAGGGAGCCAGGCCTTGGACATATCCCCCACGCAGACCCACCCAATATTAAAGTACGTGCTCTGAGGGTCCTCACCTCGCTGACATCCAGCATCCTCCCAGCATCCAAACGCTCAGCCTGGTGCAATGAAGCTGCACCTCTATTGCTTGCCTGCACGGGGCAAGTTTCAAGACACTTTGTGGGGAGGCGGAAATGGCTTCGTGAAGGGCTGCTGTGCCCAGGTCTCAGCTGGCTTCATCAGCGACTCCCAAGCCTTAGCCTCCCCAGGTGGCCAACCTGGAACAGCACTCCGATTCCCAAACCCAGGAAATTAAGCGGATTGAGGTGGCAGGTTCATAACCCCATGTCGCACCTGGGAAGGCAGAGCTCTGGGCACACACAGCCTCGGGCGCAGGGTCCTGGGGACAAGTCAGGGGCTCTTGCACACACAGCCTCGGGCACAGGGTCCTGGGGACTCATCCTGGGTTCCAGGAAGGCGCATGGTCATGGGACCCAGGGCACTTGGGATGCCCCACGCACGCACCCTGGTGCTGTTTATAGGTGTATTCGGCTCCCCACTCAGGCCCGTGGCAGGGGCGTCGGGAAGGTTAAGTGGAGCGGTCACCTTCTTCTTCGGAGTGGGAAGGGGCGGAGGAGGGCGGCCTCCCTGACGTCCCCCTTCCCCAGAGCGGGCCAGTGACACCCCCTCCCCCTCCACACCAAGACTCGTCTCCTGGACCTGCTCCCCTCACCACTCACCGGGAGAGGCACCTTCGACCAATAGGCTCTCTCCAGTCCCCCAACTCGCTTCCTTAGCGCGCCCCCCACCCAAGCCCAGCCTCCAGACAGCCGCCTCTCCAGGGCACAATGTGAACGGAGTGCCGGGGACATGCCAGAGTTCCCAGCTGGGAGGCAGAAATCGAGATTGGGCCCACTTGGGACCTGTCCCGCGGGTTCTGGGGTGGGGAGAGTCCAGGACCCGCCCCGGCAGCCCCAACCCACCGCTGTTAGACACACAGAGGTCCCTGGGGGTCTGGCCCTGGCTGTCTGCCAAGCATCGAGCGGCCACGAGGGGGCGGGGCAGTGCTGCCTGACAGGCGCATGCGTGCTGCACCAGCCAATCCTCGGGGAGCGCGCGAAAGCCAGGCCGCCTGCTCTGGGCTTCCGGCGTCCAGACGTACTCAAGGCGGCCGTTCGGGCTTCTCAGGTGAGGCGCTGGCGGGCGGGTGGGCGGGTTCAGAGGGGCAAGCCGCCCTTGGGCGACGCAGGCATGGGTCCATGGTGGGCAGGGCTGGCCTTGGGCGAAATGACCCCGCGTGGCTCGGGTTCCGGTTCGGGAGACGCCCGCCGAGGCCTGGCCGGGCCGGGACAGGGGAGCTTCCGGGAGTGTCCGCGTGCCGGGAGGGGCACGAAGGGCTCTGCATGTGTGTGGGAGGGGCCTCTTCTGCCCCCCCTCCTGTGGGGACCCACGGGACGGGTGTCCTTCTAGGAGTTCTAACTGGCAGGACAGAGGCAGATGCGCTCAGGACCCATGGACTAGGCGGGAGAGACCCTGCTTCGGCCCCCGGGCGGGTCCTCTGAGCAGTATGGGGTCTCCTGAGGAAACGTGGGCAGTGCCCACCCAGCCTGTCCAGGAGAGGGGCAGATGGGTTCAGGACCCATGGGATGGTTGGGAAAGACGCTGTGTCACCCTGGGGGGTCCTCTCACCAGCATTGGGTCTCTTGGCGACAAATGGGCATTCCCGACCCCTGCCTGTCCAGGATAAGCAGAGATGGGTCCATGACCCATGGAATAGGAAGCAAGCACACTGCCACCCAGGCGGGTCCTGTGCGCAGTGCATGGTCTCCCAGGGACAAGTGGGCAGTCCCCACCACTGCCTGTCTAGGAGAGGGGCCGATGGGTTCATGACAAATGGAACAGGCGGGGAAGACACGGAGTCACCCAGGCTGGGTTCGCTGAGCAGCGAGGGTCACCTGGGGACAAGTGGGCAGTCCTCACACCTGCCTGTCCAAGAGAGGGGCAGAGGGGTTCATGACCCATCGAACTGGAAGGAAAGACACTGTGTCACTCAGGGTGGGTCCTCTGACCAGCACAGGGTTAAGAATATCTGAAATCCGGGCTCGGAGACTCAGTCTGTCCATCCAGCACTTGGGGAGTCTGAGGCTAGGGGATTGCCTGAGCCCGCGGGTTCGAGACTTGCCTGGGCTACTTGGTGAGACCTGGTCTCTGCAAGAAATCACAAAAAATGGCCTGGGCATGGTAGCGCAGGCCTGTAGTTCTGCCTACTTGCAAGGCTGAGGTGGAAGGACCGCCAGAGCCCAGGCTCTTGATGCTGAGGTGGCCACGAGCGTCCCACTGCACTCCAGCCTGGGCGATGAAATGAGACGACAAAAAAAAAAAAAGAGGAATATCTGAAACACAGCACCTATGGGGAAAATGTCACATGAAAACTCCAGGAAAATATGTTCATTGTGTTCTTGTATGTATTGATTTCTATACATACATTAACATGTGTCTTCTGGTGGTCTACAGTTAAGGCATCTGTCACTTGGAGGTTTAAAAATTAAATTTCTTGTTGTGCAATAAGTGATTTCCATCCTTCTGATGGTATCATGAATAAAATGCCCTTTTGTGCTCGATGTAAGGAAGTGTGACAGTGCTCCATGTACACAAGTCCTTGGAATTGGAGGATATTTTGTAAATGTAGACATTAAAATCTTGGTTTGCCACCCTTCACGCACATTTCAAACATAGACACTGTGTTGATTCTCAGCCCTTCTTTGTCACCGTAAATTCAGTGTGATTTACAGATAGACCCGTTAGAATCGGAATGCTAGGACTGACACTTTTCAGATGAGCAGACTCATCTTCTGTTTTAAAATGATGCTCGGGTGATCAGTGTAAGTGTCTTTCTAATACTGTCGAGCCATCAATTCCGTATGGATTTGAATCTGTGGGAGCAAAATAGCGTTCCACAGGAATTTTCGTTTTCTTGATCACTTCCATCTATCAGGCTCTTCTTGCAGACAAAATGAACAGAGACGCGTCCATGGAGGCCACTGGGGACAACGCTGAGCAAACTCCGGATGCACGACAGGAGGAAAGGTCTGGTTGTTGGCTGCTTTGAACCCTGCGATTTGTGTCCTTTCTGAGTTTCACTGCTGCCCATCACTTCAGGCAAACGTTATCCTGCCTTGACTGGAGTCTCCACTGACTAATATCCTTCTGTTTGACTGTCCTCCAAGCAGAAAGTTTCTTTAGTTCTTTTACCTCAGTTTTCCAGAATTGAGCTCTATTACTCAGAAACCCATGAAGATGACACCTTTTCTTCTCATTCCTTTTTATTTTTTTAAGTTGGGGTCTCACTCTGTCGCCCAGGCTGGAGTGCAGTGATATGCTCACGGCCACCCCAGAGTCGACCTGCTGGGCTCCGGCGATCCTTCTGCCTCAGCCTTCCAAGTAGCCAGAGACACAGGCAGGCACTATGCGCCCAGCTAATTTTTGATTTATTGTAGAGACAAGGTCTCGCCAAGTTGCCCGGGCTGGCCTCGAACCCGCAGGCTCAGGTGATCCACTCTCCTCAGCCTCTCAAAGTGCTGGGATTACAGGCTGAGCCACCCAGCCTGGCCAGACACCTTTTTCGCCCTTCAAATCACTAGATAGTCTTCCTGTAAAACTCACTTGTTTGCATTGCTAGAGCTAGGCCAGCTGAATATCAGACAAACGACTGGAACTTGTAGTCTTGTCATAGGGAAAAGAATAAACTTAGATTGCAAAGAGAATCCACATTTGAGCTCAGTGTTTTTCACTATTATTTTTTCAACATCATCGTTGTGCCAAAGTGGAGAAATAGTGAAGTATTTCTGTGCGAATATTGGCAAGGGGAATCTGGGTGATACCCTCACTGAGTCAACTTCTCAGGACCTCCGTGGTATTCAGTGAGAGGAATTGGCGTGGAGACTGCTCTTAGATCAAGGGAATATTTCTGGAAAATGTATAGTGCACTGCATCCTCCTTTGGTTTCGGGTGGTAAAGGATGCCAGGGAGCTTTCCTAGAAGTCATTTAGAAAGAATTATCTGGAGACCGAGGGCAAAGCATTTCACCTATTTTCAGTCAGAAGATTTCTGATGTTGTTTCTGATATTGTGGTATCCATTATGCCAAATCCACTTACTTTCGAAACCGTTTAATACCTCACGTCTGGAAGAAATATGACCATGTTCCACATGATGTGTTACAGGATGCAACTTTTTTACAAAGATGCTGAGAAGATTCAGGCTTTGCTGCAAGATTTGGTAAGAGACATGCAGAGGGCGGAGGGATAGCAAGAAAAACCAGCTGTAATTATCTGGCTTCACTTCAGACTGAGTCGATTGTATCTGACCGAGTCTCGGGTAACACGAGTTCATGCAGACATGTAGGAGAGAAGGTGGAGCACCCGATCCAGATGTGCAAGGTGGGTGGAAGGTGTGCGATGGGAGTTTGGACGTCCTCTTTGGATTGCTTCTGTCGCTCGGGAGGTAGGTCATCGGTTTGAGGCAGGGTTGGGAAGAGACAGAGCAGGCGGCAGGGGCGTGTCCCCTAAGAGCGGGCCACAGAATGGCCCAGGGGGTGCAATTGTCAAGCATCGTTAGGGGTCCAAGTTGTGTCAGAGCCATCGTGAATTTCTGACGATCCCCATGGCTGGATTGCGGTAGAGCATCTGGGGAGTGGAATTTCCTCGGTTGGACTGAGCCCATTATGTTGACAGAGAGAGCAGCAGGGAGGCCCTGTATGCAAGGAGAGAGCTCTGAGAAATGGCGGTGGAATTGAAGTTGGGCCTGAGGGGAGTAAGTGCATGGGCATTGGGCAGTGGAAAGTGCTCCGCTCACTGGTTGTCAGGGACTGCATGGCGATTGGCCTGTAGTCGTGAAGCCGTGATCTGCCCAGGCAGAGAGGGAGTGCTGGGAGCTGGGAAAAGGAGAGACGTAGCCTGGTGCAGTAGTCAAGGGCCTCACTGTTTGGGGCCCGGCACCGGTCCAGCCGGCCAATAGCTGTGAAACCATTAATAAAGTATTCATCCCTTATAATAAAGTGCCTCAACTTCCTTTCCTGTGAAAGGGAACCTATGGCCTACATAGCTCTAGCTGGGTGCAATATCACACGCCTGTTGTCCCAGCTCCTGCAGAGGCTGCGGCAGGAGCATTGCTCGAGCCCAGGAGTCCTAAGGAGAACCTGGGCACATGAAAAGACTCCATCAGAAAAGAAGAAGCAATCCCCAACAATCAAAAAAAGCACCTACCTCAGAGTCATTTTGAGGATGAGAGAGTTGCTGTATGATCAGGTTATTTAAATATTCAGAATAGTTCTGGACACATGGTTTTGCACCATTGCCATTCTGAATGCGATGCAGAGATTGCAGTTATGGGGAATGGTGGAATCTAGGGAGGACTCTGGGTGTGAACGGCAAGAGCGGAGAGGCCAACGTCACTGTTGGGGATTAGGTCACGGAGCAGAACGTCCAGCATTGTTGGGGGATTTAGCTAGGCATAAGCCGGGATTAGCAGGAATCAATACCCGCTGAAACTAATGGCCCGGGAGGTTACTCTTACTTAATTTCCATGATGTGGGATTATTGTACATCTCCTACCTATTTGTCGTAAGCAGTTTATTACAAGGGTCATCTATGGATTTTAGAACTAGAAAGAAGATCATGTTTTGAATCTTTGTAAGAGGAAACCTCCTTGCTCCATGAGCAATTGACAGGGTGAATGACTTGTTTGGGGATATTAGTGGCGAACACCGTTATTTAAATTTGATCACAAAACTGTTAACCAGAAGTTATATACCGGTATTGGTTTCATGACTCACCCTTAACACTGAATACAGAGTTAAGGTTGTTGAAATATGGAAATTTACTCAATTTGGATCACATTTTTCGTTTTTATTTCCAGGATGTGATTCAGTGTGAACTGAAGAATTTGCTACATGCCCTAACTGTGGCGATGGAGAAACAGCAACCAATTGAGGCCTTATGTGAAGATTTCAAACAGGTCTGCTGTGTTGGGTGGCAGAATACATTCTCGAAAACTACCGTGTTCCCAGCTTGGCTTTTTCTAAGTTTATGGGGAAAACATTCTGGTGATACATTTGCAATCAGACATCATTCTCAGTTGGAGTTTTTCACTCCAGATCGCAGGTTTTCTTTCCATTGTCACTGCTGCTGCCCTGGATCAGGACCTCAGCCTTCCTTACTTCTGCCATGAACGTTTTCTCTCCATTCTCCCTGCTTCTCTGATTTGTCTCTCTAGGTCTGCGATATTCTCTTCCTGCCACATAGCCCTTCCCTCTTCCCAACCTGTCAGTGGATTCCCTGTCTAAATTCCTGGATATTCAGAGACCCTCCACTGACACGACCGCTTTTAGAGCTCCCTTTGCTCTCTTCTTGCCCCCTGCCCACTGGGAATATGGCCTTCTCGTCAGTAACCCATGAGAACTTCTGTCCTTTGCTCGTGCTCTGCCCGGAGAATACCGTTAATTCCTTTTCCTTTACCTAGTGAATCCTAGTTTTTTTTTGCCACCTAAGTGGACAGTACCCTCCATTTTTGTTCACAAACCTGAGTGTTTGCCCTTCCACGCCTACTATAAAATGTTAATATTGTGTGTGTTTGCATCCTGGCTCCTGTCACAGGATTATGGAAGAGATCATATATGTATTTTTCTATGCCTCCAAGCTCTTTCAGTAGTAAGAACGACTTTACTATCTGCTGAAGACAGAGGATAGGTTTTAAATATCCCCAAAGATGAAGGACGTAATGGAATGTGTCTTCTCCCTTGAAAAGTTCATACATGGGGGCATTTCCTTCCCTCTGGAAGTTATGGCCCGTGGATTATTCATGACAATAAATCGGTCATTACTTGGTGAAAAGAGGTTGTATTCATTGAGATAGGTCTGCCGGTCTTTTTCTGTGTTTGCTCCATCTTGAACTTTGCTGTTCGCCATGCTGTTTATTCAAGAAAAGCCTATGACTGCTGTGTCTGCTATAGTCAGATTTCACTCCAATCTGGCCTTGAAAAATGTCAATTTGGTAATTTTAGCTGCCTGTATGAAATAGGATTTTAAACTGGGAATCGATAATCAACATCCTTTAAATGCTGAAGGGGGTGTCTTTTGACATTTGATTCCCCATGTTTCAAATGTGGCATGACACGTGGTGGTCTGTAGCTGAACTAGATTTTTTGTTTAGGGTTTTCAGGACTTGAAGGGGAATCAGCAAGGATTTTCTGATGGCTCACCAAAGCAACTTTAGAAACCATGGATTGTGATGCAAGAAAACATTCTGTTGGTGACTGTAAGTGGTGCATACTTAATATTGGAAGCTAAATTTTGATGTGAGCACGGGAATATTTTCTCAGCATCAACATGTATAACAATCATCTATGTTTCCTTTTTTGAGACAGCAGCGGCAACACTGGCACGTATTCGAATGTTTCTTGACTCTCTGTTACTCTGAAGAAAGAACTCGAACCAAAATGCTAGGATACAAGGCTAACCTTAGCTACACTAAACCACGTTCCAGTGTTCAAAACAATTCTGGTCTAAAGCAGTACATGTTCCTTCACTTTTGTTTGTTTGCTAAATGCAAGACTTTGTTTCCAGGAACTACAGAATGAGCCCTAAATGGTTATTTGCATACCAGTCATTGCACTGGTATACACTGTCCATTAAGTTCTGGCAATAAAGATGAGTTTGTTTGATGGTGGCCTCAGTGGGTCTGTGTTTGTCTGAAAAGGAAGAAAGCACAGGCATGGGAGGTCACATTTTTCTTCCTTAAGGGGAAATGTGCCAGAGGACCAGACCAGTGTCATCTGTGCACCCCTTTGTGTTGACTCCTTAGGTTACAGAATCAGTGACAATGAAAGTTTGACTTCAAGCGAAAATCCACTATAGCTTCATCAGAATTTTAAAAATAACTTACATGTGTGTTCTTGCAAAATTTAAACTATGGAAAGCATTAAGACATCCAAGCATGTTCTAGAAATATCAGTGGTGACCGTGTGTTTGTGCATATGTCATGTCCACAAAGGCACCAAGGGGGGTTGAAGGCCATTCAGGGGGTTTTGGTTCACCATCGAGGGACACTCACTCTTAGCATTGGATGAAAGTATTTTAGTCACATTCTTGTGTATGTAATCACTTACGGTGAGCCATATTTCCCATCTGCCTAAAGGTCAAGTATCTAGAGTGCTTTTTTTGCAAGTTAAATATTTAGTGACGACGTGGAGGTTTAAATGTACGGGCATCTGAAGCTCCTGTCACAAATCCTCCTAGCTTTCCTTCATAGAGTGCATTTATGACATGTAACAGCCCACCGAACCTTCATTTTGAAATTATATACGTAATACATATGAAGTTACTTTAGCCTATATCTGGGAAAAGCTAGTGAAATGAATTGTTTTGCCGAATTACTCATCCTGCTTTCATGAATCATTCAAAACAAAATACTCCCATTGTGAGGAGGGGAGGGGCTTCCTTTCTTTCTTCCTTGGGCTTGTCCTTTTACTGGGACCTTGTATTGACCCCTTCTCTCTTTTAAGGTTTTCCAAAACAAATCCGTACAGATTCCCTTTTTCCACCTGCAACAGCTTATCCAGGATAAACGTGTCCTCCACCATGATCTGGCATTTGACTGCGTGAGGAGATTCCAGGTCGCAGAGTTTGCATTTTGCAAAGAATTTTCCTTCTAAGCCAAAACATGTGTTGGTAGAAAAGTGTGAGCACTCCTTCAGTGTCTAAGAAGGTCCTGATTGGAGAAGTTTTGTCTGTAGTGACAGAGGCCAAATAGGTACTCTAAAGGTCCTGGTGAGAGTGAGAGTATTCCTGCCGAGCTATTTGAATAATTTTATCCTCCAGTGATGAGAAGAGAGTCAAGACACAATGTGCTTAGTGTTGGAGCAGGTGGCATTCCTGCCGTCCTCTTCCTACATCCAATGAGTTAATGTGGACTTGAAATGTCTCTGGGTGATACTGTAGAGGGAAGAAAGGTTTTGCCTTCAAAAATTATTAGGGGTGGGTATGTGTATAGACCTTTGTGTGCATACGCACACACACGCACACGCGCTCGCATACACTCACACTCACACATACCTGTGTAGACATAGGCACATGCATAGACATACACATATATGTTCCGACTATATACCTAGCCGTATATAGACACATATATGCATATATGTGCATGTGTATATGTGAATATACATGACTTTCCTCTCCATCACAATTTTCAGGCGACATCAAATAGATCAGAAGTAGACATTTGTCATTTATGCCCTGACCACCTGCCCCTCCGCCAGCCTTGCTTCCCATCAATGTCCGGCTCCAGGGCGGCAACCTTGTTAGAGTCTGAGCACTTCTATTGACACCTACTTACCACCCGAATGCCATAGATGACATCAGGGCTCAGGCTTGATTATCCAGTTTCAGTAACGAATAGTCTTACCTGTCACCTGTGCTACAGCCACTGTTTTATTTTTTATAGAAAGATTCTTTAATGTATAGTTTCTTTAATGATGTAGTTGAAACTCAAAATATCGGAAACTAACTGCCCTTAAATGCTAAGATTCATTACAAGAAATGGCCAATCACTTCTCCTGTTTTGTCTTTTTCTCTTAGAAAATTTGGTTTATCATGGTTCTTGTACTCCTTTTTTGATGTTAAAAAACTTTTATTTGGAGATATGTTTCTACCTACAGAATAGTTGCAAGAAGCAAAAACTTTCAAAAATCCCCTCACACCCTTTACCTAGATTCACCTAATGTTGACATTCTAATCCTTTTGCTTCATCCTTTTTGGTTAAAGATATGGGGTACAATTCAGAATTAGGTATACAGGCGGTCACGGTGATGGTAGTGTTTGGATCTCTCTTTGGTCCCGACTATGCCTGATTTGGGTCAGGTACCCTTAAGAGGTGATGCGGCCCCACCCTGTCTCTCCTGGAAGTTTCCGGCTGCTCTCATTCCCTTTCTTATAGTATTATAGTCAATGTCGAGTGATGCTATGCGTGAGAACATAACATGTATCTTTTCCTAAGGACAGATCACCGAAAATTGCAGTCAGTCCTTTGAAGTTCGAGCTGGTCAATGGAAGAACGTATGTTGTTTTGTTCTATAACAAACCCCTCCCTTGTAAAACGGCTAACATCAGGAAGGTCTCGTCTTCTCCTGTGGTTTCGCTCCACAGCTGCAGTACTACAAGCCATACACTCAAGCAGGATCATGATCTCACCTGCTGATTTGTAGCAATCCCTCAGTGTGCCTGGAATGCTTCATATCCTGAATTGTTATGTAAGCATTACGTGTCTGAGAAGGACACTTTCAGATTCCTCACGGGCACAGAGAGTACTGCTTAGTCTGGAGGGGCTCGTGTTCTTGTCCTCAGGATTGCAAGTTGTGTCTTTGGTCTTGCTTCTCTTGATTGCGTAGACTGTTCTTCTTTTCCTCCGATTGCGCTTGGGCCTCTCCATGTGGATGATGTCCTGAGGCTTCCTAGCAGAAATAGACATGATAGACCTGCAGGGCTCACTTCTGTTTTCCATTCAGAGACAAGCACATGTGAGAGTACAATGGCCCCTGCCAAGGGGAGTGCCCTCACTTGGGTTCCCCGGCTGCTTCTCCTCCTCTCCCCCGGACTATGAGACAGTCCCATCGCTTGTGAAGTTGAACAGGTGCTTGATGAAATGAAGTCGTGAAGATATGGAAATGAAGTTGTCTAGAAATTTGCGGTAATAATGCCCTGGTTGTGTCCTTATAACGAGGACGTGGTGAACTTTAGAAGCCAAAAAGATCTATAGAGGGGCGAAAGGGCCATCCTTCCGAAGCCGCTGCTATTTCCCTTTCAGTCTCCAACGTCAATCTCGATCCTGACACTTCTCTATGAAAAGAGTGCATCTGAGAGTACTTTCGTATATTTGACCCTCTCTCTAGTTACTCCCGTGCACAAAGGGGTCCTTGAATTCTTGGGTCCTTTCTCTGCCTGGTGCAGTACCCGCCAATAGAAGGAGAATAGGTTTGACACAGCAGAGCGGAGACATTAGTCCTTGGTCGGTTATGGAGGAGGGGAACTCCTGCTCGAAGCACTTTCTCTCCAGGGCAGAGTAAAGCAGGATTTAGGGATTCTTGGGGCAGGTGTGTGGAGGCTGGAGTGGGGATAAAAGAAAGCTGGTTTCTTCCAGGAGGGGATGGGATGTCTTCTTTTGCACTTGGCACCTTTTAGTCCTGGGAAGGTACATGTCTCCCCGTTGGGTGGGTTTTAGGTTGTGGCAAGAAGTCAGGACATGGTCTGCACTGAAGGAGGAATCTGGGAATGGGCAGCTCATCCTGTGGCTGGCTCCTGAGTGCAGGCATCTGGCTTTTTTCCTGGAAGCAAGCTCATCTCTAAGCTCAAGTTGGTCTCGCAAGTTTTGGGTCAAAGACTCGGAGTCGCAAACTGAGAGCTCACACACGCATGGGCCACCTCTGTTTCGGAAGTGGGTATCCTGATGGATTTTCTGCTCTCAAACAACCCCGGAGCCGACAAATCTACTGGGTAGCTGAGTAGTGCTGAAGGCCTCATGTGTGTTGGATTCATAGGTGTGGGTTTTGTGCCCTTTTGTTGTCTTCAGACATCGCCGGTCAAGCTCTGACATCTATGTAGCAAATCGAATATGCTGGAAAAATAACAAGTATGGGCAAGGTCGTTCACCCTCAGCAAACTCCCGATCTAGTGGGGGAACCTGGAGAAAAGTAACACGAGAATGTAGTTGATGGTTGGTCTGTGGTCAGGGCAGGGGCTGAAGGGGCCAAGAGGGCACCTGAGCCAGTGGTCCTGTGAGGAAAGAGGGATGAGTTGGTACAGAGAGCAGCACTTGAGCTGATAATAGAATGGA
The DNA here is from genome assembly GCA_027257055.1 of Cephalopachus bancanus. Classification (NCBI taxonomy): domain Eukaryota; kingdom Metazoa; phylum Chordata; class Mammalia; order Primates; family Tarsiidae; genus Cephalopachus; species Cephalopachus bancanus. The sequence goes on from JAPVLO010000870.1 coordinate 631,404, forward strand.
AACTTCCAGAAACCACTTCTAGACGATTTGATTTGGGCAGCATCCCGTAAAAAGATGGCAGGAACCTTCCTCAGGCAAAACCTGCACTAGATGTAAGAGACTTGTGTTAGAAAGGAATGTTCTTGGGTGGGGTTGTGAGAAGCTTTGGCTCCACGAAATCAGACAGCAAATTAAACGGAAAGCCAGATCCCAGGACCAGGTTGTCTCGGATTCTGTAAAATTGAAGTAGTACCATAAATCGTGCAAAAGTTGTACATGGCTTCTTTGATGTGTAGAATTGCCAAAACAGAAATAATATCCATTTGTTTAAATGGCGAAGAATTTTAGGTGGCCTGGGAAACAGGAGCTTCCAGTGACCAGTAGAGCCTAAATGAGATTCCATCTCTCTTGGATCGAGGGTTTGAGTACAAGTCCACTTGGCAGGTCTTTAAAAAGGAATCAGGGGCGCATAGGAGCAAGGAGCCTTAGGAATTCAGGGAGAAGACAGATCGAGGCTTGCTGCCCTCTGAGCTGTGGCCTCTGATGTTGAGGCCGAACCGGAGCAGGGTTTTACCAATTGGCTGGCATTGAGAGTCAGATTTGGCAAGGAGGCTGCCCTGGCAGGTGGAATCACGTAAGGACAGGTGTGGGAGTGGCTATGAAGATGAAACATGCAGAATTCAGGGTCCGTGAATCCTGCTGAACTCTTCTTCATGTCAACTGAAATCTCGTCCGTGTTGTCGTGCACCCCACCTCTAGCGCATTGCTGGGCAGGGAGGGCGAACTCGTCCTGCAGACCCTCGTGTTTAGGTGGGAGGATGTGGTGCTCTCGGCCTAGACACAGTCTGTGCCAGGAGCTAAGTGCCGTCTTGGCTTCCTGTCCTCTCCTCGGGTCGGGAATCAAACAACTGGGGTTCACTAAGCCCTTCTAAGCACCCGAGCATGTCGGGCACTATGGAATGAGAGAAGAAGGTATTATTCCCACCAGGAGGGGTTCAGCTCCTTCTGGGTGAGGACACGCCATTCAATTGCACCCCATATAACATTAAGATGGGTGGTAAAATCCATCTGGACTTCCGGATGGAGAGGAGGGAGTGATCGGCTGGGGTTTCAGAGGACAAGTGGTGTTTGAAGAGGAGGTTGCACGGGGTAGCCAGTAGCTACTCCCCAGGGGCCAAGAGGGGAGAAACGGGCAATATATCTTTATGTATCAAGTGAGACATTGTCTGTCAGTCTCCTCTGTGTCTCCTGTCTGCTTTGGTCTTTTTCTCGGGGCTGGCGATACACAAGTTCCAGAAATCTGAAGCTTTGCACGTTGTTTTGTGGTACTACAGACAGCTGTGTTTCATATGCTCTTGCTGTTCCTGTCTGTAGTACTTTCTAGTTTGCGTCCCAGGGAGTACACAGGGCAAGTGGTAGGACCCGTGTGTTGAGGATGAGGTCCCAGGCAGGGCCACCCGTCCGCTGCTCCGGTCGTGCTCACCAACACAACTAGGATGGGCAAGCTTCTTCTTGAATTTACTACTGGCTGTTTCTGTTGCCAGACAGATGAGGACCCTGAGACCCATACGGGCAAAACCACCGCCTAAGGACACACAGATGCCCAGGGCCCAGGGTCCCGCAGACTCCCTTCACCTCGGTTTCATCTGGGGAGTGACAGGATTGACAGGGGTGATTATGGAAGACCCTCCCAGTGCCGATGCCCACAGTCTGTCTCTAATACAGCTTTCAAGATGCCACTGGGATGCGTCTTCCGTGCCTCCACGCCGTTTCTTTGGCAGCACAAAGTGATTGATACCCCAGATCAAGAAACAAGTTGTAGGGACAGGAGAAAGACCCTGGAAGGTTGGACATTCGATGAAAACGGAGGCCTGGGGGAGGGGAGGGGGGAGGGGAGGCAGGGACTCCCATGTGCATCTCATGAAAGCGCGTGCAAGGCAGTCGGACGGAGACTGGCGGCTTCCATGAGACTGTTTCTTCTGTGACACAGCCGTCTACCTGGGAATCTGCTCAGGGCTGGGAGGGGAGAGGGCAGACCCCTTAGACTTGTGAGATGGGGAGTGGCTGAGTGGCAGGTGCAAGCTACAAGTTCCCGGGAAATGCTGGAGGGCCCCGGCTCGAGGGTCAGTGTAGGCGTATGCTGGAGGAAACACAGAGGAGTGGGCAGCTGGCTGTGGGGGCGGGGAGCAGGAGGGGAAGAGCGGAGCCCTCCTGGGAGGGGCTGGCGGAGGAGGACAGGTGGGGGGAGAGATTAGCACCTGCGTGACGCTTACCTCCGCTAGAAGGGTCGTTTTCCATCCCGTTCCGGGACAGGAGACTGTGCTATGATCATCGGAGACTGAGAAAAAGAGAGGGTGTGACCTGAAGGTGGCCTCAGGCTCCTGCTGGAATGAATGCTGTTTTTACTTCCTGTCACAGGCCTGTGTTCAGTGGAGTACAACCCCTTCGTTCATCATGCCTGCCCTCGGGTTTTTATTTTTCGTGATCCACTTCTGACAAAAAGGCACTTAGGATTTTTTTAAAAAACACATTTCAAATGTCACTTTCTGCACGTCCCTCCCCCGACGGGTCGTTCTGCTTCTTCCTGACCCAGGGCCATTTGTGGCTTACTCTGAGTTTTCAAGAATGCATTATATGTGTGTCTAACCGCTGATTGAGGGGAATGGGTGGCCTCCTGAGGTTTGTTTTGTTGGGGGCCAGATGATCATCTCGTCCCCCTGGGTTAAATTCGGCGGCACACAGTGATCTCCAGGCTCATGCCAGGGAGTCCCTCAGGCAGCAGCAGGCAGATCTGCCTGGACGTACCAGGCCAGCGGCTATACTGAGGGGGAACTGAGGAGCCGTGGGTTTGAGTGACCTCTTGGAGGAGTTCAGGCAGAACCAGGAGCATTGAATACAGGCCATTGCCAGGCTGGCAGGTTGCTAACGGGAAAGCACGGGCTTGGAAGGCAGCAGACTTCGTGAGGGCCCAAACCAGCCCCCTCGAGTGGCGGCCACACCACAGATGGGCAAGTGAATTTCCTAGGGGGGCGTGGTTACATGCTGGGGCCTCCGGAACGTGGAGCCCCTGCCTCTGTCCATTAGACCACCCTCATGAAGACCTCCTCAAGGGCCAGCCCGCTAGAGAGCGTGGCGCCTGAGTGTTGTGCCTGCAGGGGAGAGCGAGGCGCCTAGGAACGCTCTGCAGAATCAGAACGCCGTCTTGGTCGGAACGAAGATGGGCCTCTGTGGAACCCTGAGGTGCACTTTGGCCAAACTTTCCAAGCAGAAGTCAAGGCGTGTGTGTCCTCTGGGAGCAAGGGCAATCAGATATGAGCAATCTGGACTACACCGAAAAGCCCAACACTTCCGGTTCTTGGCTGTGTAGAACCTCTCAGAGTCCATTTCAGTCTTCTAAGATCAGCCAAATCATTGTATCTCACTTGCCTATTTTGTTGCATACTTGCCTTAACGCTGTTTTAGCCAGGTGTTTTCAGTCACGTGTCATCACTACTGAGTTTCATAAGTCACCACGTTTATCTTCTGGGACAGCAAAATTAAATATTTTCTAAGAGTAAAGTTCCAGAAAGCGCAAGCCAGGATCTGAACTTTCTCTGCCTCACTGCACATTTCACACTCGTCTGTTAGCTATTTTGTTGCTGTTGTAGAGATATTTCATTGCCAAGGGTTTCACACACAAAAAGGAATTCGTTCTGGTAGAGGTTTGGAAGATCATAAGATCACCGCACCTTCAAGGAGGAAGGACTTTGGTGTTGCTGCTCTCAACCAACTTGGTTTGCAGAGGTGAAAGGGAGGCCCAGCTGGGCAGTGACTTTGGCCAACGTCAGCCGGGATTAAACCCTGGACTCTCCACAGAGTGCGCTTCCCACTCTGACTTGGAGCACCTAGGGCATAACACTAGTGGGGTGATGACCAAGCCTGCCAAGGTGACAAGAATCCTGTGTGGGCAATGTTTAATGTCTTTCCCTGACTCCCCTCCCCAGTGATACTAACTCCCTTTAAGAAGATTGATACCATTACTGCCTACCACGTGTGAAGTTGCAGATGACCTCCAGAGAGCTAAGAGGCATGAAATATCACTTCTGAGATATTCCTGTCTACAGAAAGGCTTGTAAATACAATTTGTGTTCATGAAAAGCAGTGGACACACACAGGAGTCTCATCAGCATAACAGGACTACGTTGAGCGTCAGTGTGTGCCCTAGCAACATGTGCCTTGGTGAAAGCATGCTACCGGGCTCTAGGAATCTCAAATGTCCTTTTGCGTATGCAGTCGCTTAACAATGACAGGTGCTTCCCCGTGTTCACTTAGTGATTTTAGTGACCAGGGAACATTTATTTGAGAGTGTGTGCATGTACGTGTGTGTCCACAAACATCTCTTTTAATGGACTACTATTATGAGACTTTTGGAAGTACTTGCTCAACATTGCGCAGAGTTTACTTTCCTTTTCTGGGATTACTTCATTCAGACAGATACTCGAGAGCAGATAGAGACTTTCCTTTCTGTCTTGCACCCGTCATGCTGTTTTTCTAAAGACACCTGTGATTTGAATGCCACCTGGGGTGGGTGCTCCATTCCCTGATTGCCCTCTGAGCAGCAGTACCAGGCACTCTAGACACACAAAGTGCCATTTCCTTCACTGCTGAACTTCAGAATGTTTCCCTGCTGCTCTGTCAGCTGAGTCTATGGGTGTAATTCGGTCCTCATCCTCACCCCGTATCTCCTTGGCACTTTTCTTTCTACAGTAAGTCCTGTGGTGTAGGTTTCCTTCATTTGCAGACCGTCTCAAAATCATTTTTGGAAGTAGGCAGAGGAGCGCACAGAAGTGGAAGCTTTTCCCCTCACTTAATCTTCCTAACATTCCAAGGGGTGGTGCAGGGTATGTTACAGTAGCGGACACCAGGTTCTCAGAAGCAAACAGGCTACTCAAGGTATCATAAAGGGCAGAGTGTGGGAGATTCACATAGAGGACCTCATACTGGCTATTCATGGTTTTTTCCAAAGCACCATCATGAGACACCATTTTATGCACACACTGATTTAATTCACGGGGTGATCCTGGGTTTAGATGATAATGCTGTGGGCAGGTGAAAATAAATACAACCACCAGGCAACTATTGGGCACTAAGAATTTCTACTGAGAATTATTCTTCCAGTATGCACTAAGAATGCATGCAAACTTCACAGGCACTGCAGTGGATGAGGCTACGTGTAATGATCCCAAAGCAGCAGCCCAAAGTAAGGCCCCAAGCCAGGTAGGCCTCACGAAGACCTGCTTCACCAAGATATGGGGCCTTGCATTCCTGCCCGTGGCACTGTCCCCACTAGCCCCGTTCAGACAGCTTCAGGAGGAGTTAGGCTGACTGGGTCCTAGTCTGCTCAGCAGGAGGACATTCCTCCCCAGAACTTTCCTGGAAGCAGAAGGCTTCACACATCATCTCACTGACTCCCACTCAGGGCACCAAGATCTTATGCTCGATGTCCTTCCACACTCAGTGTCTGCCCTCTGAGCAATTAATTTTGCTATTGGTCTGCATAGTGGGATGAATTTGGAGGCGGTCTCCAGGTCCACAGCCTCCAGTCAGGGTAGCCCATTTTCAGGCACCAGCACGGTGTGGAGCTCTCCGCATGATGCACAGGGGCCCTCCCAAAACTTGCTGGCTCGCTGCTCTGTCCAGGACTTGTTGCAGCCCAGGCCAGCATCCAACCACAACTTCCTCCCCTCTAAACTCTCCAGCAAACTCTGATCTCATTCATTCCAACCTATCTCAGAGATAAACAATTTCAGCCAAGAATAACCTACCTAGCTAAGCTAAGCTTCCACAGTGAGGGAGAATTAAGACCTTTCCCAGACATTCAAACTCTGAGAACTTATGCTGCCTCTAAACCTGCTCCACAAGAGATACTTAAGAAAGTATTAAACACTGAAGACAGTCCCGGTAAGGTGGTGACGGCATAGGTGGATTTGTGAGAGTCTCTGAACGTGAGTTTCCGAAAAGACTCTTACTTTTCTTCCACCCAACCCCTTGCCCGCCACCAGCCACACTTGTCCGAGGCCTGGGGACGTTCAGTCCCACACAGGGCCGGATATTGTGGCCTTCGGCTGCTGCCGCTCCACTGTACGTGACTCCCACCCATGCAGGAGTCCCGGGTCTCAGCTCCCTCCCTGGCTACATAGTCTCACTCACCACCCAGCACCAAGCCACCAGTCATCCAGGGAGGCTCTGGGCACCTGCCCCTCAGAGATACCGGTCCTATTTCTGGCTGAAGTGCCCTGTGAGGGGCCCAGGGCCACTCTCACCGTCCACTGCCTGCCCATGGAGCTTTGGAACTCTGGAGCTCTGGGCCCACCCTGGCTGAGGCACACTGCGAACATCCCCATGCTTGTGTAAGGGAACAGTATATCGTAAGGAGGTGCTGTTCAGAGGCTCTCAGCTCCGAGGAGGGAACACCCAACCCCCTCCTCCACCCAGCCTGCTGGTGGCACCCCGGACCCAGCGCCCAGTTGTGCAGCTGATCCCTGGTGCCTCCCACCACCACAATCCATCATAGTGGATCACCAAGGGACCCAGACGAGCGGAGAGAAAAGATCCGGGAAAGTGAAGTTGCCGCCTCGGCCATTCTCCAGGCAGAGATTCGCATTGCTCCACCCACCTATCAGCAGCCTCCACCTCAGTTCCTAAGGTAACATCGCTAAACAGGAGACAAACCACTCCCCTGCTGAATCAGACAAAGGCAACATCACAGACCTCCCAGGCAGCAGGCTAAAAAAAAAAAAACAAACCCAAGCTGTCAGTAAATCTAGCTGCCTGCAAGGAAAACAAAGGGGAGAGGCTGGAGATCAGAGCTGAAGAGACACTCAGGAAAGATTCCAGAGCTAGTCTGATCTCTTATTTTGACTTTTGATTTTATCATTTTGACTGTTTGTTCTGCTCACTTTTGCTTGCTTTCTGACTTACACTATTTGTTTCATGATTTCATTGGTCTGTCTCTGTGTAGCTACCAGTATCCTTTAGGGAATTTTGCTCACATGTTTTTTTCACTTCTCTCCGGCCTCGTGTCTCTTTTCTACCCGTTAGTTGGTAAGTATGTCTGTTTTCCCCCCTCACTCTCTACTTTTTCTAACTTCCTATTGACCCCCCCCTTCCTCCCTTATTTTCCTCTTTTGTACCTGGGACAAAACCTACATACCGCTGCACAGACAGATTGCAAGTCAGTGGGAAATAGGTTCCAGTGTGCCCATACACCTGTTGGTGGATGCTGGAATCAGCATATAGATTCTGAATCACAGCTTCCACCTCAATTATACCTCAAAACTGTCAAAAGTATGGCCGGCGGCGCACACTCCAACCTCAAAAGTGAACAAAGCCAGAGGACCCTCATAAGGAAGAACAGGAGATTGCACAAGCGAAACAAAAGCAACCTCACAGTCCCTGAAAAGCAGAATTAAAGAAGGGGAGGGAAAGGGGGGAGAGAGAAAAATCCACACAAATGAGGAAAAACCAAAAGAAGAATATGGGTCTCTCCCAGACCCCTGGGAGGGCAGACACTGAGAAAACTGACTTCGGAATGCAAACAATGAGGAGCCCCCCAGAATGACTGGTCCCAAACTTCAAACCTAGATATCAAGACATTAATGGAGAGATTAAAAAGAATTGAGGAGAGACAAGAAGAAACTAGGAAGGAGCTGATATCTGAGATAACAGCAACAGAGAATACTGTGAATGAAATAAATAACAAACTGAGAAGCATGGAAAACAGAATTACCCAAGCAGAAGAAAAAAAATCTCAGAGCTTGAGGACCAAAACATAGAACTCACCCAAACTCTTAAAAACACAGAAAACAAGCTCAAAAAGACAGAACAAAACCTTCAAGAGATGAGCAATTACTTCAAGAGACCGAACCTAAGAGTAATTGGCCTTCCTGAGGCAGAAAGAGAGGCAGAGACCACACTGGAACAAACTTTCCATGAGATCATTCAAGAAAACTTCCCTTATCTAATCAGTGATGCAAAAATTCAAAGACAAGAGAGTCAGAGAACACCCAAGACAACAAATGAGAAGACCAACTCCTAGACACATAATAATTTGCCTAGGCAAAGAAGGCATAAAAGTAAAAATCTTAAAGGCAGCAAGAGAAAAAGGCCAGATCACATACCATGGTAGACCAATTAGAATAGCAGCAGATTTATCAACAGAAACACTGCAGGCTAGGAGAGTTTGGAGCCCTATCTTCAAAGTCCTAAAAGATAAACAATTTCAACCACGAATAACCTACCCGGCCAAGTTAAGCTTCATCAGTGAGGGAAAATCAAAATCTTTCCCAGATATCCAATTCCTAAGAGCTTACGCTGCCACCAAACCACCTCTACATGAAGCACTTAAGAAAGTACTAAACACGGAAGAAAAGGAAAAAAGAACGACGTTCTTCACAAGAGTGCAGGAAAAAGAATAAAATACACATGAACCAAACCCCCAACCAACAGAAAGACAAAAAACCAACTGGAAGAACCACAACTCTATAAGAACTCTATGATAGGGATGAACTCTCACATTTCCATAATTAGCCTGAATGTGAATGGACTAAACGCATCACTGAAAACACATAGAATGGCAAAATGGATAAAATATCACCAGGCAACAATATCCTGCCTTCAAGAGACCCATCTCACTAGAAAGGACATGCCCAGACTCAAAGTAAGAGGATGGGAAACAAATTTTCAGATGAATGAAACACAAAAGAAAGGAGGAGTCACGATCCTAATTTCAGACAAAATACCATTTAAGCTATCAAAAATCAAAAAAGATACAGAGGGCCACTACATAATGATAAAAGGTTAACTCCATCAACAAGAAATATCTATCCTAACCATATATGTACCCAACATAGGTGTGCCAAGTTTCATAGAGCAACTTCTAGGAAAACTAAAGAACCATATTGACTCTAACACCATCATAACTGGGGACTTTAATACCCCACTCACAACCCTAGACAGATCATCAGGACAAAAAATCACCAGTGAGATCCGGACCCTCAATGTGACTCTTGACCAAATGGACTTAATTGATACCTACAGAACTCTCCATCCAAAGACCACAGAATACACATTCTACTCATCACCGCATGGAATGTATTCTAAGATTGACCACATACTTGGCCATAAATCAAACATTAGCAAATTTTAAAGGACTGAAATTTTACCATGCACCTTCTCGGACCACAGTGGAATAAAAATAAACATTAACACCAACAAGGTCGTCCCGAAATCCACAAAGACATGGACACTAAACAGCATGATGCTAAACAACTCCTGGGTCTACGATGGAATCAAAGCAGAGATCAAAAGATACCTGGAAACAAATGAAAATAAAGAAATATCTTACCAAAATCTCTGGCACGCCATGAAAGCTGTAGTAAGAGGGGAATTTATATCCCTACAAATGCACATGAAGCAAATGGAAGGCTCTCAAATTAACATCCTAACAAGCCACCTAAGGAAGCTGGAAAAGCAAGACCACAAAAACCCTAATTTCAGCAGAAGAACCCAGATCCCCAAAATAAAAGCCCAAATCCAGGACATAGGGGAGAAAAAGATAATACAAAAAAACAATGAAAAAAAACCCTGGTTCTTCGAAAGGATAAACAAGATCAATGGTCCCCTAGCTAGACTGACCAAGAAAAAGAGAGATAAGGCCCAAATACAGACAATCAGAAACACAAAAGATGAAGTCACATCTGATCCTGAAGAAATACAAAAGATCATTAGAGACTACTATGTACATTTGTATGGAATCAACCTTGAAAACCTTATGGAAATGGAGGACTTTCTGTTATCACCCAACTTGCCTAGGTTGAAACAAGAAGAAATTGAGACTCTAAATAGACCAATAGCGATCAAGGAAATTGACTACGTAATAAGAAAACTACCTACCAAAAAAAGCCCTGAACCAGATGGCTTTCCAGCAGAATTCTACAAGAAATTTAAGGAGAAGCTGATTCCAATCCTACTGAAGGTATTCCAGGAAAGATGGAACTCTCCCCAAATCATTTTATGGAGCTTACATCACATTGATGCCCAAGCCCGGTAAAGACCCAGCAAAGAAAGAGAACTGCAGGCCAATATCTTTGATGAACATAGATGCTAAAATTCTGAACAAGATCCTAGCAAACCGGATTCAACAACATATCTCAAAAATCATCCATCATGACCAAGTAGGCTTCATTCCTGGGATGCAAGGCTGCTTCAACATTCGTAAAACCATAAATGTAATTAAATACATCAATAGATGTCAAAACAAAAACCACATGATTAGATGCAGAGAAAGCTTTTGATAAAATCCAGCACCCCTCCTTGATTAAAACCCTTGAACATCTAGGCATACGGTGAATATACCTTAAGGTAGTAAAAGCCATCTACAAGAAACCCACAGCCAGCATACTCCTAAATGGGCAAAAATTGGAACCATTTCCCCTGAAAACTGGAACAAGACAAGGAGGCCCACTCTCACCCCTCCTGTTCAATATAGTATTGGAAGTCCTGGCTAGAGCAATCAGAGAAGAGATGGAGATCAGGGGTATCCAAATAGGAAAAGAGGAAGTCAAGTCATCTCTATTTGCAGATGACATGATTGTGTACCTTGACAACCCAAGAGATTCTGTCAAAAACCTCCTTACACTGAAAAAGGCCTTTGGCAAAGTCTCCCGATATAAAATAAATGTCCAAAAGACAATTGCATTTCTTTACAGCAATAATAAGCAAACAGAAACCCAAATAAAAAGCCCAATTCCATTCACAATAGCCACACAAAAAATGAAATACCTTGACATCTTCCTAACCAGAGATGTGAAAGACCTTTACAATGAAAACTACGAAACACTGCTCAAAGAAATCAAGGATGATGCAAACAAGTGGAAAAATATCCCATGCTCATGGATCGGAAGAATCAACATTGTGAAGATGTCCATCTTACCTAAGGCAATCTACAGATTCAATGCAATACCCATCAAGTTACCAGCAACATTCTTCTCAGACCTAGAAAAAACAACACAGGAATTCTTATGGAAACACAAATGACCAAGAAGAGCCAGAATAATCCTCAGCAAAAAAACAAAGCAGGTGGTATCACATTACCAGACTTCAAACTTTACTGCAAAGCTACAATCATCAAAACAGCTTGGCATTGGTATAGGAACAGGCATATAGACCAATGGAATAGAATTGAGATTCCAGAGGCAAAACCTCCATTTCTCAACCAACTCATCTTCGACAAAGCCTCCACCACCTACCACTGGGGAGAGGAGAACCTATTCAGGAAATGGTGCTGGGAAAACTGGTTGACCCCATGCAGAAGATTGAAACAGGACCCCTATCTATCCCCGTACACAAAAATTAACTCCAAATGGATCAGAGACCTAAATGTAAAACCTCAAACCATAAGAACCTTAGAAAATGAAAGACATACTCTCATGGAAATTGGAACTGGCATCCAATTCCTGAAGAAAACCCGAAACCCACAGGCCATAAGAGATAAGATAGACAAGTGGAACCTCATTAAACTGACAAGCTTCTGCAAAGCCAAAGAAACCATCAAGAGAGCAGGGAGACAGTCTACAGACTGGGAAAAAGCATTTGCCAACTCCAGGTTCGACAAAGGCTTAACATCTTGGATCTACAAGGAACTCAAACGTGCTGAAAAGAAAAAAGCAAACAACCCCATTATAAAGTGGGCAAAAGATATGAACAGACAATTCTCAAAGGAAGACATCCGAGCAGAAAACAGACACATGAAAAAATGTTCAGCCTCACTAATCATCAAGGAGATGCAAATCAAAACCACACTGAGATACCACCTAACTCCACTCAGAATGGCAGTGATCAATAACTCAAAAAAATTACAGTTGCTGGAGAGGGTGTGGCGAAAAGTGAACACTTCTACACTGTTGGTGGGAGTGTAAACTAGTGCAACCTCTGTGCAAAGCAGTGTGGCGATTCCTAAAAGCTCTAAATATCAATCTCCCATATTACCCCATACTCCCCCTATTGGGAATATACCCTGAAAAACTCAAATCACTCTATAAAAAAGATACTTGCACACGTATGTTTATCGCAGCATTGTTCACAATAGCAAGAACCTGGAAGCAACCATGTTGTCCTTCAAAAGAGGACTGGATTTAAAAAATGTGGTACATATACACGATGGAATACTATGCAGCCATAAAAAAGAACAAAATCATGAATTTCGCAGCAACCTAGATGGAACTAGAGTCTATAATACTGAGTGACCTCTCACAGAAACAAAGATCTGAGTATCACATGTTCTCACTCATATACTGGACCTTGATCATCCAACGTATTACCATAAGAAAATGACTGACAGTTGTGGGAAACTATGGGGAGGGGAGGGAGGGGAAGGGCGGTGTGATTAATGGTAGTAAACATCTGTGAGGACGGGGAGACACCTCTTATCAACAAGAGTGCCTGAACGAAGCATATTTGTATACCTAACCCTTAACTGTACCCCACAATATCATAATAAAAATATTTTTTATAATAAAAAAACGCTGAAGAAAGGGAAAGAGAATCACAACGTTCTTCACAAGAGTACAAGAAACGATTGAAAACACACATGAATCAATGCAAAAAAATAAAAGAAAGACAACAAACAAACAGGAACAAACACAATCTATAAGAACCTCATGACAGGGATAAACGATCACATTTCAAAAATTAGCCTGAATGTGAATGTACTAAACGCACCACAGAAAAGACATAGAATGGGAAAATTGATAAAATATCATGAGGCTACAATATATTGCCTCCGAGAAACTCATCTCACCAGAAAGGACACTCACAGACTCAAAAGGATGTGAAGCAAAATTTCAGGTGAGTGAAACACAAAAGAAAGCAGGAGTTGTGATCTTTATATCAGACAAAATACCCTTTAAGCTATCAAAAATTTAAAAAGATACAGAAGGTCACTATATAATGACTAAAATTTCAACCCATAAACTGGAAATATCCGTGCCAAACATATATTCATCCATAATAGGAGTCCAACTTTCATAAAGCAGCTTCTAGGCAAACTTAAAAGAGATATTGACTCTAACACTATCATAGCTGGCGTCTTTAATACCCCATTCACAACCCTAGACAGATCATCAAGACAAAAAATCAACAGGATTTTGACTCTTGACCAAATGGACGTAATTGATACCTACAGAACACTCCACCCAACGACCACAAAATATACATTCTACTCATCACCACATGGAACGTACTCTAAGATCAACCACAACATTGGCCATAAATCAAGCATAAACGTAATTCATAAGATTGAAATTCTGCCATGCACCTTATCAGACCACAGTGAAATAGAAATAAATATCAGCACCAACAAAGTTCCCCCCAAACCCACAAAGACATGGGCACTAAACAGCATGATGCTAAGCAACTCCTGGGTTAACACGGAAATCAAAACAGTGATTAAAAGATACCTGAAAGCAAATGAAAAGGAAGAAACACTTTACCAAAACCTTTGGGATGCCATCAAAGAAACAGTAAGAGGGGAATTCATATCAGTACAAACACATATGAATAAAATGGAAAGGTCACAAGTTAACAGACTAACAAGTCACCCACGGAAACTGGAAAAGCAAGACCACCAAAACCCCAACATCAGCTGAATAATCCAGATCACCAAAATAAAAGCCCAAATCTGGGATGCAGAAGACAAAAAGATAATTTATAAAACATGAAACCAAAAGCTGGTTCTTTGAAAGGTAAACAAGATGGATGGTCCACTAGTTAGACTGACCGAGAAAAAAAGAGAAAAAGCCCAAATAAACACAACCTGAAACACAAAAGATGAAGTCACCACTGATCCTAAAGAAGTACAAAAGATTATCAGATACTACTATGTACACTTGTATGGAAACAAACTTGAAAATCTAAAGGAAATGCAGGTCTTTCAGACAGCACAGAGTCTTCCCATGTTGAAACAACAAGAATTCAAGACCTAAATAAAACAGTAACAATCCAAGATATTGACTATATCATAAGAAAGCTACCTACAAAAGAAGCCCTGGAACAGATGGCGTTCCAGCAAAATTCTACAAAACATACATGGAGGATGTCGTACCAATCCTATTGAAAGTGTTCAAGGCAAATGAGAGAGATGGGACCCTCCTCAAATCATTTTTTGAAGCTAACATCACATTGATACCCAAGCCAAGTAAAGACTCAACAAAGAAAGAGAACTACAAGCCAATATCCCAGACCAACACCGTTGCTAAGATTCTCAACAAGTTCCTAGCAAACCCGATTCAGCAACCCATCTCAAAAATCATCCACCACAACCAAGTAGGCTTCATCCCTGGGATGCAAGGCCGGTTCAACATTCATAAGACCATAAACATAATTAAATACACCAATAGAACTAAAAACTAAAACCACATGAGTATATGATTAGATGCGGAAAAAGCTTTGATAAAATCCACACCCCTTCTTGATAAAAACCCTCGAACATCTCGGCATACATGGAACATGCCTCAAAATAGTAAGAGCCATCGACAAGAAATCCACAGCCAACATAATGCTAAACAGACAGAAATTAGAAGGATCTCCCCTGAAAATTGGAAGAAGACAAGAATGCCCACTCTCACCTCTCCAGTTCAACATAGTTTTGGAAATTCCAGCTAGAGCAATCCGAGAAGAGAAGGCGATTATGGGTATCCAAACAGGAAAAGAGAAAATCAAGTTATCCCTCCTTGCAGACAACATGATTCTACACCTCGAAAAACCCAAGGGAATCTGTCAAAAACCTCCTTACACTGATAAAAGACATCGGTAAATTCTCAGGAAATAAAATAAATGTTCAAAAGACAATCGCATTTCTATACACCAATAATAAACAAACAGGAAAGCAAATAAAAAGCACAATTCCACTCACAATAGCCACCAAAAATGAAATACCTTGGCATATTAATAATGAAGACGAGAAAGACCTTTGCAATGAAAACTAAAAAGCACTGCTCAAAGAAATCAAGATGACCCAGACAAGTAGAAAATATTCCATGCTCGTGGATTGGAAGAATCAACACTGTTAAGATGTCCATTCTACCTTATGCAATCTACAGATTTAACACAATACTCATCAAATTAGCAGCAACATTATTCTCAGACCTAGAAACAACAATACAGCAATTCATATGGAAACATAAAAGACAATGAATAACGGAAACAATCCTCAGTGAAAATAACACAGCAGGAGGTATCACACTCCCAGACTGTAAACTTTATTATAAAGCTACAATAATCAAAACATCCTGGTATTGGTACCAGAATAGACATATAGACCAATGGAATAGAATTGAGGTTCCGGAAGCAAAACCTAAATTTTTCCACCAACTCCTCTTCGACTAAGTTCCCATCACCAACTACTGGGGAAAAGCAAACCTATTCAGTAAATGGTGCTGGGAAAACTGGCTGACCCCATGCAGAAGATTGAAACAGGGCCCCTACCTATCACCATAAACAAAAATCAACTCTAAATGGATCAGAGACCTAAACGTAAAACCTCAAACTATAAGAACCTTAGAAAATGCAGAAGACGCCCTTAAGGAAGTTGGAACTGGCAACCAATTCCTGATCAAAAGCCCAGGTGCCCATGCCATAAGAGATAAGATAGACAAGTGGGACCTTATCAAACTGACAAGCTTCTCCAAAGCCAAAGAAACCATCAGGAGATCAGAGAGGCAGCCCACAGACTGGGAAAAAATATTTGCCCACTCTATGTCTGACAAAGACCTAACACCTAGGATCTACAAGGAACACAAACGTGTTGGAAAAAAAAAAGCATTGCAAAGTGGGCAAAAGATATGAATAGACAGTTCTCAAAAGAAGACACACGAGCAGCCAACAGATACAAGAAAAAATGCTCAGCCTTACAAGTCATCAAAGAAATGCCAATTCAATCTACACTGAGATACCACCTAACTCCAGTCAGAATGGCCGTCACGAATAACTCAAAAAATACCAGATGCTGGAGAGGATGTGGCAAAAAAGGGAACACTTCTGCCCGTGGGAGGGTAAACTAGTACAGTCTCTGTAGAAAACAGTGCGGCGGATCCTGAAAGCTCTAAAAATCGACCTTCCATATGATCCCGCAATCCCCCTACTGGGAATAGACCCAGAAGAACTCAAATCACTCTATAAAAAAGATACCTGTACACGTGTGTTTATCACGGCATTGTTCACAAAAGCAAGAACATGGAACCAATTGTGTTGCCCATAAAAAGAAAACTGGATTTAAAAAAAACCTGGTGCATATACACAGTGGAATATTGTGCAGCCATAAAGAAGAATAAAATCATGAACTTTACAGCAAACTGGATGAACCTAGAGTGTGGGGGGCCAGCCCCTGCAGATATCGGGGATCCCTGGTAGGATAGATGGGCATCAGCGATTAAACTGGAGGGATAGATATTAAAAGAAAGAAAGATGGAGGGATAGATATAAGGAGAAAGAAAGAAAGAGACTGGACTCTGTCTAGAGCAGAAGTCGATTCTGTAGGAGGGATAGATATTGAAAGAAAGAAAGAAAGAGACTGGACTCCTGCCTAGTGCAGAAGCCGATTCTGTAGGAGGGATAGATATTAAAAGAAAGAAAGAAAGAGACTGAGCTCCTGTCTAGTGCAGAAGCCGTTTAATGGGACAAATCCTAAGTCTTTTATCCCAAATTTTCACCGGTTAAATCACAAGACTTTCACGTGAACACAAAGCCAGGTGGATGAGGGGCATCCCCCACCCACCAGGTGTTTCTTCAAGCATGAGGAAGGACAGTCCCAAGTAGATCACAAGACTATTACGTGAACACAAAGCCAGGGGGATGAGGGGCGTCCCCACCCACCAGGCGTTTTCCCAAGCATGAGGACGGACAATCCCCAAATTATCTCACTGTTCCTTATGCTTGGTTAATGTTCCTCAAAAGCAATACAACAATTCTAACATCATAATATTCTAATAATCAATAACTGCTAAAGCTTATGCAACACCTAATGACTAACTTAAATCCTAATATCTTTCTATTCTGTGCTAATTCTACCTACACTATAGAAACTCTTAATTATAGAGCAAACCAGTTCCTAAAGAATGTGGCCCAGTCCAAAGATCACGCTGGGCCATTTCTAAGAGCAATTGATTACAATCTCTTAACAAAATGGCTATTCTAAAATCCTATATATCTATCTTAACTTCTATAAAAGTTTCTAATTCGTAATCCTAATATATAAAGCTCATCATCAGCAATAAAGCTTCTAAAAATAAAACCCAAATATAAACTGTAAATTGCACTAAGGCCAAAACCACAATAGTAGTAAATGGGAGCAATGAAATTTCTAAAGTTAGCTGTATTCTTATTAAACCTCAAAATATCATGTTTGACCATGCTTGAACTACCATAATTCCCTGACGTTAGCATGACCTATTCTACGATACTTTCTATGACCAAAATAAATCCAATTTCTATGATAAGGAGAAAAATCCTACACTATCTGTAGCTAAAACCGGTTTAAAAGAATGCAGCCCAGTTCCAAGTACAGGCTGGGCCCTTAGGAATGTGGCCCAGTCCAGAGTTCATGCTGGGCCATTTCTGGTAACGCTAGAGAATCATCTAGACCGTCTAAAGCTGAAAACAGCTCTCCATATGTATATACTAATGCTACCATTATACTTTTTAAATCTTATAACGAAGCCTGTGTCGTACCAAAGGCTCCCAAATGTGACCTGAGTTTGAACTATGTTAAGTTTAAAGCCGAAACCGCAGTCTGTGAGAAACGGGAACAACGGACTCCTGAAGTTAGCCATGCCTGTCGTACATTCAGAGCTTCATGCTTAGATCATCAAGTTTCCTTCTGATGAGATGTGCCAAACAGCAAAAAAGGGAAGAGGAAATAGGCCAACAGGTCCTGAACACATCCTAGTGGTCTCAGGGTCCACAGCCCACCTTGATCCCTAACGTTCAGGTGGGCCTCCGTGGCCGGCTCCCAACACTAGCGTCTATAATACTGAGAGATCTTTCACAGAAACAAAGAACTGAGTATCACAAGTTCTCACTCACAAGTGGACCTTGAACAACTATTGTAATACTGTAAGGAAAGGACTGGCAGTAGTGGGAGACTGCCTGGGAAAGGCGGGCCTACCACATCAACAAGTGTACCTGCACAGTGAATATTTGTACACCTAACCCTGAATTGCACCCCAAAAATTTAAAATAAAACATGTAAAGGTGAAATAAAAGAAAGTAATAGACAAACATAGTAAAAAATAATAATAATTTTAGGCCGGGTTCAGTGTCTCAGCCTGTAATGCCAGCACTTTGGGAGGCCATGTGAGTGAATTGCCTGAGCCTGCGGGTTTGAGACCAGCCCAGGCACTTTGCAAGACCTTGTCCCTACACTACATTTAAAATGAGTTGGGCGTGGTAGCGCGTGCCTGTAGTTCTGGCTACTTGGAAGGCTAAGGTGGAAGGATCGTAGAGCCCAGCAGGTTGACAGTGGGGTGGCCGTGAGCATGCCACTGCACTCCAGCCTGGGCTACATAGTTAGACTCTGACTCATAATAATAATAATAATAATTATTATTATTATTATTTTAAAGAAAGAAATCACGCTTGCTGCCTGTAAGCCAGTAATATCAGGTTCCAACTCATGTGAAAAGTCCTTCCCGCAGCCAAGCCCCCATGGACATGTGAGTTCAACACTTCTTGCTGAAAATCTGTGCTTCAGACAGACAAGCACACGTCTTCCGAATCCCAAAGCATGACGCGGTCGTGTGTCATGTTTAAGTCTCTCCTCGTCCTAATTGCACCCTTGAGTAACACCTACAACCTATCAGTGTCCATGAAGTCGAATCTCTCCACACAGACGGTTGAGTCCCAAGTGGGAAGGTGCCCGCTACCTTCAACTCTGTATTTACTGTGATAGCTGTCTCTTCTTTCCAGTAGAGTCTTGTGAACACTTAGTTGATTACACTCCAGGGGGACCCCAAAAACCCGGAATTACTTTTTGGAGGGTGGGTCCCTCTTAGTGCAGCTTCCCCAGCTAGCTAAGTGTTCTTGAACCCATCAGCTTCTGTGGACCAGCTAGCATGGTTGTGAGAGGCTGTGTATGGATTCGGCGAATGTTTTTTTGGAAATTCTTTCAACGCCTTTGCTGATTTCATGACGGATGTTTAACGAGCGCACCGGCCCACACCGTGCTGAGTGTTTAGCAGTGTTTGACCCAATATGGCATGAACCCCATTCATATCCTCCCTATTCACCTGATCTCGCCCTGAGTGACATTTTTTGCTTTTGTCCTCAAAGGGAAACGTGTTGCCAATGTGGAAGAGGCAAAACAAAAAACAGCAGGTGCACTAAAAGGCATCAACATGGACGAGCTCGGAAAGCGTTTTGAGCGGTGGACAAAGTGTCTTGATGGGCGTTTTGCATTCAACAGAGATTACTCTGAAGGTTTCTGAAGTCAAAATATGTAAGAATAAGTGTACTTTTTAAATAAATACATTCTGAGGGTTTTTTTGGTCCATCCTAGTATCTCTGAGTTGATACTTCATGGAAGGCTCCGAAGATAGTTTAAGTTCTTGCAATTGTCTTTGGGTTATTCCTGAGAACAGCTTTCAAAGCTTTTTTATTTCTTTTAAAAAATTTTTATTTCTTTAAAAAAAGTTATTTATCATTTCAGCTTGTTACTTCTTGAAGTGTCCTGTGAATTTTTTTCTTTCTTTCTTTCTTTTTGGAAACAGGGTCTCACTCTGTCACCCAGGCTGGAGTGCAGTCATGCAAGCATAGCTCACGGCAGCCTCCTACTTCTGAGTTCTAGCAACCCTCCGCCTTCAGCGTCCCATCTAGATGGGATGACAGGTGCACGCCATCGCATTGGAATCATTTTTTAAATATTTCTGTAGAGAAGTCTTGCTATGGTGCCCCGGTGGGTCTCCAACAGCCAGCCTCAGGTGATACTTGCTCCTCAGCTTCCCAAAATGCTGGGACTACAGGCACACACCACCACATCTGGCGAACTTATAAGATAATTTTTGTAGAGATGGGATCTTGCTACATTGCCTAGGCTGGTCTTAAACGACTGGTATCAAGTCATACTCCCTCCTCGGCCTCCCAAAGAATGTAAGGCATCATGGCATCTATAAAGTTACGGCTGATTTATGTGGTGGTTCACTCCTGTCATCCCAGCACTTTGGGAATCTGAGGCGGGATGACTGCCTGAATCCAAAGGTTCAAGAACAGACTGGGCAACTTGGCAAGTCTTTGTCTCCACAGTAAACCAAAATATTCCTGGGGCCTGGTGGCATGTGGCTGTAGTCACAGCAACTTTGGAGGCCAGTCGCTTCTGGAGACTAAATATTACTGCCCCCAAACTGACATTTCCTAACCAGGGGGAAGAAATGCAGTGCTTGGGTTTGAATCCCCCTCCCCCACATTTAAGTGTTTCATTGTAGATGCTAAGAGTTGTGTTGCCATCACTACTTCAGTCACAGAGAGAGAGAGAAGACAAGCCAAATGAAGCGATGAGGGAAAGGCAAGGTGAGGGAGGGGAGATGAGCTAGGGACGGAGGAGAGAGAAAGAGAGAGAGAGAGAGAGAGAGACAGATGGAAGAAATAGAAGAGAAGGGAAGAGAAGACCGAACTAGCAGAAAAAGCGAAACAGAGAAGAGAGAGAAGGAGAGACTGAGACAGACAGAGAGATGGTGCTAAACAAACAAACAGGCAGGAAGTGTAGCCTCCTCCCACCCCCCAGGAGAGACCCCCTTCTGGCTCTCTCCCTCCTAGTCTCTATCTGCTTACATGCAGGAGGAATCGGGTAGGGACATTTGTTTGCTTGGGCTCTTTTGCCAGACCGGAGTGCTGCCAGCTGCCCGGGCCTTGGCCGAGCCCACAGGCCTGTTGGATGTGTTCTCCACTGTGGTCCAGCTGGCAGGGGGACAATCGCCCAGGACAGTTATGTGGGGGACTCCCCTCCCCTGGGTTCTGAGTAGTGTCCTGGGTGGGGAATGGAACCCAGGACAGGATCAGAGCGACCCAAAGAAAGCAAGTCAACACTGAGTACGAACCGCAACATTGATGGCAAATGACACTGCCACTCACTTTTTCATGCCTTGACATGTCCACAGCATTTGTGTTGGGAAAATGCCACAGTTGTATTGTTTGGGATCAAATGTCTGCTTCAGACAGCGAGAGACAGACAGAAAGAGAGAGAGAGAGAGAGAGAGAGAGAGAGAGAGAGAGACATAGAGAGAGAGAGAGAGAAAGAGAGAGACAGACAGAGAGCGAGAGAGAGAGAGAGAGAGAGAGACCTAGAGAGAGAGGGATAGAAAAAGAGAGAGATAGAGAGAAAGACAGACACAGCAAGAGGCCAAGAGAGAGAAGGAGAAAGGGAGAGACAGAGAGATAAACAGAGAAACAGAGAGAGGGAGACAGAGAGACAGAAAGATACAGGGAGAGAGATTGAGACACAGAGAGGCAGAGAAAAAGACAGAGAGACCCAGACAGAAAGTGACAGAGCATGACACAGAGAGACACAGCAACACATAGACTGAGGTAGAGACAGAGAGAGCCAGAAAGAGACAGATACAGAGAGAGACAAAGACAAAGAGAGAGAGAGAGAGAGAGAGAGAAGCAGAAAGAGACAGAGAGAGTAAGAGAGAGATAAAGACATGTAGAGACATATAGAAACAGAGAGAGACCAAAAGCATCAGAGAGATAGAGAGATAAAGAGAGGAACACAGACAGACAGACAGAGAGACTGAGAGAAAGAGAGACACACAGAGAGGGCCATAAAAAGGCAGAAACAAAGACAGACATACAGTGACAGAAACAAAGACAGAGAGACAGACGGAGAGACTCAGAGACAGAGACGGAGAGAGAAAACAGACTGTGACAGAGACGTATAGACAGAGAGGTAGAGACAGAGAGACAGAGACACAGACAGAGACAGACAAAGAGACAGAGAGGAAAGAGACTGAGACAGAGACAGAGAGAGAGACGCAGAGTGATTTTTCTTTTTCTTTTCTTTATGTATTTATTTGCTTTTTTAGGGCAGAGTCTTTGTCTGTCACTCAGGCTGGAGTTAAGTGGCATGGATCATGGCACACCTTAACCTTGATGCTCTGGACTGAAGCAATTCTCCCACCTCAGCCTCCCAAAGAGCCTGGACTACAAGAACTTGCCAGCACACCAAGTTATTTTTAATTTTTATTTTTTGCTGAGATTTTGTGGAGAGGGGCTATCGCCAAGATTCCCAGCCTCGTCTCAAAGTCCTGGGCTCAAGCGCCCCTCCCTCCTCAGCCTCCCAAAGTGCTAGGATTACGGGCATGAGTCACCATGCCCAGTCTGCTTAGCTTTACATACAGAATGCCACCTTCTCTTTTCCTGATTCTTAAGTGGAGCACCTTTTTTTGCAAGAGTGATTGTCAGCAGAATTCGAGTCATGCATCATGAACAATTACTTTTGTTCCGATGTGGCAGGGGCTTTTGCGGCATTTCAGTTTTTCTTGTCTGAAATGATAACTCCAAGCCAGGCACGGTGGCTCGTGCCTGTAATTCCAGCATGTTGGGAGGCCAAAGTGAGAGGATTCCTTGAGCCCAGGAGTTCAAGACCAGCATGGGCACATAGTGAGACCCCCACCTCTATTTAAAAAATTGAAAAGTAGCTGGGCATGGTGGTGTATGGCTGTAGTCCAAACTGCTTGGGAGGCTGAGACAGGAGGATCGCCTGAGCTCAGAAAGCTCTTGGAGGCTGCCGTGAGCTATGATCATACCACTGCATTCCAGCCCAGGTAACAAAGCATGACTCCGACTCTACGAAAATAACACCAATAATAATAATAAAGATATGGACTCTTTGAGCAGATGTATAAGTAAAATAATCGTATTTTATTGTCTTCACATCCTTAAAAAGAACATATATTTGCTTTATGCACATAATTGCTTTATGTGTGTGTCTGACGCAGACACACCGCTTAATGGCCATCGGCCTTGCTGAAAATTAAATACCACCTTTGATTTGTCTGTCTGTTGTAGCTATCTCTTTAGCAAAAATTTCTCGACGTTGAATTGCTGCATCAGTAAATTTGTCACTGATAGGTCAAAATCTTGATCTGTTTGTGAAATTGTCCCTTAGGAAGCACTCCCTGTTAAATTCGATAGTGTCCATTTTAAAAGCAATAGAATAAAAATGGTGCAAAATTATCTGCATGTCTATGTAAATTATATCTACACATATGGAAAAGCATGTGTAATGCATATGTTATATAATTCATACAGAAACACGTGTGTGTGTATGCACATGTGTTATAATTTTTATTGCTTTGATCCATGAAATGTTGGAGATTTTTATACAGCTATTTTCTGTTTTCTCCTCCTTTCTCATTCTGAGCCCAAGGTCTCGAGATTGTGGTGAGCCATGATCATGTCGCTGCACTCCAGCACGGAAGACTGAGTGGTACCTCAGCAAGAGATAAAGAAAGAATCTTCAAGAGCAGGCACAGTGGCTCATTCTTTCAGTCTCAGTATTTTGGGAGGTCGAGATAGGAGGATCCAAGGATCAAATCCCGACCCATCCCTGATTCACCTCCACCTAGAGTTCTCTGAGCTGCCCTGTGTCCCGTCCTCTGGGCCTCAGCCTGGACTTCCTCAGCTTTGAGAGAGTGTCTCGTCAGAGCATCCCTCTTGGGAATCTGTCATTGACCAAAGCTCCCCTAGAGTGGCAGGGCTAACACAGAGGCAATAAACAATGTCCGGGGATTCACTGCACAGGGATCAGTCAGCAACGCATTTGCCAAATCAAAGACAAAGGCCTTGTCTCTGCAGAGAATTCTCAGCTTCGTTGCAGGCGATTTCAATCAATGGATTTAGAGACTGGGCCTCCTGACTCTAGTCTTGAACAAGAAGCCCCCTCCACATTGTAACCCAGACCCTCGGCACTCTAATCCAGCCCTCCACTACAGGTGACTCGGGGGTAGCTTCTTCCTGTCCAGGGATTCTAAGTGAGTGAATATAGTCTGGGGCTTCTCTCTCTCTGAATTAGAGACGGTCTTGCTCTGTCACCCAGGCTAGAGTGCAGAGGTGCAATCATAGCTCACCGCAGCCTCCAACTCCTGGGTTCAAGTGATCCTCCTCCTGAAGTCGCCCCAATGGCTTGGTCTACAGGTACGTGCCACACCATACGACCAATTTGTGTGGTTTTCCTCCCATTGCCACTGCCGTTGCCCTGGTTCAGGACGTCAGCTTTCCTTACTTGTGCCATTCTACTCCTCTCTCTGACACCATGCTTCTCTGAACCGTTTCTCCCAAGTCTGCAATATTCTCTTCCTGCCACATAGCCTTTCCCTCTTCCCAACCTGTCAGTGGATTCACGGTCTAAATTCCCGGATATTCTGAGAACCTCCCCTGACATGAACGGGCTTCCAGCTTCCTTTGCTCCGTCCCTTTCTTCCCCTCCGGGATGATGGTCTTCTCTGCAGTAACTCACCAGAACGTCAATCCTTTGCTTGTGCACTTCCCTGAGAGTAGTTAACCACTTTTCCATGACCCACTGAAATCCAGTTATTTTGCCACCTAAGTGGACATTAATCTCCATTTCTGTACATATTCGATTGAGTTGCCCTTCCTCCCCAATTATTGAATATTAATATTACGTCTGTTTGTCTGTTAACTCATGTCACAGGATTATGGAAAGGATCATAAACTTATTTTACAATTCCTCCACCATACCTAGCATGGTGCTCCTTCAGTCGCAGGAGCTACTTTACTCTCTTTTGAAGACATAGCATTGATTTTAAAAGTCACAAAAGATGAAAAACATAATTCAATGCTTCTTCTCCCTTGAAGAGTTCATACACGAGGGATTTTTCTTCCCTCTGAATGTTACGTTCCACATGCTATTCACGATAATAAACGGGTCCTTCCTCGGTGAAAATTCATTTCATTTCATGAGAACTGCCAGTCTTTTCCTGTGTTTGCTCCATCTTTAACTCTGCTGTTCACCATGCCATTTGTTCGAGCAAGGTCTAGGACGGCTATACATGCTATAATCGGACTTCCCTCCGGTCTGGCCTTGAACACCTCTAAGTGGGTAGCCAGAGCTTCATTATGAAATGTGTTTTTAAATTAGGAATCAATAATCAGCGTCTTTGAATGCTAAAGGCAGATTCTTTTGACATCTGAGGCCCCATGTTTCAAATGTGGCATGACGCATGGCCTTCTGTTGCTGAAGTAGGCTTTTTCATCTAGAGTTTCCAGGACTTGGAGGGGAATCAGCAAAGTCTTCCTGGTGGAGCACCAAAGGAACTTCAAGAGGCAGGGGCCATGCTGCAAGAAACCATTCTGTCGGAGACTGTAAGTAGCGCCTACTTAGGATTAGAAACGAAAGATTGAGGTAAGCACTGGAAGATTTTATCTGCAGAGATGTGTATAACGATGCTGTATGTTTCCGTTCTTGAGACAGCAGCGGCAAGATTGGCACGTATTCGAATGTTTCTTGACTCTCTGTTACTCTGAAGAAAGAACTACCACCGAAATTCTAAGTTATAAGGATAACACTACTACACGGAACCACGTTCCAGTATTCAAATCAATTCTGCTCTAAAGCAGTACATGTTACTTCTCTTTTGTTTATCTGACAAATGTCCGACCTCATTTCTGGGAACTACAGAATTAGCCCTAAACAGTTATATAAGAAGCAGCAATTACACAGGTATACTCTGTCCATTCATTTCTGGCAATAAAGATGATTTTATTTGAGGATGGCCTCAGTGGGTTGGTGTTAGTTTCAAAAGTTTGAAAGCATAGCCATGGGAGTTTACATTTTTCTTCCTTCAGGGAAAATGTGCAAGAGGAGGAAACCTGTTTCACCCACGCACCCGTTGGTATTTACTCTTTAGGCTATAGAACCGGTTCCAATGAAGGAATGGCTTCCAGAGAAAATCGACCTGATGGCCTCATCAGAATTGTAAAAATAACTTACATTTGTCTTTTTGGAAAATTTGATCTTCAGACATCATTATGGCTTCCCAGCAGGGTCCAGAAATGTCAGGGATGAGCCATAGGTTTGTGACGATGTCACTTCCACAAAGGCATCAAAATGCCATTCACTGGGTTTGAGCCACCATTAAGGGAAACCTCCCTTAGTCTAGAGTGAAAGTATTTCAGTAGTGTCTTCGTATAGTTAATCACTCATGGCAAGCAGTATTTCCCATGTGTCTAAAGGCAAATTGTCTAAAGTGCTCTGTTTGCTCAGTCAGGATGTGGAGGCTTAGATGCACATGTGCCTAAGGCTTACATCATGAATCATCGCAGGTTTCCTTTTTCAGTGTGCATTTATCACTTGTAACCAGACACAGAACCGTCATTTTGAAACTATTTCTGTAATATGTATGGAATTTTTTTGGAGTCGATCTGGAATAAGTCTGTTAAATGAGTTGTTTTGATGAGTTACTGAAATGGCTTTCAGGAATCATTAAAAAAAAAAATCCTCCCGCCGGGAAGAGAGAAGTGACTTCCTCTCATTGTCCTGTGTGCTTGTCCTTTTACTTGGCCCCATATAGCCCCCTTCTCTTTTTCGAGGTTTTCCAAGACAAATCCGTACAGCTTCTCTTTTTCCACTCGCAGCAGTTTATCCAGGAATAAGTGGGTCTCCACCATGATCTGGCATTTGACCTGGTAGAGAGACTCTGTTTCCTAAAGTTTGCATTTTGTAAAGAATGTTCCTTCTAAACCAGACCGTGTTTTGGTAGAGAAGGTTAAGTACTGCTTCGCTGTCTAAGAAAATCCTGATTCGAGAATTTTTGTCTGTAGTGACAGAGGCCAAATAAATACTCCAAAGGTCCTGGTGAGAGGATATTCCTGCTGAACTATCTAAATAACTTTATCTCCATGTGCTTAGTGATGGAGCAGGTGACATTCCTGTCATCCTCTTCCTACCTCCAATGAATCGATGCAGGCTTGAAATGCGTCTGGGCGACACTCTAGAGGGAAGAGAGCTTTTGCCCTAAAAAGTTATTAGTATTGGCTATATGTATAGACATATACATGCATAAACACGCACAAAGTCATAGGCACATACATCGACATATGCATGGCCATAGCTAGACACAAGTGCATATAAAAGTATATGCGTATGTATATGTGTGTGTGTGTGTGTGTGTGTGTGTATGCATATATATTGTACACATTTTTCTGTGCATGCGTGTATGTTAATGCATATGACTATTCTTCATCACAGTTTTCGCTTGACAGCAAATGGATCAGAAGTAGATGCTTGTCATTTATGCCCTGACCACCTGCCTCTCCTCTAGCCTTCTCTCCCATCAATGTCCAGCTACAGGGTGACACCTTTGTTGCAATCTGTGAACTTATATTGACACCTCATTATCACACAAATGCCGCAGATGACATCAGGGTTCGCTCTTGATCAGTTTTCTTTTTTGAGTTGGAGTCTCACTCTGTCACTCAGGTTGGAGGGCAGTGGCATGCTCAAGGCCACCCCAGCGTCGACCTGTTGGGCTCAGGCAATTCTTCCATCTCAGCCTTCCTCGTCACCAGAATTACAGGCGCCCACTACCAACCTGGCTAACTTTTTGATTTATTGTGGAGATGAATTCTCACAAAGTTCCCCCAGCCTGGTCTTAAATGCTACCACAGGTCGGGTGCGCGGCCTTCCAGGGATCTCATCTTCAACATCTTCCTGGAGACTCAAATCATGGTTTCACATCACACAGGCAACCGGGAATATTGACCTGCTGTGTACATGCACACCCATGGTGGCATCATGGGCAAGTTAAAAATGGAGGTCCGGTTCACGTAGCAATGCCTTCTCATGGTATCCTCACACCAAGATCCTGGGCTCCCGGAGGGAGCCATCATCACCCAGAAAGACACCCTTGCCCATCGAATATCAGGATGGCCTGAGCTCGGGAGGACAGGCTGTGGTGAGCCGTGATTGTGCCGCTGCGCTCCAGCCTGGGTGACAGAGTGGGACTTTGACTCAAAAAGAAAGCAACCCCAAATATGTCAGCCTTGGGTATTTTCATATTCATGCAGGAATGGACGGAGCTTTTTCATGCACTTAAAATTTCTAGCTGTCTCTGGTCTTACCCTGCCTGAGCTTGTGGGTGATTCAGCTGTGCTGGCTGGTCCTGTCCTGCTCTGCTGGGGGATCCTGTCCCTAAGCATATGCCCCCAGTGCCTAAATTCAACACAGTTCACCTATCTGAAGGAGAGCACGGAAGAAGAAGAGGCAAAGAAAAAGGAGCAGCAGGTGTTCTGGGGATTAATTCACTTTTTCTTTTTATTTTCTTCTTGTTGTAGATATGGGGATTTTCTGAGTTGAGCAGGCTGGTCACGAACTCCTGGGCTCAAGCGATCCTCCTGTCTCAGCCTCCCAATTAGTTGAGACCACAGATGCAACCACAACCCGGCTAATTTTTATTAAAAAAAATTTTTTGTTGCGCGTTCTCCTTCTGTTGCCAGGCTGGTCTTCCAACTCCTAATCTCAAGCAGTCCTCCCGCCTTGGCCTCTCAAAGTGCCGTGATGAAGGTGTGAGTGCTCATGCCTGGGTCTCATGCATTCTAAGGATCCACAGATAAGGCTTTCTAGGAATCATGAGTGGGATCACTTCACATGAGACTCTAGATTTACCAAAAACATGCTTCAAGTCGAATGACACCATCAGCAGTCTGAGCTATTTTTCACCAGAAAAAGAAAATCAAACGCCTATGAGATGTACTGAAAGCTATTCTGAAATGGAAGAGAATATCAAAAGCCCTTAAACTCGTGATGGAAGGTCAGATAGGATGACTTATGCCTGCCATCACGGCACTTTGGGGGGCTGAGGCAGGGGGATCACTTGACGCCAGGAGTTCCAGACCACCCTGGCAACATAGAGAGGTCCCACTTCTTCAAAACGTTTTAAAAATTCACCCAGGCGTGGTGAAATGCCCGTAGTGCCAGCTACTTGGGAGGCTGAGACCGGAGGTTAGACTGAGTCCGGTTGTCAAGGCAGTGGTGAGCCATCATCATGCCACTGCACCACAGCCTGGGCGACAGAGTGAGATCGCTTCTGTAGAAATCACTTTTTAATAATTAACCAGGTGTGGCGATTCTCAGCACTTTCAGAGGCTGAGACGGGAGGATTGCTCGAGCCCAGTAGTTCAAGGCAAGCTTGGGCTACATAGTGAATTCCTATTTCTAAAAAGTAAATTTAAAATTCAGCTGGGTATGTTGGCATGCCTCTATTCCCAGCTACTCGGGAGACTGAGACAGGTGAATCTCCTGAGCCCAGGAGGTCCTGGCTGCTATGAACCAGGTTACGCCAGTGCCCTATGATTGGGGTAACACAGTAAGACCTCAACTCAAAATTTAAAAAATAGTGGCGTCAACCTCAGGACACCGAGTTTTGTGAATGAGGTGGAACAGAGTGTCCCATGTTTCTCGACAGCTTGTATTTCAGGACTTCCCAGGCAGTCCCCTTTGCGGTCCTGCTGGGTTTGACAGCATCTGCCCGCAGTGACTTATCCGATCTGTTGCCGAACATGCTTCTTCTGTTGGATGACCACCTTGGTATCGGTGGCATTGGCTGCTATGGGAACAGCAGCATCAGGTTGGGACCACGCATTCCTCAGCTGGGGCCTCCAGTGCAGAGCTGAGAAGAAATTCAAGCTCCTGATCATGTTCATCACATGTGATCTAATCCCAACGTTCAGATGTTATGCACATGCTGTTTTTTTGCTTTTTATCATGTGGGTTTTTCTTGAGTTGAGATCTCTCTCGGGTCACCCAGACTGGAGTACAGTGGCCTGATTGTGACTCACCTCAGCTTCAACCTCCTGGGCTCAGGCTATCCTCCCCCTAGCCTCACGATTAGCTCGGATTTCAGGTGCATTGCACCATACCTGGTTAATTTTTTAAATTTATTGTAGTGCCGTGATCCCTTCAAGCTGTCCAGGTGGGTCTCGTAACTCTGGGCTCAGGCAATCAATCCTCCTGCCTCGGACTCCCTAGGTGTTGGTATTACAGGCATGAGCCACTGCGTGTAGGACATGGCTTTATTTTTTCTTTTGGTTTGTTTGTGTGTTTTTTTTAAAACATTCTCTTCTCCTTCTTTCTTTTTGAAATATCTATCTGCAAAATCTATAATAGCCCGCTGAAATTGCTTGTTTGACATGAGTAAGTAACTCCTTTTTTCTAATCAGATCTTCCGTCTTAGCCTGGGGATGACCCCCTTATGTAACCTTCTTGTAATCGTACCACACACCCACATTCCTGTGCCTCTCAGTGATTGGAAACTCCCTAGTTGCATAAATTCTGTAACCATCCGTACCCCTTACTAATCATATGGTTTGTCAAGAAATATCAAATGAATGTTTACCTTTGAAAACCCACTGCTCACTCTGTTCGTGGTCGAGCATTCTTTGGAACACTAGTCTGTTCTTGATCGCCGGCATCAATAAAGGACTCT
Source organism: Cephalopachus bancanus (assembly GCA_027257055.1). NCBI lineage: Eukaryota > Metazoa > Chordata > Mammalia > Primates > Tarsiidae > Cephalopachus > Cephalopachus bancanus. Next base: position 661,910 of record JAPVLO010000870.1, read on the forward strand.
TAATCTGACCATCTCTGCCTGTTGGCATCGTTTCTCGCAATCCGGCTATAACATTTTCCTGACGGCACTAACCCCAGCTCACATTCATCCCATGTATGACTGCTCACTACATTTTAAAATATGATTTTGTCTGTCCAGTGTATGATGATCTGTGCTGTAGAAATGACTGCTATTCGACAGGTACAGTGAGTAGCTCAGGTCTGTAATCCTACACTTTGAGAGACCAATGTGGGAGGATTGCTTGAGGCCTGGGATTCGGTGCCAGCCTGGGCAATATGGAAGACTACATCTCCATAAAAAGACAATCTTAAAAAGCGGTGGGATATGGTGGCCGTGCACCCGTAGTTCCAGCTTCTTGGGAGTCTGGTGTGGGAGAATTATCTTAGCCTAGGAGTTCAAGTCTGCAATGATTGCACCACTGTACTGCAACCTGGCAACATAGTGAGATCCTGTCTCTACAAAAAATAAAGTTAGGAAGGTATGTTGGTGGTACCTGTACTCCCAGCCACTAGGAGGGCCAAGACAGCAGGATCGCTTGGGGTCAGGAGTTTGACACTAGCCTTGGCAACACTGTGAGACCTCGTTCCTACAAAAATAAAAATGAGCCAGGTGCAGTGGTATGTGTCTCTAGCCACAGCTACTTGGGAGACCAAGGTGGGAGGATGACTTGATGCTAGGAGTTTGAGAGCAGCCTGGGCAATATCACAGGCCCCATCTCTACAAAATCTTTTTAAAGAATTAGGCGGTCTTGGTAGCACTTGCCTGTGATCCGATTACTTGGGAGGCAGAGGTGGAAGGATTGCTTGAGTCCAGGAGCTGGAGGCTACAGTGAGCTTTGTTCACTCCACTGCACTGCAGCCTGGGCAGCACAGCTAGACCTCTTTAAAAAATAATTTGGGGAAAGAAAGTAATAGGGGGCTTTGATGGCCACCAGACAGGTCAGCCCGTGAGCGTCTCCACAAAAGCAAGTGTCCATAAAGACTGTCTGCATGAGTAGGTGTACGCTGGTGGGAGAGGGAAAGTCCATCTGAGGTGAGACACAGGTTCATGAACCCAGTTCCCTCCCCCCACCCAGGGAGACTGCAAGCCCCCACCACCCTGAGATTAGAGCGCAGACACGCAAGATCATGTACAAGATCGTTGGCTGCTTGCCACAACTCCTGAGAAGAGCCAATCTTGCTGATTCTCATAGCCTGGCACCAGGCCCACACCATCACCTGTTACAGTGGATCATCTGGGGCCCCGGAACTGACGGATGGAGAAATAGGATGGGGAGAGCCTGAGGGAAGCCCCACCCCAGGTGAGGAGACGCTGACTGCAGCCATTTTCTCTGTTCCAGGATAGGGCAGAGTCTGACAAAGTCCCGCCCAGCCCCGCCCAGCCCTCAACTTGGGCCCTAAGTTGATCTCATCAAACGGGGAGAGACAGAAGCCTCTCCCTAATGCTGGATCCGAAACAGGTTGTGAGCACATCAGTCTGCGCTGTGCTGAGAGCTAGAGGTGAAAAGTCGTTGGATTAAAGGAATGACCTCAGAGCATGTTTGGTTCCTTTTTTACATTTTTTTTGGTTTTTCGTCTGTTTGTTTTGCTCATTTTTGTTTGTTTTCTGTTTTAGTTTGTTTTCTGTTTCTGTGTTTGATAACGTTTTTGTACTTTCTCTGTTTGTGTTATTTCACTGATTTTTTTTCCTATTCTTTAGACCTCTTGTTTGTGTATGGGAAGAGTACATCGATGGGGAGGTTGTTGTTGGACTGTGTGTTTGTATGATTATCTGTATGCTTTAGTTCTTTTTTTGTTGTTTGACTCTTTTATGTCTTTGTGTCTCTTTTCATTTGTTAGGTGGTATGTCTGTCTGTTTTCTATCTTATTCTTCTCTCTCTCCACCTTACTCTTGCCTCCCCCCTTCCTTCTTTAGCATTTTCCTTTTTCTTGCCTCATTTTGCTTCCAGGGAGAAAACCTTTACTCCCACTGCACGGACAGATTGCAAGGTCATGGGAAGTGGGCTCCAGGGTGCCCATACACCTGTCTGTGGATACTGGGATCTGCAGAGAGATTTTGAATCACTGCTCCCCCATCAATTAAATCTCAAAACTTCAAAATGTTCAGCCCCCAACCCACAGTCCAGCTTCAGAATTAAACAAAGTCAGAGGATCCACATAAGGAAGAATAGGAGATTGAGCACACAGAAGTAAAAGCAAACCCACCATCCCTGAACAACAGAATTAAAGAAGAAGGGGGAAATAAAAGATGGGGGAGGAAAATCTAAACAAATGAAGAAAAAACAAAAGAAGGATATGGGCCTCACACAGACACCTAGGAGAGCGAATAAAAAGAATTGAGTAGAGACAAGAGGAAAATAGGAAGGAGTTGATAACGGAGATAACAGCAGAAAAGAAAACTGTGAATGAAATAAATAAAAAACTGATAAGCATGGAAAGCAGAATAAGCCAAGCAGAAGAAAGCAGAACTTGAGGACCAAAATATAGAACTAACCTAAACAGTCAAAAACATAGAAAAGAAGCTTAAAAAGACAGAAGAAAACCTTCAAGAGATGAGTGATTATTTCAAGATGCAGAACCTCAGTGTAATTAGACTTCCTGATGCAGAGAGAGAGAAAGAGACCACACTGGAACAAACATTCCATGAAATTATTCAAGAATATTTCACTCGTCTCATCAGTGATGCGAAAATTCAAACACAAGAGATTTAGAGAACCCCTTCAAGACAGCAGATGAGAAGACAAACTCCTAGACACATAGAAATTCGCCCAAACCAAGTAGGTATAAAAGAAAAAATCCTAAAGGAAGCAAGAGGAAAAGGTCACACTACCTACCAGGGATGACCAATTCGAATAGCAGCAGATTTATCTACAGAAAACCTTCAGGCTAGGAGAGCTTGGAGAACAATCTTGAAAGTTCTCAAAGATAAACATGTTCAAACAAGAGTAACCTACCCAGCTACACTAAACTTCATCAAGGAGGGAGAATTAAAATCTTTCCCAGACATCCAATCTCTAAAAATTTACACTGCCTCTAGACCAGCTCTACAAGAAAAACTTAAGAAAGTAGAAGAAAGGGAAAAAAGAACAAAAGTGTTCTTCACTAGAGTACAGGGAAACGCTGAAAGCACACATGAATAAACGCACAAATCAAAAGAAAGACAACAAAGAAACAGAAGCAATGACAACTCTATTAGAACCCCATGAGAGGAATAAACTCTCATATTTAAATAATTAGCCTGAATGTGAATGGACTAAATGCACCACCGAAAAGACATAGAATGGCAAAATGGATAAAATATCATGAGGCATCAATATATTGCCTCCAAGAGATTCAGCTCAACAGAAAGGACGCGTGCAGACTCAAAGTAAGAGGATGGAAAGCAAAATTTCAGGTGAATGGAACACAAAACGAAGCAGAAGTTGCAATCTTTATATCAGACAACATATCCTTTTAGCTATCAAAAATTTAAAAAGATACAGAAGGTCAAAATAGAATGATAATAGGTTCAATCCATCAACAAGAAATATCCACCCAAAGCATATATGCATCCAACATAGGAGTGCCAACTTTCACAAAGCAGCTTCTAGGCAAACATAAAAAAGATATTGACGCTAACACTATCATAGCTGGGGACTTTGACACCCCACTCACAACCCTAGACAGATCATCAAGGAAAAAAGTCAGCAAGGCGATCCGGAAACATCAGGTGACTCTTGACCTAATCGACTTAACTGATACCTACAGAACACTCCACCCAATGACCACAGAATAGGCATTCTACTCTTCACCACATGGAATGTACTCCTTGGCCATAAATCGAGCATAAACAAAACTCATGAGATTGAAATTCTTCCATGCACCTTCTCAGACCACAGGGGAATAAAAATAAATAGCAACACCAACAAAGTTCCCCCAAAACCCACAAAGAAACTCACACTAAAAGCATGGTGCTAAGCAATTCCTCGGCCAACATAGAAATCAAAGCAGTGACTAAAAGACACCTGGAAACAAAAGAAAATGAAGAAATATCTTTCCAAAACCTCTGGGATGCCATGAAAGCAGTAGTAAGAGGAGTATTCATCTCGCTGCAAGCACACGTGAAGAAAATTGAAAGATCACAGTTAACAAACCAACAAGTCACCTAAGCAAGCTGGAAAAGCAAGACCACCAAAATCCTAACTCCACCAGAGGAATCCAGATCGCCAAAATAAAAGCCCAAATCTGGGACATAGAAGACAAAAAGATAATACAAAAAAAAAAAAAAATCAAGGAAGCAAAAATTTGGTTCTTTGAAAGGATAAACAAGATTGATTGTCCACTAGCTAGACGACCAAGAAAAAGAGGGAAAAAGCCCAAATAGACACAATCAGATACACAAATATGAAGTCACAACTGACCCTGAAAATACAAAAGATCATCAGAGACTATTATGTACTCTTGTATGGAAACAAACTTGAAAACCTAAAGGAAATGGAGAGCTTTCTGACAGCACACAACCTCCTCAGGCTGAAACGAGAAGAAATTGAGACGCTAAATAGAACAATGACAATCCAGGAAATTGACTATTTCTTAAGAAAACTATCTACAAAATAAAGTCCTGGACCAGATGGCTTTCCAGCAGAATTCTACAAGCCATACAAGGAGGCACTGATAGCAATCCTATTGAAAGTATGCCAGGTGATTGAAAAAGATGGAACTCTCCTCACATCATTATATGAAGCTAACATCACACTGATTCCCAAGCCAGGTAAAGACCCCAAAATAAAGAGAACTACAAGCCAATATCTTTGATGAGCATAGATGTTAAAATTTTCAACAAGATCCCAGCAAACTGGATTCAACAACTTATATCAAAAATCATCTGCCACAATCAAGTAGGCTTCATCCCTGGGATGCAAGGCTGGTTCAACATTCGTAAGACCATAAACATAATTAAATACATCAACAGAAGTAAAAACTAAAACCACATGACTATATGAATAGATGCGGGAAAAGCTTTGATAAAATCCACACCCCTTCTTGATAAAAACCCTTGAAAATCTAGGCATGCATAGAAAATACCTCCAAATAGTAAGAGCCATCTACAAGAATCCCACAGCCAGCAAAATGCTAAACAGACAGAAATTGGAACCATTTCCCCTGAAAACTGGAACACGACAAGGATTCCCACTCTCACCGCTCCTGTTCACCATAGTTTTGGAACTTCTAGCTAGAGCGATCAGAGAAGAGAAGGCGATCAGGGGTACCCAAATAGGAAAAGAGGAAATCAAGTAATCCCTTTTGGAGACGACATGATTCTATACCTCAAAAACCCAAGAGAATCTGTCAAAAACTTCCTTGCACTGATAAAGGACTTTGGCAAAGTCTCGGGTGTGCAAAAAAGTGCAAAAGACAATCGCATTTCTATACACTACTAGTAAACAAACAGAAACCTAAATAAAAAGCACAATTCCATTCACAATAGTCACAAAAAAGTGAAATAACTTGGCATCTTCCTGACCAGAGAGGGGAAAGACCTTTGCAATGAAGACTGCAAAACACTGCTTAAAGAAATCAAAGTTGACCCAGACGAGTGGAAAAATGTTCCATGCTCATGGGTTGGAAAAATCAACACTGTTAAGATGTCCATTCTGCCTGAGGCAATCTACAGATTTAAGACAATACCCGTCAAATTACCAGCGACATTTTTCTCAGCCCTAGAAACAACAATACAGGAAATCATATGAACACATAAACAACCACGAATAACCGAAAAAATCCTCAGTAAAAAAAAAAAGGCAAAGAAGGAGGTATCACACGCCCAGACTTTAAACTTTATTATAAAGCTAAAATAATCAAAACAGCCTGGTACTAGTACAAGAACAGGCATATAGACCAATGGAATAAAATTGAGATTCCAGAAGCAAAACCTAAATTTCTCAACCAACTTATCTTCGACAGAACCCCCCCCCCACCAACTACTGGGGAAAAGAGAAACTATTCAGTAAATGGTGCTGGGAAAACTGGCTGACCCCATGCAGAAGATTGAAACAGGACCCCAAAAATCGACTCTAAATGGATCAGAGACCTAAATGTAAAATCTCAATCTATAAGAACCTTAGAAAATGCAGGAGACACCCTTCTGAAAATTGGAACTGGCAACCAATTCCTGATTAAAACCCCAAGTACCCATGCCATAAGAGATAAGAAAGTCAAGTGGGACCTCTTCAAACTGACAAGCTTCTGCAAAGCCAAAGACACCATCAAGAGATCAGGGAGACAGCCCACAGACTGGGAAAAAATTTTTGCCAGCTGTAGGTCTGACAAAGGCCTAACATCTAGCATCTACAAGGAGCACAAATGTGCCGGGGAAAAAATGTTACAAAGTGGGCAACATATGAATAGAGAGGTCTCAAAAGAAGACATACGAGCAGCTAACAGATACAAGAAAAAATGCTCAGCCTCACTAGTCATCAAAGAAATGCCAATTAAAACTACTGAGATACCGCCTAACCCCAGTCAGAATGGTCATCATGAATAACTCAAGAAATAACAGATGATGGAGAGGATGTGGCACAAGAGGGAACACTGTCAGTGGGAGTGTAAACTAGTACAGTCTCTCTGGAAAACAGTGTGGTGAATCCTAAAAGTTCTCAAGATCGACCTTCCATATGATCCTGCAATCCCCCTACTGAGAATATACCAGGAAGAACTCAAATCCCTCCATAAAAAGGATATCTGCACACGTATGTTTCTCACAGAATTGTTCACAATAGGAAGAGCATGGGACCAGTTGCGCTGCCCATCAAAAGAAAGCTGATTTTAAAAATATGTTGCATATACACAATGGAATATTATGCAGCCATAAAGAACAAAATCATGAACTTCGCAGCAAACTGGATGAACATAGAGTCTATAATACTGAGTGATCTTTACAGAAAAAACGAAATGAGTGTCACATGTTCTCACTCATAAGTGGACCTTGAACCACAATCGTAATACTGTAAGAAAAGGATTGACAGTAGTGGGAAACTGCCTGGGGAAGGGGGGCACACCTCATCAACAAGTGTACCCGCACAGTGAATATTTGTATACCTAACCCGGAATTGTACCCCACAATTTTAAAATGAAAAATTTAAAGGTGATCAAAGAAAGTAATAGACAAACATAGTAAAATAATAACAACAACAACAACAACAACAATAATACTTTTGGGCTGGGCTCAGTGTCTCAACCTGTAATGCCAGCATTTTGGGAGGCCGAGGCGAGTGGATTGCCTGAGCCTGCGGGTTTGACACCAGCCCAGGTACTTTGTGAGACCTCGTCTCTACAATAAATTAAAAGTTAGTCAGGCATGGTAGCACGTGCCTCTAGTTCTGACTACTTAGAAGATTAAGGTGGAAGGATCACTAGAGCCCAGCAGGTCAACAGTGGGGTGGCCGTGAGCGTGCCACAGCACTCCAGCTTGGACTACAAGTTAGATCTCACTCAAAAGAATAATAATAATTTTAAAGAAAGAAATCATGCCTACTGCCGGTAAGCCAGTAATATCAGGTTCCAACTCATGCGAAAACTTCCTTCACGCAGCCAAGCCCAATATGGACATGTGAGTTCAGTACTTCCTTGCCGAAAATCTCGGCTTCAGTCTGACAAGCACACATTTTCCGAATCTCAAAGCATGACACGCTCACGTGTCATGTTCAAGTCTCTCCTAGTCCTAACTGCACCCTCAAATAACACCTAGAACCTGTCAGTGTCCATGGGGTTGAATCTTTCCATAAAGACGATTGAGTTCCAAGTGGGAATGTGCCCGCTACCCTCAACTCTGTATTTACTGTGCTATCTGTCCCTTATTACCAGAGGAGTCTTGTGAACACTTAGTTGATTACATTCCAGGGGGAACCCCAAGACACAGAATTACTTTCTGGAGAGTGGATCCCTATTAGAACAGGCTTCCCCAGCTAGCTAAGTGTTCTTGGAACCCATCAACATCTATGGACCAGCCAGAATGGTTGTGAGCGGCTGTGTACGGATTCAGTGATTTTTTGGGGGGGGGAGATTCTTTCAACGTCTTTGCCAATTTCATGACGGCTGATTGAGGCGCACAGAAGCCCACACTGTGCTGAGTGTTCAGCAGGGTTTGACCCAATATGGCATGACCCCTATTTGTATCCTCCCTATTCACCTGATCTCGCCCTGACTGACATTCATTGCTTTCTCTAGATAAAAAAAAGGTCCTCAGAGGGCAACATGTTGCCAATGTGGAAGAGGTAACACAAAAAATAGCAGAAGCACCAAAAGGCGTCAACATGGACGAGCTCAGAAAGCGTTTTGAGCAGTGGACAAAGTGTCTCGATAGGTGTTTCGCATCCATCAGAGATTACTTTGAAGGTTTCTGAAGTTTAAACGTATAAGAATAAATGTACAATTTTTTTATAGATAAATTCTGAAGGTTTTTATGTTCTACACTTATATCTTTGAGTTTATACTTCATTGAAGGCCTCAATGATACCATAAGTTCTTGCATTTGTCTTTGGGTTATTCCTGAGAACAGCTTTCGAAAACTTTTTTATTTCTTTAAAAAATTATTTATTTATTTTTTTAAAAAATTATTTATTATTTTACCTTGTTACTTCTTGAAGTGTCCTGTGAATTTCTTTCTTTTCTTTTTTTTTTTAAACAGCATCTCACTCTGTTACCCAGGCTGGAGTGGTCATGCAGGCATAGCTCACTGCAGCCTCCAGCTTCTGAGTTCTGGCAACTCTCTGCCTTCAGAGTCTCAACTAGGTAGGATGACAGGTGCATGCCACCACCCTGAAATAATTTTTTTAAAAAATTTCCGTAGAGAAGTCTTGCTATGTTGCCCAGGCAGGTGTCTAACAGTCAGCCTCAGGTGATACTTCCACCTCGTCCTCCCAAAATGCTGGGACTACAGGCACACACCACCACATCTGGCGAATTTATAACATTACTTTTGCAAAGGTGGGATCTTGCTACGTGGCCTAGGCTGGTCTTAAACTACTGGCCTCAAGCAATACTCCCTCCTCGGTATCCCAAAACATGTAAGGCATCATGGCATCTATAAAGTTAAGGCTGACTTATGTGTTGGTTCACTCCTGTCATCCCAGCACTTTGGGTAGCTGAAGTGGGATGATTGCCTGAACCGAAAGGCTCAAGACCAGTCTGGGTAAATTGGCAAGTCTTCGTCTCCACAATAAACCAAACTATTCCTGGGGCATGGTGGCATGTGACAGTAGTCCCAGCTACTTGGGATGCTGAGGTAGGGGGATCACTTGAGCCCATTGGGTCAAGGCTGTGGTGAGCCCTGGCTGTGCCATTTCATGCCAGTCTGGGCAACAGAGTGAGACTCCCATTCAAAAAAGGGAAATAGATAGATAAGTCCGAGATAGAGAAACAGAGAGAGAGAGAGAGAGAGAGAGAGAGAGAGAGAGACAGAGAGACACAACAACACATAGAGTGAGAAAGAGACAGAGGGAGCCAGAGAGAGAGAGAGAGAGAGAGAGAGAGAGAGAGAGAGATACAGAGAGAGAGAGACAATGATAGGGAGTGAGAGAGAGAGAGAGACAGGTAGAGAGAGAGAGAGAGAGAAGCAGAAAGAGACAGAGAGAGTAAGAGCGAGATAGAGAAAGACAGGCAGAGGGATATAGAGATAGAGAGATACCAAAAGCATCAGAGTGACAGACAGAGAGAAAGAGAGATAAACAGGGGGACACAGAGAGATAGAGAGAGAGAGATAGAGAGACACACAGACAGAGACAGAAAAAGGCAGAAACAGAGGCAGTGAGACAGTGACACAGAGAGAGACAGACGGAGAGACTCAGAGATGGAGACACAGAAACAGACTGTGACAGAGATGTATGGACAGAGAGAGACAGAGAGACAGAGACATAGACAGAGAGACAGAAAAAGAGACAGATGGAAAGAGAGTGAGACAGAGAGAGAGAGAAAAAGAGTGAAAGTTCTTTTTATTCATGTATCTATTTACTTTGCCTTTAAGTCAGAGTCTTAGTCTGTCACTCAGGTGGGAGTTAAGTGGCATGGATTATGACACACCTTAACCTTGATGCTCTGGACTCAAGCAATCCTCCCACCACAGCCTTCCAAAGAGCCCAGACTACAGGCACATGCCAGCACACCAGGTTTTCTTAGTTTTTATTTCTTTCTGAGTTTTTGTGGAGATGGGGCATCCCCAAGTTTCCCAGTCTAGTCTCAAAGTCCTGGGCTCAAGCGATCCTCCCTCCTCAGCCTCCCAAAGTGCTAGGATTACGGGCATGAGTCACCGTGTCCAGTCTGCTTAGCTTTACATACAAAATGCCACCTTCTCTTTTCCTGACTCTTAAGCGGAGCACCTTTTTCTGTTAGAGTGATTGTCATCAGAATTTGAGTCATGAATCATGAAAAATTACTTTTGTACTGATGTGGCTGGGACTTTTAGGATATTCCAGTTTTTCTTGTCTGAAATGGTAACTCCAAGCCAGGCATGGTGGCTCATGCCTATAATTCCAGCACTTTGGGAGGCCAAAGAGAGAGGATTCCTTGAGCCCAGGAGTTCAAGACCAGCATGGGCACATAGTGACACCTCACTCTCTACTTTAAAAAATCGATAAATTGGTTGTGCATGGTGGTGTATGGCTGTAGTCCCAACTACTTGGGAGACTGAGACAGGAGGATCGCCTGAACCCAGAAAGAAGTTGGAGGCTGTGGTGAGCTGTGATCATGCCACTACATTCTAGCCCAGGTGACAAAGAATGACTCTGACTCTGCAAAAATGATAACAACAACAACAACAACAATAATAATAATAATGAGATATATCTTATTTGGGCAGAAGTATAAACAAAATAATATTATTTTATTATCCTCACAGCCTTAAAAAGAGCATACACTTGCTTTTTGCATCTAATTGCTTTGCGTGTGTGTGACATAGACACAAAGTTTAATGGCCATTGGCCTTACTTAAAAATATATACCGCCTTTGGTTTGGCTATTACAATTATCTCTTTAGCAAAAATTTCTAGACGTTGAATTCCTGGGTCAATAATGTGTGACTTATAGGTAAATCTCTTGATCTGTTTGTCAAATTGTCCCTTAGGAATCACTACCCGTCAAGTTTGACAATGTCCAGAAGCAATAGAATAAAAACCATGCAAAATTTATGATGCAAGAATCATGTCTATATAATTTAAATTTATGCATATGGATATGCATGTGTAATACATATGTTATATAATTCGTACAGAAATACTTGTCTGTGTATGTGCATGTGTTATAATTTTTATTGCTTTAATCCACAAAATGTTGGAGGTTTTCACACAGTTTTGTTCCATCTCCCTGAGTTTCTATTTCTGAGCCCAAGGTCTCGGGGTTGTGGTGAGCCATGATCATGCCACTGCACTCTAGCATGGGAGACTGAGTGATACTGCAGCAAAAGAAAAAAAAATCTTTACGACCAGGCACAGTGACTCATGCATGCAGTCCCAGCGCACTTTGAGAGGCTGTGGTGAGCCGTGATCGTGCCACTGCACTCCAGCCTGGGGGACTGAGTAAGATCTCAAGCAAAAGAAAAAAAAAAGAATCTTCAACACCAGGCACAGTGGCTCATGTTTCAGTCCCAGTACTTTGGGAGGACGGGGTGGGAGGATCCAAGGAGCAAATCCCCACCCATCGCCAATTACCTCCACCTAGAGTTCTCTGGGCTGTCCTGTGCCCCATCCTCTGGGCCTCAGCCTGGCCTTCCTCAGCTTTGAGAGCGTGTCTCAGCAGAGCATCCCATTTCGGAAGCTCTCGTTGATAAAGGCACTCATAGAGTGACAGAGGCAATAAACCATGTCCAAGCATTCACTGCACATGGATCAGTCAGCGACACATTTTCCAATTGAAAGACAAAGGCCTTGTCTCTACACAGAATTCCTGGCTTCGTTGCAGGAGATTTCAATCAATGAATTTAGAGGCTGGACTTCCTGACTCTAGTCTTGAACAAGAAGCCCCCTCCACATTGTAACCCAGCCCCCTCGGCACTCTAACCCAGTCCTCCACTACAGGTGACTCGGGGGTAGCTTCTTCCTGTCCAGGGATTCTAAGTGAGTGAATGTAGTCTGGGGCTTCTCTCTCTCTCTCTCTCTCTCTCTCTGAATTAGAGACAGTCTTTCTCTGTCACCCAGGCTAGAGTGCAGAGTGCAGTTATAGCTCACCGCAGCCTCCAACTCCTGGGTTCAAGTGCTCCTCCTCCTGAAGTCGCCCAAATGACTTGGACTACATTCACGTGCCACTCCATATGACCAATTTTTGAAATTTTATTTGGTAGAGATAGTGTTTCCCTATGTTTCTCCAGCTGTTTTGAACTTCCAACCTCAAGTCATCCTCCCGCCTCAGCTTCTAGAGTAGCTGGAACTGCTGACGAGGGCCACCACAATTCACTCAACAGTTGCAGTAGTACAAGCCATGCAGTCAAACAGAATCACGATCTCACATGCTGATTTGTAGCAATCCCTCAGTGTGGCTGGAATCCTTCAGGTCCTGAATTGTTATGTAAGCCTTCTGTGTCTGAGAAGGACACTTTTTCGATTACTCACCGGCACAGAGTATACTGCTTAGTCTAGAGGGGCTCACATTCTTGTCCTCAGGATTGCAAGTTGTGTCTTTGGTCTTGCTTCTCTTGATTGCATAGCTCGTTCTTCTTTTCCTCTGATTACACTTGGGAACCTCCATATGGACGACGTCCTGAGGCTTCGTAGCAGAAATAGACAGGATGGACATGCAGGACTCACTGGTGTCTTCCATTCAGAGGCAACCACCTGTGAGAGTCCACTGGACCCTGCCAGGGTGTCCCCTCACTTGGGCTCCCCGACTGCTTCTCCTCCTCTCCCCCCCGGGGTGGGAGACAGTCCCTTGGCTTGTGCACGTAAACAGGTGCTTGATGACATGAAGTCGCGAAGACATGAAAATGTCTTGAAATGTGCAGTTACAAAGCGCTGACTGTGTCCTTAAAATGAGGATGCGGTGAACTTTAGCAACAAAAGGATGCATGGAGGGTGAAAGGTCCATCCTTCTGAGGTGGCTGCTCTTTCTTTTCCAGTCCCCAATGTTAACCATGATCCTAACATTTCTCTCTGAGTAATACTTTTGAGAGTAATTTCGTATATTTGGCACCCACGCT